>CM055101.1:43894179-45094179 GCA_029204225.1 Diphasiastrum complanatum | reverse complement strand
AGGATATTGGATTCTAGAACTAAATGATTCCGTATTCAGATACTTACTGAGTATCTGGTTCAATGGAAGGGTCATACGGATGGCGATGATTCCTGGGAACAGGAGGAAAGCCTTAGAAAAAACTTCCCCAACTTTAAGTTCAGAGAACAGAACTTGGATAAGGGGGGAAGAATGTCACGCTCACGAAGCTCTGACCTTGGATTTATATCCCGTAAGGAAGTCAGAAGGTCTATCTCAACTTGTAAGTTTATTATGATTATGAAGGGTTGGGGCCATCATGCCAAAGAGTCATAGTTAATGGTTGGAGGCCTAAAACCCATGATGGTGGATTTATATAGAACTAGTAGTGACTCATTGGTCAGTGGTTGATGTGGCCCAGTTAGGCTACTGATGAGTCCTGGTGAGGTGTCTCGGTTTACTCCTACTCTAGGGGGACCTTGGAGGGTATAAGTATACCCATAGGCCTCCCTTTGGAGTGAGCTTGGATTAGTGGACGATAGCTACATGTTGCTGGAGTGCACTCTCACTCCTTCCACTATTGAGACATGGATAGAGTTCATGGCTAGAGTTCAATAGCTAGGGGGCTAGATCCATTCGATCTAGGTTTGGTTGTGTTAGTTTGATCCATCATCCGTTCCCTTTGTTTCCCTTGCTTCAGCATCCTAGTTTTGGATCCTTGGAATAGGACTTGAAACTTAGCCCATAAATATGAGTATATTGGGCTTCTATGAATTCTGACCTTGCTACTCTTCTTCATCAATGCAACCATATCACTAGAGAAACTCTCTCAAATATGCTAAAATCAATTTAATTATTGGTACTATGCTAGTTTTTCGGGAATTGCTCTCAACTCCATCCTCATAGACCTTTGTTATCCAATCACTTAAAATTTTTTTTGAATCTTTTGGTCATCAAAAAGGACCATGGATTCTGACCCGTATCCTTTAGGATGACAGATTTAATTTAGGAAGTAATTCATGGGAGTTATTCTCTTTTTTTTGTCCCTTCGAAGTGGAAAAGAGTTCATCACTAGGAACAAATTTGATTAGAATAAACCTTGCAAATATTTGCTATCAATGGGTTGGAACTAATGCCTTTCTAAACCAACCATAGGTTTTAATTCAAATGATAAATTTTTACGAAATCAAATTTTTCCAGCTCCCAATGTTTTCAAGGCTACCGAACCAAATGTCCCTAAAATATTGGTTATGCCAGTTGACCAAGACTTCCAGGATTACTATCCCCAAATCTATGTGGCCTTCATGCAATCGTTCTTACGACAAAGGTTGATTGTCGTTTCCTAATTTAGACAAGTGCAAAATTCGCTAATACAAAATCAAATTTCGGTACTATGTTTTATGCGTTTATGCAGTCTACAATAATTCCCAAATGTTGCCTGAAAGAGCCAAGTCCGTGCAAATATCCATTAGACCACCCAAGGACAGGTCCGTTATTGCAAATTCAGAAAAAAAAATAACAACAATGTTCATTTTGTGCGCCACCGCCAACCACCCCCCCCCCCCCCCCTTCTCTCACTCTCACAGGCTTGACACACCGGCCCTCTCTCGGGCCAATCTAACCCCGCGCACCTGGCTCAGGTGATCAGCCCATTTGTCTGGCTGTGAACACAGCCATGCCAGCAGCTGGGGCCATTAAGTTGTTCGGGGTAGCGAGCAGATCTGCAATCTGGCAATCTGCATGCACGCTCCTGTCTGAAGTAGCAGCTCGAGCCATTTGTTAGCTATTGAATAGCCAGCTGCTCGGATCAGCAATCAAGATCACACTACACTGTCCGGCAAGTCCAAAATTTATAATGGAGCTCTCCCATTGGTCCAGGCCTCAGGGAGAAAAAATGGGCCTTCAAACCTTTCACACTAACAAGCACTTGCCACTATGTGGCAGATAACATGGCAGGGACCCACTGCCACGTAAGGGCAACTCAAAGCCATCTTTTGGCCAGTCAATGTCCCATGGCAAGTTGAGCTTCCCTTGGCAAGTGAACCTGCATTTTGAAGTTTCTTAAACCCTTCACAACCATATTCCTTTCAATGAAATGCATTTCAATTTTGACCTCACCAGTTGAAAGGTGATTGCTTGAAAAAAATATAGAGCACTCTTCAACCTTTTAACATAAAAAGTTTACTTGCACTTCAAAACACAATGCTCAACGAGACTAGAAGATCTGGTACAGTAGCGATTCGTTGACGATGACTATGTCTCATACTCTGGTGCTGAATGGGACGTCATCTCCTAATAGAAGATCTCCCTCCGGAGGTCCGAATATTAGGTCTATGCTGATCGTGGTGTTGATCTCTCGTAGGGATAGGAATAACCTCATCATCCGCCTCTGAATCCACCCGAGCTCTCCTCCTAGAGAAGAAAGCTGTAATCTGAGTCTGTGTATCGTGAATATTGGGCTGAGCAAAGACCCTCCGAATCAGGGACATCTTGTGTAACATAAGGGCCACACACCGAATATTGGGCTGAGCAAAGACCCTCCGAATATTGGGCTGAGCAAAGACCCTCCGAATCAGGGACATCTTGTGTAACATAAGGGCCACACACCGAGGATCCTCATAGGCGATGAGAGAACATAAAGTAGTAGGTGAGTCTCTGAATAAGCAGTGATAGTGACCACGTATCTCATAATAAGCAGGACATCTGAAGATGACATGCTCCTTAGTGTCCACCTCTCTTAGTGACCATATTCGACATATCCTGTCATCATGTAGGGTGCCCTAAAAATGTCCAGTCTCGACCTCGAGCTGATGTGAAGATACTTTGAACTATCCCAATGTAAATCTCAAACAATGTGATAACCCAAAGTCTAAGTACTGCGGCTAGATTGGAAAGCCCGATACATGAAACTCTAAGAAGTGAGTTTGATAGAAGTCGGGTTTAACACCCAACTGTCCCTGCCAGGTATGGTGAAGATAAGCCCGATAAATGTATCGCCTGATATAGTAATGAGTGCCTGCTGGGAGGTCGGAGATGGTGATACCAAGTGACCCCAAGAGATGAGTAGCCTGTGAATACCAAGAGGAATAAACCCAGACTATGGAGCTGCATCGAAGAGGTAATCGCCATAAATGTATATCTGTCAGGAGGAAGTGCTAAGGCTCTCTGAATATACACGATGAGTTTGAAGAGAGCAGCAACTAATAATGGAGGAACTGCAAACTCCGTGGTGATGATATGTTGTGGTGCTGATGACTTAGCACGTATCATCCGAGAAAGCATAGTGATCTGTAGTCGTGATATACTAGCCCAATTAGAGGAGGTGAGGCCTGTACACCAAGTCTCAGCTGAATAGAGTATTGTAGGGGTGACCATGATGTCAAAAAGGCGGCACTTACTAGGAGCATCACGAATATAACTCCTGAAGCAAAATTTCTCTAGCTGGACCCCTGTCTCAGCATAAAGGATCTAGATGTCTTGAAGACCATAACTTTGGTCTTCGAAATGTCACTTGTAATCCCCATCTAGCACAAATGTATGTAGACTATCCAAGTGTCTTTGTAGTCCCTCATTGGTTGGTGATTGTAAAGCTACATCATCAGCATATAACAGTATGCCAATTAAGATATCACCAAGGCTACAACCCAGACCATCATCCCGATTGATAGCCTCCTCAAGCTCATCAATGTATAATCCAAATAAGGTAGTGATAAGGAACAACCCTGTTTCATCCCAATAGTGCTCAACACTAGATCTGAGATGCCGAACTCTCCTCTGAAGCAACCCCAAACTCTCTCATATAATGCCATCACTACCAAAATTGTATCTGTGGAGAAGCCTAAGTCTCGCAACGGGTTGTGGGACCGAGTCAAAAGCTTTCCTGAAATACAAAGCAACAGTAAACTCTCTCCTATCTCTGCTTGGCTTGATGGAATGAAGTGTAAAGACGTGATCAGTAGTGGAGTAATGAGCTCTGAAACCTGCCTAACCCATAGCATGAAGCCTCCTAGACTCTGCCTCTGTACTCACTGCAGACTGAAGGATGGTACCATAGACTATTTCAATGACATGTCCAATCATGATGGTGCGGTAATTATCAGGTTTCATGGGATCACTGCTCTTGTGGATAGGATCGCTGATATTGGTGCACCAGGAGGGAGGGAAACCAGTGATGACACCGTGATTGAGGAGATCGGCAAGTATGGATGTCAGTGTATCGAAAGCATGGGTAAGAAGTTCAGATTCTAAATCTTCGACATCTCGTGTACAATGTGTTCTCATTTTCTTGATGGCTGCAAGACCATATTAGACGTAAAAAGAGAGAAATCAAAGGGTCATGGGGAAATGTGTGGTGGCATAGGTAGTCCAAGTACGAAGATCTATGAGTGAGGGAGGTGGAGACCGGGGAGAGAACTCATGCCAAAAGGCAGAGACGTCTGCATTCATTTGACTCATAAGTGCATTATTTATTGTGAAGAACACGGTGGCATATATGATGAACATCACGAAGTAAGTGAGGAGAATGACATTGTGTATAGATGATTTGTTGATGGTAATAACGACACTCATCATCATACCAGGGTTGTTTAGCTTATCAAGAGGAAGGTTTGGGACTAGATCTGTGGGATGGAAAAGCTATAGAGGCAGCTGCATGTAAGGCAATAGTGAGGAAAGCAACTTGGGATTCCAGAGGTAGATTATGGGGAAAATCACGGAGGAAAGTCATAAGAGATTTTTTGTATAAGGGAATATAGGTCTTAGCAAACCTGTATCTTGGTGCCCGATTAGACGTAGAGGAAGAGGGATGTGGAGTAAATGGTATGGTGTGTCCAAGGAGCAAAGAGGGTTCTTCTTAATATTTTCTTGGAAAGTACAGTCCTCAGAAACAGCTAAGTCCTCTTTCCCTTCTTTGTACAGTTTTAATTAGTCTTTTCGACTTTTTTTTAAAGAAGAAACGTCAGGCACTCTTTTTCTATCCCTGAAAATGACCACTTCTCCGGGACCTGATCAACCCCTGACAAGAGGCATTGATGAATTAGAAACAGAATCTCTGAGGTTTAGTAAGGGGAAAGAGCCCATGGAAGTGGAGGAACAAGAGCAATTCGCCGAAGAACTCGACGAATTGGTTACCAAGGAGCAGTATCTCCACTTGGTAACAGAGGTGGATGAACTGAAATTGGCTTCAAGTCCAGTGTGGATGACTCGTTCGCCGAACTCAAAAGTTTAATTTTGAGCTCCGCGAAAGGAAGCCTTCCCTCCACTTCTCAGCCATCCCCTTCTACACTTCCATCAGTTTCGGGTGAACCTATGCGGTCTCATCCCAGTGTCTTTAAAGACTTGAAGCCTCCTACTTTTCTTGGGGAAGAGAAGGATAGAAATGCAGACATTTTACACACCTTCCTCAGCAAATGGAAGAACATTCATGCTCTTAAACCCCTAACTATTTGCAAGAGGCCAATCTTTCCCTAGGGCCTCGTGGCCTATAAGTGGTGGTTAAATCTCCAAGAGACTGGGCAGATTCCCTGGTCATGGAAAGCTTTTGAAGAGGCCTACCTAAGAGAATTTCTACCTGAAAATGAACTTGATAGTAATGGACAAATCCTTAATCCAATAGATCTCGCAGTATCAAGAAGCAATTTTAAAGATTAAAAATATGGATGACTATCAGAAAATCAGAGGATTTGTCCGTGGCCTCAGAGACGAATATAAAGTAGAGGTTCAGAGAAACTTGCCTACTACCCTGGAGCAAGCTCTTAGATATGCTCAAATCTATGATGATTCAGTGGGTAGGAAGAAGGCGAGGCAACAGCCTCTTTCTGAGCAGCCTCCTTAGAAGGACTTTCCATTTAAAAAGAAATTTTTAAAAAGAAAGAAAGAAGATAAAATTAAGAGTGAAGCTCCTCAAAAACGCCCGTCGCTCATACAACCCTTAAAACCAGAAGATTTTGAGAAAGCCAAACAAGAACGTTTGTGCTTTGTGTGCATGGGCAAGGGACACACAGTCAGACAGTGTCCCAAGGGGCCTTTCACTAAAAAAGATAGGAAAGTTAAAAAACAAGTTCATCTTGTTCAGACTGTAAGTTTCCCAAGTGACTCGGCAGCTTCCGAGATTAAAGTGTTTCATGAAGACCATGAACACTGTTGTCAATGCGGTCTCCCAGCCAGCATCTGCAAGAGGTCTTCCATGCCAAGCAACTAGATATATCAAAGATCAAGCGGTTACACAGACGTTTCTCCCGCCTATCGAATATCCTTGTTAGCTCATGGATCTCCTCTCCATGCTTCTGAATAGAGTCACACTGACTCACCTCCGTACACCGGAGTTGTTGCTTCTCTTAATTTTTTTTTCATCTAACTCAAGCATTTTACCCATTGAGTTAGAAATCATTTGTACTAGGCACTTTGAGGAATTCCCACCATAACAAGACTAGTAGGCCTAAAACCATATTGGGCCACCAAAAGTTACATAGGATCATCTCATAGGTCCAATCCACACAAGGATGACTAGCACCAGTACTATCATAACATAAATGAAATATCTCCCTACACAGCCCTTTACTAACTGCAATGGGGAGTTTGCCATTTCCTTTAACTATACCATCTGCTATGGTATACTTCAGGTAAGTGTGAGCAAAGAGATCAGTGCTTGCCTTCTAAGACTCTACTTGGCCAAGATTTACCTCTCTCACAACCTCCTTACAATAAATAATGAGGATCCTCTTGCGGAATTTATCTAATCTCAGCAATTAGGTCATTCTCTATGACCACAAAAGAAATCCGATACAATATACGAGATAATGCATCAGCCACATGATTTTTGGCACCTTTCCTATACCGAATTTCGATGTAGATTTCCTGCATCAATCCAGCCCACTTGGCTAATTGCAGAATTACATCAAAATGTCATGATCGACGTATACCCACACCACACAAATAATGCCTCCATACTTTTAAAGCATCAAGTTACAGTGACGGAACCATATCGAAAACCCTTGTTTGCTGAAAACTTCGACCTCTAAGCAGGTGGACAGGTTTGCAACACTGTAAACATGGATCCGTTGGAGGGTTCTAGCACCGAGATACTGAGAATTGAGGAAGTGATACCCAAGGTGGATGCTATGGAGGTGATTTTTCAACAAATCCTTGAACAATTGAAGACATCAAGATCCTCAATATGATTGTTCCAGTGTTTCATTTTGTGGAGGGCTTGCATAGTCTCAAAACCTGTTTTAGCAAAGTTGTTTGAAAAATGGATATCGCTAACCTAGAGTTCATGAAGGGAATCCACATAAGGCTGCCTTCAGAACTTGTATTGGTCACTTTGACTTTCTGTTATGCCTTTTGATTGACTAATGCCACAATAACATGTATGATGTTGATGAACGATGTACTCAGACCGTTTATGGATGACGTTTTGGTTTACAGTTGTGGTGACGTGTTGCATATAACTCACCTTAGAACTGTTTGTCAACCCTGAGGGATAAAATCTTCTTTGCTAATGATAATAAGAGATAGCATATTTAAGTCTTATCGTGTTAGCTGAAGGCATAAAACCGAGACTAAGGATAGTGGTTATTCTCTTTCCGTGGCCTATACCTACAAACTTGACGGTATTGAGAGGGGCTCTTGGATTGTTTGGGTTTTATTGCAAGGTGTGAAGGGTTGTTCACACATGGCTGCACCTTTGACCGATATGCTATAGAATAATAAGTGGACGGAAGCTCAGCAGTGAAGTTTCGACACCTTGAAACAAGCTATGGCTGACTTTGTCACATTAAAGATAGTAGACCCTCAGAAACCATTTTTCATAGTAACGGATGCGAGTGATGTCGTTGTTGGGACAATTCTGATGCAAGAGGATAGGCCAGTGGCCTTTGTGAGTGAGAAGTTCAACCTTATTCAGAAGAGTTGTATGCCAGCAGCAACCTGATTTTGATCCGATTCTGAAATCGTAACCGGATTTCGCTTCCGAACTGAAATCTGATCCTGCTTCTGGAATGAAATCCCGTTTCTGTTCCACGGCTGAAATCCCGTTTCTGTTCCACGGCTGAAATCCCATTCTGATCCGTGACTGAAATCAATTCAGTTCCGCAGTCAAAACCTGAAACCCGACTCAGATCCGTGACGCTGAAACCTGATCCTAATCCGTAGACTGAAACCTAATTCTGATCCGATTATGAAAAAAAAAATTGGCACCTGATCCCATTCTGAAATCGTAATCTGAGTCCGATTCCGAAGTTGAAATCCGATTTTGATCTGCACCGCTGTAATCTGATCCCGATTCACAATCGCAGCCCGATTCTGATTTTTGCAACCTTCCTCTGAATGTAAACCTACGCTTTGATACCAAATGTCAGACTCCAAATCTGAAACTTCACTTAGAACCTAGCTTATCCTATGCACAGCAATCAGCAATGTCGATCCCTGTCGATTTCCCTGCATGTACAAACATCAGGGCACACAAAACATGGTGGACCTGGCTGCGTTGTCTCCTCCCAACCTTTGCTGCATAGATTATGATCCGAAATGCCTCTCTCTAGGCTCACTTATGCACCCCTTAGCCCTGACCTTTCCTAACGTCGACACATGGCCAACTCCATGCACAGTCGACACTTGCCACTTGGCAGTACTCTGACATATAGGCAAGCAAGTAGGCTGACATGTGTCACTAATACACTAGATCAAGTGTCCCAGTGAGCATGTGACATGTTCTATTTGCCCATCGGATTCTCGATGATCCGAAGAACTTAGATCTAGGGTTGATTCAAGTTTTTCAAAAAATGACTTCCAAAATTTGCCAATGAACTTCGACTCTCAATCACAAACCATGTCATTCAGCAAGCTAGACAATCTAAACAACTTTTTAGCAAAAAGCCAAGCTAATTCGGATTCCTTGATAGCAACCCGAATAGCATCTTGACCCTTCCCTTGGTTTTAGGGAGTTAGTCACAAAGTCCATTGAAATGCTTTTCCATTTCTTGCTGGGAATTTCCAAGGGATGCAAAAGACCCGAAACTTTGAGCCTTTCTACAATCTTAAACGTATGACTTGACATGACCTTTCATTTTTGGCCAATAAAAGTTTTGTTTAACAAAGTCAAGTGCTTTTGTATGCCAAGGTGACTAGCATAAGGGTTTTCATGACACTGAACTGTCTCAATAATTGATTATAGTGGTTATAGTACTTGCACCGATTCAGATCACAACTATACAAGATTATACATCAGTATCTAATAAAGCACTACCACTCCAGATAGGGCCGATACCTAGAATATACTTTTAGAAGCATGAACCCAATGCTTTTTAGAGCAATTAAGCTTCTAAAATTTGATAGTTATAGCATGCTAGGTATACAAATTCCTCTAATTGCATTTCACTAGTAGCTTGGATGTTTTTTTTTAATTCCTTTGAGATTGTATGTTGTCCAATCAAATCATCTACTGTCAAAATAATTTCAATACTTATCCTCATAGAAGTTGCAATTAAGTAGTAGCTCCTTCTATTATGAAGCAACATGACACCAAACCACATAGAGAATTCTAAAACTACCACTTTCTACCTTCCTCAGTAGGAGATTAGACTTTTGATGGTAGTCATCACTCTCCACAAATTCTCTACTATATAGATCTTGTGGAACAGTAGAAAACAGAAGGTAATCGCTCTATATCAAATAAAGTCAGGTATGTAGTCACTACAAATCCCACAAGGGAAGCAATCTAGCTCAAAATGCTTTTATTCAAATACTGATACAAGGGCACTATTGAGAAGTAGCTCCATGGTCTACACTCCTAGAGGTAGGTAGGCCTTTTGGTGGACGCTCAAAGAAAAACATTGCTAAAGTCTTGCCTAAGTCACTTGAACACTCAACCTTCAAGTGAGTCCTCAACTAAGGGGTTATTAAGAGTTCAATACAAAGACAATTGTGAGCACATCACTCTACTCTAGACCATATGTTCACACTCCGATCACTCATTGAGGCCAAATTTAGGAGGGAGTGGGTGATTGTTACTTTGTGAATTTCAAAAGTGCATTTGACTCAATACCTTTGCATGCGCTTCTCCAGAGATTGTGAGATCTTCACTTCTCACATGTTTATTATATTGCTTTTTGAATCTCTACAGTGATGAGCTCGAGAGAGTCATTGGCCATTGTAGTGGTCACAAGTCCAACTCGAGGACATCTTGCAATCCATTTTGTTAATGATGTGGTGTTGATTTCTCCTACCAAGTAAGGCTTGTAGTAGCAAACGATACATTATCCACAACCTATCATGAGCGAGAGATGGAGGTAATGTGAAGAAGACAAAAGCTATGGTCCTCCAGGCATGATGCCATTGTTACATTCAATCCAATTTGAATAGTTTTTCCAACCATTTGAAACCTCAAAAATTCAAACCTTTTTTTTTCTATTTTTTGGGGCCCTAGGGGCCCAAAAAAATGGCCCAATTAGCCACTAACCCAAAAAAAAGCACACATTGTTGGAGCATCTTTCAGCTCCCGAGCAGTTTTCATCCTAATTAGATGATTAACAGGCTGTTTGCACAAAAGATTATGACCTTTGTTTATCAACTCCACAAGGGCCTTGCCAGTCCATATTTCTATACCTAGCCTGAGCTCTTGACATGAAAAAAGGAAGAAAAGTAACATAGATGATTATCTTGACAAGTGTCGAAAATTTTAATCATTTTCAACATTAGTTAGTGTTCTCTTTAAGATAAAAGCCCCAATATGCTACTAAGATGAACCTTCCAAGTATTAGCAGAATTATAAGTACCTAGTCACTCATTAATAAGAAGTTGGCTTTTGAGCCTCTTTGACCAATCTCAAAATTTTACTATGGTCACCCATATATGTAGTCTATAAGAACTAGATGGGGAATTGCAGGACTCAATACAACATTTATTTTATTGGATTTTTTCTAAGCTTGTTGATGCATGTTAAAGCTAGTCATAGAATCATCAAACTTTACCAAAAATGTAAAAAATAAAAAAAATCTTATCCTTTGCAGCATATTTCTTAGGTCTTAAATCTATACATTTTGATAGGTTTAGAGGATAATCTAGCCACCATGCCTGATTTTGTATTAGAGATGTGATCTGATAAGTTTATCTAGAGTTTTAAACTAGCACAATGGACAACAAAGTATAGACAAGAAGGTTCTATAGAGAAAAACTTACCCACTTCTAGTGACAATACACATCATGCCAGCTGCTTTGGCTGCCTGAAGTCCAATTGCACTATCCTCGATCACAATGCACCTATGCCCACAAAATAGAGGTGCTTAAGCATTCACAGTTAGCACAGCTTGTGAACTAGGGCTTAAAGTAAACTAAGACTTTGAATTCCATTAAGAACATCACTTTCCTAACTACCCTTGTAGTTTTGATGAACTTCCTTGTCAAATAGGGTTTTTGAACATTACAATGAGGGCAAATGGTGAAACTATGAGTATGTTTTGTGTGCAACTGCCTGATAAGGCCTCTCAACCATGGAAAGTGATCATGGCACATGCCTATTTTGTCTTTCAACCATATATCCCATGTTGTTATGAAGTACTCCACGATGTCCCTTGATTTGCTAGCAACCAAAATCGAACCCAATGCATATCAGGAGAAAAGAGGAACTGAGCATGCATTGCAAGAAGTAAAGATCTTTGTTGAAGTTTCCAGGCAAGAAACATTACCAAGAAGATTCTTTTCCAGACTTCCTCTCACAACAAGTCTCTTCTTAATTTCATAACAAGACGGCTTTTATGTAATTGAACGAATCCTCAAACTCGTGTACTGGTGATTCTAGCAGCCTACTTGTTTTCCTAAGCTACATGAAGAAGAGTAGTCAACCATATGTGAGATCTAGCTCTAGGAGTGTGGATCAAGATGAGCAATAGGCCACAATCATTGAATAGAATTGTTATGTAGAAGATGATAGAGCATTTCTAGCATGACTACCATAGGAGCAATGGTTGAATTTAAATGAAAATGGATGCATAAGATTCAGAAAAATAATAGCGTTATCTACCACCATATCAGATTTTAGTGACATCAAAGATGAAAACGAAAAATAAAAAAATATCACAAGGAATGATATAAAATTGGAGATAAAAGTAAATGGGGACAATATGCAAGACCACTAGAAGAAAGGCGAAAATATAAGTCTTTGTTTTAGACTATAGACAAAAAAGGTAAACATTTAAAAACATGTGGAAAATGAACATTGGAAGGTGAATAAAAAAAAGCATTTCAATAAAAAATGTAACAGAAGAATTTGAATGAGGAACATGTGGAAGCCAGGAATGTAAGCATATCAACAGAGATGTATCAATGGAATGCATAGACATGATTGTGATGTATCAATAAAAAGGTGAAGTAGTAGGACCAAAAATTGTAAACAATAAGATTAATAGAAAAGGAGAGTCTTTGACTCTTGTCCACATACATTGATAATATGTAAGTGCACCTTATCTTTCGATACCCATGCCTCATCTATAAATGCATGACTCACTAGAGGTGCCTTTCCCTCAATTTTCTGTACCTATATCTCACAAATAGACACCTAGTTGCCAACTTAAGGTGCATGTCTATGTAGAATTTAGAATCTAAAGCAAAAGACTATATCATCTAGCCATAACTTCAGGGAGGAGTTATCTGGTGAATTTGAGGTCTCTACCACTAATCGGACGGTAAACCTCAACACATTTCTGCATAGGCTTACTAACTGCGCCCCAAGTAAGCGCACCATTGACCAATTAGCAGTTGGAGATGGGCCATTGTACTCATAGAATCCTAGAAGATGGCACCAAAGTCTTCTCCTCTCTTCAACACAGCCTTTTCTCACCTTGAACTTCAGAACAAGAGGGAAGTGTTTCTCGTTTTCCATGCCCACCTACATACATGGGTGGAGAGAAGGCATGGGCTAGGAGAGCTACTTATGGGACTTAGGCTCCGAAGTCATTTTGGAGTACTGTGCCCTACTTCTCTAGATCCCAAAATATTGTTGAATTAAGCCATCGTGCCTAAAATTGCCTAAACAGCTTGCTTTTTCCCTTACGAGTGGAAACTGCCTAAACTTAGCTCTTTCTGACCAAGCCCATCATGCAGGATCGTTCATGGAATGCAAAGACATCATCATAAAGCTCTCAATCTCCTGTATCCAGCAAGCTAGAGTGCGCTCCAATCCAATCAATATGTATGGTTGCTTTATGACGTACAAGGTGTTAATAGACTTAATCGAGCTGTCAAATTACCCACTATGGTCTGCAGGATATCTAACAATCAGTCCCTTTGATTATTAATTGTTTCATTGATTAAACAATCCATACGATTACTCAAGCATTCTACCAATCAGCAACCCTATTGTGTAAACAGTACATTGTGTTTGCTAGATCATCTGTCCATGCAGTTAGTACATTCAAGTAGACTAAACAATCAGTACATCTTATTACTTACCCATCCACCAAAAAAAAGCTATTTCATCAATTACGTTGTCAAAGTAACAAATAAAACTCTAAATTGCAAAAGCTGACAAATAACAGTATGAAATAATCCATGGTGTAACACCAAAGCGCTACCAATAATATTTCCTCAACTGGTAGTGAAATAAACAGTACAGTCATCTGTCCATGCAGTTAGTACATTCAAGTAGACTAAACAATCAGTACATCTTATTACTTACCCATCCACCAAAAAAAAGCTATTTCATCAATTACGTTGTCAAAGTAACAAATAAAACTCTAAATTGCAAAAGCTGACAAATAACAGTATGAAATAATCCATGGTGTAACACCAAAGCGCTACCAATAATATTCCCTCAACCGTTCCTCTGATGACTCCAGCTCTGATCCAGTTCACAAGATAGAATGCAGTTACAATAATATATCTTGCTTCCTCATTTATAAGTGGAGAAGATGAATGGGGCCCAAGTCCGTTTGGTTGGTAATAATCTGTTTTAATAGAGGACTTTGAATGGGTTGGGGAGAGCTTCATTTTGAGCACCTTCTAGCAAATGACTAGCCATTTGGAACAAAGTGTGTGACTAAACCACTTGATAGAAAAAAATACTTCCAGTGGTTTAAGCTGCTTTTGAGGGTGCTTATCTACAGATATTAAGGCTGTACAGTCCTAGAAACCTTTACCTTCTTCCTAGAGAAGAGCCACCTGATCGGGTCTGAAGAAGCTTCAGTTGTGCAGATACAGTCAAAGGTTGGCACTTGGATATAGGAGGTTTGTACTTGAACCTCAGCCTGCTGGATAATCTTCATATCAATTTGAGCATCAGGTAAGAGCTGAGGAGCTGCTATTACTTTTCCACATGATCTATCAGACTGGAGCTCAATTCAAGTGTTGATACTAACACCAAATTTGGGTAATTTTTGGCACAAAATTCACTCTTTGTGAGTGTCATATTGGTGGTTACAGCTGGTTCAATTGCTGATAGAGGTTCCAGCAAAAACCTTCAGCAAGAACCTTTCTTATAGGAACCTGCATGAAACTTGCAATCAGTACGGGCCTCTTAGGGGCATATCGCTAAATTGCATTGCCATAGTAAATTTTGGGGTTTCGATGACAAGGTTGCCAAAAGTTCATGATTCCAAATCAGGCTGTTTAGAGACAAAAGCAAAGTCTATGAATGAAGTTTTGATGCTGAAACTTATATATGTGTTGTCCAGCCAACCATTTTCCAAATACAAGAGATATTTTTATTTGAGAGCGAAGTAACCACTTCCATGGTGTAAGTACAACAAAGACGAGTTATTGAGATGCTTCCTAATTATGAGTAACTAGAAAAATTCATTCAAATCATACTTTATGATCCCTGTGCTGATAATCTGCTATTCAGAAGTAAGAAGTGAAGAGAAAAATCCAAGGAGGTCACTGTCATTTGAATTCTTGCACTTCCTTATATTATGAAAATTGCTAGCCAATGTTTTTTCATTACTAAAAAATCGGAATCAATCATAGGATGCGAATATATGCTAGCTACATAGATATACCTTGAAGGAAGCACCTGCAGGGTTTCGGCAGCTAGCAAGTAGATGGCCTGGAGCAGTCAAATCAGGAACCTTTTGTTATGATCCTCTCTTCACTTAAGAATTTGATGACACAAACTTAAGAATTTTGCATTGTTTTCCATGCTATTCATGGCAAAGGAATATTTTCCTGACTTGGAACAATATTCATAAAACCAAATTAGACACAACAAACTTCTACAGAGCATTGAAAGGAAATAAAAAAAAAGTGTCTTTAAATCTCTTGATGCTACAATGATGCAAGAAAGAAAACAAGATGCAGTTATTGCAATTGGAGTAAGTTGTTTGTTGGAATAGTTAAGAAGCTGAGCCTATACCAGTTATGAACTGAATCACAAATTTTAGCATCAAAAAAGCATAAAGTTTATAGAATGAGCAGCTTAAGGTAATCCCTACAAGAATAGCTAAGAAACATCACATAAGATCATACCCTAACCCTACAAGCAATGAAAGGAGAAGACTAATGAGCAGAGAGAGAGAGAGAGAGAGAGAGAGAGAGAGAGAGAGAGAGAGATCAAAGCTCTCAAATGAATCACGATGTCCCCTGCTTATACCCATAGAGAAGCCCTAAAAGGAAGCTTCTAGAGGATAAGATTCATGAAACCAATCTCAGGGAGGGATAATAGTGCACCCTCCTAGTACGCTTGTGACCCAACTAGGTGGTCCCCCTCCTTAGTAATATGACCCAAATAGCACTAGACTAATAAAATGGGCCATAGGCCAATACATGAATAACAAACGCCCAAGGCTTGCTTATGCATAAAATGAAGTAATAAAAGAAGGACATGGCGATTGTAACAAGCTGAGTCCATAACTCTCCCCCACTGAAAAACAAAGCCTCCATCGGGCTAAAATAATCAAATAATCAGGTAGCAGCAAGCCCTGGTGGAGCATCAATTGGAGCAGATGTAGAAGATTGAAAAAGAGCAGCAAGAGTATGAACCTGATCTGCAAGCAAAAGAGTATGATAGAAAGCATCAATAGGCTCCCATGTGGCCTCTTTATAGTTTCACTGAATCCCAATTCGATGCCGATTGAATCGTGATTCCAACTCAACTGATTTGAATCTCCAAAATCAGATTTCCTTGAAAAAAAAAAATTCTCATGGGACTCGATTACAGAGGGGGTATGTTTTTTTCTATTTTTTTGTTGTTCTTTTTGTGAGAGTGCAATGGAGGGGGTGTGTGCCTGTGTGTGAGAAAGAAAGAAAGCTTTATTAATTTCTTTTCCATGCCAAAAGGCATATAAGACAAAAAGTACATTTCAAGTGTGTAATGCAAATAGGACTGGTCTCGCATAGCGCATCCTGCTAGAGGTCAGTAGGCCCACCTCAACCCGTAAGGTAATTATGATTGTGAGGGGTTTGGGGCCCTCATGTGCATATGGTCATAATTAATGGTTGGAGGCCTAAACTCAAGATGGTGGATTATTATGGGTCTATGAGAGAGAGAGAGAGAGAGAGAGAGAGAGAGAGTAGAATAATGAGCTATTACATTTTTATGAATTATGTAAAATTTAAATTGGAATCTATATTGTTGAATGTTGAATATTTTGAGTTCATACCTTTATAATTTCATTGTTATTTGCTTCATGATTCATCTATGATTTGACATCATTTTCATGTATATTGTTTTAAAGTTCAAACCCTAAAAGTGTACATAATATAGATGTCAAGTAACACGTATCAAGTAAAGTCTAAACGGTTAATCATTAAAGTATGGAATTTGGAATCTTTAATGCTTGTAAGTCAATCATGATATCTATCATCATCAATGCATTATGCAACTATGTTTTGGCTTTTCTAAATTCTAGACACACCTACGATTTTTTTTGAGTTTTGAAACCCTAAAACCCATTTGCCGATTCGAAAACCCTAGGATGGATTTGAAAGGATTGAATAGGCCAATTCGATCAATTCAAATTCAACCAATTCTGAATAGGAAGGAAACCCTAGGTCTCTTGAACAGAAAAACCATCCCACTGTACCAAAATCTAAATGTTGGAAACAAACTTAAAGTATAGCAGCTAGCACTAAAGGAAACACTCAAGATCATTAGAAAAAGTAGCATCACAAGATGCATCATCCTCAATGGTAACACGTAACAGACTAACATAAAAAATATCAAAAGCATGTGTTGAGGGCAGTACCTGTGAGCGATAAGTCATGGGATTAAGACACTCCGATATGCAATAATGCCCGTAATAGCACGGTGCAAGCTTCTTAGTATGGCCCTGAACAAAGTGATGTCGTGCAAACCGAAGCCAAAGACAAACCATATCACCAAGCTGTAGGAGAGATGAAATTGCCACTAGGGCGAGATGTAGTGGAGCGGGAAATACAGGAGGAAGTAGACGGCTCACGATACTTATGCTATAGAGTAGTAGCAAGTGGAATAGCATTAGAAAGTGTGGCAGGATGAAATGAAGCAACATCAAAGCACAAGGCACCACATAGATTAGCTATAAAGCAAGAACTGAGCTCTATAGGCTGTAAGTTTGGAATCATAAATTGGCCAGTAAAGAGGGTTCAAATCACCGGTATGGGAAAGGCTAGGTAAAACATCCCTTTGACAACCATTAAGGATCGATCATAGCATGGCTGAGGTCATAGCGAAAGGCAGCCCAAAGATGCATCCCCTCCTGATTAGCACTGGTACGATAAACATGCCACCAAGTAGTAGCAATTCCATCCAAATGTAAGGTAACAAGCTAGATCTTTTGAATGTTAAACTTTGGGTACGTTCAGAAATAAGTTTCCAACTTAGCAAACTGATTCTCTAAGAGATTCCCATCAGAGGAACCAAAATAGGTAGTAAGCTAGATCTTATTATGGAAGTCACGAGCATAATGAGGAAATGACCTAGCAAGACGAGAAAAATGTGTGAAAGCCAGGAGGTGGAGTGGTGGGAAATGCAAGACCACCAAAAGGATTGCCAAAAGGAAAAGAAGTAGATAAAGAAGCTCCAACCATGAGTGGGCATAGAGGTACCGACTTGAGATCGAAGAGTGGCAAGACATGTTGAAATGTTGTCAGGACGGGAAAGGTTTGGAGCCATGACATGCTCAAGGGCTCTTTGTATAGAATCATCCATAGAAGCCTGAGGGAGGCCATAAAAAAATTAGCGATAAATGCGGAGAAATAGACAAAAAGCTTGAGTGGAATCTTGTGGTCACCCCAAATTATCCTATAAAACCATAAAAATCACAACTTAATAGTTGAATGTATATAAAACTAAAACTTGGAGCAACAAATTCGATAATAAAACCTACTAAGAAATGGTCCCCAAAATGGCATAAAATAAAGCAAGTATAAACTGCCGTGATATGTAAACCCTAACGAGATCGACATCGCCAAGGTCCCTGATTTACCACCTAGGTCAGAGGAGTGGGAGGATATATATGCCCTCTTGCATCACAAGTTTGTTGCACGATTAGGTAGGCTTGAGGCTTGAGCCTTGCTTGGTAGCTGAAATTTGATTACTTGAATCTTGTATTTCAATCAACTTTCAAGATTGTAGTATGTACTACCTAGATTCTGCTATCGAGGTCACCTCCTAGGTCTTGAGACTTCAAAGTTCAATTTTGGGCAATCATCAATGGGTACTTTCTAATAGCTATAAATCTCTATGTGTAGGACCTATGACTCGAGGTGCATCACAACGGACTCAGGCTGCTGTTGCTCGGCAGCAGCATTCAGAGGGCAGCTTCAGTAGCTCTACCGAGGAGGTTAAGGAGAGCGAGTATTAGAGCCAGGGGTCGTCTTCTGATGAGGCCTTAGAGGCTGGGGATGATGATGATGATGATGAGGGGGAGGAGGACCATGTGCAGGAGGCTACTAGGAGGACCAGGAGGAGGGTCACCTAGATTTATAGTACAGTTCATAGTCTAGATTCTATAATCTAGGTCAAGACTTGATATTTCACAGTTTACCTAGATTCTAGCAGTACATTATTATGACAGACAATAGAATATAGTTGACTCACGAGTCATGACTCTAGATTCTTGCATTTGCCATTAACTGTTCGTTGTTCAGCTCATTTTGATATCATATGTATTATTTGTGACATATGTACTGCTATTCGGTTTTCACTATATAGTTCATAACTTCATTGTACGCGGGAATGTTATTTGATTTTGCTTTTCAATGTAAGTTGTAACTTTTAAATTTCAATTCAAAGTTCAAACATTTATCCAATTTACTTAGCTTACTAGTAACTGCTCACTACTTACAACTTCGTAATTACTACCTACACTGCAGTTACTAGTATGTATAGGCTATAATAACTAATGTGTGATCATTGATGGGATACTGGAGTATATGGTCCTAATTTCAATTTTCTATGAACAATGAGCACTAATTTAGTTTCAGCTTCAGGCTTCAACTTTTTACAAGCAACAACGAACTTTCAAATGCATGTATTTAATAGCAATCTAGCATTTAAAAGATTTTAGAAACATTTTAGACAATATACATTTTTCCTAGAATTACATGCAAAAAAAAAATTCCTGATTCTTTCGGGATAGGCCCAGTTCAAAACCATGATTCATGTTGATTCTTACGATTATGAAAAGCTCGATTCTGAACCGGGTAGAAACACTACTCTGCTAACAGCTATTGTCAAGTAAGTCGTCCATAACAACTTTGTATAGGGTGGGTGAAAGGTGGTATCACAGGCAACCATTCAAAGAATGTAGTCGTTGAAGATATTTGTGTCTACAATGGCTAAGGGCAAGTTTAGGAAATAAGACATATCAAGGATTGCCATTGTTGTCGTCTCTTGGTGTGTCTTCCTGTTGAATTGGGCTACGGTCTAGGGCTTGGACCTAGCTAGCTCACCAAATTTTGTGGGCGAGAGCTCTAGGGGGTGGTGGAGGTGCATGCATGGCTTCCGTAGACTTGCAATGGGCTTGTCATTAGTCGTGTGACCAATCAACACTCATGACATGTAGAATCTTCAAACTTAAAGTTCAAGCAGTAACTTTGTAACTACTGACTAGTTGATAGTAACTAGGATATACCTGCGATGTCCTCAATCGGTAGGTCGAAGTTGCATAGTTGCATCAAATCGCAGTTCGAACTGGATAAAAAAAAAAAAAAACAAGCCCCAAAAAGCCAAATAAAACGTTTTGAATTTTTTTTTTTGTTTGGTTCGAACCGTTTTCCGATTCGAACCTGGCCTACCGATTCGAACAGGAAAGAATCGGTTCGAATCGGCCGGTTCGAATCGGGGTGTAACCTTGCGATGTTGTGTGCAGCGCATGGAGTCCAAAAGATGGTCGGATAATTCTCCATCACCAAATCTCCCATGGCTTTGCAATTTGCTACATTGTCGGTAAGATGAACGATTCAAACAAATGCGCAATAGAACAATACAGTAGCAGGACAAAATTGCACTCTGATCAATATCAGCAGTGAGTACAATGGCTTGGAGTGATAACTTCAGCTTGAACGTTGAGCGTGATAACGCTGGCTACAGAGAAAGGCTCAATTAGATTGATCGAAAACTTAAATTACAGATCAGCCTGAAGATTTAATATATTACAAGTGTCTTCTACTTGCTTTAGAAATACCTTACGAGCATTAAATGCTATCTGCTAAATTTATTACAATCGCCTTGTATCTGTGACTATATGTACAAAGTAAGTAACTGCCATTGGGATATTTTACATTTCGGATAAGTCCAGATCGATTTAGGTTTGATGAAGTCGGTTTTTCACTGGAGCGAAAAACCCGAAGGTGCTTCAAAAATGTGAAGCTGAAAAATGTTGTGGGAAAAAGTCCGAAGGTGCGAAAAATGCGAAGGTCTGACAAAACATAGTTGGACTTCGGCAGTTTGTTCAGGATGCTCATTATGTGAATTTTTTAAGGCTGAGCATTAAAATCGAACACTCCCCCTTAATGTGGATCCTGAAAAACTTTGATCTTCAGATTTAACATGTCGTTAAATTTGAGATGTTGCTCCTTCGATAGAGCCTTTGTGAAGTAATTTGCTACCATGAAATTTGTCTTGCAGTAAACCAATGCTACTTCCTTGCTTTGCACTTTCTCCTCTCTAAGGTAATGATACTTGATTTCACTATGTTTGCTTCGAGAATGAAATGTCAGATTTAGAGATAGCACTATCGTAGTTTGATTGTCACAATAGATTGTTGTTGGATGTGGTTGTGCAAGGTTGATATTTGCAAGCAAGTGCCTTAGCCAGATCGCCTCCTTGGTAGCATTTGTGGCAGCTATATATTCGGATTCCGTTGATGATAATGCTACGGAGGTCTGCTTTCGGCTGTTCCAAGAGATTGGGCCTTGATTTATATAAAAATACAAATCCAGAAGTTGATCTTCTGGTATCAATATCTCCTGCCCAATCCGCATCTGTGTAGCCTTCAAGAGTGTTGGCAGATTGGCTGCCTCCATAACAGATGCTGAGGTTCTTAGTTGCTTGGACGTACTTCATGACCTTTGTGAGCACTTTCCAATGGGTTAGTCCTGGATTCAATAGGAACTGGCTGAGTGAACTGATCGAATATGCAAGGTCTGGTCGCGTGCAGATCACTACGTACATCAGTGAGCCGATGATGGAGTGAAACAGATATTGCTTCATTTCCTCCTTTTCTGCCTCAGTTTGAGGAGATTGTTCCTTTGATAGTTTTAGTCCAGGGTCGAGTGGAAAGTAGCTCGATTTGTAGTTGGCCATTCCATACTTTTCCAGCACGTTGGTGAGATATCTCTGTTGACTGATAAAACTCAGTCTGCTGGGTCAAATTCGGAATATTTCGATTCCGAGACAATAGTGGGCTGAACCCATATCAGTCATTTTGTACTCCTGGGCCAGTATGCATTTCGTATCCTTCATCAGATTCAGATTGTTACTGAATAATAGAGCATCATCTACATAAAGAGTGATGATGATGAAGAAATCTGATACAGACTTGAAGTAGACATTCGAGTCTGTCGAGTTTGGAATAAAACCATTCTCGATTAGAAATTCGTTGACTTTCTGGAACCAGGCTCTGGGTGACTATTTCAGCTCGTAGAGAGCCTTGTGTATTTTGCATACAAGGTGTTGTTGCTTACTCTTCAGTTCGTATCCCTCTGGCTGTGTATTGTTGATGTATTCTTGCAGAATTGCTTGAATTCTGTGGAGAGAAATTAAGATGGCCTAGTCTGAAATGCCAAAGCATATCAGTTGATTCAGAAGTGAATGTATGAAGAGCTTGACTATTAAAAGAATAGCACTGGCTGAGTTTGTAAAGATAGCCACTTCTTCTCCCAAAAGCTAGAACTTTACAGGATTTGTCAAGAATGGTGCAGCCATCTTTATCGAATTCGACCCTCCGACCTGAATCAGTGATTCTGCTAACTGAGAGCAAATTTTTGGTCAGATTTGGAACGTGGAGAACGTTGGACAACAACTTGACTTCACCTTTCTGAAATTCGAATTTGACTGTTCCTCCACCCTCGATCGAATGAGATGAGTTGTCTCCAAGTTGCACAACTTGAGAGTGGGTGAATGACTTATAGTCTTTGAACCAGTCACGATGGTGAGTCATATGTTGAGTTCTTCCGGAGTCTAGATACCAAGAATCGATATCCTGTTGTTCTCCGACTCTGGTCATGAAAGTTGCTTCATCTTCCTCCTGTTGCTGGATCGAGTGACTGGTTGTAGCAAAATTTGCTTGCTGCTGGAACTGCTTCTTCTTCTCATTGTTATACTTCAGAGTTCAACAGTCCTTGATTTCGTGGCCAGTCCTCTTATAGTATCTACAGAATAGTTTCTGCACTGGTTGGAATGATGAAGAGTTTGAATTTGATCCTGAACCAAAATTTGGTCCAGACTGCATGTTGCTATTCTTGTCAGAATAAGCTGACTTTTTAGATCTTTTCGATCTGAACTTCTGATTTTTTGAATATAGAGCTTGAGGATTTGATCCGGAGCCCGAGGAGGATGCAGTTCTTCTGATCTCTTCTTGTAGAAGCATAGAATTACTCTTGATAGAGTGAGATGCTCCTGGGTTGAAATTGCCATAACCCAATTTTCGTAGGCTTCAGGTAGACTTGATAATAAAGTCATAACAGCATCGGAATCTTATATGTGTTGAGATGACTCGAAACACTATCTGCGTTAGACATTCTCAGGGTGAAGAATTTCTTCCTCAAATGAAGTTTGGAGGTGACGTCCCTGATATCGTAGAGAGTTGCTAGGATGTCCCAAGCATCCTTAGCAGTCTGAGCAGCACGTATATGGTTGATTTGGGTATCCTTGATATTGAGAGTGATCATGGCAAAAGCCTTGCCATCTCTCAGTCTCCATTTGGTGATGATAGCTGCATCACCATCTAGTTTGAATTATGTGCCCTCAACGATGTCCCACA
This sequence comes from Diphasiastrum complanatum, assembly GCA_029204225.1. NCBI lineage: Eukaryota > Viridiplantae > Streptophyta > Lycopodiopsida > Lycopodiales > Lycopodiaceae > Diphasiastrum > Diphasiastrum complanatum. The sequence continues at coordinate 45,070,828 of CM055101.1, read as the reverse complement.
GTTCTTTGGCCAGTAGTATGACCTTCATCTTGAACTTCCAGAGATTGTAGTTATCCCCATCGAGTTTGTTGATCAGAGAAGAACTACAAGACGGATCCATTCTAGCTGAGCGAGATCGTTGATAGAAACAACGATTTTGGAATACTATTGACTACGCACTTGCTAGAACGATGTCTTGATAGAAACAAGACTGATAATCTGCTATAGAAATGTGGATTACTGAACTGCTCGCTCTGATACCATGTCGGAAAGTGTAATAGATCCTAACATGACAGTAGGGCAAACACTAACTGATCCATCCAACCTTGCCTACTCCATGATATAGAGTAAGCCCCTCCTAGCCCAATGTGAGGACTGATAGCATGCATACTGCCAAGTGTCGGCCACATGGCACTGACGTGGCTGACTGCACGTCGGGACCCAACGTGGGGCCCTATCCTGCTGACAGCCACCCTAGACTGTGTTAGGCCCGCCATGGCTATGGACCGTGCTGGGGCACACTACTCACACTGTCTTGCACTGTTGGTCGTGTACGCTGGACACGACCCTGACTATGGTATCTGACCTATCTGTGTTCTCTAGGGTTCTGCATTGGTCACGAGCTCGTAACACTCCCTCCCCCTTAAGAACCATCTTGGTCCTCTAAGACAAAGTCTGAAAAATGTTGCGAAGGACGTTGCCTCTTTCCCAAGTGGCATTCTCAACAGGCTGATCATTCCACTTGACCAGATATTCTCGGTATAGAGTATGACGAGTCTGCGTCTCTCTACTATCAAGAATCTCCTCTGGCTCATGTGGAGGTTGCTGAGAATCCAATGGGAGAACTAGAACACTGTCCCCTACCAGATTTTCTGATCTGGCTAAGGCTTTTCGTAACTGACTTACATGAAAGACTGGAAAAACCTTACTACTGTGTGGGAGCTCTAGTTCATAGGTGACCTCGCCTAGTCTCCTACTGATGGTAAAGGGACCGCAATACCTAGGAGACAACTTAGCACACACTCCTGATTTGAGGGTTTTAGAGTCAACTCGGACTCTCAAGTAGACTTTCTCACCAAGTGGAGAACTGCACATCCCGTCTGTGTCGATCTGCATAATACCTGGCTCGATCCTGGGACTGCCTAATGCCACGCTTAGCATGTTCTATCATCTGGTTTAGGTCTTCTAAAAAGTTTCTGGTTGATTCAACTTTCTCTTGTTTAAACCCTACAGCGGTGGGTGAGCGTGACTGAAAACCGTACATCAGCATAAAGGGGCTGTATCCCGTAGCTGAATGTTTGGTACTGTTATAAGAAAACTCTGATATCGAGAGATACCCCTCCAATTAGTCTGCTTCTTGCTGACGTATGCACGAAGCATATCCTCCAGCACCTGATTTACCCTCTCTGTTTGACCGTCCGTCTGTGGATGGTCGGTGGTACTCATATTAAGTTTAGTATGGAGATGATGGAATACTGCCCTCCAAAAATTTCCATTAAACTTACTGTCCCGGTTGCTGACTATGCCGGAAGGTAGACCGTACAATTTAAATAGCCCGTCTACAAACAACCTCGCTAACTCTGGAGCTCTAACGGTTGTTTTGGTCGGAATGAAATGAGCCATTTTGGTCAGACGGTCAACTGTGACCCATATAGCGTCAATACCCCTTTGGGTTTTAGGCAGGCCTACTATAAAATCCATGGAGATACTCTCCCATTTACCAGCTGGTATATCTAAGGGCTGTAACAACCCTCCCGACTTAAAACGCTCTGCTTTATTTACTTGACATTTTTGGCAACTGGTTACATATTGTTGGACGTCCTTTTTCATACTGGGCCAGAAAAATTGCCTACGAAGAAGCTCATAGGTCTTCTGTATGCCTGGGTGCCTCGCACAAGGATTGTCATGACACTCATATATGAATTGGGGACACATACTCTATCTCTATAGAGCAAGTACTCATCCTGAATGGAATATTGTTTCCATTTGAATCCTTGAGTCAACTGACCCTCAACCACTGAGGTTTGCTTGGGTAATATAGGCTCAGAATCCTCAACATCATCTGACATATACTCAGACTCATCATCATCCTCAACGGAAGCTGCCGTATTCTTGGATGAACTGGCACCAGCCCCGGGAACTGGTTCTGGAGTCTTTAACTGTCTGCTCTGGACTGAGTTCCAGATAGTAGAGAAGAATGCATCATGCCGGCAATTCCCTCTCAAGGACTCGAGTAACTCATTACGAATCTGAGTAAAACTCAGCTCGTTTATCATAGGCATTCTACTAAGGGCATCTGCTACTGTATTAAATGTCCCCCATCTATATCTGATAGACATATCAAACTTTTGCATCAACTCTGCCCAACGAGCTTTCCGACCTCTAAGCTCAGGTTGATTGCAAAGGTATCTGAGACTTTCATGGTCTGTCAGGACCTCAAAGTTGGCACCATACAAATAATGCCTCCAAGTCTTAAGGGCATGAGCTATAGAAAAGAGTTCCTTTTCATAGGCACTGTACCTAGTCTGAGCTGGCTCGAGTTTTTTACTCTCGAACGCAACTGGTTGTCCACTCTGAGTTAGGACAGCACCAACTGCAAAGTCGCTAGCATCTGTTTCGACCACAAATGGCTGATTGGGGTCGACGACTTTTAAAACTGGTGCTATGGCTAAGGCTGTTTTGAGGGAATCAAAGCTCTCCTGCTGTGAGGACTCCCAAATGAACGCCTTTCCCTTCCCCCTAAGAAGATTTGTTATAGGAACTGCTATCTGAGCATATTCCTTGACAAATCGTCTGTAATATCCCGCCAAACCAAGAAAGATATGAAGATCTAAAATATTCTAAGGTCTCAGCCAACTGAGTATGGCTTTAACCTTACTGGGATCCATGTTTATCCCATCTGCCGAGATAATGTAACCCAAATAAACTACCTCTTCAATGAAGAATTCACACTTGGATTCTTTAGCATAAAGCTTATGCTTTCTAAGCAGTTGAAACACCTTTCTGAGGTGTTTTAGATGCTCCTTCCTCGTTTTGTTGTAGACGAGGATGTCATCTAAAAATACGACTACAAACTTGCCCAAGTATGGTATGAGGACACTGTTCGTCAAGGTCATAAAGGCAGCTGGAGCATTTGTGAGCCCAAATGGCATCACCTTAAACTCAAAATGACCATGACGAGTCCTAAAAGCTGTTTTCGGAACATCTTCCAACTTTATACGGTCTTGATGATATCCCGATCTGAGGTCTATTTTACTGAAAAACTTAGCCCCGTCGAGCTGATCAAACAACTCGTCTGCCTGAGGCATAGAATACTTATCCTTAATTGTGACTTTATTGAGGGCTTTGTAATCTACGCAAAGACACATAGACCCCTCTTTCTTTTTCACCAAAAGGACTCGTGAGGCCCATGGTGAACTACTGGTCTGAATTTGGCCTTTCCCAAGATAATCTGTTATCTGCCTAGTTATTTCTTCATCCTCTGTTCGACTGACCCGATACGGAGGTTTAGAAACAGGTGTTGTACCTGGTACAACTTTAGGAATAAACTGAAAGTCACATAAGAATACCTGATGGTCGTCGTCTCCGATTAGCTGACAAAGCTCTGAATTGCAGACCATAGGACTGTTGGGAACATCATGCTCCCCATGCAACTGGATCTCTCGGCCTTTATGCTGAAAGCTAAGGGTGTTCTCCTAATAATTTCTGTGGAGGGAAGGTCCTAAACTGTAGAGCCAGTCTCTCCCGAGAACAATGTCTGTGCGATCCAGGTGCATTATCTGAAAGGTTATTTCATCTTGGTACCCCTGAATACCAAGATTTAGATTACTTACCATAGTTTCCCAAATTTTCTTATCTTCACCCTTAGCTAGTGAAACTATGTACCTATGCTGACTAGGTACTTCTAGAAGTTTAAGTCTTTTAACTAGGGTGTAGTTGATGAAATTATGGGTCGCCCCATCATCAACCATAACTCTAACTAACTGGTTACCAACTTTCCCATGCATACGTACCAGGTCATGCGGCCCAAAACTGAAGGGTCTCGCTAGCATTGCAGAGGTTATCTGGCAACAGTGTTCATGGTCTTGATGGTACACTTTGATCTCGAAGCTGCCGAGTCACTGGGGAAACTTACGGTCTGAACAAGATGAACTTGTTTTTTATCTTTTTTATCTTTCTTAGTGAAAGGTCCCTTCGGACACTGTCTGACTATGTGTCCCTTGCCCATCGACACAAAGCACAAACGTTCTTGTTTGACTTTCTCAAAATCTTCTGGTTTTAAGGGCTGTATGAGCGATGGGCGTTTCTGACCCTTATCTTTATCTTCTTTCTTTCTTTTTAGAAATTTCTTTTTAAATTTAAAGTCTTTCTGAGGAGGCTGCTCAGAAAGAGGTTGTTGTCTCGCCCTCTTCCTACCCACTGAATCATCATAGATTTGAGCATATCTAAGAGCTTGCTCCAGGGTAGTAGGCGAGTGCGAGATATATTGGATTAGGGACTTGTCCATTACTGTTTTCTCCCAGGCTTCCCAAGCTCTATCAAGTTCATTTTCAGGTAGAAATTCTCTTAGGAAGGCTTCTTCAAAGGCCTTCCATGACCGGGGAGTCTGCCCAGTCTCCTGGAGATTTAACAACCACTTATAGGCCATGGGCCCTAGGGAAAGGCTGGCCTCAATAGCTTGCAAATGGTCAGGGGTCTGTTTAAGAGCATGAATGTTCTTCCATTTGCTGAGGAAGGTTTGTAGAATATCTGCATTTCTATCCTTCTCTTCCCCAATAAAAGTAGGAGGCTTTAAATCTTTAAAGACACTGGGATGAGACCGCATAGGCTCACCCGAAATTGATGGAAGTGGAGAAGGGGACAACTGAGAAGTGGAGGGAAGGCTTCCTTTCGCGGAACTCAAAATTAAGCCTTTGAGTTCAGCACACTGGACTTGAAATTGGCTAATGTCAACTTCAGTTCATCTACTTCTATTACCAAGTGGAGAAACTGCTCCTTGGTAACCAATTCGTCGAATTGTTCCCGTTCTTCAACATCCATTGGTTCTTTCCCTTTACTAAACCTCAGGGATTCCGTTTCTAATTCATCAATGCCTCTTGTTAGGGGTTGATTAGGTCCCGGAGAAGTGGTCATTTTCAGAGATAGAAAAAGACTGCCTGACGTTTCCTTTCAAAAAAAGTCGAAAAGATTATAACTGTACAAAGAGGGAAAGAAGACTTAGCTGTTTCTGAGGACTGTACTTCCAAAGAAAATACGAAGAGGAACCCTCTCAGCTCTTCCACAACGAATCTCAGATCTGCTGTCCTGGAAAAATCCAAGTTTCAAGCCCAAATAGTGTTTCAAATTTCCGGAATCTTGGAGGAAGTTGCTCGCTGACCTACTAACAGACCTGTGGCTCTGAAAAATTGAGTAGAAAGCCGAAAAAGATGCAAGGAAAATCTGGAATTTCTTGCTTCCCCCCCGCACTGTCTGATCAGCGTCTCAGTTGGTCCAAAAAAAACCAAATTTGAAGCCAAAAAAAATTCTAAATTCTGGATTTCAAGGGCACCCTGCTCGCTGGTCAGGCTGAGGTTCTACTGCTCAAAATTTTCTGGCTTGAGGCCCAAAACTCTTTCCGAAATCGAATTTCGAGAGGTACTAGCAGCGCTGAACCTGCTCATCAATTTTTGACTTGATATCCGCTCAGACCCGCAAAGATTTCACTGGAAAAACACGAGGTAGGTCGCTGATTTTACAACGATGGATCTGCTTGCCACTTCCTACTCCAATTCTGCTCTGAAATCCACAATTTACTCACAACAAACAGGGATAATTCCCTGGTTTTCCATCGCTGGACCTGTGCAAGGAAATCTACCTCAGAAATCGTGGAAACCCCCCCAAAGTTGGATGAATAGAAGGCTGTTCCTACAGCGACTTCTCTCCTTTTCCCTTTTCCTGAAAAGTTGAAGAGATTCTGTACACTCCTCTAATTTTCTCTACTGTTGCTACTAAGCTCCCAAAGAAGATGGCTCTAATACCAGTGTAATAGATCCTAACACCACAGTAGGGCAAACACTAACTGATCCACCCAACCTTGCCTACTCCCTGATATAGAGTAAGCCCCTCCTAGCCCAATGTGAGGACTGATAGCATGCATACTGCCAGGTGTCAGCCACGTGGCACTGACGTGGCCGACTGCACGTCGGGACCCAACGTGGGGCCCTATACTGCTGACAGGGTCCCTAGACTGTGTTAGGCCTGCCATGGCTATGGACCGTGCTGGGGCACACTACTCACATTGTCATGCCCTGTTGGTCGTGTACACTGGACACGACCCTGACTATGGTATCTGACCTCCTGTGTTCTCTAGGGTTCGGCACTGGTCACGTGCTCGTAACAAAAAGTGACGGGACTGGCAGCGGAAACTTGAGCGAGAGTAGGTGATGGATCGGAAGTGCCACAGTTAGCAGCAGAAGTGTTCAAGATGAGCGCTTCAAACAAATGCGCAATAGAACGATACAGTAGCAGGACAAAATTGCACTCTGATCAATATCAACAGTGAGTACAATGGCTTGAAGTGCGAAAAACCCAAAGTGCAAAAAACCCAAAAGTGCGAAAATCCCGAAGGTGCTTCAAAAATGTGAAGCTGAAAAATGCTGTGGGAAAAAGTGCAAAAAGTGCGAAGGTGCGAAAAATGCAAAGGTCCAACAGGACATAGTCGGACTTCGGCAGTTAGTTTAGAATGCTCATTATGTGAATGTTTTAAGGCTGAGCATTAAAATCTAAAACGATGATGAGTAGATCATGGCTACTAGATCATGGCTACCTTCTATTAGGACCTGCAGAAGGATTTCTTTGACAAAGGTGCACCACTAGAGATGTTGCCTGCAAAGGAGGCAGCTGCTCCATCCCTTACTCTAGCTAATGTCCACGTACTTTGCTTGAGTGTCGTGCAATTTACTTTCACAACAAGTTGTTTCATATTCATATTGTTCTTGGATTCATTGTATAACTTTTTATTGCTTTGTATGTTGTGCAAGATGAGCATGATGCAGCCACAAAGTAGACAGGTATATCCATCAGAGAGGCACATCAGAGAGGACCTTCCTCATCCTCACCTCCCTAGATTTGTTGATCCAGATTCGGAGACATGGCAAAAGCCAGCAGACTTCTTGGCCGACACCATGCTAGACACAAACAATTCCTTCAAGTCCACACACCTTGTGGTAAGAAGACCATGGGCGTGCCAGGGCTCATCATCTTGAGGTAGGCCGCTTGGCAACAGCAGCAGCAGCAGTGGCAGAGCTTTGACTAGTCCCCATTACTTCCCTTGTCGCTTGGAGACCTAGAGTTAGATCAAAAAGCTCTAGTGGCACCATTAGAGGTGGACTGCTATGGCCAGGGGTCTAAAACTCTAATGACTCTAATTAGCAAGATGACATTCACAAGGCACAAGAACCTATAACATGTTCTCTTCTTAAACACAGGCAACATAAGGAAATTTGGAGCACAGTAGGATAAAAAATTCTATCAAGAAGTAAAAAACTTCCGTAAGTTGTTGCAAATCTCTCGCTTCAATTCATCAATCCAACGTCCTCTAGAGGCATTCAAATTTTCAAAAAATAATCTCTGTTTAAGCAAAATATACTCACATGAAATCAAATCCCTTGGCGTGCCACCAATTCTGGTGACATGCAAGAAAGTTTTGTATAGTTACAATTATTCCATAAAAAGCTCTTTAAACCCAATGGGGTTGGCTTGGTTGGTTAGCTTGCCATCCAAAGTTTCTTTGGTCCCAAGTTCGAGCCTCCCCTTGAAAACCAAGAAGCATAAAAAGCTCTTTAGAGTACCTCAAATGCTTCCTGAAAAAATCAAACTGTAGCTCGCTTCAATTTAACACCACTTGTTGCTGCAAAATAGTTGATAATAGATGTGTAGCTATTTAACCACTTTCTAGCAGGAGCACCTCAGATTGCACCTGAAAATCCTAAACAACTTTTTACAAATCATGTTGTGAAAGGGTCCCTATAAGTGATTTGATTTGATTCAAGCTTTTTGCCTTACTACACTTTGTGTCTAAAGTTAGTAACAATAAACTCTTAGCAGGCTTTAATCATTTTACTTCCCCTAGATATGATATGACTTAAGAGCATCAATAAGCTTTTAGAACACCAAATTCTAATGAGTTGATTTATCTATATATACTGTAATTGAACAACATTATCAACTGTTAATGACAAGTTTAGGAGGCATCCACAAGTCTCAATTGTACAAGATTGATCCCTTGTATAGACTCTTTACTACTTTCACGAATCACTTTTAGCTTTGTTAGAGACGATATGCTATCAAAAAATTTGATTGAACGTCATAAACGAGAACCTACCAAAAGCAAAACGAAAAGCATGATCTTGGGTTAAAAACTAAATCCATCGTCTACCTACACTGATTGGTATACACTCTCATGTAGTTATATTATGATTCATATAGAAAAACTTCTTGATCTGTCTAATAAAAAATAATTCTTAGCTTGTATAATTTTATATAGCAATGCTCTAGTAGGTTCAAACTTATACCGGATCGGGTTTCTTTCGAGGCACGACATCACCAGCAAAAATTGAGATTGAATCAGCCCTTTCAGAGCCAAGTAGCACACGAACTATTCCTGAGACCTATCACATCATGTACCATAAGAAATGGCAAGCATGAAAAATAGTTTAGAATTATGAGATACAGCATTAAAATGAAAGGGAAAAGATAACTCTATGCACAAATTATTCTGATGAGTAGTTTGCAAAAACATTGTCAACACATTGCATGTGACTAAGTCACTGAGAGGGTTCATATACTGATGAACAAAGCTGGAAAAGCTTTGAATCCATTTTGTTCTCTCTCTCTCTCTCTCTCTCTCTCTCTCTCTCTCTCTCTCTCTCTCTCTCTCTTACTTCTATCCCTTGGTCATCATAGTACCACAGTCACAACACACCGTCCCACTCATCACCATCGCCCGGTTTTCTCTCCATCTGGTTTTCCCCTTTACACCGAGTCCCTAGTTACTTTTCTCCAAGACTTCCCCTTCACCTCCTCAGTTGACCAACAAGCTATCTTTTTATCTCAATCTATTTTGCAATCTGCCAATACTGCCTATCTTTCAAAAACATTCCCTTCGCATAAATGCACTCACAACAAATGGTATGACACAGAGTGCTTCTCATTGCATAAACAAGTTGTATACGCTAGATACCACTCTCCTCACACCCTAGCCTTGAAACAAAAAGAATATCACAAAGTGACTCTGAAAAAAAAGATAGCTTATCTCCTGTTCTTGGGACAAAAACTTGTTGATGCTATTGCCTCCCCATCCTCCCACTTCTTTTGGCGGATGTTCTCTATAAACCCTTATAAACCCGCTCCTATTGCTATTGAATCATGGATAGATTATGCTACTAAGCTTTATACAGTTGACTCTCTTTCCATTTCTCTTTCCCCACGCCCTTCAGAATTCACCCTCTTTACCCCGTCCATGGTTGAAAACGCCATCCAAAATGGTCAAACCCAAAAAGCCACTGATGTTGACCTCCTAAGTATGGACTTCCTAAAACCAGTTGCTCACATAATTGCCTCATACATTTCCCATATCTTTAACCAATCTGTCATCTTCGGTCTCCCCACATCGTGGTGCACCAACCTTTTACACCCTATCCTCAAAGCCAGGGATCCTTTGATTGTCAACAACTACCGCACTATTATGATCAGTCATACTATGGCCAAGCTATATGGATCCGTTTTACAGTCTATTGCCAACTCACGGAGGGGTTACATGCTATGGGACAAGCAGGTTTTCACGTTGGCTACTCCACGGCTGACCAGATATTCATCTTGAGATGCATTATTGAGGAGGCTAAGTTCAGGAAGCAGAGGGTTTATTGTTGCTTTGTGGATTTCCGCAAAGCCTTTGATTCTGTTCCGAGACACCTTTTACTCCAGCACTTAGCATCGCTTGGCTTTTCTCAGGAGATCATTGCTGCTATCGTCACATTGTATGAGAGAGTGCTGGCCCGTTTTCGAGATGGTGATGGATGGTCCTCTTACATTCATAGTACAGTGGGAGTTAAGCAGGGATGTCCTTTGTCCCCTACTCTCTTTGCTCTATATATTGATGATCTTGAGCGGATTATTAGGGAGGAGGGTGGAGATGGCTGTCCGTTAGCAGATATGATTATCCCTATTCTACTGTATGCGGATGACGTGATACTTCTATCGAGATCCGCATCTGGGCTTCAACATCACCTTGATGCTTTATATACTTTCTGCCAGACATGGGGTTTGATGGTGAACATTGGTAAGACTAAGGTCATGGTGTTCAACACCAATCGACAGCATATGAGAGACACAATGTTCTACTATGATGGGCTTCCACTGGAGATAGTAGCCTCTTATACTTACTTAGGTGTCCATTTTACTGGTCCATTGCTCACTTTTAGACCAGCTGCACTGTCTAGGCTCCGCAAGGGGCACTCTGCTCTTGTCCAGATGGAGAGGTTTTCCTCTATTTACTATGTACATGATCCTGATACGCGCTGTCGCCTTTTTTCTGCCACTGTCTCTCTGGTGGCTCTATATTCAGCAGAGACGTGGTGTCCTGGCTTGTCCAGAGATACTTGGAGTGATATTTCACGTTTGCAGATCCTTATGCTTAGCCGGATGATCCGTGCGAAGCAGTCAATTCCCCATGATATCATACTGGCAGAGTTTGCCTCAGCACCATTGATTGTCGAGGCTATATTTTGGATTATCACATTCATTCATAGAGTCTCAGAGCTTGATTCATCCAGATATGTTGCTATAGCTTTCACATCCTCTCACACTCTAGCTAGTCAGCAGGCTAAGTCCTCATGGTTTCAGTGTGTTTCTGACCTTTTGAGTAGGTGGGGTTTATCTATATCTAATCTCCCGAATGGGACACACGCATATATCCGCCAACAGATTTACAAAGCTTACATCAGCACAGTGTAGTCTCACCCAAATCCAGCACAGGTCAAGCTTTATTTTTGTCACACTCATCTTCTTCAGCTTGATGTTTCCGGGCTTCCCATTTGGTCGGGTTATTTGTCTCAGACGTTATCTTTCGGCCTGCGTTACCGTCTTGGTCAGTTTAGGGTCTCTTCTCACCAGCTTGCTATTGAGACAGGCAGATACACAGACACACCTCGACCGCTACGGATTTGTCAGTGCTGCTCTTTACAGGAGATTGAGGAGTTCCATTTTATTTTCCGATGTCCAGCCTACTATGAGATCAGAGGCAGATACCATTGCTTATACAGAGATACTCCACTTACACTTGCTTCTTTCCTTGCCTTCTCAGATGCGAGATGTGTTGGTTTATTATTGCGAGAAATGTTTACTCTGAGATCTTGCTTTTTATTGGATGTTTCTAATGTGGATCATAGCCAGTCCCACATTACGCACTTTTTCCAGAAGAGGGATAGAGATGAGACTTCTGACAGTGAGATAGACATTCAAGTACAACGATCGAAGCTCCAGCATCCTCTTCGCTCCTCCAGGCCCAGGGCTCTTCACCGGAGGCCAACACCTACTTCTCACCATATCACGCAGTTTTTTATATCCACTTAGTTAGTTAGCTAACTTATTTCAATTTTCCCTTTCCCTCTGTGTAGCTGGTGGTTAAGCTACTGATATTGTACCCCCAACAGAGCTGGAGGTTAAGCTTTGTTTTTCTCTCTGTTTTCTAGTGCTGGTTTAGCTGTTAGGAATAATTCCTACATGGACAATGCTCCTTCTTTTTTGATGTACTTTCTACTTGCCTTATGTGCCCTCGGGTACTTGATAGACATTAATATATATAATTCTAATTCTAACTCTCTCTCTCTCTCTCTCTCTCTCTCTCTCTCTCTCTCTCTCTCTCTCTCTCTCTCTCTCTCTCTCTCTCTCTCTCTCTCTCTCTCTCACACACACACACACACACACACACAAAGGCATCATTGAATATGCATTGAGTCACTAGTTAGTCCTACTAGTATGCATGCTGTAAAGGCTTGGCGTCCATGGATCTGTTCATCAAAATGGGCCTGCTTAATTCAACGTTAGGTTGGTATGTTGTCAAGTCTTTTTCATGGAAAACCCTCCATCCCACATCAAATTATCCTGCTGAGTTTGGCGCTGCTCCTATCCAAATAGATAATATATCTTTAGAGAGATAGAGAGTTTTAAGATATTTGTCCTAAACAGATACCCATTTATAGGGCTTAGCTCCTCTAGAGGCTTCTTGAGCAAGGATATCATTGGTCATGGTATTGTCAAGCCTTGCTTCTTTTGAGTTCATTTTACATATCTATCATTCATCCCCTTGAGGTCCTCCTGAGGGTACTCAAACTTAAGCTCCTCTTCAAGTGGAGGCAATCCCTTTATGCAAGACTCCTCGGGAAGACAATATCTCGACTTTGTTTGATGGAGGAGAGTGAGATAGAGGATCATGTCCTTCTTCAATGTCCCCTTTACTACGAGATTAGAAGACACCACTATTGCCTTTTTAGAGATCAGCAATGCACTCTACATTTGTTGTCCTCTTATTATGATCGGAGGTGGCTGGCCTTGATAGGATTGCTACTGCTACCTTCCCCAGATGTGGCTCACTTCTCTCTTTCCACACAACATAACCACAAGGCAAACTCAGATATCAGTGTTCTCCATATCCCTTTTTACGAGATGATACTTCTACATATTGACAGCATTTTCCTCACGACAATGCACTTGAGTCTTGACACCCAAGCCAATTTCCTCACCAATGCACTTCACCAAGTTGCTTCTCATTCCTTCCCATCCAAGTCATATAAACAAGAAGGGCTATTCCCAACAACGTTTCTATATTGTTGTTTCTTTACAAGATTAGCCAAAAATAAGAGGATGAAGTTGCCAAGCAACTTCAAGACTACCTTAAGATGGGTCATATTTGTCCTAGTAAGTCCCCCTTGGGGAGCATCAATATTTTTGGTACTCGACTTTGTGGTGTCTTTAAGAAATTGAATAAAATGACCACTAAAAACATATTTCCCTTACTTAAGATGGATGATCTAATGGATCATTTGAATGGAGCAAAGTATTTTGACAAGATTGATCTTAGATCGGGATACCACAAATAACAATTAAGAAGGAAGATATTCCTAAGACTGGCTTTCATGGCCATTACAAGATTTTGGTTGTCATTTGATTTCACTAATGCTCCTGCCACATTCTAGCAGATGATGAACAATATTCTTCATCCATATCTAGAAAAGCTTGTGGTAGTTTATCCATATGAAATTTTAATTTATAGTCAGACCCATGATTTGCATGAACAAGATCTTCATACTATCTTACAACTTCTATGGCAGGAAAGCTCTATGCAACAGAGTCAAAATGTCAGTTCTTTCATACCAAAATTAGGTACCTAGACCACATCCTATCCGATCAAGGCATTGAAATACATTTTGACAAAGTTTGTAAGGTACGTGAATGGCCACAGTTGCGAACAACCCATGATATGAAATCATTCCTTGGCTTCATAGGATTTTTTCACATTATGGGTTACGTTGAAATAGCATTGCCACAAAAAAATGTTCTTAAGAGGGTGTGAAGAAAAAGTGTAGCCTCAAAAAAGTCCATTAATAGTTTGTATTGATGAAATGAATGAGGTTTAAAACTCTCATATACTGTGTTCTTGTGGATCCCATTTTGAAAAGACTAAATCCAAGTAAACCATTTGTGGTAGAAACATATGCTAATGACTATGCAGTAGGAATAGTCCTTTACCAGGATGGTAGACCAGTTGCTTTTGAAAGCAAGAAGGGAAATCTTACTCAGACTAGGTATACTCCCTTTTCTTTCTCTCTCGACACTTTTTTCTTTGGCCATTTTCTCTTTCTAGAACATTTTTCACATTTTTTTTCATAACTTTTTGTTGTGATTGGAATTAGGTTCTATTAGTTTGCATTGGTGTTGTAGCAAGCCATGGTGATGTGATTTTTGTTGTTGGCTATTTTATGGAAAACCTAATTTTCCATTTTTGGGAGAACTCATCTTTTTCATCCTTTTTCACATTAAAACTTGAGAATAATTAGATGGTCTGAAGGAGATACGTTGAGGGAAGACTAATAATCCAAGTTTCATATTGAACAGAGCTCTAGAAAAGATATTGCAAAGTTTTCAAATGGGTACTTTATTTTCAATTTTCACCTCTTAGCTGTTTTTCTGGCATGTGATTGAATCTTTTTATTTCTTATTGTTCCTTGATCCTTAAGATTCACATTCTATACATTTTGACCTTTAAAAAATGACGTTTTCTGAAAGATTAGGACTTAATTACGAAGATCAAGATTGTGGTCTTCAATACATCCAGGGCCTTCATCCTGAGACATGATCTTATCTTTGACGGGGCGACCGTTGGAGGTGGTATCATCCTACACTTATTTAGAGTTTCTTTTTACTGATCCTATATTTGGTATGAGACAGGCAGCTACAGCTTGGGATGGGACACGCATCCCTTGTCTAGTTAGAGAGGTTCTGTTTTCAGAACTTTATTCGGGCTGCCCCGAGTAAATGTCGGCTTTTTGATACCATCGTTGCCTCCACAACATTATACACAGTACAGGCACGGTGTACAAGTATCACTTCATCAGATTGGACCAACATCTCACACTTGCAGATCCTTATGTTGTCACGTATGATATGGGCTAAGCACTTTGTCCAACATCAAATTGTTCTGGCTAGGTTTGTAGTCCCACCTATACAGCTTGATGCTATCTTCCAGCTTATCACATAAATACATCGAGTTAGGGCATTTCCCATGGATGAGCAGATACACACATCGTCAAGGTTATTGACTATCTTGGTTCTCCCATGCCTCTCATTTACTTGACATGCTTGGCATTTCTATCGAGGACCTTCCAGCATGCACTCGTGACTACATCAAACACTTCCTATATCATATCTTAGGAGAGCATGGCAAGGAAAAATAGGGGTTAAACCTAACTACTATCGGACCCATTTCTTGTATTTGGATATAGGACAGTTCCCTATTCTACCACAAAACCTGGATTCTGGATTGTCTCATGGTCTGAGATTCTCATTAGGCCAGCTCCGTGTTTCATCACATTAGATCAAGATTGAGACTAGACGGTTCCAAGTTATGAGATCAGAGGACGATACTACTGCCTCTTCCAAGATGCTCATATCACATTGAGATCTATTGCAGCATATGATTATCCACGATGTGTTGCACTCATGTCTGAGAGATGCTTTTATTACAACATGATCTATGCCAGCCAACACAGTCGAGTCACTCTAGCACGCAGCTCTAGATTACGTCCTCCTTCTCTCCATGGACTGATCTAGCCTCAGATGATAGTGATATTGATAGTGACGCTTTGAGTCATAGAGACCAAAGACGGCATACTACTCAAACTCAGATGGTTACCAGAGCCATAGTTCATGCCATGAGAGGTCACACATCTCACAAGCGACTATACCAATGACGTCAGCAGCATATACCTCCAACAGCAGTAGCAATAGCTCCTATGACATCTTTCTTCAACAACAACCAAGATTGGATGGCATCATGTTACCATTTCCATTATGTTGCATTTGCAGTCATATATTAGATGCATTCTAATTTAGCATATATGCTTAGATTACTTTTCATTACTGTTTTGGAGACGTTTCTACAGCGACAGCTCGACAGTCTTCATGCCTTCTGCAGTAGATGGGGACTGGGGGTTAACATATTGAAAACCAAAGTTATGGTTTTCAACACATCGAGAGCTTTTATGCAGCGCCAGACACTCATCTTTGATAGGCATCCCTTGGAGATTGTATCTTCTTACACTTACCTTGGAGTACTTTTTACAGGCCCTATATTTGGTATGCGACAGGCAGCTTCCGCCAGGCTTGGGAAGGGTCATGCCTCCCTCGTCTAGTTGGAGCATTTATGTTTCAGACGATTTATTCGGGATGCCCCGAGTAAATGTCAGCTTTTTCATATTCTCGTCACCCCCCACAGCCCTATATGCAGCAGAGGTATGGTGTACGGGTCTTACATCATCTGATTGGGCCAGTATTACACGCCTGCAGGTTCTCATGCTATCTCGGATGATACGGGCTAAGTCGTCTGTCCCATACCAGATTATACTGACAGAGTTTGCGGTCCCACACATACAGCTGTCCGCCATCTTCCAGCTTATCCTGTATATTCAGCGTATCATGATGCTACCCACAGATGAGCAGAGATACATACAGACGGCACTTGCCTCATCACGACACCTTTATGACCAGGGGCATCGACTATCATGGTTCTCTCAAGCCTCCCAGATACTGGACACACTTGGCATATCCATCACAGATCTTCCATCGGGCATCCACGAGTATATCAGACGCTTTCTTTATAGAGCATATCAGAGATGGACATGGCACGGACCGCTCGGGGTCAAACCCGACTATTACAGGACACACTTCCTAGAGCTAGACACAGGGGGACTTCTAGTTTTGCCATGTTATCTCACCTCAGGACTATCTCACGGGCTTCGATTTTTATTGGACCAGTTCCAAGTATCTTCACACCAGTTGGCTATTGAGACTGGACGCTTCCAGGGCACCCCACGGGAGGAGCGGATTTGCCAGTTGTGCTCATTATCTATGGTCGAGTCAGAGGAGCATTTCTTATTCACATGTCCAGTTTACTACGAGATCAGAGGGCGATATCATTGCCTTTTTTGTCAGACACCAACTACACTACGGTCCCTTATCTCACACGAAGACCCCCGCTGTGTGTCCATTTGAGCTCAATTATTGTTTTAGGCCATTGAGTCCAGCTACCATAGGCATTCCACAGAAGGTACCTAGCGCCGCAGAGTTTTTGACTCAGATGCAACAGAGGCTAGAGATGGCACGGGATAACTTGTCCAGGGCTATGGCTAGGGTAGAGAGTTATGCTCGTGAGAACCGTACCTACAAGGAATTTGAGGTAGGAGATTGGGTATATTTACTAATCCCTCCGAAGTCGAAGGTGCTACGCACATGAAGGTGTGCCAAGATATCTCCTAGGTTTTGTGGACCATGGTTGATTATCAAGAAGGTTAGTGGTGTGGCTTATAAGCTACAGCTACCTGTGGGATGCAAGGTGCATCCAATGTTTCATGTTAGCAAACTCAAGTGATGTTTGCACGATGGCGATAATCTGGTAGAAGGTCTAGTTTCTCTAGAGGAGAAAGACACTACAGATTATGGGCTAGATAGAGTCCTAGATCGGAGAGAGCGACAATTGAGGAATCATCTTCTCCGAGAGTATCTAGTGGCTTGGAAAGGGCATCCTTTGTCTGATGCTACCTGGGAGATGCAACAGTGTTTGCAGAAGTCTTACCCAGGATTTGTCATCGAGGACCGATGACTTGCCAGAAGAGGGAAGGATTGTTACGACTCAGTCTAGTTCTGACATGACCTCGGCACGACCGGTCACTCAGAGGGCCTGAGGCCAAGTTGGCAAGGGTCTGTGACCGGGAATGGCATCGCTTCCAAGTGGGAACCGATGTGTCATGAAATCCGGTGATCCGGTGAGACCGTCTGACAAGCTGTCAGAGATGCGGTCGCGTAACCGTCGGGGCCCTAGCTGTTAGTGCTAGCCGGCAAGCAGTTGGGGTGACCAGTTGGTGTCATCGGTAATGACGGGGCGTAGGGGTGGTATCCCGTGAGTCACTCACTATTCATAGGTCGCATGCAGTGTGTACGCCAGGTGGCCTGATCAACCACTGGGGGGTACCTCGAGTATGTTGACAAGAATAGCAGGTAGTGGACTCAATAGGGGGGTACCTATGGTTGGGAGGATCATTCCACACACCGGCCTTTAGGAGTTGAGCAGCTTAGAGAGTTTTGGTTGTTCACAATGGACTCCAAGAAAACGTTCTTAGACAGCATGGATATGCGTAAGATACGTAGTTTTTACGAAAGGGTTAGTATGGCACGGATCTGCCCTAATACCTTGTAAAACCATTGGAAATCTCTTACTAATAATTAATCATGTCTATCCGAAGCATTGTCCCTATACCATGGTTGAAATATGATTTTTGTATAGCCTGGTTTTGCTCAGAAACAATCATACTATCAATCATGGCATAATTTAACCTTACCCTAATAAGTGTTACTTTAGACTTTTGGTGAGATAAAACTGGAAAGCATGGATATGCTCAGGAGTATGGACAGCAGTGCGTGACACACCTTGCTTTGCAAGGGTCACTTGGGTTAGCATGGCATGGATTTGCCCTAAGACCAGCCTCGAGTTGAATATTGTCGGCGTCCCAGTTTTACCTCATTATTCGGATACTGGACTCTCACATTGCCTTAGATTTACATTGAGACAGTTTCGGGTCTCTTCTCACTAGTTTTATGTGGAGCCTTGACACTTTCAGGGCATTCCTCACATGAACAGGTTGTGTCAGATATGTACTGTGGGGGAGCTGGAGTCAAAGGAGCACTTTCTATTCAAATACCCTGTTTATTATGAGATCAAGGGACAACATATTATCTTTTCCAAGACACTCCAATCACTCTATGCTCACTCGTCTCTTCTATAGACCCTCGATGTGTGGCTTTGATGTTGCATGAGATGTTCTTGCTACGTAGTGATATATGTCAGAGAGATCAAACTAGACACTCCCAGACCCAAATCACCTCATTTTTCATGAGGAGACGACCTAGAGCAGATCTTGCAACCGAGGTATTACTAGAGGATGAGTCAGATATCCCATCTCGTGACCTTCATCGAGATCGAAGACAATGTATTGCTTCTAGATTGAGCCTCAAGACCCCCAAGAGACTTCGTAGATCTAGGGCTCTTGTGTACGAGCCCGTTGTTTCCTCTTCGGTACCTGCATCATCATCTATCCTTGCTTTTTTCAGTAGGGATCCTTTGTGATGGGAGATATAGCCAGTAGTATCTCGTTGTATCATCTCTTAGACCACATATCATGAGAGTAGAGTAGTGATCTATCTAGATGTTGATCATTTTATCTAGTAGATGTTTTGTTTTAGGAGACATTTATATGCCCCTGTTACTATTTATCATACTTGAGAGGAACTAATTCGTCTTATGAAGATATTAATGAAGCTTTTTCACTCACTCTTCCCCCCCCCCCCCCCCCCCCCCCCAAGTGTCGGCTTTTTGATACTATTGTGACTCCCACAACCCTACATGCTGCAGAGACTTGGTGTACTAGTATTTCTTCTTCAGATTTTTCTTGCTTGTAGGTCACCATGTTATCACATACAATTCAAACTAAACCCCTAGTAGTCATACCACTTCAGCTTGATGCCATCTTTCAGCTCATTACTTATATTCAGTGAGTTATGGAATTCCTAGTTACAGAGATGCGATACTCTCGGCCTAGCACTTACATCTTGACAACATCTACACTCTTAGGGATATTCTCAGTGTTCTCGCCTACTTGATACATTCTGCATTTCCATCTCGCATCACCTTGCTAGTTCTCTTCGGTATATCCACCCCTTCTTTTATTGAGCTTATAGTTATTTAACGTACTTGGCATGGGAATTGGGGGTCAAACCCAACATCTGTCGGACTCATTTCTTGGAGTTGGACACAGTTGGTTTGCCGAATTTACCTTGCTATCTAGACTCGGGTCTTTTGCATGGAGACTCCTTTTGGGCCAGCTCAGAGTCTCCTCACACTACTGAGGATTTCTTTAACTTTCTAGATGTCCTATATACTATGAGATCAGAGGGAGATTCTCTTGTCTCTTCAAGGATTCCTTAGTCACATTACATTGGAATGCCTCTCTCTAGGCTCACTTATGCACGATCCTCAAGCACCCCTTAACCCTGACCCATCCTAACGTCGACACATTGCCAACTCCATGTACAGTTGACACTTGCCACTTTGCAGTACCTTGACACATAGGCAAGTGAGTAGGCTGACATGTGTCACTCATACACCAGACCAAGTGTCCCAGTGAGCATGTGACTCGTGTCATGTTTGACCGGTCAACCCGGACATGTGTCACTGAATCACTAGACCAAGTGCCAGTGACCCAGTGAGCATTTGATACGTGTCATGTTGACTAGTCAACTCCTACTTTTAAGGAGGCCTAATTAATGACCCAGTACCCTACACCAAAGCAACATGCGACTCAAAGGCTCAGAAGCTCAATTAACAGTTCTTATTTACATTTTTGTTACAAAGGTCACCATCAGCCGATGACTTAGCCATTTTTGTATCTACAAAAAGTGCATTTGTACATAAAACAATAAACAACCAGGACAGGGAGTGAAAGCTGTAACACCCCTCGTCCTTTTGCTGATGCTACCACCCCTGCCCCTATTTCTTCTTCTTCCTCTTCATATGCTGCTACTACCATCCCGCCCCTCCTCGTCCTCCTGCTCTTCTTCTTCTTCTTCCTCCTCCTTCTACAGCTCCTAATATGCCTTATCCTTCTTCCCAAGAACCATATACTCCTACAAAAGTAGTGGAATCATATATTTGCAGCTAGTTTGAATGTGATCCGACAATATTTCGAAGAAATGCAGACATAGTTACACAAGGTTCGCCTTGAAATGTCTCATCTCAAAGAGGTTAATCACAAATTGCAAAAAGAGGTGGATACATTACTATATGAACTCAAAGCCCAACCCATACTTGCTACACCCGAATTGTCCATTAAGCTCAAGGAACTAGAAGACGAGATTGAGAAGCAAAAACAGGAAGCTCTCTCTTGGGTGATGGTTCTCAAAAAAGAAACCAACTGCTCCGATCTCTTCGATTATCTCAACTACTTTTTCAGAAAGAGAAATCTAGAGAACAAAAAGCTCTCAACATTGAATAAGGGGCATTGCAGATACTCAAAATTCTCTTGCGGAAGCCACATCCTTTCTTGACACTACACTTGAGCATCACACTAGAGATCTAGATAGGATGATGAGAGATAGTACCACCTTAATTATTCGATTCAGATTCTTAGAGAGCATCGAGTATTTTATGTTGTAGAGGCAAGTTAAAGGATTCTCAAATCTATATGGATGATGACCTCACGTACATACAAGTTGAGCAGAGACGTAAGGCCTTCCAAGAGGCCAAATTGACAAGTAGACGTTTTATCTATAAAGATGGTCAAATCCGTTACATTGGCACTACTACTACAGATTCCGTGAAATAGGAAGTTGGGGCCATCGAGATAGGGAGCATCCCATGGCGCCTTCAGATTGGTGTGTGGAATTGTAATGGTATCCACGCATGTTCCATTGTTGGTGATCTGATGGATTTCATTATTGGACGAGATTTACTGTTTTTTATGGAGACTCATGAGAGTCCAGAGAGAGGATTACCTATTTTCCCAAGATACAGATGGGATTCGGCATATCGACCTATGACTTGATCAACAAGTGGGCGTGGTTCTGGGGGGCTCGCTTGTTTATATAGGGAATCTCTCCACTCGATCATCGAGTTCATCAAACATGATGAACACGCACGATATATTTTGATCTGCATTGATGGATAGGGTATCCATTTGGACAGAGACCTCTTTGTTGCTGCATGTACTTTCCTCCAAAGTCCTCTTCCTTTGTGAAGGGCCTTGGATCTCCTTACATTGATCTCTCCTTAGATGTCGTCAGATATGCAAAACGTGGATATGTCTTCCTTACTGGGAATCTCAATGCCAAGACGGCCTCACAATCACATGCCCGATGAACAACTACTTGGGCATCCATGCAAATGATAGTGACAGCTACCCACTCAAGACATATCTTTTGGGACTGTCCAAATCTGCAGGATTGGATGATGACATCATTACTTTTCTATGCATATATAGCCAAGTTATATTTTAGGGATCTTTTTTCCGTTAGCTCTAATCTTTCCATACACATTTTATAGTTTTTCGAAGACATTTTTTTATACCCTCATGTAGTTTCAACTTTCCACTATACACACCTGACATGTACTTAGTCTTATATGCCATTTTGGAATATTAAAAGACATTAATAAATCTCTCTCTCTCTCTCTCTCTCTCTCTCTCTCTCTCTCTCTCTCTCTCTCTCTCTCTCTCTCTCTCTCTCTCTCAACAGCCAGCGGCCAGCACCAGGGATGGCGGATGCTCTGCTGTGGGTGCCCTCCATCGCTGCCCTGCTGGGCCTCCATCGCTTCTTTTCTACCCTGAGTTGCTGGCCCTCCACCGCTGCTCTACCCTGTTGTTGCGGATCTGCTCCATCGCTACCAATCGCGACTGCTCCATCGCTGTCCAACGCTGATGCCCTGCCGCTGCAGGTGTGCCCTCGCTATTGCTGATCTTCTGCAGGTTTGAGCGCCCTCCTCCATCGCAATAAGATATGCCACGTCGCAAAGGAGCCGTTGCCTCTACTCCTGAACCATCCTCTGTTTCCAGCATAGCTTCAGCATCTTCCTTACAGCCAGATCCGCATACCCCTTCTCCTTCTATGCCTGTCGCAGTTCCTATCTCCCCATCAAACCCTATTCTTGATAATAGTGAAACTACTGTAGCTATTCCCTTGACTCCAGACACTCCAGTAGCACCTGTTTCTTTCCCTCCATATGCCTTGGTCAAACTTCTTCGGGATGATCAACTCCGTCTATTTGAATACTTTAACAATCACAGAGAGCAACTGGCTTCTCATGATTCTCTGCTTCTAGGGGTGCAATCGCATCTTCAGAAGTTGATCCAACATCTCAAAAATCAGGTGGAACAGCACCATATGACTGTCCAGTCATGGGCAGATGTGCTTAAAGGTTCGTCTACAATTATCTCTCCACCTTCGCCTTCACCTTCGTTTATCTCAGCCACGTTCACTGAGAGCCGTCTGGGAGAACATAAAGCTCTCAATGTTCGTGTTAGAGGTATCCCGAACTCTCAAAATGTTGTCAAAGAAGCTGAGAAGTTTTTGGAAGGAAATCTTCAACACCATAGCAAAGGTATGGAAACTGCCTGGCGACCTAAGAAGGACCTGGATACTCTTGTCATCCGCTTCACATCAGTGTCTCACCGGCGTGAAGTTTTAGGGAAGAGATTCCAATTGCGGGATGCCAAAGTCTACCTGGACGAAGATCTTACCTTCATCCAAGTTCAAGAACGTAAGAAGGCAAGACAAGAAGCTCTATCAACTGGCAAGCGGCTTATCTATCGTGATGGTATTATCAGACTTGTCGATCGGAAGCCTATAGTTAATGAGAAGATCTGAGATAGAGTTTGAGATAGAGAAATGAAGAGATGTCCAGTTGAACATGTAAATGGTCTACGCACCATATAATCCTGGCTATATGAATCTCTTCTTAGTTAGTTTTGTTATTTTGCTTTGACGGCACTGATCTGTCTTGTGTCCAACTTTATCTGATGTACTCGTTCGTCTTATACGCCTTTTGGCATGGAAAAGACGTTAATAAAGCTTTCTTTCTTTCTTTCTTTCTCTCCCTTCGGCGATGACAACACCACCATCACCTCCATCACATTCTTTTCCAAATGTATCTAGGTACCTCACTCCAATTTGCTCTATTTAGAGAGCTCAGTTTGATGTTGATTTATTTATTTACATTCATGTAGATTAGTACCTTTTTTTACTATTAGTTATGGAGACGTTTATTTAGATCCTATCGTTATGACACAGTTGACATGTACTTATTCTGTCTTTTGTACCTACGTTTACTGACAAGACATAATGTACATCAGTTCCGTTTTTTTTCTCTCTCTAGATGGTTTTGATTTCATACATAGATGTACTTCTTTCACTTTGTGTACCATGTTTGGCACAAAAAATAGAATCAAGGTTTCCTTTTTCTTTGTGCCCTTCATGGAGATTCAAGCTCTTTTTGGTGTTTGTTATGCTCTATGGCAATCCCAAGTATAGATTTAGCTCCATACAGTCAAAGACCAGTTTGCTGCAAATTACCTAAATAATTCTCCGTTCAATACACAAATGATCCCATTTACTCCCTTTCTTATATTGACCAAATCCTACACATTGTGATGTATTTATTTTCCACATTGCCTCATGATTCAAACCATGTTATATACGTGATGCGTTTTTCATATGCGAATTGATTCTTGAGTAGAAACGTTCTGCCATTTTGCATATTGATGATACACAAAATAGTTTCTTCAAGTATCGGTGACCTTGTCTAAAACATTGTTAACTTTGCCTTATAACGGCAATGAAAAAGTGCTATTTGAGTTATCTAATTCAATTACAACATATCATACTAGAAAATCAGTTCCTGAATAGGTTGCACCAAGCAATCCGTTATTACCGCTTTTTCATTGGAGGTGCTGCAGATGCCAACTTTGACATTGTTGCTCAATGCTTCATCCACCAACCTGCAATTTTTTAATGAAAACTTTCCTTACCCTGCATTGAACTATAATGTAATCACAAAATTGAGCATAGTTGGATGCCAAACAATTCCTTGTGGAATAAAACCTCATTATATACAAATAAATAAAAGTGCAATGGAGTTAGAAAATAAACTATTCTCACGTTATTTGTGGTTAAATGCATACAAAGTTCCCATAAACTAGGATATGTTCTTCTAGACAAGCCACTTCTAGCAACAAGTATCAGAAATCATGCGAAAGATGAAACTGTCAAGTATGAAAAGTCCTTGCAGCAGCAATAGAGATCCTTGAAAGTAAAACGCTTAACTCGTGACTCAAATATCCTAGTTGCCCTTACGAAGCTAGCTGGCGTGTCACTTCAATTTTAACATGTGTTACATATGCTTGAACTGATGCATACACACCAGCATATTCACTTACCAAGTACCACTATAATAACTAGATAGGTTTCTGCATGTTTTTATGTTTGGAAGTTTATGCTAAGAGATCTTGTACTACTTCGACAGAAGTTGGAACTGTGATACTCAAAAATTTGCATAAGTATACTTTGAAAGCAATGGCCCCTTCCAATCCCCATAACCTCTATGAATTCAATTTGATGTAACCGATCAAACAAGTCAAAAAAGGATTTAAAGTGCCCTATACAAACAACGTTGGTACAGTTGTGAATACTTTGTTTGAAACAAAGTGCTCACTCATTACAAGATTGGACTATAAATACCTTGTTTGTAATAAAATAATGATATTTAGAAACCTGCTATCACCCACCATTCATATGCTATTGTGACCTATCATTCGCCCGTGACTCTCAAAATGGAAAACAAATTTAAGACATACCCATGAACTTCGTTGGCTAATATCTATAGTCTAGTTAACGTGTACATTCAAGTATTAATAAGGCTAGCATGCAAACTTGATATCAAAGGTTTGAAGATCCTTAGTAAGAGAAGGAAAAATGTCAGAACAAAATTTGCTTCATGTGAGATTTTGATGGGTATGCACCTTTGAAGTGACTCAAATAGGTTTCATTTGATACAAAAACATGTTGGAAGAATTCAATCGATGCGATGGACCAACATGCATGAACTGAACCTTGAAGGGTATACTCTCACAATTGGCTTTACCAATTGTTTTAAAATTTGGCAAAATCTCTACAAAATTGTCTTTTGCCCATTCAGTCATGTGTAGTTAACCTAACGGAAAAGGCTGATTGCATTCACAAGAGCCTTCACATTAGCATCCTAAGATTTCATATATTAGTTTCACACATGTTACCGTCACGATTTCTATGGCAGCCATCTATGGTTGCAATCACAATCACCTGCATGTCATTCTACGACAATCAAAATGAATGTTGAATTTGACCTCAAATTCACACCAACTTCAATCACAAAGATCATGTAGCATCCGTCAACAGTCATTCAAACTAGAGAGAGAAAGAAATAAAGCTTTATTGTCATTTGCTGCTAGAAAGTTTTTTTTTTCCAAATAATGCATCTCAAGTGTCATAGTCTACGTAACAGCATAAATATGTCTCCAAATACCAAACTCAAAGGAAGACAAATTCAAAGAATTGGAGGACAGATTCGAGAAGCAAAAGGAAGAAGCTCTTTCTTGGGTAGCAATTCTCAAAAAAAGCAGTAAGCCAGGCGGCCCTATTTCGTCAGTTATCTCAGCTCCCTTTCTGAAGAGAAATCTAGGGAGCATAAAGCACTCAGTATTAGAATAAGAAACATTATGGATACCTAAAATGCTCTTGAAGAAGCAAAAAGTTTCCTCGAAAATACACTTGAACACCATACTAGAGATCTTGATTTAGCCTGGACAACAACAAGAGATAATACCACGATAATCATCCATTTTGGATCTCTAGAGAGATGTCGGGATGCTTTAAGCTGTAGAGCCAAGTTATGAGGTTCCCAAATTTATATGGATGATGATCTTGGTCGAATTCGATACATTGACAACACGTCTAAAGATTCCAAGAATAGGAAATTGTAATGCCCAATATTGGGAGCACATTAGAGCCCCATCCATGCCGGTTGCATATTGGAGTTTGGAATTGCAACGACATACATTCATTGTCCACTGCTGGTGATCTAATTGACTTTATTGGTGAGAAAGATCTATCGCTCTTCATGGAGACTCATGAGAGTCAGAAGAGAGGAATACCTACTTTTCCAGGTTATAGATGGGACTCGATCTATCAACATGAGATGAGATCCGCCAATGGTAGGTGGTTTTGCTTGCATATATAGGGAGTCACTACACCCCATTTTTGAGTTCGTCAGTCATGATGAGCATTTGAAAGAGCATTCGCCACACAATTAGTTCTACATCGATGGACATAGCATTGGTTAAGACAGGGACATCTTCGTTGCAGCCTGTTATTTTCCTCCAGCATCCCCTTCCTTTGTGGAGGGTGTTGGTTCACCATATATTGATCTTTCTTTAGATATTATCAACTATGCAGCACTAGGTTACATCTTTCTCATTCGTGACTTTAACACTAGGACAGCTTCACGACTGACAGCCTTAAATCTGCTTTCCATATGAACTTGTTTTTCTTGATAGTAGGATTAATGACATCCTCTAACCCAAGAAAACTGGTTAGATCTTTATCAACTCCTTTTGTTGATATCATATTAGATACACTAATTGGTTGTTCAATGCTTCAAATCTTGAAATGTAATCCCTGTAGTTGACTCCATTGAAGCAGTGTTATTACCAATTTTATCATTGAAAAGCTCGTTGTTGTATTGGTATTTGAACTTTTTATCATTGTTATGCCGCTCGCTTGATCCATGTTCAGAAGTATATCCATATAGATCATTATCTATTTAATGCGATCATAACTGCTGATTATTGGAGCGAGATTAAATTCTTGAAAATCGGATTGTACTCCACGTTTAAGCTACAATTGTAGAGGTATGCATTGTTCATATAAATAAGCTCTTTGTTTTGACTTTCCTCCTGATCACTAATGCTCTAGGACAAAACTTGATCTTGATTTTCAAATTGATCTTCATCAACTTGTCCTTTGGTGCTTTGCTGATATTGATTTGCCTCTGTGGAAGAAGAATTGGAATTATTAGTTTTGCTCTCAATAAGGGTATTCCTCTCTTCCTTTCTAGTCTTCTTATAAAGTCCCTAACCAAGGATGCACTGGCCACCAAGCAAGCCACAACAAAGCAACACAAGGGAATCGGATGGTGGACAAACCAACCCAACCAAACCTAGATCATACGGATCTAGCCCCCAAGCTATGGCTCAAGGGATAGAGGAGTCATACCAGCAGCATGTAGCTACTAGCACCACAATCAAGCATACACTAGTGAGAGCCCAATGGGTATACTTATACCCTCCACACCACTAGTAGTGCACTGTGACACCTCACTGGACGCCTATGCAGCCTATCTGGGCCACATCATCCCATTCCCCTATGACTCATTGATAGACCCATAATAATCCACCACCTCTTACGATTCAAGTACTCCATAAAATAGTTCGATTATCAAGTAAGACACTAACTCACCTCCATGAACCGGTGTGTGTGTGTGTGTCTCTCAACATGCATCCATTTGTGTTCACGAACACCAACTACCTATACTGCTCAATAGAGAGCTTGTTCTTCCTCTTCATGTAATACATGACCCATGTGCTTCAATTCCGCTCATAAGCGGAAGCTAAACAATCCTATGAGAGGATTTTCTAAGCCAAATGTTGAAGGTCAAGAGTGTTGGGACCATGAAACCTCCACCATGGGTCACAAGTAATCCTTCTTTAATTGGCATTGCTCTTGATCAAAAGGCCACAAATTCACTCAAACTTTACCATATTTTGCTCTGTCACTTGGAGTTGGTGGACCTATTGGAAGAAGAACCCTATCATGTGTCAATCTACAAAATACATTGGTCATACGCGCATGCATTCACTACAAATACGACTAGAGGATAAAGAGTGTAAACAAATAGACTAGTCACATTATTTGCAAGACCTATGTCGGCCAAATGTGTTCAATGTACACCACCCATCCTCGGTGGAGCTCCGTGTCAACTGCACATTTAGTAGAGCACCACAAGGGGTGCAGCATGTGGGCCACAGAATGTATGGGTCTGTGGAAATAGTCCCATCCAGTCTGCAAAACATAGAGTAGCTCCTCCTTCTTGCATGAGGCACATTGCAAAGATAAGTTGATGGTTCTTCAAAGCACAAAAGTAAAGCAAAAATAAAACATTTACAGTCTGATTCAATTACAAGAATGTGGGGGGAAGTGGTACCTATCCTCGTCCAATTCCGTACTTTGAAGTGCCTCACCCATGCATTTCATAAACTCATATATGAGATTGAGAGGGCATCCCTCACGGTCTACTAGCTCCAACATAGAGAACATAGGTCAAACAACCCCTACAAGCTCCTCAGACTATGCCTGGAACACCCCTCCAAACACAATGTTTTGAAAATAGACCACATCTGTCGTGTGACCTCTGAACAGGCTAGAAGCCATCATTGGCCACATCCTCTGCAATCAATCTCGTCTGGCCAATACTAGATCAAGAACTAGGAAGTAGTAGGCAAAACTAGTGGGTGTAGACTTCTTTAGGTCTAGCAATGAGAAGGTGTGGAACAAGGCCAGTGTGCACTTCTTTCTGTTGATGAAGTTGACCACACACACGGCTTGAGAAGTGATCTGCAAGACAAACATCCAACAGGAATCCGTTAAAGGTTGAGTGGATTAGGTGTGAAGAGCAATATGTTAGTTGTCAAAAGGTGACCGATGAAGAGATGTTTGTCTCCACGCGTACAAGTATAGGTCATAGAAGATCTTCTCCTTCCCTCTAACGTGCCTTTTGCAAATCACATAAAAGCACAAAGGTATAGTGCCCTCCTCTGCGCCCTCCTTTACTTATAGTTGATCAAGAGGGATGAAAGAGGAGCCTAGGTCTGTATCTAAGCATCAAATTCCTCTCTGACTAACCTGCCCTATCACCCCTCCTCTTACATGCATCTTTGTTATGGGTGTTACAACAGCAAGCACAAGGTCATTTGGTCATCAAACTAGCTAAAAACAGCTTAATTAGTTGTATCTTTTAACATGCAAAGAAACTTTCCTAAAACTTGCAAGCTCCTCTCTCCAACAAGGTATAGTTTGCTTTGATGTGACATGTATTCAAGCCTAATTCTTGCCCAAACAAAAATTATAACACGCTTTTAGGCACATACCTAAACAACAAAAGGGCCAAGTATGGTCCTGGGGTGTCCCAAACTCTAGTTACACATGATCAAATGTACATCCAATAATACAAAGCCCAAAAAGCAAAACAATACACTCCTTACTTGATTTGAATAAGTTGCAACTAGAATTGAGTATGAGTCATAAATTTTTGGAGATGAAAATAAATTAAGTTTATTCAATTTCATTAAGAATGATTAACAAGGGTAAAATTCTTAGCTATATACTGACCAAACACGTAATTAGTGTCCTTCTTCATAACGATAACTATTTCTAAAATGAGGTGACCAAACACGTAATTAGTGTGCTTCTTGATAACGATAACTATTTCTAAAATGACTTGTAAACAACACAAAAGAAATGCGAGGCGTCAGAAAAGGTGAGGTGACCTCAACAACCGGTTGCTGTTAGAGTCCAGTTACGACTCTATCATGACCTTGGCACGGCCGGTTACCAAAGCCTGAGGCCTAGTATTGGCAAGGGTCAGTGACCGAGGAGGACATCTGTACCGGTGCATCACGAGCAGTGACCCGGTGTGGCCGCCTGACAAGTTGCCAGAGATGCGGTGTGTCTTGACCGTCGGGACCCTAGCCGTCAGTGACAAGATGCTAGCCGGCCAGTAGTCGGGGTGACCAAGAGGGTCACAGGTCTTTGGCACGGCACGGGGGCGGTACCCTGTGAGACACTCAGTATTCATAGGTCACAGGGGCTAGGCATGCCAAGTGAACTGATCACCCACAGGTGGATGCCATGTGCCAGTTGACGGGAATAGCAGGTAGAAGGACTCAAGGAGGGGATGCCTATGGTTAGGAGGTTCATTCTACACACCGGCTTCTAGGATTCACGAGCTTGTAGAGACTGGCTTGTGACAATTGGTATTAGAGCCTCGTTCTAGAGAGAGAAAACGTCGTTCTAGAGATAGAAAGTTTAAAATTGTCAGATTTTGCTTGTTTTTGAGGGATTTTTGAGGGAGAAAACGTGGGAGACAGATTGAAGAAGAAAGGTGGGCCTCCAGCGCTGCTGTTCCTGCATACAAGGAGCCCACAACCACCCGTTTTGAAGGAGAAAACTTAGTAAAAAATTTCAGATGCTCCATCGCCCTTCTGTAGCAAATTTCCATCGCTGAAAAGGAGGGAAAAGGGATTTAAATAAGAGGAGACAGATTGCAGAGGTTTTCAGGACCTCCAGCGCTGATGTTCCAGCCTATTGGGAGCCTAAAGAAATCAAATTTGGTGCAAAATTTCTTCTGCTGGTCTATCGCCCTCCTACAGCTCTCCTTCAGCGCTAGCAAAGGAAAAAAAAAATGTTCTAAAAAGTGTGGAATCTGGTGGTAGTTGGGGTGGTCAGTTCCTACTGATCTAGCGTTCCTACTGATTGAGTGCCCAATTTGCTACTATTCCAGCGCTGATCTAGGGAGGAAAATAACATACAAATCTGTGGAGAATTGGAGTGCTTAGTTCCCGTTGTTCTAGCGTTGATCTAGCGCCCTCCTTCCAGTGTTTTTTGGCGTTTCATATCCCTCTTTCCAATGTTTTTTTTAGACAGCTGTTCTGAAGCTATTCTGAGGCTATTCTAAGGCGGAATTTTTAGCATCAATCACTGGTCCAATCAGCGATCATTTGCTGCAGCCCTGCACATCTCTGAAGGAGGAGGTAATCCTGACCCTGTTCCAGGTCTTGAGGAATTTCTTTTAAGGCGGAATCAGCGTTTGCTGAAAATTTCGACCTCTAAGCAAGTGGACAGGTTTGCAACACTGTAAACACGGATCCGTTGGAGGGTTCTAGCACCGAGATACTGAGAATTGAGGAAGTGGCAGCCAAGGTGGATTCTATGGAGGTGATTTTGCAACAAATCCTTGAATGTTGAAGACATCAAGATCCTCACAAGAACCTTAAGCGGTATGATTGTTTAAGTGTTTCATTTTGTGGAGGTCTTGCATGGAAGTCTCAAAACTTTTTGTTGTAAAGAAGCAGACTCGTACCCTTCAAGGAGCAGTTCAGATAGCTCTGTTGTTGAAACACGATAATAAGGTTCAGGCAGTTTTTTGGCTCTTGGGGTAACCATAGGCTCAAAAGGATTAAAGTCAATTTGTGCAAAGGCAAGTTTCAAGTGACCTGAAAGGAGGAGCAGGGCTTCCAAGGACAAAGGATTGTATGGGCGGTCTAATGTCCAAAGAGGTCAGCATTCTTCGGTGCGGTCCTTCAGTGCAGTAGTTGTAGCTTCTAGGGACAACGATGGTATGGGCAATCCGATGTTCCGAAGGGGCCAACAATCTTTGTTGCTATTGCTGCATATGACCAAGAGTGTTCCAAATGAGAAAGTTTTGCTTTGGTTACTTGGTAGAAGGCATGTGGAAGGAATGTCCACGGAATCCATTGCGGACTTCATGCAATTTTCTAGTGAAGCAGGCACAAGCACCTATGGCTATTGAAGAGCTGGAGCAGGATGAAGTTCAGGGAAGTACTCTTCATCTTGTGAAAGTGTCGATGATCAGGTAAGGTTAATGTTATTTCTTTTGCCACAATTTTTGAAAACGATGCAACACATGTATCAATTTCTAGGTACTTCTTGATTGTTATTACTGGACAGTGAATGTGTGTTCTGCTTGACACTAGGTCCTCTCATAACGTACTTGACTTTGACTGAAAGGTTGACTGTGAGCACACACAACCATCCCTGTACCAGTACACAGTCATGAGGGCTCATGGAAAGGGTAGTTGGGGGAGGTTTCAGGGTTGTGGATATGCCATTAACCATTCAAGTTAGGTAAGAAGTTGGATATAAAGATAATGTGTTTGGCATGTTTTGATGTGGTACTTGGGATATGTTGGCACATAGTACGGAAACTCTACATCGCTTGGGGTACTCACGTGTGTGAGTTCCAGCGTGATGGTAGAATCCATTCACTTTGAGGTGAGCCTGATGTGCCTTTAGGACTTTTGATCATGGCAGCTTAGTATGTGGGGGTTCGTTGTAAGCATATGTGTTTTTGTTTTTGTTTGATATGTTTACTGTTGGTTCCAAAAGTAACATATGGCAAGAACAAGTTGACTTACTTATGAACCTAGACCAAGAGATGGCGTATGTGTGTGGGCTTATCAATACTTGAACTCCCCAGGGGCAAAGGACGGTATGGGACGCCCAATGTTCAAGGAGTTTGTCAAGCATTGTTATCCTATTCTGCATATTGATGATCCGGTATTGTACGGTGCTACTGTTTTAGCAAAGTTGTTTGAAAAATGGATATCAGTAACTCAGAGTTCATGAAGTGCATGTGCGTAAGACTGCCTTCAGAACTTGTTTCAGTCACTGTAACTTTTTGGTTATGCCTTTGATTGACTAATGCCCCAACAACATCTATGATGTTGATGAACGATGTACTCTGACTGTTTATGGATGACGTTTTGGTTTACAGTTGTGGTGACGTGTTGCATGTAACTCACCTTAGAACTGTTTTGTCAACCCTGAGGGATAAAATCTTGTTGCTAATAATAATAAAATAGCGTATTTGGGTGTTATCGTGTTAGCTGAAGGCATAAAACCGAATCCAAGGAAAGTTGTTCTCCTTCCGTGGCCTGTACCTACAGACTTGACGGTATTGAGAGGCTCTCTTGGATTGTTTGGGTTTTATTGCAAGGTGTGAAGGGTTGTTCACACATGGCTGCACCTTTGACCGATATGCTATAGAATAATAAGTGGACAGAAGTTCATCAGCAATGAAGTTTCGACGCTTTGAAACAAGTTGTGGCTGACTTTGTCACATTAAAGATAGAAGACCCTCATAAACCATTTGTCATAATAACAGATGCGAGTGATGTCGTCGTTGGGACAATCTGATGCAAGAGGGTAGGCCAGTGGCCTTTGTGAGTGAGAAGCTCAACCCTGTTCAGAAGAGTTGTATGCCACTGTCCATGCTTTGAAAGTATGGAGGCATTATTTGTGTGGTGCGGGTTTGTATATGCCGACCATGACATTTTTAAGTATTTCTGCAATTAGCCAAGTGGGCTGAATTGATGCAGGAATTTCACATGGAAATTCGGTACATGAAAGGTATCAAAAATCGTGTGCCTGATGCATTATCTCATATATTGTATCAGATGTCTTTTGCGGTCATAGAGAATGACCTAATTGCTGAGATCAGAAGATTTAGCAAGAGGATCCTCATTGTTTATTGTAAGGAAGTTGTGAGAGAGGTAAATCTTGGCCAAGTAGAGTCTCAGAAGGAGAGCTCTGATTTCTTTGCTCACACTTGCCTAAATTATACCATGGTAGAGTTGATTGGACCTATGAGATGATCCTATGTAACTTTTGGTGGCCCAATATGGTTATAGGCCTACTAGTTTTGTTACGGTGGGAATTCCTCAAAGTGCCTAGTACAGCTGATGTTTAACTCAATGAGTGAAATGCTTGAGTTACTTGAAACAACTTAAGACAAGCAATTGTGGTGCTAGTGAGAGCCGAGTGCGATCGCCAGTAGTATGGGATGCTGGTTATCGTAGGAGGCTTGATTAGGCCAGTTGTTGTCGACAACTCCGGTGTACGGAGGTGAGTCAATTGTGACTCTATTCAGGAGCATGGAGAGGAGATCCATGAGCCAACAAGGATATTCGATAGGCGAGAGAAACGTCTGTGTAACCGCTTGATCTTTGACATATCTAGTTGCTTGGCATGGAAGACCTCCTGCAAATGTTGCCTGGGAGACCGCGCACGGTTTGCGTGCACAGCACCCTAGTTTGGTCATCGCGGACGATGTCTTTTTTTGAGTGGAAAGGGATGTTAGAGCCTTTACTCCCTGTCCCGATTATTTACAGTTTTCAAAGACACATGTACGTTTTGTAAGTAGATTGTAAATAAATTGTAATTAGTTGGCATTGGACCTCAGAGAGTCGTGCTTAGCTTTGGCATGGGGTACTGGGTCATTTATTAGGAGTGGCTGGACTAACCTCCTAAAATGTAGGGGAGTTGACTAGTCAACGGGACACGTGTCATATGCTCATTGGGACACTTGGTCCAGTGAATGAGTGACACATGTCAGGGTTGACCGGTCAAACATGACACGTGTCACATGCTCACGGGGACACTTGTTCCAGTGTATGAGTGACACATGTCATCCTACCCACTAGCCTATGTGTCAGAGTACTGCCAAGTGGCAAGTGTCGACTGTGCATGGAATTGGCCATGTGTCGACGTTAGGAAAGGTCAGGGTTAAGGGGTGGATTGTGAATAAGTGAGCCTAGAGAGAGGCATTCCGAATCATAATCTATGCAGCAAAGGTTGGGAGGAGACAAGGCAGCCAGCTCCACCATGTTTTGTGTGCTTTGATGTTTGTACATGCAGGGAAATCGTCAGGGATCGACATTGCTGATTGGTGCGCACGGGATAAGCTAGGGTTTAAGTGAAGTTTCAGATCTGGAGTCTGACAGTTGGCAGGTCCACAAAGCTGCTTACCATTTTACTGATTTTGTTGACAGGTGGTGGCACAAGTTGAAGTCTAATCAGGCTCCATCCACCTGGCTTGAGTTTAAGCGAGCTTTCAGAGCTCAGTTTATTCCTCCACATGAGCATGTGCGTGCGACGGATGCTTGGCTCTTGCATCGTCAGAGGCAGTACATGGTGCAGGAATATGCTGATAGGTATCATGAGACGCTTATTAAGATTCCGGAAGAGATTCTCGATTGGCTAGTAGTCCACAAGTTCATATTTGGCCTTCGTGAAGAGTTGAGGCCTTCAATGCTTAATGAAGGGTGCAAGACCTTAGAAGAGGCAGTTGCTACAGCTCTCAACTTTGAAGGTAATGTGTGCACCAACGCTGAATCTGGAGCGCCAAGCTGGCCACAGAAGAAGGGTTCGCGAAAGTCTGGCCAAGCTGGTCAGAAAGGCTTTTCGCAGAAGGATCCTATCCAGATGTAGCAGACTTTGAAGCGCACGGCGGGATCTCCTATGGCTCGTCGTGCTTACGACAAGTCTCCCCTCAGTCCTGAGCAAAAGGAAAAGGCCAAGAAAGACAGATTATGCTTTTTCTGTCTTGGCAAGCATCTTTTCAAAGATTGTCCTCGACGTACGGGCAAGAAGCTCCATACTATGCAACTTCAAGATGAGGGCAAGGATGAGGAAATTTTGGATGACTTGTTGGTAAGTGATGATGAGGACACTCGTCGTGTCATGACTATTTCGGCCGCATGAGGGGAAAGCTGGAAGGTCATGACGTGCTCGTCTTGTTTGACACCGGTTCCTCGCATAATATTATCAATTCTCGCGTGGTGAGGAAATTTCACTTGGCTACTGTTCCATCTGATTACCGGTGTACTGTTGAGATGCCAGGTGGTAAGGGAACAGAGGTTTGGGATAAAGAATCTCTCGGGCGTCTTTGTCTATTCAAACGTATACCGAGAAGTTCGATTTTAAAATTACTAAACTAGCTAAGTTTGATATTGTACTTGGTAAGCGTTGGCATGCAAGTAAGCAGTCCGCTATAGATTTTAAGTCACATGTGTATAAGTTCGGGCATGAGGGTATGTCTCGTGTCTTAAAGGGGGAGAGACCATCTGTTGAGGGTCCTCTTGTTACCTATATGCAAATAAAGAGAATGGAGATTCAGTATTTGCGGTTGTGTTATGTGAATGATGATTCCAGTTTTGATTATTATGTTGGAAATAATCAGATAAGCACACTCACGCAGATTGAACACGTGCTAATTAGTAATATGCCAGAGGGATTGTTGCCTAGTCGGAACGCTAATCATCGTATTGAACTCCTCCCAGGGGCAAGTTCGGTATGTAGGCCTCCTTATAGGATGACCCTAAAAGAGGAAGAGGAAGTCAGAAAGATGTTGGAGGAGTATCTCAAGCTGGGGTACATTCGTCCGAGTTATTCACCTTTCGCTTCTCCTATTTTACCTGTTAAGAAAAACGATGGTAGTTTCCGGATGTGTGTAGATTATAGGGGTTTCAATAAGATCACTGTAAAGCACAGGTATCTGATGCCCAGGATTGATGATCTACTGGATGTGTTGCAAGGTGCAACCATTTTCAGTAAGATAGATCTCAAAAGTGGATACCATCAAATACGGATTCGAGAGGAAGACGTCCAGAAGACGGCCTTCCGAACCCGTTTCAGCCATTATGAATTTTTGGTTATGCCATTTGGGTTAACCAATGCCCCAGCCACGTTCATGATGCTCATAAACGATGTCTTGCGAGACTATATGGGCAAGTTTGTCGTCAATTTTATTGACGATATATTGGGTTTTAGTAAATTGGTTGAGGAGCATGAGGTTCATCTCAAGACCGTTTTAGGCAAGTTACAAGCTTCTGCCTTGTATGCCAATGCTCAGAAGACAGAGTTGTGTATGACTCGTGTCGAGTATTTGGGTCACGTAGTGACAGCTGAGGGTATTTCGGTTGACCCAGCCAAGGTGGCTGTGGTTAAAAAGAAGTGGCTGAGGCCTGCCGATATACGCCAATTATAGTCTTTCTTAGGCTTTTGTAAGTTCTACCAGCGGTTTGTTAGGAATTATTCCTGGATAGCTGCTCCTTTAACGGACCAGTAAGGAAAAATAACACTGTGATTCGATGGGATGCTGAAGCTCAGCAATGTTTTGAGAACTTGAAGGAGTCTGTGGCCACGGCTCCAGTTCTCAAGATTGTGGATACCCAGAAACCTTTTGACCTAGAGACGGATGCAAGTGGCATTGTCGTAGGTGCAGTGTTGAGCCAAGAGGGTAGACCAGTAGCCTTTGAGAGTAAGAAGTTGACACCAGCTCAACAGAGATATCCTACACACGAGCAAGAGTTGTATGTGATTATACATGAGCTCAAGGTGTGGAGACATTATTTATATGGTGCTGAGTTTTATGTGTACACAGATCATCATACTTTAAGGTATTTTTGCACTCAGCCAAATTTGAAGGGCCGCCAAGCTCGGTGGGCCGAGCTGATGCAGGAATTTCATTTGGAAATTTGCTTCCGAAGAGGGAAGGAAAATGTGGTCGTTGATGCACTATTGCGTATACTACATCAGATGAGCTTTACTGTGGTTGATAGCGGTCTCATGGAGGAGATTAAGAAGGCTCAAGAAAAGGACCCGCATTGTCAGCGTGTGTGGCCTAATGCGCGCAAGGTAGTCGACCAAACGGAAGAGTCAGTCAAGGCTGTCGCTTCCATAGAGGCATGCACCAGTACATATCTCACATACACCTTGAGGGATGGTACGTAATTGAGAAATGGAAGAGTTTTGGTGCCAGACGTGAAGGATCTTCGTCGTAAGATACTTCATGAATGCCATGATAGTCCGTGCGCAGGGCACCCTGGTATTGATAAGACCAGTGAACTTTTGAGAAGGCATTATTTCTGGCCACGATTGCAGCGGGATGTAAGAGAGTACTCTAGCGTTGCACGGCTTGTCAGGTGAACAAGGCCGAGAGAGTAAGTCCTTCGGGCTTGCTACATCCACTTGAGATACCTACAGGAAGGTGGGATAGCATCTCTATGATTTTATTGTTGGGCTACCCAAGACCCAGAATGGATTCAATTCCGTTATGGTAGTGGTAGACAGGTTTTCCAAGATGGCTCATTTCATCGCAACGACCAAGAAGGTCACAGCTCCGCAAGTGACTGAGTTGTTTATTCAGAATATTGTCAGGTTACATGGTCTTCCGAAGTCCATAATTTCTGACAGGGATCCCAAGTTTACGGGAAATTTCTGGATTGAGGTGTTCGCCAAGCTGGGAACACAGTTGCGGATGAGTAGCTCTGAGCATCCTCAGACGGATAGTCAGAGAGAGTGAGTGAATCAGAGATATGCTTAGGGCATATGTAAGTAGTACGCAAACAGACTGGGTAAACCATTTACCGCTATTGGAGTTCGCATACAATGATAAGAGACATGCATCCACTGGATTGAGTCCATTTGAGCTCAATTATGGTTTCAGGCCACTGAGTCCTGCAATCATAGGGATACCGCATAGGGTACCTAGTGCTGTAGAGTTTTTGGCTCAGATGCAGCAGAAGCTAGAGTTGGCACGAGATAACTCCCTTTTGTTAGGCCTGCCTAGCCCCCTAAGAATCATATACTAGCGAGCCACCGTCTGCCATCACTGACTCGTAAAATATTTGGGCCTAATCGAAAAAAAATCTTCTAGAAATTGGATTTAGAGTTTAAAAAGAAAGGGCATCCAATGCTTTTGCAGATCCAATGGTAGATTATGAAAATGTTTGGAGATTGTTTTCACTTTGATCCTTCTACTTATGTATTCCTGACTTTTGCACTATAAAAACTAGCCATTTTATTTTTTTGTTTTATTAGTTGAGCTGAACTTCCCAGTCAATAAATTGATTAAGAATGATTTTCCTCCATCATTGGTATCTCCTATAAACTTTTAAAAGGTCCAATGTAAGTATATGCTAGTGTGCTTTCGACATGAAACACGGACTGGTGCTAGGTAGAGCAACATGTCTGCCAAAAATAAGCCTGCAAAATCTTTGGATCAAGTTGCAAGAAATTTCTAAATATGCTCATAAAAAATTTGCCATCCATGTTCCTTTGTGAGAAGCTAGTATATTTTGTTTTTTACAACCATGTTCCTACATGTGGAGATAAACAAATGCACCTGGCAACTCCTGGACGAAGAGGAAGAGCTCCTTGTTGAATTAGATTCATGAATAGTACAGTTTTTTGTTTATGCAAAGAAGCAATGAAGTTGCGTTGTTCTGCAAAATCGCTAGGAGCCACTTTTGGCCATCCTACCTTGTTAAAATAATATGCCATCCTGCAATTTTATACCAACATTGAATTATGATATATGTGTTAGAAGAGGTAGTAACCTAAAAGTATCTTGCAAAATCAAGTAAATGTTGATAGCCACTTGATCAATCAAATAACCTTTGAAAAAGAACATTTTGATAAAGCCTTGTCACACTTTTTAACAAAAACACACCTACTAGGACACAAACTACACAAAAGGAATAATTGTCGATTTACCGCTCCTTGCCACCACCAATCTTCAATAATTCTCCATAAAGATCCACATCCCAAGCAACATCTAGACCATTCTGTACCACAAACACCCAATTAAATCCTAACATAATCTATTTTCATATAAGTAATATGTCAATTCTCAGTTAAAATAAAAATGCTGAAAAGTAGCCAGCCAAGTCATAGCACGTATGTAACACTCATGAAGCAATGGAATAGATAGTGTATTGGGTAGAGAAAGGAGGAAGTCCTAGTCAAAAAATACTTAAGTACTACATCATTACAAAATGAACCTGTTGGAATCATATCACTGCAAAGAAGACTTATCAAATAAATTCCAACTAGAAATTGTCAAAAAAATAAAAAGGGTTGTCATATAAAACAAAAGCAAAAATATGAAGCACATGAAATTATATCCATGTTTCAACGTATTATGAGTCCAAAGATGTTTGATTATTGTTTTCAGAAATTCAATTAGGATCATTTTGTTTTGATGTACTCCTTAGAATATTTTGAATATATGCTACATGGGGGTGTAGTTGCTGATTAGATAAAAACAGCATGTACGGTCCCTTGTAGAAGAAACTTAAGCCACTAATCAAGTGGCATGTCCCATAAGGATTACATTCTTGATGGGACCAATCTCTCTACAAATTGGGCAGTAAAGAGATTATTGAAGGTTGGAGCCTTTCACGGTAGGAAATGGTACCTTCTTAAATTAAGATGTGAGAGTGCCACTAGGTTTTTAGATTGCTCTTCCATCTATGCGTTGCTTCATTCTAAATCTTCCTCGAAGTTACGAATGGAGCCACAGCTGATCTAGAGCTAAGCTATGAAAGCATCACATAAGCAAGACTTAAGCTATGAAAGCAGCACATAAGCAAGACTTAGCCCTAGAAAGCAGGAAAGAGAGAGATTAAGGAGACTAAAGAGAGAGATCAATATCATCAGCTGAATAACAAATGACACAGTTTCCCTACTTATAGCCAAGAGGAAGCTTCCGGTGGCTAGGGCCCAACTGGGAGGGAAAATAGTGCGCCCTCCAAAAAGGCCCCCACTCTCCAGTAATATGTCCAAATGGCTTAATAATGAATAATAAGGCCAAAGGCCAACCATATAGTCTAAGTGTTTCTAATGAATAAAAAAGGGCCTAAGGCCTGCTTATGCATAAAGTAAAGTAAATGTAAATGGACGCGGCGAATGTAATGAGCCGAGTCCATAACTCTCCCCGACACAAAAAACCCAACTGCCGAAAAGAAACTGGATCAAACAGCAGCAAGCCCTGGTGCATCAACAACTAGAGCAGCATCTGATGTAGAGGAATCAACAAGTGCAGGAGGAGCACGATCCTGATCCGCAAGTGATGGTGTATGATAAAAGACATCAATAGGCTCCCATGTGGCCTCCTCAACAGGACGACCATCGAACTGGACCAAAAACTGAATCTGTCGGCAGCATCGACTATGGTGAAGGCGAACCTGGTGAATGGCAGCTGGTAAGAAAGGGAACAGCTCAGGATCAACATCATGGCGACGAAGGGAACATCTTGGCCGCGTCATCTGAAACCAAGCAATATGGAACAACCAGGAATGCCAACGAACCAGAAGAAGATCAAGCAACAACCAGGAATGCCAAGGTATCCGTAATGCCCAAGATAGTAGAGGATCAGCCCAAAAGATAGGGACATCATACCAAGGTATCCAAAAAGCCCGAGAAGGTAGAACTACATCAGCAATGGGAAGCCAATAAGGAAACTGGAAAAGAGATGGACACTCATCGCGAATAGCCGCATCATACACGTAACCATCAACCATATGTGCAAACTCAGTGATATAGGTGCCCCAAGAAAAGATAGCAGCATCGGAAGACCAACACCGAGTAGGAACATAAGCAGGATGACAGGCACGCTGTAGTAGCATGGAAAAGCAAGCGATATGCCAGGAAACATGGATCTAAAAGAGATCATCCTGACACAATGGAGAAATGTGCACCAGCATGGTCAAAAGCCCAAGGTATCCATAAGGCCCATGAATGAGAAGTGCAATGACACACGGTACCTTCAAGGCCCCTATCATGAGAAGAGCAGCATGCCAAAAGCTCTAGAAGGTCCAAGAAATCAATGCATCATCTAAAAAGACATGATGCATAAAAACAATAGCAACAAATCTAGAAATAGTAGAGGCCGCAACTGAAAACCTGTAGCCGAAAAACTCATCCAGAAAGACCTCATATGGACATACCAATCCATCATAAGATACACCAAAAACGGATGGAGAATCGGATGACCCATCGAAACTGGCCGCAAGGGTAATCCCAATGTACACACCAGGCGCACATGTGAGGAATAGAAGAAATGCACTGGAACGAGGAACAGGATCCCCAACATCAGTAGCAAGCATCGGATCAATATCCACGTGTAGCTGGGAATGAGTATCAAAGCACATATGAGCAATACTGAAGTATATGGCGGCAACATCCCCAAAAACTATCCAAGAGAGGAGAAGGAACTCTCTCAAGGTAATCTGATGGTCTCTGAAGGAACTCAGCATCGGAGACCAAGCGATATGGAGCAACCTTAAATGACGGGGAATCTGACGATCACCTGGACAAATAGTAGCTGGAACGGAGGCAATAACCCAAGCCATCAGGATATGCCAAGCCTGACAATGAGCAACAATCCAAGGAACAGATAGAGAGCCACATGCATAATCATAGAGATATCCGCACCATAGGTGATCAGTAATATGGAAAAACCAGCACCAATCAACAGGTCCAAATGGAAACCAAGCTATACGTAATGACCAGGAATGCCATATATCCATAGCATCGGCATGGACTGCAGCAAACCTATATGTAGAAACACAAGGAGACTGAAGGATGCCCGTATACTCATCTAGAAAGATCCCAGCATATAAATACCCTAGATAAGTAATAGTGACCATCTCGCAAATATCCTCGGATGGAATACGTGTAACAGTAAGGGCCAAAGCTTTACTATTGTTAGGCTTAGAATAGCATTTGAAAGATGAATGACCTGTTTTACCACAATGTCTACAAGCTATTCTAGGATTAGCCCAACATTTATCAAGATTATGTCCGGGCTTTTTACAATAGTTGCAAAAAGATTTTTTTGACATAGGCTCAGATGATTCCCCTTTGGAATCTTTGTCGTTTGAATTTTGCATGCTAGTAGCTTGAAACTGATTTCCGCGTCCTTTTGCCTTGCCCTTTCCTTTCTTTGCATATAAAGCTTTAGCTCCTGCTTGAGAAGGTGAACTTCCTTGCCGCATGAGATACTCCTCTCGAAGGGTCTGAATGGCATCTTCAAAGGATTTTCCTGTAAGAACAGGTCGCATGTAAATGTAGGAGGGTGGTAGTGCTCACAGCAGGTACGTGAGTTTTTCCTCCTTGGGAGTTATTCTACCTGCACTTTGTAAAGCACTAAAGAAAGATTGTAATCTGAAAAGAAAAGTATCACAATCTAAAATTCCATCCCACTTTATACTAGTAAGTTGCTCAAAAAGATATAAGATTTGAGTTTGTGAATTAGACACATATCTTCGAGCAAGTTCATCCCACATCTCCTTTGTTGGAGCAAAATCAGCAACAGTGAGAAAGATATCCTCGGAAATGGTTTGCGAATAATTACTTTAGCTTTTGAATCTACACGCAACCAGACTTGAAAATTTTTCGAATCTTCTTCGTAAGCTCTTGTATTTAGTACATCAGGTACATGCGGTTTGGGAATGGTCCCATCAACATAAGTCCATAGCTTCTCAGCTTGCAGGATCAGTCGAGTCTTTGATCTCCATGCAGGATAGTTGGATCCATCTAGGATTGTTATCTTTGCATGAAAAGTAGAAGTAGAAGCCATAGCTTTGATACCACTATTATAAAACTGAGAATAGAGATAGAAAGGACCTTTGAATCAAGCTTTACCAATCTAGGAAACCTTGATGGTCTTCTACAACTCAAATAGATCAAAACCAC
Organism: Diphasiastrum complanatum; assembly: GCA_029204225.1. Taxonomy (NCBI): domain Eukaryota; kingdom Viridiplantae; phylum Streptophyta; class Lycopodiopsida; order Lycopodiales; family Lycopodiaceae; genus Diphasiastrum; species Diphasiastrum complanatum. The sequence goes on along the minus strand of CM055101.1, from coordinate 45,027,283 downwards.
TAACATGCATTCGACATGCAAGCAAATATGGCAACATACAAGCAATCTGAAAAAAAACAGGAGACATGCATGCAACGTGCATGGACTAATACTTGCACGTGCAAAAGTAAATTGCTAGCAAATTGTAAATTTGTCGACATGCAATTAATTGATCATACTTATGAAGCGATTGGATCTGCCCAGCTATGGTGGACAGCGAAGAAGATGAAGAGGATGTGGGCAGAAAATTACATAACACTCATGAAAGGAACTTGCATCATTATCTAGAATGATAGTGTATGTTGTAGGGAGCATTCTAGCATCATTAATCTTTGATATTGCTCCTTCAATTAGGCCGAATGGATCTTGAATACTTGTTGTCCACAAATTTCCAGCATGAAGAACATAACATTAGCAAGATGCAATGAAAGAAACAATCCAATTAAACACTAATCAGGAAACCAAATGGATAGCATAACACTAGCATTAATGAGCAAGCAATTTTACCACACGAGAGCAAAACACAATAGCATACGTGAGAAAGATCTCTCCATCAAATAGATAAGAAACAAATGATATGTGATGTACATGGCTTCCAAGTGTCAGTGTACGTGTCCCACATGCTAAGTCTCAAGCATGCACTTCTATGCATGGATTTTCATATTCTCTCTACATGCAATGAGTCTTTGCATGATTTGCCTTGGTCCACAAGTTTCCGCACAAGAAAAAATGCGCCCTCTTCTACACGCAAAATTGACAAAGTTCCAACATAAAGTTGGTAGTATGTGAAATTGCCTCTAGGGGCCCATGTACAAAATTGTTGGGCCTACTCAAGGTTAAAAACCTTAACAATAAATTATCTTATAATGTTTTACAAACTTGGAAAGCCTTTTTAAACTTTGACAGAACACAATGTTGCGCGGCGCATATTAATATTGTGTGGTGCCAAAATACATGGTGAAATTGATCCAAACTTAAACCATAACAGGGTGCCCAATGCAAGATCAATGATACAAATGCCAAGCGTATCAAGAAATTGAGAGGCATGGGAAAACCATGATAGTCGACAACCCTGACTATAAAGACACTATGATGAGGTAAGTGTTGCCTGTGTGTATCTATGCTCATCTATGGGGTATAACATGACTCGTGGATGTATGTAATAAGTCGAAAGATGGCATCAAGCTATAAAGGTGGAACTGTAAACTCTGCAAAAATGACCTGATGTGGGATGGAGGCCTCTTAGCTTGTATCATGTGTAATAACATAAGAACCTACAAGCGTGAAATATTGGCCAAATGAAATGAAGTGAGACCACACCAAAAAGCACTTGTGGATGAACTGAAAAGAGAATCGACAAAACATTTCCCTTCATGAGTTTCATATACACGGCGGAGAGTACGGTGAAGGGATCAATGGGTTGTATGAAGAAGATGTGGTTCGTGTAAGCGTGTTAGACAACTTTGAGATGCAAAGAATGGCACTCGGAATCAAACCAAGGAGAGCTTCGATAAATTGAAGCAAGCTTTGGTTGATGAACGTGTCACTCTCAAAATTGTACACCCTCAAAAACTATTTCTTTTAATAAGAAAGCAAGTGACATAGTTATTATGGGGGGGGGGAGAAAGCTTGTAGCCTTTCAAAGCAAGAAGTTCAATTTTGCATAAAAAAATTATTTAGCTCATGAAAGGGAGTTATTTGCCATTATTCATGCATTAACAATGTGGAGGTACTACTTGCATAGGTCGAAATTCTATGCGAATACTGTTACGAGCTCGTAACCAGTGCCGAACCCTGGGGAACACAGATAGGTCAGATACCACAGTCAGAGTCGTGTCCAGCGTACATGACCAACAGGGCAAGACAGTGTGAGTAGTGTGCCCCAGCACGGTCCATAGCCATGGCGGGCCTAACATAGCCTAGGGACCCTGTCAGCAGGATAGGGCCCCCAGTTGGGTCCCGACGTGCAGTCGGCCACGTCAGTGCCACGTGGCCGACACTTGGCAGTTGCATGCTACCAGTCCTCACACTGGGCTAGGAGGGGCTTACTCTATATCAGGGAGTAGGCAAGGTTGGGTGGATCAGTTAGTGTTTGCCCTACTATGGTGTTAGGATCTATTACACTGGTATCAGAGCCATCTCCATCCTAGGGAGTTCAGGAGCAGCAGTAGAGAAAGCTATCAGAAGATAGGAAAGATCTTGGAGATTTTCAGAAAGGCCTAGAGGAGAGAAATCGCTGTAGAGACAGCTATCTAACCTGGAAATTTCAATGTAATTCCAAGCCATCTGAGGAAAAAATCAGAACTCTACTATAGCATAGATCCATCGTTGTAGTATAGATGATCTAGTTCTGATTTACAGGAGGAAATTACTAAGATCTGAGCGGAATCTGGAGAGGGAGAAATATACAGATCCAGCGTTGTGGGTTCTTGAAGAATCTGACCTTTTGCAAGAGAGGTGAGCCTCAAATCGTAGGGATTTTGAGCAGGGAGGCTACTTGCCTGGCAGCGAGGGAGGAGCACACTTCAAATCAGAATTTTCCAGGGAAGTTAGGCCCCAAATCCCGATTTTTTGGAGCCACAGTTCTGGAAGACAGACAGCGAGGGTCCTCAAAGACCCAAATCAGATTTTTTCCACCGTTTTCAACTCTTCAAATCTGATTTTGAAGACAGATTGACCACTACCTTGGCAGCGAGGAAGGTCTTTGGCAAAAACCACAAGTTTGCAGCTGTTTTCAGGTTCTAAAACGGAATTTGGAGCAAAAAGTATACACCTCAGACAGCGAGGGAAGGGGTCAAGACAATCAAAAGTTTGTTTCTTTTTCTTGGTACCCTGATCTCTGATTTTTTCGGACAGCAGATCTGAAAGCAGTGGAGGAAGAGCTGAAAGGGCTTTTCTTGATTCTCTCTGTGGAAGTACAGTCCTCAGAAACAGCTAAGTCATCTTTCTTTTCCCTTGTACAGTTATAAATTAGTCTTTTAAGACTTTTTTTCCTTCAGAAGTTAAGGTACCTCTCTTTCAATTCCGAAGATGACCACTCCTTAGGGACCTGATCAACCCCCGGAGAGAGGCTTCGACGAACTTGAAACAGAAGCCTTGGCTTACATAAAAGGGAAGGAACCAATGGAATTGGAAGAACAGTAACAGTTCGCCGAAGAACTCGACGAACTAGTTACCAAGGAGCAGTTTCTCCAGTTGGTAACAGAAGTGGATGAACTGAAGTTGGCATTAGCCAATTTCAAGTCCAGTGTGGACGACTCGTTCGCCGAACTCAAAAGCTTGATTTTGAGTTCCGCGAAAGGAAGCCTTCCCTCCACTTCTCAGTTATCCCCTTCTCCACTTCCATCAGTTTCGGGTGAGACTTTACGGTCTCACCCCAGTGTTTTTAAAGATTCAAAGCCTCCTACTTTTAATGGGGAAGAGAAGGATAGAAATGCAGACATTCTACAAACCTTCCTCAGCAAATGGAAGAACATTCATGCTCTTAAACAGACCCCTGACCATTTGCAAACTATTGAGGCCAGTCTTTCCTTAGGGCCTATGGCCTATAAGTGGTGGTTAAATCTCCAGGAGACTGGGCAGACTCCCCGGTCATGGAAAGGTTTTGAAGAAGCTTTCCTAAGAGAATTTCTACTAGAAAATGAACTTGATAGAGCCTGGGAAGCCTAAGAAATAACAGTAATGGACAAGTCCCTCATCCAATATATCTCGCGGTATCGAGAAGCAATTTTAAAGATTAAAAATATGGATGATTATCAGAAAATTAGGGGATTTGTCCGTGGCCTCAAAGATGAATATAAAGTAGAGGTCCAGAGAAACTCGCCTACTACCCTTGAGCAAGCTCTCAGATATGCTCAAATCTATGATGATTCAGTGGGTAGGAAGAGGGCGAGACAGCAACCACTTTCTGAGCAGCCTCCTCAGAAAGACTTTCAATTTAAAAAGAAATTTTTAAAAAGAAAGAAAGAAGATAAATTTAAAGGTGAAGCTCCTCAGAAACGCCCTTCACTCATACAGCCCTTAAAACCAGATGATTTTGAGAAAGCCAAACAAGAACGTTTGTGCTTTGTGTGTATGGGCAAGGGACACACAGTCAGGCAGTGTCCCAAGGGGCCTTTCACTAAAAAAGATAAGAAAGATAAAAAACAAGTTCATCTTGTTCAGACTATATGTTTCCCTAGTGACTCGGCAGTGTATCATGAAGATCATGAACACTGTTGCCAGCTGACCTTTGCAATGCTAGCGAGACCCTTCAGCTTTGGGCCGCATGACCTAGTACGTATGCATGGGAAAGTTGGTAACCAGTCAGTAAGAGTTATGGTTGATGATGGGGCAACCCATAATTTCATCAACTACACCCTGGTTAAAAAGATTAAACTACCAGAAGTACCTAGTCAGCATAGGTACATAGTTTCATTACCTAAGGGTGAAGATAAAAAAATATGGGAAACTATGGTAAGTAATTTGAATCTTGGTATTCAGGGGTACCGAGATGAAATAAACTTTCAGATAATGCACCTGGATCGCACGGATATTGTTCTCGGGAGAGATTGGCTCTACAGTTTAGGACCTTTCCTCCACAGAAACTATCAGGAGAACACCCTCAGCTTTCAACATAAAGGCCGAGAGATCCAGTTGCATGGGGAGCATGATGTTCCCAACAGTCCTATGGTCTGTAGTTCAGAGCTCTGTCAGCTAATCGGAGACGAAGACCATCAGGTATTCTTATGTGACTTTCAGTTTAATCCTGAAGTTTCTATTTCCAGTTCTATTCAGCAGAAAATCAGTAAATTAGAAACTTTATTGTCTAAATTTAAAGATGTTTTTCCTGAAGATTTGCCACATGGTTTACCACCTAGCAGAGAGGTAGATCATGTAATAAACCTAGTACCAGGTACAGCACCTGTTTCTAAACCTCCGTATCGGGTCAGCCGAACAGAGAATGAAGAAATAACTAGGCAGTTAACAGATTATCTTGGAAAAGGCCAAATTCAGACCAGTAGTTCACCATGGGCCTCACCAGTCCTATTGGTGAAAAAGAAAGAGGGGTCTATGCGTCTTTGCGTAGATTACAGAGCCCTCAATAAAGTCACAATTAAGAATAAATACCCTATGCCTCGGGCAGACGAGTTGTTTGATCAACTCGACGGGGCTAAGTTTTTCAGTAAAATAGACCTCAGATCGGAATATCATCAAGTCCGTATAAAATCGGAAGATGTCTCGAAAACAGCTTTTAGGACTCATCACGGTCATTATGAGTTTAAGGTGATGCCATTTGGGCTCACAAATGCTCCAGCTACCTTTATGACCTTAATGAACAGTGTCCTCAGACCATACTTGGGTAAGTTTGTAGTCGTATTTTTAGATGACATCCTCGTTTACAGCAAAACGAGGAAGGAGCATCTAAAACACCTCAGAAAGGTGTTTCGACTGCTCAGAAAGCATAAGCTTTATGCTAAACAATCCAAGTGCGAATTCTTCGTTGAAGAAGTACCATATTTGGGTCACATTATCTCTTCAGATGGGATTAAAATGGACCCAAATAAGGTTAAAGCCATACTTAGTTGGCTGAGACCTCAGAATGTTTTGGAACTTCAGATCTTTCTTGGTTCGGCGGGATATTACAGACGATTTGTCAAGGAATATGCTCAGATAGCAGTTCCCATGACAAATCTTCTTAAGTGGAAGGGAAAGGAGTTCATTTGGGAGTCCGCACAGCAGGAGAGCTTTGATGCTCTCAAAACAGCCTTAGCTACAGCACCAGTTCTAAAGGTCGTCGACCCCAATCAGCCATTTGTGGTCGAAACAGATGCTAGCGACTTTGCAGTAGGTGTTGTGCTAACTCAAGGTGGACGACCAGTTGCGTTTGAGAGTAAAAAACTTGAGCCAGCTCAGACTAGGTACAGTGCCTATGAAAAGGAACTCTTTTCTATAGTCCATGCCCTTAAGACTTGGAGGCATTATTTGTATGGTGCCAACTTTGAGGTCCTGACAGACCATGAGAGTCTCAGATACCTTTGCAATCAACCTGAGCTTAGAGGTCGGAAAGCTCGTTGGGCATAGTTGATGCAAGAGTTTGACATGTCTATCAGATATAGACGTGGAAAATTTAATACAGTAGCAGATGCCTATGATAAACGAGCTGAGTTTTACTCAGATTCGTAATGAGTTACTCGAGTCCTTGAGAGGGAAATGCCAGCATGATGCATTCTTCTCTACTATCTGGAACTCAGTCCAGAGCAGACAGTTACAGACTCCAGAATCAGTTCCCGGGGCTGGTGCCAGTTCATCCAAGAATACGGCAGCTTCCGTTGAGGATGATGATGAGTCTGAGTATACGTCGTCAGATGACGTTGAGGATTCTGAGCCTGTATTACCCAAGCAAACCTCAGTGGTTGAGGGTCAGTTGACTCAAGGATTCAAATGGAAACAGTATTCCATTCAGGATGAGTACTTGCTCTATAGAGATAGAGTATGTGTCCCCAATTCAGAGGATTATAGGCAGCAAGTCCTATATGAATGTCATGACAATCCTAGTGTGGGACACCCAGGCATACAGAAGACCTATGAGCTTCTTCGTAGGCAATTTTTCTGGCCCAGTATGAAAAAGGACGTCCACCAGTATGTAACCAGTTGCCAGAAATGTCAAGTAAACAAAGCAGAGCGTTTAAAGGCAGGAGGGTTGTTGCATCCCTTAGAAATACCAGCTGGTAAACGGGAGAGTATCTCCATGGATTTTATAGTAGGCCTGCCTAAAACCCAAAAGGGTAATGACGCTATATGGGTCACAGTTGACCGTCTGACCAAAATGGCTCATTTCATTCCGACCAAAACAACCGTTAGAGCTCCAGAGTTAGCGAGGTTGTTTGTAGACGGGCTATTTAAATTGTACGGTCTACCTTCCGGCATAGTCAGCAACCGGGACAGTAAGTTTAATGGAAATTTTTGGAGGGCAGTATTCCATCATCTCCATACTAAACTTAATATGAGTACCACCGACCATCCACAGACGGACGGTCAAACAGAGAGGGTAAATCAGGTGCTGGAGGATATGCTTCGTGCATACGTCAGCAAGAAGCAGACAAATTGGGAGGAGTATCTCTCGATATTAGAGTTTGCTTACAACAGTACCAAACGTTCAGCTACGGGATACAGCCCATTTATGCTGATGTACGGTTTTCAGCCACGCTCACCCACAGCTGTAGGGTTTAAACAAGAAAAAGTTGAAGCAGCTAGAAACTTTTTAGAGGACCTAAACCAGATGATAGAACATGCTAAGCGTAGCATCAGGCAGTCCCAGGATCGAGCCAGGCATTATGCAGATCCACACAGACGGGATGTGCAGTTCTCCACTAGTGAGAATGTCTACTTGAGAGTCCCAATCGACTCTAAAACCCTCAAATCATCAAATCAAGAGTGTGTGCTAAGTTGTCTCCAAGGTATTGTGGTCCCTTTACCATCAGTAGGAGACTAGGCGAGGTCACCTATGAGCTAGAACTCCCACACAGCAGTAAGGTTTTTCCAATCTTTCATGTAAGTCAGTTACGAAAAGCCTTAACCAGATCAGACAATCTGGTAGGGGGCAGTGTTCTAGTTCTCCCATTGGATCCTCAGCAACCTCCACATGAACCAGAGGAGATTCTTGATAGTAGAGAGACGCAGACTCGTCATACTCTATACCGAGAATATCTGGTTAAGTGGAATGATCAGCCTGTTGAGAATGCCACTTGGGAAAGAGGCAGCGTCCTTCGCAAGATTTTTCAGACTTTGTCTTAGAGGACCAAGACGGTTCTTAAGGGGGAGGGAGTGTTACGAGCTCGTAACCAGTGTCGAACCCTAGGGAACACAGATAGGTCAGATACCACAGTCAGGGTCGTGTCCAGCGTACATGACCAACAGGGCAAAACAGTGTGAGTAGTGTGCCCCAGCACGGTCCATAGCCATGGCGGGCCTAACACAGCCTAGGGACCCTGTCAGCAGGATAGGGCCCCCAGTTGGGTCCCGACGTGCAGTCGGCCACGTCAGTGCCACGTGGCCGACACTTGGCAGTTGCATGCTACCAGTCCAGTCCTCACACTGGGCTAGGAGGGGCTTACTCTATATCAGGGAGTAGGCAAGGTTGGGTGGATCAGTTAGTGTTTGCCCTACTGTGGTGTTAGGATCTATTACAAATACAAACCATGATACCTTGAAACACTTTGCTAATCAGCCAAACCTATGAGGGGTGTTAGGCTAGGTGGGCTAAGTTGATGCAGAAAATTCGAATAGAAATTCGATGAAAGAAGGGAACAAAAAATCGACCAGCTAATGCATTGTCTCGAATAATGTATCAAATGTCATTTATGGTCACTGAAGATGACTTTCATTTGAGATGTGTACAGCACCATCTTAGACAAAATAAAGAAACAGCTGCATGAAAAGGATGGGAACTGTGGGAAATTATGTGGGAGGAAAGGACCAAGGGCCGAATGCCAAGTGTGTTTTTTTTTTTTCTGAATGCTAGTTTGTTCATAAAAGTTTCTACAAAACTAAACTTTCTGCCTGTTTTTTCATAGGGACAACCAATGACTGAATGGCTATTGGCTGTGTGCATGAAAATTCAGGCAGAACGTTTAGATCCAGAGGTCACTCCCTCATTGGCTGTCACATGAGAGTTTTGGCACAAGATTTTGATGGCAAGCGTAGGTAAATGCGACTATTGACCGTGGCTGCAATATAGAAAGTTAAAAAAGAGCAGTTGAAATTAGGAAGGGATTATACAAGCCTGGGCAAATGTCTGATTGAAGGATATCCGGTGTCCATCACGCTCAGTATCCACTAACACTCCATCGCAGTCAAATAGCAGAGCGTCCAGCAGTGCAGCTTGCGTTGTTACATGGTGTTTCCTCTTTTGATGAGCTGGAGGGGAACATTTTTTCCAACCAATTTTCTTCAAACCCAGCAAGGAGGAGGAGAGTTGTTGTCTGTGGAAGGGAGAAGAAGGACACTTGATGATACAATGTGAAGACGAGAGCGGGGAGCTGTAAGAAGACGAGCATGGAGATGGAAGAAAGGACAGTGCTAGGCTCGCCATGAAGGATTAAAGTGAATTATGATGAGAAATGAGGATGGCTTGATATGAAATCGGGATGCAGGGAAGGATGGCCAATAATAAGTCGTAGTAAAAGTGGCTTGCTAAACTCAACTCATCACAGTCACAAAAATTCTTGATTGGTTTGTTTTAGTCTTTAATTTCTGGTTTGATTTTGCTTGGCTGAGGAGCGAGAGGACCACTTCTCAGCCAATCAAAAACCGAAGGTGGTATTTTATCACCCTTCTCAGCTACTCATCACAACACGCGCGCCCCATCATCCATGTCAAACAAACAGCAAGAGCCTTTTTGGGCATTGTGTTTTTGTTTGTTTGTGTTTGTGTTTGGAGCAGCCACATGATAAAGTTAATTAGTGGTTGCGTCTAAAATTGGCTTTTGCCCACATGGTGCAAATTTAGAGCCAATTTCAAGGGAAGTCATTTCAAGGTTGTGACCGGTGTTGGGCAGGTATTAAAATTTTTTATACCAGTCGGGTCAGGGTATTGCAGGTTTTTAGAAAATGTAATACCAGTAGGGTATTAACATAAGGAGGTATAAGAGTTGTAGACTCGTATAGACCGGGCTGGTATCATAAGGGTGATACCAGCCAGTTATCAACCCGGGTATCAACATGTACGAATTGCTATAAATATACTTTTTAGAGTGTAATATCATAATTAAAATATAAAAAAATTGAGATTTCAAAAAAAATATAAAAAATAGTACTACTATTGATACCATGGCAAAATCCACAAAATCTCCCCAACCTGGGTATCAACATGAATAGAATAGTTAATATTGGGTGTCCGGCTCTAGACCCTGGTATTAGAAATCATATACCGGTCGGGTCGGTTTTTTAATACCGCATTGATACCCATTATTGATACCAGTCGTGACCCTATATACCCGCCCAACAATGGTTGTGACATCACATCTATGACATGTTTTTTGAATACCTTGACTGGCCCTCATGTGGCCATGCTTACAGAGAGACCGCACGCTCAAGGCTTGGTTAGGGAGCCCAGTTCTAAAACACATCAACAAATAGTTGTGAAAATTTGGCAAAAATCTAACTTGAATATTTCACAAATTCTTGTATGTGAGAAAAACTCACACGTGTAAAGCATGTTCCCACGTGTGGAAAATAGACTAATTATGTTAGATATATGTTGAGTTAGGGGTACTCAAGTTTTTAGTAGAGATCTAGCCACGTGTTAGATGTTGATTAGGCCATTTTTAGCATTAGAGGCAATTTGTGCAAGTAAATATGTAAAGGCTTGATTTGGCCAAAAGTAGAAAGTGATGTAGCTCGAGTTAGGTTAGGCTACTTACATTTGTCAAGTTGAGGTTGGGTATGTGACTCATCACTATGTGTTGGCATGAGAGTTAGTGTCAAGCTAGATATGGAATTAAGATCATTGAATATGAACTAAGTTTATGTAAGTTGATGTTCCTACATCTGAGACCCCCTATTGGAATCCATTGTATATGTAATTGGCATTGGCCAATTGGATTTGCATAATGACAAGGATTCGGGGGGGGGGGGGGGGGGGGGGTTTCCCATCTTGACCCCTCAGTGCTTCCGCTATTGTGTGAATGAATCTATGTGATGCAATGTTTTTCGAATTTTGATTCAAAGTCTTATTTGATTTTCATTTAAGTTGATTCGAGACTAGCTTAATGTGAATGATAAGCCAACTAAATCTTTTGGCCTTAAGAACTTAGGTCAGGCCTTCACCCTCGAGTTCACAGTTAATGACCAATCAAAAGCTAGAAATCCATCAAAATGGTCCAATCAAGTTAGAGAGCACATATGTCACTCAACCAACAGGAATTAGAGGAGGTAAAGAAGGGGCCCAATCATGTTTCACTCCCCTCTACCTCGAGTTGCTACATATATGAGTCTTAGTTCATTTGTAATAAGTTTTTTGGAGTTAATGAGAGTTTCTACATTTTGAGCATTTTTGGCTTTCTCTCTCTACTCGAGTATTGGTACTTGGATTCTCTCTCTACCCGAGAGCAAGGTTGTTTTTTTTTGTACTTATTTTTTTCCATCTCAAGTCTCCACACGTGTGAATGTACTCTGGAGAGTGATAAATACATGTTTCATTGTGCTCTTGCCTTAGATTTGTGAGATAGATCTTGATTTTCAATCTATGCTTGATCTTTGTGCAATCACCAAATCTTAGGAGATCATAATAACACTTTTGGGCACTCTCACACGTGTGAAATTCAACAATAGTTTGCTTTGATAGCCAATTACTAGTTATGCAAAATTAAGTTACAGGCGGTTGTAGCAAAGCCAAGAGAGATGACAAGAACTCGCTCACAATTCCAATACATAAAAATACAAGACATGATATCATTAAATAGAGGGGGCATGTCTAAAGTTTTGCAAATCTTATCGTTGTGATCCCGACTACTCAGTCTCTAGTGCCAGTTCTTGGTTTTGTAGCGAAGAGGTGTGATACACCCCTAAGAGAGAGAGGGAATGTATAGAGTACCAAAAATTGCATATGACATGTTGTGGGAGGATACAACGGGTACCTGTTGGACAAGATAGCATGGATACACTCATGCAAAAGATTGTATATTGTCTCCACCATGGGGAGTGAGTGACACATGTATTCTCTCTCTCTCTCTCTCTCTCTCTCTCTCTCTCTCTCTCTCTCTCTCTCTCTCTCTCTCTCTCTCTCTCTCTCTCTCTCTCTCTCTCTCTCTCTCTCTCTCTCTCTCTCTCTCTCTCTCTCTCTCTCTCTCTCTCTCTCATAACTTTGAATGAAATAGTACTTTAGATAATTTATTAATTTCAACCTCCTGCAAATCCTACATTGTGATTTTTTGCCGCCATTTTCCCTCAAACAAACGACTTAATCTCGATTGCTACTGACTCCAGGTCCCGAAGACTATTATTACAAAAGAGGCCAAGTGAGCAAGGAATTGTGAGCTTTTTGGCATCACCTTTATATATCAATATAGTTCCATGAAGAAATATGCTCTGGAATTTATCTCATGCATAATGCTTTTGCTCTCTTGCACCCCACCTTAAAGATGTTAATGCTTCTTCTGAACACCTTGTTCACTACGATTGTTGTTTTAGGCCTCATTGTATTCTACCTATTTTGATGTAATAATAACTTTCAGTACAACTCTTTGCATTGCTTTTGGTCATTATCCATATCATTTTGCATATCACCTTCGTCAACTTCAACATTTGATATTTGATTGTATATATGGTGTTATTTTGGAAGTCCATTTTTTATGTTACATTCACATGGTTTGTGATTTGAATAATTGCATCTTGATTTTCTAAAGCTTTGTTTTTGCTTATGATAAAAAGAAATTATAGACTATAATAGCTTGAAGAGTAGAGCCTTTTATTTGAATATGTAAATACATGTTGGAAACTTTCACATTCATTTTAGCAATATTTGTCACCCATAGTTGCCTTACTTTTTTAATTACGCATTGAACTCAAGTTGTAAAGAGCTCTATGGGCATAAAGCCCATGAATGTTTCTCATAAAGCATAATATGTAAAAAGCTTGACTAAAACTAATGAAAATTCATTCAATCCCACAAATAAGTTTATTCTGTCTAAAATATTAACAAAATTTAGTGAATTTGATTGAATATTCGAGTTACACTAATTGGATATCCAAATGACAAGAAAAAAATTCAAAATACTAAAATTCATTCCAACGTGATTAGTAAGAAAAAACGTGAAGTGATTAAAATTAACAACAATAGCAATGAATCATTCTTTTAATATAATCATAAGTCTACATATGACTAAAAATAAGTCTACATATGACTAAAAATAAGAACAATTTCACAAAAGCAAAAGCCCCTTCACGTCAATGCATAATTGTTGACAATTCCATAATCATCTAGTGCTAAAAATCAAAACCAAAAAATTCGTATTATAATGCTAGAATCGAAAAAATTTAGAACTTATTCTTATTCTTAACATATTTATAAAAAACACAATAAACTAGTGAAATGTTATGATTTACTAACATCATTAAAATAACAATATATTTTGTCGAGAGTAGTCTACTCCTTATAACAATTAAGTCCAAAAGAGTGATTTTAGAAGCTCATTTTCAATGCATAAAAATTGATCACATAAAGTCAATATTCTAAAATGTTCTACAATTTCACTATGATCACCTCTTCCATAAGTTTGCTCCCACATACATAAAATATTAAGGTAGGGTGTATAGTTTCGATGGTGAGCAGCCCTCCGCCTATCAAAAGGGTTAGAAAGTTAGAACACTTGGATAGGAACCTAACTATGCTTCGTTGCTAGTTTAGATGCTTTCTACACTCTATACTAACACTACCCCTCTTTAAGAAGCAGCGGGGCCTGAGTATCAAGATCAAGGCTTAGACGTAGCAGGGCAAGATACGCAATATCAAGGCCAAGACCAGGGCCTAGATATCAATCAAGAAACTGATCAGATCTGACAAGCTTCCACATCGCAAGGCTCTTGAACCATTTCTGCCAACCGAGCATTCCGCAAGCCAAAGACGGTGGAGGACAAAATCAACGCTTATCTAGTCCAATACCCGTAGGAATCCTCACACAGTGGCTGGAAATTACCATTCTCAATCAAGGATATCATCGCCTACCTCCCAGCATTGGCTCCACAGCCTGAATGGCGGCAGCAACACTTCGAAAAAAATCCAGAGGCCATCAGGGCCTACGTGGCAAGCCCACATCAACTACGGACCCAACCCACATTTTGTCCCCTATCCACGACAATCCAAATGGGCGGTGTTACACCACTAGACCAGATTACCAGAGCACAGGTGGGGCACAGACGCATACGCCAAAAGGGCTCTCATTCAATTTTCCAAAGACTATAACAAGTGCTTTGATCCCACGGTCCGCACGGTAGCAACATTCGCCAAGGACTTAGAATTTTTGATGGGCGTCTCCACCAAATGGGATGACTTCTTACCCCCCTTTTTTTTTATCCTAACACAGCTTTGGCGTTTGAAAAAGTTGAAGACTACTATAAAGCGACATTACTAGTAACCATATTGTTTGTTGTTGTTGTTGTCGTTGTTGCACCTCCGTTCCCCGGATGTTAATTTTCTGTTTTGAGTACAAGTAGTTGTGCCTGGATCGGGGTGAGACACTGCTCTGCTTGCTGTTGGATCTCCTGGACCTTGGTGGAGGTGTTCGTTGCTAATTTGAAGTGGTTTTTAATATACCTCTGGAGACCTTCTTCGTGCTTGTTCAGTTGCACCTTACCCTTCTCTACCTACTCATGTTGTATGGCCACCTGTCTTGTTGGAGCTGAGTGATTTATGCTCGTAGTTTGGTGTTGTTAGTAGCCAAATCCACTACTCGGTCGTTTAATGAAGCTTTGGCTGCTACCATATCCTAGACAAAGATTTCCAAGAACTGGTATGCCGACGTGAGATCCGTAGGCATGGCCGGTAGGGTGTTACTTCTTGGGACTGATTGAATTGTTGCTCGCACAACTTGCACGTCGTCGTCATCATCTTCTACAAGCTTTTTAGGCTCGATCATGTTGTTTGGTGCAGTGGGGTCAGCACGTAGAGGGGATGGAACGTATTCTGTTTGCGTGAAAGCTTCATCAGCGGTTTGTAGCCCTCGATAGTCTGATGAGATGGATCTAGAGGGGGTGTGAGAGGAGTGGTGGTGGTGTGGAGAGGTGTCAAGATGGGTGTTTCGAAAGAAGCTACTTGTGCAAGATGACGGAACTGAAGTGTGGTGTCAAGGATGGATGGGGATTGTGGAGTAGTGAATCTGGTTGAGCCAAGAGAGGATGTCGGGGGATAACTACGGATCATGTTGAATTACTGAACACTAGGATATCAAAGCAAAAACCTGTTTTTGGTATATCTTCTGTCCTAATGCGTATCTGGATATCCCGACCTTAGATCTATCTTGGTAAAGTACTTATCTTGGTAAAGATAATCTATTAGGTCATCCATCTGCGACAGTGGAAATCTATTCTTAATGGTTACCTTGTTCAATTCTTATAATCTACGCAAGACCTTATAGTCCCATCCTTCTTGGCCACCATAACCATTGGTGATGCCCAAGGAGACTTACTAGGTTGTACCCACCCCTTCTTCATGTAATCATGTAATTGCCTATTTACCTCAGCCTCTTCTGATGCACTCATCTGATAAGGATGTTGTGCGATCGGAATTGAACCAGGTATAAGCTCAATTTTATGATCAACTGTCCTTCCGGGTGGTAAACCTACATGAAGGTCTATAAAAACATCATTGAATTCCTGCCTAAGTTCATTATAGGCTTCAAACTCTATAATGTTCTCACTGGGTATATTCATGGCATTTATGTTAAGTTTATTATCATTGAAGCAAATGAAATCATTGTGAAAACATAAATAAACTTCAAAATCAGAATTCTTCATTATTAAATTAAGTTCCCGTTTAGAATAAGGATTAACATTTTTTAGTGTTAACACTTAAATTAGCCTTGATCTTAATCAAAGAATCCTCATGCATGAAAGATAAAGATTTTTCAACAAAATCAATTTTCAATGATTTATTTGTATCAAAATGCCATTGTTATCTGAGAACAATATCCACATTAGCTAATGCAACAGCATGGAATTCTAGTTTTTCAGAGTAACAACATAATCCATAAATGTGGAATTGATTCCCGATGTCATTGTCACACAGTATTTTTTCTCACTTTTTCTAGTTGAAAGGTTTAGCGTTTGCACCAAATTTACATTAATAAAGTTATGAGTTTCACAACTTGATCTTTAACTTTACCTTTAATGCAAATAAGGTCATTAGGTCCAAAAACTAAAGAACTAAGAAAACATACATCCATCTCATTACTTCGAGATAGATTACTTGAGGTAGAAGTTGGTTTTTTTATGCAATCTCGTGCAAGGTGACCCTCGCCATTGCACTTGAAGCATGAGTTCTTTCTTACGAGCTTCAACTATATCTTTGACTTAGGATTATTGGATTTGGGATGTGTTTCATTAACAGCTTCCCTATCCTTCCTCCTGAATTGAAAACCTTTTTTTGGCTCATTAGGTTGGTGACCCCTAGATGGCTTAGGTGTGTCATCAAAATACTTTGCAGCCCTAATAGCATCCTCTAGGGTTTTTGGATGGTTCCTACGAACATCCACTTGGTAATCTTTTGATAACCCATCAATAAACATTAACATTTCTACCTTTGGAGGAATGTCACTATAAAGTGGATTCAGATACTTATGAAAATCTTGAATAAATTGTCCCAAACCTTTATTCATTGTTAGATGACTCAACTTTTGAAAGTGTTCATAGTCATCTAATAGTGGTAGGAAGTATTCCCTAAAAACTATGCAAAAATCATCCCATATACAAGGTTGATTGCCTTTTGCCATGAAACTCAATGGACCAATTGGGTGGACGTAAGATTGGTGCTGAAACCAATGCATCTTTAAGCTTTTGCGCTTTGGATGCCCGGTGGAAATAGTCAACGATAGTGGAAGTCATTTCATCAATGAGACCATCAAGGTCATGTTGAGGGAATTCTTTGTGATCCATAGAACCGGTACGCCTTATTATCCTCGTGGTAATGGGCAAGCAGAATCATCCAATAAGATCTTGTGTAGCGTGCTCACGAAAACAGTTGAAGCTAGCAGATCAGATTGGGAACACAAGTTGCATGCTGCTCTGTGGGCATTCAGGACAACATATAAGGGAAGCACTGATCAAATACCCTTCCAATTGGTATATGGTCAGGATGTTGTAATGCCAGTAGAGTTTTTAGTCCCTTCATTAAGGATTGCTACAACGCAACACCTTAATGAAACAAAACCTTTACAACTACGCCACGAAGCTTTGCATAAGCTCTGTGGAACATGCTTACTAGTTGTGCATGCACTGGCAACTGAAAAGGAAAGATGCAAGGCATGGTACGATCGCAAGTTACAAAAGAAAGATTTTCATTCCGAAGATCTGGTCCTGATGTATAAAACCAAGGCAATCAAAAGAAAATTAAAATTCACAGGCCTTATCGGATCAAAGAAATTCTTAATCATGGAGCCGTGAATCTGGAGAAGCTAGATGGGACACCGTTCGATACACCCATCAACAGTAGTCGGTTGCACAAATATTGGCCACCACAGTAAGACAGATCCATGTTGTTGGTGGCAAATCACGGATAGCTTATCTGCTCGGCCATCACAACTAGATCTAGGAAGATCAAGCCATATCAAGCTAGATCCATCAAGATTCAGCCAGATCTAGCAAGATCGAGAGAAATCCATCAAGATCCATGAGAGATCCAGATCCAGGTAGGATCAAGAGAGAAGCAAATCATCAGATTACACCAATAAGCCCCCCAATTTGTAGATTAGAGACCTCGATCTCAGTAACTATGGCAAGATAAGGGCAAATTTCACCCAAAACTGATGGATTTGTTATCAAATATCTATCAAAACTTCCAACAGTCAGATCTGACATGGATGAAATAGACTACCAGTTTGCAAAAGATATAAATCAGAGAATCTCAAGGTCTCGTCAAAAAACACTCTAAAAGAGTACTTTTTTCATGATTTTTTGGAGATCCCCTGAGAGATAGCTCTTGAAACTTGGACAATCACTAGATCTGACCCAGATGCATCTATGAAAATCTCTGCGAGAGTTTTTCATGGAGAAATCATCATTTTTGAGTGTATGCGAGAGTTCCCAGAAGCCGAATCTTCAGAACCTTCGTAGAGCATGAAGATCATCAAACCAACCTTTGCAAGGGGCATAAATGGAATCAGAGCAGCGTACATGGTTTGATCTTGAAAATCCAACCACAGGAACATGTTGTGTGAGCATTCACTCCCTGCAAGGATTGAACCCTCGTAGATTGTCAGAACCCTCGCAAAACCTCAGTCAAATCACCTTCTGAACTCTCGCGGACTTCTCCGAGGTCTTAGAATTTTGTGAAAAAGGTCCCTGCCAAATTTGGGTGGAACTGAACAAGGAAAAGTGGATTTCACCTAATATGCACTGTAATTTCCGCTATATAAGGGCTGAATTTGAGTCATTTGTCACCTTTGCTGGCAAAACTCTGTTGAAATTTTCACTGAAATTTCCAAGTTCTCTGATTGCAACCAAACTTTATACAAGCCATCATCTACATACTCTGAACCCAGATCTGTGCTCTGAACTACTGTTCTTACCATCCAACACTTGTTATTCACTGTTTTTCTCGTTCCCACATCTTTTTACCTTGTCCACCATTTTTTCTACGTTTTCACACTTTAACTATCACTGCTAACATAGCCTCCTCATTTTTTGAAGACTCTAGCACCAAGCAGGTGATCCAGCGTGCGATACCCTCAGCCACCCAGATTTGGCCTTTACCTTCTAGTACTTTGATTCAAACATGGCTTCAGACTATTGGCCCACTTCTTGAGGCAATGGGTTTTTTCTCGGCGCTTTTCAATTCTGACATTAACATGGGCCTTGCCCTTCACGCTTATGCCACTTGAAAAGCATCGAAGTCGCATTTCCACCTCCTGTACCAAGGTACCACGTACAAGGTACGAATTAATGGGGACTCAATGGTTACCGTCGACATTATGTCCGGTGACTATCAGCCCATCTCCCATCGTCAGGCAAAAGCCCTGATCAAACCTTTCGTCACCCAGACCGCACCATAGATTTTGATCCAAACTAACAACGGTTACCTGATAGAGGCTATCACGGAACCCGTCATACAAGCGACTGCGCATATGTTGAACAACTTTCTGGTTGTTTCAACATTTCGCAAGGACAGAATCTAGTCCACACTGTTGAGTCAGATAGTGGAGTCCTTCTTGGGAATCCTGGCCCCACGGTTGTGCCATACGACTAGCATGCCTTCCTCATTCACGAACTAACCATCTCCATCAAACCCAACACCCGTGAGTGTATCGCAGCAGGCCCCCTGCTGTGTAGCTTTGTCTACGCACTTCTCGAGGCAAAAGTGCACGATTTTTGCTGTTCCAGTCTTTTATCTTCCATTGTGCCGCACACTAATCTCTATCCGCCATCTACTGCATCCACATCCTCCCAACCTACAGTTACTGACACGACAGCCAGCAAAAGAATGCGTGGAGCTGCCCCTTCTTCCTCATCTCCACCTACCACTAGACGACGTACCACCACCACATCATTAACCACTCCATCAACCACTGCCACTTCTTCTTCTTCTGTACAACCTCCTCCTCCTATCTCTATTGTCACTCCTCTTCTTTTTGTTCCATCCACGACTGCTTCTGTTTCCACTCCCGTCTCCTCTATTGATACCACTTCTACTTTTGTTCCATTATCTACTACCCCTTCCATCACTATCACATCCTCCATCACTCTTGTCTCCACCGTTGCTCCTCTCTAGTTTAATCTCTCTGACTCTCAGCTGTCTCCGGACACTCTGGCGTGGATGCAAGTCATCAACTTCTCACCGCCACGCCATACCATTTTCGCTCCATCTTTGTCCCCACTCCTGTTTCCACTTCTGTCTCTCCCACACCATTCGTTTCACCATCAAAGGTTGCCAAGGACAACCAACCGTTGCCTGATGATGCATTTGTTTAGATAGTATTCGTTCCATCACCGGATCGGACAGATCCCATCGCCCCAGATGATAGAAAGTCCCCTGAGAACCTGATCGAAGACAACGACGATGACACTGTACCAGTCATCGGGGCCACTACCACAAAGCCCCTATCAGTGCCAGCGTACTGACTATTCCAACAGATTTAACGACGACATACCAAACCTTGGGGACATACATCTAGGAGGCGGTAGCAGCCAGGGCCACTTTGGACAGCCGGGTACTCCACTTGGCGACAAGCAACACCCAACTATGAGCGAAACTCACGAAGTTGCAGCAAGAGCTTCTTATAGCTCAACAACATGAATAAGATGGGCATCGGGAGATTGCCAAGTGTACAAGAAAGAGGATGGCCTAAATCAGTATATCCAAAGCCTTTCCAAAGTGCTGACAGATGTCTCCACGAAGGTGCAAGTGCTTCAGTCCCAATGGCTTGCTCCCTTCCAAGCGCAACTACAAATTTATGAAGCAGAGAATATACACCTGGGGGCGGATGTGAAAGCCTTACAAAGCGAAAAACTCGCCTGGCTAGTTCAACCCGCACCAGACTCAAGACCACTCTTTCAAGCAGAGATGAATCTCTTCAGGCGTCAGGTGCAGGTATATAGCCAAATGTTGAACAACTACCAGGCGGAGTTTGACAAGTACCGGGCAAGCGCAACTCACGAGCTTGCCCAACCCAAACAAGCCCTCAAGGCTTGCCAACAGTACATGGAGAAGAAGACCCAACTAACCCTATTGGTGATTCCACCGCCACCTATTTTTGATGCTGCATAGGCAAGCACTAGCCAGGACCAAGGCAAAAAGCAGCAGGGGTGATAAGTCAAGAGCAAGGGTCCGAAGGCCAAGACCAAGGACCAGTTGATACGGGGGCTGAGACACGGGACCAAGGCACAGACGTCGATTCCAGCCATAGCTATGAGAAAGGACAAGCCTCCTCATCAAGAGGCTCGCGCACCATATCTGCCAACCGGGCCTGCCGACGCCCAAAGTCCATGGAGGAGAAAATCAACGAATTTCTAGCCAAGTATCCCCACGAGTCATCAAGAGACGGCTGGCAGATATCATTTTCGGTGCAGACAATAAAAGGCAACGAGCTGCAAGCACTACCCGCCCACCAACCACAACTAGAGTGGCACCAGTAGCTCTTTGAATGGGACCCTGCGGCCATCAGGGCCTATGTGACAAGTCCGCAACAACTACGGGTGAACGCGCACTTCTTGCCATGCACACGACGATCCAAATGGGTGGAATGCGCACCCCTCTGGACAAAATCACCATCCAAAACTTAACTGGCCAAGAATTCCATTAAAACACGGTTGGGATACAGATGTAGACACCCGAAGGACTCCACCCTATTTGCCAAAAATATTTTAACTGTCCTGATCCAACAGTCTGCGCAGCAGTCACTTATGCCCGGGACTAAGAGAACAATTAATGGGGATTGAAACCAAGTGGGACAAATTGATCCTAATAAGACACTAGCCTTTGACAAAGTCGAAGATCAGCTGCCAGTCGCTCGAGTCTATTACCGAACTGCATTCCTTGGCGATTCCTGGACACGCCGATTCCAAGCATGGGTCGACCAAGACTGGCTGACAAGAGTCCACAAGTCTTTTCACACGCCCAAGGACTTGAAGAAATTGGACCGCATTAATTTCATGGAAGACGTCATGGGCTACTTGATCCACCAGAGCCGGGCCAAGAAGACTCTTTACTAAACCGGCAGAGTGCCGAGGGACCAGCACTACTTCAGGCCGTGGGTCCTGTTGGGGGTATTCCCGACGAATCGTAAATAAATAATATTGGCCAATAAAATGTGTTGCGAGGGCATGGCATCTTGCGCGTATAAGCCCATGGCCCAATGAGCACGCAAGTTGAGTTGTAAATAAAATAATAGACTTGGGCCCTTTTGTGATTAAAATAAAACTTGAGGCCCAAAATCAATTTTAAACTTAGAGTTTACTTTTTTAGAGTTGGGTCCAATTTTGGACTCACATGAATCTTGTGATTTCCAATGTACTTTTTGTGGACCCTTGGATCAAGTTGGGTCCAAGATGAATGGATAGGATCAATGTAAATATTAGCCAATGGGGCAAGGGCCTTTCCCATTTATAAAAATGCACCATTTGTACTCTATTTCCATGCTTAACGAGAAGGAGGAAACTCTACCAATTTTTGGAGAGAAGCATCTTCATTTGCTATTCACTACTTGCTAATTAATGCTTTTGATTGTGTTTTCCATTGCTTTCTAATTTCATGTTTATTGGTTGTCTTAGTTAATGTTTCTCCATTAGCAAGCATAAGGAGCATTTGAGCTAACCTCCACACACACACACACACACACACACACACACACACACACACACACACACACACTCACTCACTCACTCACTCACTCACTCTCTCTCTCTCTCTCTCTCTCTCTCTCTCTCTCTCTCTCTCTCTCTCTCTCTCTCTCTTCTATGCTCTGCCTATCCATCTAACTCTCTCTCGTTCTTCCTCTCTTTCACTACAAATCATGATGAAGGTAGCTTAAGAGAGTAGAGTTAGTGGGAGTAGTGTTAGCGGTGGTAGAGTTGGGAAAAAGTAGAGAACTACCTAAAAGTAGCATCTATGCATAGTTAGGTGCCTATCCAGTGATCTAACCCTTGTTGACAGGCGGGAGGGCTACAACTACAGCAAATCGATGACTCTACAAGCATGTAGATCCTTGTTTGACTTTCTCATCGAGCTTCTTTCGAAGCTTGTCTAGAACATGTGCATAAGTTGCACATCCAAAGATTCGAACATGCGTCACATTGGGCTTTCTGCCCCACCATAGTTCGTGTGGTGTCGTGTGAGGAAACACCGGATTTGTCGATCCTGTTCTTGATGTAGGCGGCTGTAGCTACTGCTTCAGCCCATAGCACTCTTGGCACTTTCGAATAGGCCATCATACACCTTGCGGCTTCCATGAGGAGGGTCCTATTTTTTCTTTTAGCTACATCGTTGTGTTGTGGTGTACAGGATGCGATCCTTCTATGAAGGATTTCACGACTGTTGCAAAAGTCAGCGAAGCGATTCAACGAAAACTATTGTTAAATCTTCAGAACTAGCTCAATTGTTTGTTGAGAAGCTTTTTCGACTATACGAGCTGCCTTGCGATATTGTCCATGACCGTGACCCAAAATTCATTGAGAATTTTTGGCAAGCAGTATTTGAAAAGTTGGAAACAACTTTAAGTATGAGTTCTACAGATCATCCGAAATCAAACGGTTAAATAGAAAGGACCAATTAGACAATGGAGGATGTGCTTCGAGCATATGTGGGCCATCGACAATAAGCTGATTGGGAACAGTACCTTCCATTGGTGGAATTTGCATCTAACAGTGCAAAACATTCAGCGACTGGATTCAGCCCTTTCATGCTTATGTATGGTTTTCAACCTCGATCACCAATTAGTGTTGGCATGAAAAACCTACGGGTGCAAGCCACAGCTGATTTCCTTGTGGATATGCAAGAAATGTTACAGCTGGCTAAAGTAGCATACGAAGTGTCCAAAATAGGGCAAGGCACTATGTTGATCTATCTCGGAAGCACAAGGTATTCATGGTCAACGATTGGGTGTTTTTGAGAGTCCTTGGTCACTCTAGGGGCCTGAAAACTATTAAGTGTGCAATGTTGGCGCCTAGGTATTGCGGTCCTTTTAAGATTATTCAAGTGATAAACAAGGTCGCATACAAACTAGACCTTCCAACTAACATTGGAATTCATCTTGTTTTCCATGTTAGTAAGTTGAAACCCTCGTTGGGGGTTGGGGAGACCCTGGTCCCTGTGGAAGATCTAGTGGAATTTCTTCATGATGAGTCTGTGAGTGGACCACCTGAACCCGAGGCGATTGTTAATAGCCGACAGAGGACTCTACAGAGTAGTTGTGTTTAAGAGTAGGGACACATGTGGAGGAGAGATCCTTGGAGGCTTGCAGATCCTTACTTGCAGGTGGAGGCATCCTAGCTTGGAGTTGGGGAGCATCTTGGAGCTTGCATGTTGCTTGGAGGACATTTGGAGGCTCTACCTTGGATTTGGAGGACTTCCTCACCTCTACTTGTAAAAGGTATGGCATGGAAAACTGCAAGTCAATCGACTCGCCTATGGACCCAGGATTCAAACTGTCAAAAGATATGTGCCCGAAAACTAATGCAGAGAAAAACAGATGTGCAACTACCCCTATCAGTCGATAGTTGATCATGCATGCCATGGTCTGCACCAGACCTGATCTAACATTTACAGTCAGCACATTGTCACAGTTTATGTCAAACCTCATTGGAAGGCTCTACTCAGAGTACTAAGATACATTCAAGCCACTAAGCACTATGCTTTGTGTTATAATGGAAATACAGAGGATGCCTTGACACTACTTACTTATTCTGACTCTGATTGGGCCTTTGGACTCAAGTTTGGAATACCAATGTAGTGGTTGCTTCAATTCGTAATTCATAATGTTCAATAAAAGCATTGCTATGGATATCTTCAATAAATAGTAGTTACCAAATAGCCTAAAAATATGTGGTTGTTTTTTTTCTTTTGCCTTTTGCCAATATTCAAATGGCTATACTCTATGATTTGAGGGCATCACAGAAATGCCATTAATTGAAAATTCTAATCCTAGCAAATTGAATATTGTCATCTTTGACCACAACTTTTCTTTTGGAAACAAAAATTTCATTGGCAAGGAGCTCACCTACTCCTAATGCTCGTCATTAAGTGGATCAAGCTCAATGGGGTGGTCTTATCGAAATTTGTAAGAACGAGGTAGATCATATGCTAGTTTTTTTAATGAGTTTTTACAAGGAACTTGGTAGTTTTTAGTTGCAGCCTAAACTCACGATGTGGAAAATATTGTCAACATTTATAGAGGCAACTTTCGCATATAGATGCATTATCCTTGAATGCTTTTATTTCATAATAGCACCTAGATTCTTTAGATTGAGATGCAACAAATGGAAAAATCTCAAGATTCGATGGGCTCACTGTTAAAAATTCACAATTCTAGCTTGACTAGTTTTGGTCATATGACTTGTAAATAGTTAAATGTTCATGATGTGGCTTGTCACACGTGCCAAATAGCATAGTATTCCATTCATAAGGATGTTCTCAAGTAGACCTAAGTGTTAGAACCTTTGGAATGAGTCCAAATTATGCTTAGATACAAGGGAGAAAAAATAGGAGCTATTTTTGGTAATTTTTGCATTGTTGAGGGATCTCCAAGATTCCAACCCTAACTTGGTAGGGATGAAAGATCCACCAAAATTAGCATTAGGGATAGGTTTAGGGCTACTCATACCTGCCCAAAACCGTGATGGTTCATGTATATATAGGTGATGATATCTCACCAAAATCAATCAAGCAATTTCATGTTTTTTCTCTCATAATGGTGCAACTGCTCTCTATGTTCATAATTGTTTGAGTACTTGTGATTACTAATGATTATAGGATTGAATGTAGGTCTGGTGTACAGTACTCAGACTGTGGGAGGCCGTACTTTCACACGTGTGAAGCCTTCTTCAAGGATTTGGGCCATTTAGTGAGGTTCAAGCATAGGTTTTTGATGGATTTTGATGGTTCAACTTGTGCTAATCTTATGAAATCATAATCTATTGTTTTCCTCATCATTTCAAGTGTTTTAGGATCCTTATTTGCTGTAATTTTTACACTCACCTATGTCATAAAGGGCACATCTAGAAGATGAAAGAATAGAAAAGAAAAAATAGATGCATTTCCAATAATATATTAGGAATAAAGATTAACTATTTCAAACAAAAAAATGAGCTTTGATCTTAAAAACATAGGATTTTGACCTTTAAAAACACTCTTTTTCAAGACGACATATTTCAGAACTGTGTCTTGCTCTAGGGCTCTGATTCTACAAGGAAAACCTAGTCCACCCTAGTTGATGTTATGATGCTTTGAGATTGAAAATTTGAGACTTGTAAGGAGTGGAAGGGCTTGAACTTGCAAATCAGCCTCGAAGGAGTATAAATATGAAAATGAATGTTGCTCGCAAGATGGAAGAGAGAGAGAGAGAGAGAGAGAGAGAGAGAGAGAGAGAGAGAGAGAGAGAGAGAGAGAGAGAGAGAGAGAGAGAGAGAGAAATTTGATGACTTGAAATCTTTTTAAATATATTTTTTAGGTATGACATGAAATTTTCGCATTCCAAATAGCTTCACTATCGGCTCCCCTTATAACAAACCTTTAGAGTGGGTATCAGTTTGCCTTATAATAAACCTTCACACAAGGGTCAACGATAAAGGCTTTATAATAAACCTTCACATTAGGGTCAACTATAAATGCAAATCTTAGTAATGGGGTCTGGGGATAAGCTATCAAGGCAAATCTTCGGCTCTCATTAGAGAGTGCACCGCAGAGGCACCTGCACTGCCTTTGCTGGAAAGGCCCCACTCTATCCAAGGGGAGAGACATATTTTTTCTCCCTTAGCTCCATCCATCACCATTGGATGGAGTGGGGTCAACAATGCAAGTCCTTAAGCATTCCCAAATGGTGTATTGGGGATGAACTATTAATGCAAGCCCCTCGGCTATCAAGGCTGCTATTGGTGAGTGTGTGGAATTTAGTGCACGTGCCCAACAACTGTATTGCCACGCTGTCCATGCACGCGCACAAGCTCTGTCTCGTTATAAAGAAAAGCGGAGTCGTGGCTGTTTACGTGGGAGGGAAGGCCCCGCCCCGACCAGCAAGTAAGGCCCGAGGGCTTCGGGCCTTCCCCTACGTAATGCCATCGTGCGAAGGTTTTTTTTTTTTTTTTTGTCTGTTTTTTGGCCGTACGGTACGGCCGTACGCGTGGACCTTTTTTTTTGGGTTTTTTGGCCGTTTTTTTTTTTCGCAAATTATGTTTGTGGTGGAATGTGGATGTGGACAACCAATGACAGACTGCCACATAGCACATGCACATTCCACCGGAGAGAGGAGAGAGAACGTGCATTCCACCGAAGAGAGAACGTGCATTCCACCGGAGAGAGGAGAAAGAAAATGAATTTCACAGGAGAGATGAGAGATAATGACAGATTCATAGGAGAGAGAAAATTGGATGTACATTATGGTAATGGAGTTGGTCCCAAAATACAAAGGACAACTGAGCACAAGGCATTAGTAGCATGTTATTCCATTTAAACACCTCTTTACATTGAGAGTGGTGATCAACCAAAACAGAAGTAAATAAAGATGATGCTTAAGAAGCAGAAGGAAAGCTAAAGTTCGGTGGGATTAACAATTTCAGAATGTATTTGTTATTAAAACATCTTTGATAGCTCAAGATGCCTCTGCCTGAGCTGGATTGCATTATCGAGATTTGTCATCAGCACTAAGATGGCACGCACTTACAAGCTTGAAACTCAGACCATAAAAGTAAGGTAGTACTTATGTTTTCGGATCTTAATCGATTATGGGGTGATGGAGCCTAACAAAAACAACCGCACCACGAAGAATTTGTACGATATGCGCTAACAGTTTTAAAATACAAATACTCGGCCATTAAACGCGAAAACCAGAGTGGATTTCCCGGTTATAGAAATGCGTTTACCAACTCTTGTTCCAATTTTCAGGAGAAAACGGAAATATATCAAAATCTTATAGGTGTCGCTGCATGTTTTAGGCGCTTTGGGTTTTCAACATCTCTCAAGAACTCAATCTTTGGTTGGGGCCGAGGAGGATGCCCTCCGTTCAGTCTGTGTGCACGTTCGTACGGACAGACGGTCGTCTCGTTTATCACAGAGTTGAACGGCGGAGCATTATTATATCAGCGTCCCGTCACCGTTGGATCTTGCAAGGATGCAATTATAAATAGGATGAAATCATCAGTTAGCAAGCTGCAGACCATATGGAAACCTCACCATAGATTGTCAAGTGTCGTCGTCGTGTTTGCAACAAGGTAACGTACTTGGGGGAAGAGAGAGCTTGGGGAGAGAAAGAGAGAGACGGGGCATTTCTATCTTTTCTCTCCAGTGAACGTTGAGTTTTTGTTGACAACGTTAAAGTTTTTTTTGACACATAGGCATGCCCTACTGCCTAAACACCTTCCTTTAAAGCATTGGCACTGAAATAATGCAATCCACTTCTCCCTTGGTGTAAGGAGGGAGTAAAGAATATAACTATTTTCCTTTTTCTAGACTTGACAGCCTTTGTTCTTCAGGAAAATTGGTTTTTTTTTTAACAAAGGAAATGGTGGTACTTGTCTTCACAAGTGTGTTGCAAATTTATTTGGAAAGGAATTTTTTTATTACATATATATATAGTATCTTAATTCACCTTTATGGCCTTTATACTTTATACATGCATTCCTTTGTACTTCGATGGTTTTCCCATCTTTTATTAATGAAAATAGGAATTTTCTTCTTCTTCTTTTGCTTGGAAAGTGCATGTCAAAAATTATACAAAATGAAGAAAGTAAAAAAAGTAAGGATATGTATCATTTGACTCAACTTATTCGAGACTTAATCTTTTGCAATTTTCTTGGGTATGTAACTTTATGGAGTACCTAAAATCAATTTTCACTTCTCCTTAAAGGAAAAGTTGGTGCCTCCTCTAGGGGAAGGAGCCAATGGAATTCCTTGAAGCAAATATTAACCTATTTTTACAAGCACCTTCTACTCAAAAGGTGTGTGTAAAAAGAATCTAGGCCAAAGAGCTGTTAAAAAAAGGTAGGATTTTTTGAGGCTAATCAATAGCCTGTCAATGCAACAAATGATTCATGTTGTTTTTATGAGGCTAGATAGCAACCTTGCCAGTTGATTTTCAAAGGTTGACTAGTAGGGATTTTCCTTGTCCACCCTCAAACGCTAACTCTAAGCACATGCAAAGCAATCAAGATATGATAAGAGATACATAGAAATTGGAGGAAGTAAACAAGATTGAAGAGAGTGGGTCAAGTTGCATAAAAGAGGAGAAAGCAAAAATGGAAGATAAACAACAAACTTTTCACCACTTAATACTATCTAAAGATGATACAATTTCTCAAGTTAATTAGGATTTGGAGTATCAGAAACGTCAAGATATTCTAGTCTTGTCTGGAACGTGAAGGTGTGAGTCAAATGTTTTTAGCCGATTCAAATCGGGCTGATTCACCCGATGCAAAGCACATTGAATCGGGAATGAGTTCAAACTTTTTTTTTGGATTGTGCAATATGGAGTGTTTTTGAACAAAAGGCCAATAGTAAACACCAAAATAACAAGCCTGAAACATTTCCACGATTTGAATTTGATCCTTGGAGGCTAGTTGATGTTGGAAATTTGAATGGGATGGATGGATTCCTCGATGCATGAACTGTCTATCAGATTCGAGCTATCATCGATAATTTGATAGTAGCTCTACTTAATCCAAGCTTCGAAGTCACGAGGATTCGAACTATTCAAAAAAACAATTCAATCTACGAATTATCTATTTGCAAAATTGACTAAGATGAAAACATAAAATAATGCAAACGACATGACACGACAATACTCAGCGTACTGGAACAAGTTTGATTGAGTCGAAAGTGTGTACATGTTTGAATCATATGCCTGATCTCTTTGATACAATATTCTAGAAATCAGAGAGAGAGAGATCGAATAATGGGTTCTATTTTGTGATTAGATGCATTGAGTCGTTGGACGACTAGATGATTAACTTATACATTGATGTGCTATTGATTATTTATACATGGTAGTTGTACAATTAAAGGAATGCCTAATTGATGCATTTACAAGATGAATTAATCAACTATGAAACTATCAAGGATAGTGTCATTATGGAACAGGGAGAGTCCAGTACACATGGGACTAGGAGATTGGCTAGACTTGAAAAGCAACATGAAGATTAGGATCGACAGGAGGATCACCATGAAGATCAAGATAGGCAGGAAGATCATCACGAAGATGGGGATGTACATTTTGCATATATGGCCACAATATTGGAAACCAAGGATCCATTCTACTTTCAGAGAGGCTGAAAAACAGGATATTTGGAGGGAAGCTGTGGATGAGGAGTACGACTTAATCATGAACAACAAGACTTGGAGACTTGTTCGGTTACCTACTGGTAAAAAGGTCATTGGATGCAAGTGAGTCTATAGAACTAACTACTAATCATATGGTTCTATAGATAAACATAAGGCAAGATTGGTGGCAAAAGGTTATGCTCAACAAGAAGGGATTGACTATGAAGAAACTTTTGCACCAGTTGCTAAGTCTACTACTACGAGGACAGTTTTATCATTGGAAGCTTAGTTTGGATGGGATATTCAACAAATGGATGTGAAGAGTGCATCATTGAATGGATTTCTAGAGGGGGAAGTCTATATGGAGCAGCCAGAGGGATACATAGTAGTAGGACACGAAGACAAGGTTTGCAAGCTGGAGAAGGCACTATATGGACTTAAGCAGGCATTTAGGGGCCATTGTACACGAGGATTGACACATATTTGAAGATCTTGGCTTTCAAAGGAGTAGTTCGGAGCATACACTTTATCTTTTGATCATGGATGGTCATATTGTAATTGTTGTGATGTACGTGGATGACCGTGTTATTACAAGATCAGATCATAGTATGATTCAGGGTATCAAGAAAGATCTCTTATTGGAGTTTGACATGAAAGATCTTGGTTCACTATAATATTTTCTTGGGATTGAGGTGTGGAGAGTAGCACATGGGCTATTTATTTCTTAATCTAAGTATGCTCGTGAACTTCTTGAAAAGTTCAATATGTCAGAGTGCAAGCTTATTCCTACACCATATGATAGTGGATGTAAGCTTACTAAAGCTGAGGAGGATCAGGATGTAGATGAGACGTTATATAGAAAGCTTGTTGGCAGCTTAATCTATTTAACTACTACGAGACTAGATATTGCTTATGCTGTGAGTATGGTTAGTCAGTTTATGGCTAAAAGCTTAAGCAGATTCATTGGAGAGCTGCTAAGGGGATACTCAGATATATCCAAGGCACTTTGAGATTTGGTATTCTTTATGGGAGATGGGATGATTTGAGGTTATAGGGCTATGTACATGCTGATTTGGTTGGAGATGCGAAAAACCAAAGATCTACTACAGGTTATGTTTTTAGTCTTGGTTCTGGAGCTATCTCTTGGAGTTCAAAGAAGCACGTGCAGTAAGTGAAGCAATATGGTTACGAAGGATTCTGCATGATCTACATATGGTACAAGATTCACCTACGGTACTTGAGTGCGACAATCAGAGTTGTATTAGATTGGCAAAAAATCTAGTTTTTTTACAGCAAGACAAAGCACATTGAAGTACAACAACACTTCATCAAAGAGAAGATTCAGAGTGGTGAAGTGGAGCCTATCTATTGTCCTACGGAATATATCTTTACCAAAGGACTTGGCAAAGAAATATTTCAGAAGCTTAGAGAACTTGTAGGAGTAATAGATAACAAAGTAAACATTAAGGGGAAGTGTTAGGAATTAATGTTTGTTTGATACCCCTTAAAGATAGTTTGGCCATGCCTGCATGCTATTATAGGGGTGATTACTATTTATAGTAAATTAGTTTTCTTATTGCTTATGCATGTAGGTGGGCGCACTACTACTAGATTAGGATCTGTTTTACTAATTAGAAACTCATCTTGGGTCTTTGCCCAATATAGGTAGTAATTTTAGGAATTAGCTTTTGTTCTTTTGCTATTTGCTTTAGGCTTTTAGCTTTTCACACAAATTAGAGAAACTATATATGTAGGCTGGCACCCCACTACAATTTGTTCCAATGTTTTAGAGCTTTGCTCAATTCACCTATAATTTGGATTCTCTTTAATCTCTATACTTGGTTTGTGTGAATACTAGTAGGACTAGTAACTTCATTTAGAATTTGTATGACAAATTTTGACACTTAGAGCAGCCCATGTGGACAGGCCAAGACAACAACAATTGTCACCTTCTTGAGGTAATGAGCTAGCTTTGTACTGGTGAACACCAAACGCTCACACTCTGATGGTAATTACTTGTGCTTTTTTGTGTGACTAACCACCCAAGTGCTCCAATTTTTCTCACAAGTGGACATTGATTAGTCCTATGAGATGAGAGTGGGGCCCCTAAAAATGCTCTATTGAGTCGCTAGACATTGCTTGGAGTCTATCCGCCTATGGAAGGCCTTAGAGTAGCCCATGTGGATAGGCCAAGACAAGACCAGTTGTCACTTTCTTGAGGTAATGAGCTAGCTTTGTATCGGTGAACACCAAACGCTCACACTTTGATGGTAATTACTTGTGCTTTTTTGTGTGACTAACCACCCAAGTGCTCCAATTTTGCTCACAATTGGACATTGATTAGTCCAGCAAGATCCACAAGTTTTATTGGGTATTATGTTCGTTGGGGGTATTCCCAACGAAATGTAAATAAATAAAATCCTCCAATAAAATGTGTTGCGAGGGCATGGCATCATGCGTGTATAAGCCCATGGCCTAATGAGCACGCAATTGAAGTTGTAAATAAAATAAACTTGACTTGGGCCTTGTAATTAAAATAAAACTAGAGGCCCAATGTCATTTTTAAACTTAGAGATCACTTTTTAGAGTTGGGTCCAAATTGGGACTCACATGAATCTTGTGATTTCTAATGTACTTTTTGTGGACCCTTGGATCAAGTTGGGTCCAAGATGAATGGTTAGGATCATTGTGAATATTAGCCAATAAGATTGAGGGGCAAGGGCCTTCCCCATTTTATAAAAAGGCACCATTTGTACATTATTTCCATGCTTGATGAGAAGGAGGAAACTCTACCATTTTTGGAAGAGAAGCATCCTCATTTGTTATTCACTACTTGCTATTGCTCTTGGTTGTGTTTTCTCTTGCTTTCTATTTCCATGTTTATTGTTTGCCAATAGTGAATGTTTTTCCATTAGCAAGCATAAGGAGCATTTGAGCTAACCTCCACCCTCACTCTCTTGCTCTCTCTTTCAAAAAACTCATCAGATCTTTATATCTCCAGAATCAGTCGGAATTAACCCTTGCATGACTGGCAGTAGCTCCAGGGTACTGTTTTAGACCTGCATAGAAGCCTGCGAGAGTTAGTTCCAAGCAGATTGTAAAATTCAGAGAAAAATCATAAAAAATTCAAAAAACCCTTGAAAAATCCAAAAAAAATCAAATCTTCATAAGAACTCTCACAGAGCCCTCTGAAGTTCCATCTCAGTGAAACCGGGACACAGAGAATCTTGCGAGAGTTAGTTTGATGATTAAGTGTCTGTGCGAGAGTTTCTAGTGAAAAAAAGATGGGAAAGTACTAGTGAACCCTCGCAAATAGTGAAATTTTCAGTTTCAGAGGTCAAGAACTCTCGCAGAGAATTTTAAATTTCCATCTCAGTGAGACCAGGACACAGAAGAACTTGCAAGAGTTAGTTTGATTACAGTGAACAGAAAATTGGATTTAAGTGCTAAAAAATCACTAAAAAATGAAGATCCAGCAAATCTTTCTAGTAAGAACTCTCGTAGACCCTCTCAATCGATTTAGAAGGTCAAATTACATCAGTGATGAAGCCTGCGAGAGTTAGTATGAAGATCTAGTGAAGATCAAGCACAAAAGTGATTTGAACTCTCGCAGACAGTGAAATTCTCACTTCTTGCGAGAGTTAACTCTCGTAGAGAATTCTATAGTGAGATCTGACCCAGATCCAGCCACTGTGAAGCTTGCAAGAGTTACTTCCCAGAGATCTGAAAGATATCAAGTTTTTTACCTGCAAAAACAGCTAAAGAACCCTCGCAAAAGATAACCCTCGCACAAGATAACCCTCGCAGGCCAGATCAGTGAAAAGATCTGCATCAGATCCAGCTACTGTCAAAATCTCAGGTCAATCAGTGCAAGGAGTAAAAAGTTATCAAGGAAAAACCACCGTAAAAGGTCTAAAATTCATTCCGGCCAATCAGATCCATCAGATCCTTGAAGATCCAGACTGCATCCTACTGTATAAGCAAGATCCATTTGGAACCTACCATTGGATGAATTTGAGATCGGGACCATTAATAGCACGAATGATAGCAAATCAGGCACCACACCTTCCCAGATTAGCATCTGTGCAACAAGAGGCAGAACTGGAACCAGCACCAATGGATCCAATGGGCCAACCTGTACCTATCGCACCCTTGCACGCAGTTTGAAGAGCACCACGGATGGAGATACCAAAATACGACGGATCATCAGATCCCATCCGATTCCTCCAGATCTACGAGCAAGCTTGTGAAATCTACGATGAACGGACACCTGCAGAGAAGCTGATGCTATTCCCTATGTCCTTACTTGAAGTGGCTCAAGATTGGTTTTTCAGCCTGTCAGACGAAGAGAAATCCACCTGGGAAGCGGTTAAAGAGGCTCTCATTACGTGCTTTAAGCCAAGGAAGTTCCTGGAAGACCCGTTTCTCCTACTGAGCAAAGTCAAGATGGGAAAACAAGAAAGGGTCCGGGACTATATTGAACAGGTCAAACATCTACGATCTGAGTGCAGTGCAGCCTTGACTCCCGATCATGGGTGATCATGTGGTTCCTAGCCAGATTACCACGAAGCATCAGAAGAGAAGTGAAACGAAAGGGAGCAGTACGCTACTCTGCAAGAAGCTATGGAAGATGCCATCAGAGAAGAGGATGAGGGATCTGACGACGAATATCCTTCCACCCACACTCCTACTCCTTCGATCGCATCATCATCATCAAACGCATTCGCTCTATCCACATAACTGCTGTTGGAGCAAATGACAAAATTACACAAATAGCAGACGGAACAACTTACGGCGCAGTTTGACCAGAAATTGAAGGCCTTACAAGGAGCTGTAGCAGTAACTCCACGTCAACCGAAACCAAACCAGCTATAGTATCCTCGATGAGAAAATGTATGGTGTTCAATATGCATGCAAAACCATACAGCGAACGAGTGTTCAGTCCTAAAGCAAAATCTGAGACTGACACATAGATTCTGCCATCTGTGCAATGCAACATCGCACGATACAACATTTTGCCCGTTTAACCCCAGGGTTGTTCAACAGAAGAGAAGTCCTTATCAGACTTCTTATCCTTATCATCAAGGGGCACCTAATGCGGCCCCAAGGTACGGTGCACCCAATCAACCACAACGCATGGCCTTACCTGCTCCACCAGGGCCAGCCAATCAACAAGTGGCCCATGTAAACCTGACAGCAGCAGAACAATAAATGCAAATGCCACCTCAACCTGAGCAGCAGCAGTGGTACGGACCAGATGAACCATTTATGGATCTTGTCATAAATGAATATGTTTCGGCCTATGCAGCTCAAACTCAACGTCAATGTGAAAGAAATTACGGCTGCTACGAGTCCGGCGAGGGACATAGAATTGCAGAATGTTCCTACAAAGAACAATATACAACCTCATGCCGGGATTGCGTTTATGGACACTGTTTCAAGAATTGTCCATTTAAACCTGGAACCAGTGCACCTCTTAACCTCATTGCCATACAACAATTAGCAGTTCCAACGGGGATGCCATCGAAAGGTCGACACGATGATGCTCCTGTATTAGTTGTTACGCGAGCACAAAAGAGGAAGGAAGTGGCTCCCTCATCACCACCATCGGTCACTGACGACCAGCCCTCAACTTCAGCGCCATATCCAAATGTGAGGGAAGAGAGAAGATAGTACCAGGAAATAAGACACTGGGTACAAAAAGCACAAGAGGAGGAAAAAGAGCAAGAACGAAACATTCTCATAGAACCTCCAGTTGGCGTCGAACGGGAACTGCAAACGGGCTCACCACTACGCACTGATCAGAATGATCGGTTGCACCAACATGAACCACCTTTTCACATGGTGGAGCTTGAGGAACCACGCACTGAAAGGCTCACACTCTTGCTGTCAAGCCACGTTAGTTTACCCTTCGGAGAACTACTGCGGATTGCACCACAAGCGAAAAGCCTTTTAGCTGAATGGGCCAAAGCGGACGAGGAGCCAGTAGCGCCTGAGCCCATCTATTGTGCGGGCTATGATGAAACAAGTAACGTCCTCCACATCGGAGCAACATGGGAGAGTGAGGAACACAACATCACTTTGCCAACCAAACACAAGAGATACGAGGACGAGGCGGCAGTGGTAGATGGAGGATCAGGTGTCAATCTGATCTCCACTACTTTGTACGAAAAATGGGGATTACAAGGATTGAAGCCAGCCAGATTCGCCATCAAGCTAGCAGATCAATCCTGTGTGAAACCAAAAAGTATAGTTGTTGATATTCCCATAAAGATAATAGGCATGCAGTATGTGATTACTTTTGTGGTCATGGATATACCTGAATCTCCATCTGCATCAAGTAGTACACAACTAGGGTACAGGCCTTTACGAAAATTTTCAAATGGATGAGTCATCTGCAGGCGATGTTAGGTTTGGAAAGTATTGGTGATGGCGCTCTCAATGGTAATCAAACGATGATGGTGGATGCTTGGTGGAGGTGGTGTTTAACCAAGGATAGAAGCATGGAATGAGAGAGCGCCAGAATCAAGCACATGAGCAGAAAGATCGCCAGCAGATAGTCGCAAGAAACTCCAGAATTTGCACTTTGCTGAGGTGCGAATGGCATCATTGTCAAGGCATTTATGGATGTCGTCGTCTGGCTTCGGTCGAGATGTGACGTGCACCAAGCTATAGGAATCGGGTCAATCATCATAAGTGGGATGATGGGTGTATCAATGTCTGTAGAAGATGGTAGAATATCCAAATCTTTTGCAGCGGTTTCGATACGACATCGGTTGGAGTAAGCACAGTTGACAGTGGCTAGTGCTTGACCCAAATTTGTTATGTCCGTGGATCTTGTATAGTGGCCTTTTGGTTGGATCGGGACACTATCTGATTCATCATAAGTTGTTGATGACCAATCATCATAAACTTTAGCCGGTTTGACATGGCCAGTTGAGTCAACAGTGACTCGTTTGTCGTGATTGCCAAAGGTGATTTTGTTATGTTTCCAATCTTGGACAACGTCTGCCATCTGGAGCTAGGGTGTACCAAGAAGGAGTTTATAAGTATTTGCATCTTCTGGTAAGTCTAAGATGACACAATCGATTACAAATTTGACACCTGCTATTCGAACATTGATATTTGATAAATGACCAGCAGGGTCTGTAACTCGTTGAGCATCCATGCGAAGTTTGTATCGTTGTTGATCGAGGGTATGGAAGCCCCATGATTTTGCCAATGACAAAGTCATTATATTGACGTCTGATCCGCTATCAAGGATAGCGGATACTACGGGATAGTCTTTATAGGACGAAGGCAAGGTGATGCTAGTCCCCTTAGCAACACCTATATTCAGTAGATTCATAGGAATCTGGAAAATTTCAGGAATATCTTTTGTTTTTTGCTGGTCGTTAGGAATAGTAGGCAGTTGAAAACTATGATAAATATAGCGCTGAAGCCCAGTGAAAGATTTTATCGCGCTATGGAATGGCATAGTGAGTTGAGCTTGCAAGAGGTCTAAAAATACTTTAAGTCCATGTAGGGATTGCTTAGGGATCTAAACAGATAACAAACTTTCTGTATGTTCTTCCTCTCGCAAAAACTCATCTCTAAATTCATTGTACTGCCTTTGTTCCACGTTTGGGTCTAGGTAGTCTTTGGGTAATGTGGAAGCTGTCAAGTGGCTTCCATGTGGGTCAGCTGATTTAGCATTGTTTTGTTGTTGTTCTTGGTGTTGGCGTTGTGCTCTAGTGAGAAGTCTAACAGGTTCGGATGATATATGACGACGTGCTGGAAGGATCATGTTAGGTTGTTTAGGACAATCTTTAAAACTGTGTTTGCAAACACAGTCTGGACACTCTGTATGGTATTGGTTCTTAACTTTACAATCAACCATGAAGTGGCCAGTTTCTCCACAAATAAAACAACGGTTGCTCATTGGTCCTATTGCGATAAGGATGACTAACTGTGCTGGATTTTCTAGTGGTGTGAAATACTCATCCAGTTTGCACGAGCATGAGTTGTCGGTTTGATATGGTTGAGAATTAGTAGATGGGAGTGTGGTATCGTGATTATATGATTGATCGTAGGAGTTTTCTTAAATATGTGTTTGTGCAGATTCTCGAGGGTGTCTATGTTTTTGTGCTCCTAGATCAGGTTGTCCCCTTGGAGGTTGTCCTAAGAGCGCCAGCTGTGGTTGAGGTTCAAGTCTAGATTGTCTGGGCAACTCTTGTATATGGACTTGGTTGTTTTGTGATGGATAGTGCTGATTTTGGTTTTGTGAAACAAACTGGTGGCAAGGAGGTTGATAATGTCCCCCTGACTGGTGCTGAGGTTGGTTCCTCGGGTTATAATAGCAATAGAGTGAGGTATGACCCATAAAGTCGCAGATGTCACATTTGATCAATGAAGTATCTGGGACCGGTTGGTATGATGGGCACTCATTGCCAGTGTGTGCACCTCGACAGTGAGGGCACCATGTATTCTCTCGTCTATGGTGGATTTGGCCAGTGGGTAACTAACCTGGCATCGAACTCTGGATAGACTTAAGAGTGTTTGAAACTCTTTCGTGAGTTTCTCCATCTATTGCTGGTGTTGCTGGTTAAGCAATTCCATTTGTGTTTTCCATAACTGTTCTCATGTTTCCTCATTTGGTCGAGCTTCTTGGACAACATGATGTGCTCTCCATTCACGTGGCTCATCGACATCTGATCCCTCGTCTTCTTCTTGAATGGCATCAGACATGGCTTGTTTCAATGATGTATATTCATCATTGGAGTGAAGTTCACATCGTATCCATCGTGGGAGGCCAACGAGGAACCAAATGATGAGCATAGATTCGGTTGGTTGTTCTTGTACCTGCCTTTTTAATCTTTCTACGTAATCACGTACTTTCTCATCTTTCGTCATTTTGATGTTACTCAGCTTGACAAAAGGACTTTCGATCAAACAAAATGGCTTAAAACGTTTGATGAAGGCTTCCTTGAAGAGTGACCAGTCTCATTTATCTTCACGATCAAGGTTAAAAAACCATTCTCGTGCTCGATCGATCATGGTCATCGAGAGGAGCTGAACCATGGCTTCTAGTGATGTCTCGCCATAGACATCGCATGCATTATCAAAGACTTGAAAAAATATTTGAGGGTCAGTGTTGCCGTCGTACTTAGGTAGATCTAACTTGGGAGTACATTTTTCAGTACGCGGAACATTATTTGCAAAAGCGCCATTCAAGTGAGCTCGCACATGTAAATATTCTGCAGCATGAAAGTGTGGTCGATTGTATTGAGCTTCAAAATGCATGGGTTCCCATCTGTCAAATGGGTTTGTTGATGGCTCTTGGACTTGGGATTTCATCCTAAAATATCTATTGAATCGAGCCTGTTCGGTAGATGGAGAGACCATCTCTGGTGGATAGTCCTCTATGGAATTTGGATCGTAAGGACGATCCATAACAAATTTAGAGTACCTTAGGATTGGGTAAGTAGGCCTCTTGGACTCTTTGGTAAATTGATTGTTGTTTGTTGTTTTTTTTTTTCTTTCAAAATATTAGCAGAGACGAATAATGTAGTGGTGTTCAAATGGCACAATTGTTCTGTTTTTTGGTGTTAGGGTATTGCAATAAATTTGGAAAGAACTGTGGTATTTGGCAGACACTGAGACCAAGTCAAATAATAAAGATGTTGTTTTGAAGTTGACTTGGTTCAGTTTGGAAGTCGAAGCACTCGGTTGAGAGTTGATAGGAAATCCTCGGTTGAGAATTGATCAAAAGGTTCAGTCGAGAGCTGAGGGAATGGCTTCGGTCGAGATTAGAGAGAGTACTTCGGTCGAGATCTAATAGAGTATGTTGGTCGAGATCTAATAGAGTACTTCGGTCGAGATCTAATAGAGTGTGTCGGTCGAGATCCAACAGAGCACTTCGGTCGAGATCTAACATAATGCGTTTGGTTGAGATCAGGACAGAAGTCTCCGGTCGAGATTTGACAGGTTGCTTCAGTTGAGATTTGAACAGAATGCCCTCGGTCGAGACTTGATAGAAAGCTTTCGGTTGAGATCGTACATGATGCCTCCGGTTGATATTTGACATAACGTTTCCGGTCGAGATGTAGAAAGGCACCGGTTGAGATGCGACAGAAGGTCTGTGGTCGAGATGTCAACTGAAAGGCTCGGGTGAGATATGATCGATGAGCATCGGTTGAGGGTTAACTCAGGACTTGCATGATATTTCTGGTAGTGAGTCGGTTGAGAGTTGGTGTGTAGTTTCAATAGGTGAATGAAACAAGATTCCATCTGGTCCATACGAGAGTCGTGGAGGTCGATTAGGTAAGGAGCGTGAAGCCCCTGGTCGAAAATGGAGCTGGACGTCGGTCGAGACCAAAGTGACGAGCTCGTTAATTATGCGTGTGAGAGACTTCAGAGCGATGGTTTGGCAACACAGATCGAAAAGGTTTGACGTTGATAAGTGTCTGTATAGCTATGGAAATGGTGCCAAATGCTCATAGATTTCAGCCGAATCTGTGAACACGGTTCTTCTTCTTCTTACTTCTTTGTTACTTCAAGTGGTTACCACTCTGGAAACCGGGTGTTTCTGTCCGTTTCCAGCAGCCAGTTCTTTACAGTTAAGTCTTCTTGCTTAGAACGGTTCCCAGGCAGAAGTATGTCACAGTTTGCAACGTGTATTCCCAGCCTGTCAGTGGGATGAAACGATTATGTTCACTCAGCTACATGCATTTACAAGCCATACAACCAATCCTAGCTCAAGCATAGATCAACGTTCTGGACAGAGAGCAAATCTACAATCTATCTACCAAACTATCTTAGAAAATCAGGGAATAATGCAATAACAAGATTAAGCTACTCAACAAGAAACAAGAAACAAGAAAGCTAATTTCCTAACAGCATTCTAGCAGCCCAAGAATCAAGAAACACCCATTTCTTGATGCTTGGAATACCCAAGAACAATCAAGGACAAGATTGTTAGTGAATATGCAAAATTAGATCCACAATATCAGCCTCTATACTTTACCTACATGTTGAAACTACAAAATCGAGAAACAAGGAAGTTAATCCACATCTACATTCCACAAAGCAAGAGAGTAAGCAAGAGATCTAATTACTCCACAATCACAAAAAGAAATCAGAACATGCTCATAGGAATTTCACTCAAGAAGATTGCCATGAACAAGGAGCTTCACAATTGCCAAGAACTCGTGGAAGATCTTCTTTATTCAATCAAGAGGAATGACAATACAATCAAAGCTCCCTCACAAGAGAGGGGGGCCCTTAAATAAGCAAGAGGGCTGCCCATGTGGAGCCCAAGTGGCAATTCCACTAATTTAGAAACTACAACTAGAAAAAGCCCTTCCACTAGAGGTCACCATCAAAAGATGGCTCACTCTAAATTATTTAAGGGGGTCTACACTTATTTACATTGCCTAGGAAACATTACTAGCTCCTACATGGTCGTTCCTTCTATGGGATACACCATGTAGGCTAACATAGAAAACAACTGTCATCCTAGCTAGTAATCCTCGGCTCTCATGCTCGGCTCTCAGCTTCTTCTGCTCTCCTCCTTCAGAGACCTCCTCGGCCATGGGTGAGAGATACTCTTTGTTTTCAGCTTGGCTCGGCATCTGGGGATTCTCTGGAATCTGCTAACATGAGAAAAATTGCAGTTATGGATAGATGAATGGATGTAGATTAAAAATTCATTATTCGGATAAATCCAACAAGTATCATGCCCCAACTCAATATGAATGCAGCTTATTAAACGATCTCCAATTATTACAATGATACAATGTCTTGAATTTGCATAGGTGTCCAGTCATAAGTCACCACTCATTTTTGCTTTATACCCATCAACGAGTATGTCCAAGCATGAGCTTCACCACACTTAAATCAAGTGATATATGCTTGCCACTTTCTGGACTCACCAAAGACTTCCACCTTGCAATCTCAATTTTAGAATTTAGATAATCCACTTGCTAACTCTCATTCACAAACACCTAGTTACATGGCCTCTCTTCACAGTTGTTATCCATGATGCATCTCATTTGTACCACAACTACTAATTTTCAAACTTTGGGCAAACCATTATTGTAAAATATCGTCAAGCTACTAGATTCCTCTTATGAGTTCCATTTTAACTAGTTAAACTGACTTCACTTGGACATTTATCACCCTATGATTAGTTTCCATTGCATCACAACTCCAAGCTAGCGCAAATCTCTCCTCAAATGAAAAATGTCTCCTTGCAAAAGATGTGAAGTTTCTCCTACCACCTAGTCTGATAGAACTCTTATCAACCTTATCTCTGAAAGGTCCCTCTAAGTGTCATTTACCTTTGGCTAGTGCGAACCTTGAGAGTTGAACTTGATTATGAAGGTTTTATACTCATAACAAGCATAAATGCCCTCCTGTCAATTGTGGCTGGTCTTCCACTCTCAATGTTTGCCAATAAAGAGCAATCAGAAGACCAATATGCAAAATAAATGTGCTTACTAGCTTTTTCCAATAATGTGCTTTCTCTCTATTAGCTTCAACTCAAAATGTACTATGATTAAGCTCATAAAAAATACTTAAAACCACTCTATAGTGCCTTGGCTACAAGCACACACCTTTCCCACAACCTGATTTGGAAGTTTACAAGAAAAAAGTAGGCTTAATTTGGCAACACAATCACAAAATAACGAATGTAGCGCATAAATAAATCAGTAACCTTTTGTATGTACTACAAAGTGGTAATAATTTTTTTATGAAACATGTTTCTCCTTTGATGATGTTGACACATTGTTAGTTATCTCTACACAAGCTTTTACGAGCTCAAAAAATGACCTTTATTCCATCCAAAAAAACTCTCTTTTAGTAAAATATTTTAAAAATGGCCTATTTCTTCATTTTGACAATGACTATACTTTAAAATGAATCTAGAGTGTCGCCCCTTCAACAAATTTCATCTTGCAGATTTTTAATGAACTAGATGTACATGGTTGTGTTTGGCCGAAAGCTTTTTGTACACATTTTGGCAAAGGACGATTGAAGATATATTTGATGATTAGCTCTTCACCACATTTAATAAATCTAATCACACATACCATTACATATGTACCTTTCAAACATCGAGAGAAATAATTTTACTTTCGATTGGTGCATTCTTCAAAATCACAATTAGTTATTGAAAGGTGACCACCAATGGACCTATTTATATATGTAGCAAATTTGCCATGTGTTTATGGATGTCCATTCATGTACATACGTTGCACTTTCTCACTTTGTCCTTGCACATGTCTCTCTTTCAAAGAACAAGCCTTGGCATTCAAGCCAAAAATTTGCATTCTCAATTGCTGCCAACACAGAGCATGCTAGTCACTCCATTGCATTGAGGTCTTGCATAAAGTGATGACATTATTCAAAGGGACATCCATGCTAGTCAAATAAAATAAATCAAGTCCAACATTAGGAAAATGCTCATTAGGCTTGATTATGTACATACGACCCCAATATGAAAACTACCCTAGTAGGCCAACATGAATTTTTTTTTTTCTATCAAAGGATTTAGCTAATGCTTTTCAACAATCACAAATATATAGTACCTTTCATTTAAGTCGAGGCAGGGTATCAGAACTTCATGATGATAATGTTCCATTGAGTACTTGATCAATTTTTTTTTTTAAATTTCAGTTTGTAATGTTCTTGCATCTTCTTTAATTTTTCGTTATCTCATGGAGGGATTGTGCCTTAAACAATCACAAAAAACACACACAAAGCTAATACCCAACATGAAATATTGCAAGTCCAAATTCTAAGCACATATTATCTCATGTACACTAAATATAAACACTTGTTTCTGAGCATTGCTTCATTAGATGACATGTTTACTACTGTGTAAAAATAATTGATCTGTAATTTTTCAACAAGAATGTTAATTTTTATCTAAGCATGTGATATTAACAAAGACAAATTACGTGCAAGTATTAACTTTGAGGTTAATATTATGATGAGGCAAAAAATTGCACAGCAATTTTTATGTGTATATAATGATATATATCTTTACCTTAAAAATATGCTTAAGATAGTTGTTATTACATTGTCAATTGGATATGGAATTCCTTGTGTCTTGAGTGCGCAATCTTAGAAACGTATTTGCTAATCAATATATGCATCCACCAATATAGAGTGGAACTTGCACAATGATCTTGGTTTAATTAATTCAATAGCAGATAAAACTCAAGCATTCTAAATGTCTTAAACTCAAAATTGGTCAAATTGTTGGAGTTACTCATACTTCTACTCACCTCATTTTGCCTTCTGAAATCTTTCAACTCATTGTAAATACTTGGTTAGTTTGAAAGACGTTGAAAATCTACAAAAATACATGGCACGGTTAGCATTTTCTCTACAAAAACACACATAATTTGGCATTGTTAGGATTTTCTCTAAAAAAAAAATGCACGATGTTTAG
Organism: Diphasiastrum complanatum; assembly: GCA_029204225.1. Lineage (NCBI taxonomy): Eukaryota > Viridiplantae > Streptophyta > Lycopodiopsida > Lycopodiales > Lycopodiaceae > Diphasiastrum > Diphasiastrum complanatum. The sequence goes on along the minus strand of CM055101.1, from coordinate 44,983,215 downwards.
CATAGTTCAAAAATGTTGAAAGGCATAAATCTAAAAAATGTCGATAGACATTGATCAATAGAAATCTCAACTTTGACCAATCAATCTAAAGTGCTGATCTAAAAAATGTCAATCGGCGTTTTTGTTTTTGGCATTTTCAAGGTACCAATTAGATCGAAGATCTCATGATGCTCAATCCATTCCGACCATTCATTTTTGCATATTTGAACTCCTACATTCCATTGTTATCATTGTACACTTTCACTACCCAACTACATTACATCGTTATCATTGTACACTTTCACTTTCACATGGTTTTGCCTCACCAATTTGAGCAAGTGCATTGGAGTTCATTGGAGTTCTCCTTTCCTTAGAATATTAGTTCCAATTCTTTTATTTAGATTTTTTTTATGTCACATGTTTCTTTTGCTTGTACACCACTTCACTATTTGAGTTTTGAGATGTTCTATAATAGTTGACTTTCAAGATGTTTTTTCAACCACACCGACTAAACAAGATTTGGTGGTTTATTGCTCAAGTTCAACCATGAGCACGACGAGTATTTGAGGGTGGCCTTCATTATAAGAGTAGAATATTCGAATTTGAGATTAACTTGTGCATAGATGTAGCACTCACTTCCCTGGATTTAGAAAATAAGGACTCTACTAGTCAAAATGATGATAACCTGTGAAAGTGTGAGCAATGATTAATTTCATTTGAGATGAGATGAATTGCAAGATCTTGTCATTCATGAAATTGATCCTTGCAATTTTGAATAATTGTTGAGAGAGAGAGAGAGAGAGAGAGAGAGAGAGAGAGAGAGAGAGAGAGAGAGAGAGAGAAAGCTTTATTAATGTCTTTTCCATGCCAAAAGGCGTATAAGACGAAAAGGAGTACAACAGAGTAAATGGAACTCGGACGGGACAATGTCATCAACAGAAAACTAAACTAAAACGTAAATCACTCTGTAAAAAAAAAACTCATCTCTCACGCAGGAGAGGAAGTAAATGACCATAACTCAAAGCATCTCTCATGTAGGAGAGGGAGAGAGAAAGAAAGAAAGAAAGAAAGCTTTATTAACGTCTTTTCCATGCCAAAAGGCATATAAGATGAAAAGGTATACAACAGAGTAAATGGAACTCGGACGGGACAATGTCGTCAATAGAAGCTCTGTAAAAAAAAAAACTCATTTCTCACGCAGGAGAGGAAGTAAATGACCATAGCTCAAAGCATCTCTCACGTAGGAGAGGGAGAAGAATATGAAATTTCAAGTTCTGCAATTTTAACCAAGACCGGAAGTCCGTCTCAAAAGAGAGCCCGGAAACCGTTGGCCTTAGCATTTGCGATAATTTTCTTTCTCTTAGTCCATTGAATGGGCGTCAAGTCTTCATCCATAAAAATAGTAGATCCCTTTAGGCAACCTCTTTTATGTAGAACCTTTTGGCAAAGCAATGCATCCTTGAAACGTAGAAACACTGTGGTGGATTGGAGCTTACCCACCCAAGCAACAGATATGACATCCTCTTTGAAACCAAAGGTGGAATGAATGAAAGCATTTGCCTCAGCCACAAGGTCCTTACCCGCAAAAGAAGCTCCCTAACCCTAACATTGAGGGCCTTGAAATCTCTTTTTTGATGTTCTTGAATAGATTCAAAAATAACCTGTTTAGATCCCTTGAGCACGTCAGCCCAAGAACTCTTCGATTGCTGAAATTGTTGCTCCAAAGAGTGAACCCGCTCTTGAAGCTGCTTTGCCACATCTTCTGAATTTGCATCGTTACTTCCTTCTTCTTCCTCTTTATCTGGTTCCAATTCATTCTTGAGGTAAGTAACATCAACCTCAAGAATGCCAATTTTGCCCTGGAGAACCAAGACCGTATTCTCCAGAGTGGAGATTTGGAATGCTTGTTGCTTGATTAATGCAAGCAAGGATACATTGGTCTCTTGAAGAGACTCAATAATGCAGGGGAAACCAGACAAAAATTTAGCTGAAAGAGACGAATACAAAAAGGATGAAGATGAAGGGGTGAAAGAGGGAGAGGAGGAAGAAAGAGTAGAGGAGGTAGTGGCAGTAGGAGAAGAGATAGAGTTTGCGGGAGTGGAGGGTATGGGCGAAAGAGAGGAAGCAGGAGAGGGATTTGGAGCCGTAGTAGGGATGGTTGAGAAAACAAAAGGAAAAGGAGGAGGGATTTTTTTTTTCTCTTGTGATTCTCTGATTGCCAATCAACCATAATGGTCAGGAAGGAAAGTACAATGATGGGCCAGAAGAGAGAGGGAGGGATAGTGATGGAGGAACATGAGAGAGGGACAACGATGGACAAGGGACAAAGGGCGGTGGTCAGCCAAGGCAACAAGGGATAGGTAGCAAGGATCAGGAATGAGGGACAAGTACGAGGGACAGGGACCGGATCAACGAGGGGATGGAGGGAAAGGGTCCACAAGAAGGGACAAGCACGAGGGACAAGACCAGCGATGGAGGGACAGGGTCAGCGAGGGACAGGACCATCGGTGGAGAGACAAGATCAGCGAGGGGCAGTGAGGGACAAGACATGGAATGATGGTCAGGCAACGAGAGACAGAGAGCGATGGACAGGCAACAAGGAGCGATGGTTGGCTAGCAATGAGGAGGGATGGTCAGCAACAAGACAATGGTCAGCAAGGGAGCGAGGGTCGGGCAGCGAGGGACAGGGAGAGATGGACAGGTAGCAGGGCGATGGTCAGCAAGGGAAAGATAGAGAGGGGGATGCAACGAGGGCACCACCATAGCTGCGATAGAGAGGGAGGGCGCCCTCCATGTGTGTGTGTGTGTGTGTGTGTGTGTGTGTGTGTGTGTGTGTGTGTGTGTGTGTGTGTGTGTGTGTGTGTGTGTGTGTGTGTGTGTGAGAGAGAGAGAGAGAGAGAGAGAGAGAGAGAGAGAGAGAGAGAGAGAGAGAGAGAGAGAGAGAGAGAGAGAGAGAGAGAGAGAGAGAGAGAGAGAGAGAGAGAGAGAGAGAGAGAGATAAATGAATTGCAAGATCTTGTCGTTCATGAACTTGATACTTGTAATTTTGAATAATTGTTGAGAGAGAGGTACAAGACTACATTTAGCTCCTCTTGACAAAGCAAGACTGAAACCTTTTGAAGCCTTTATTCATAATCCAACAAGATAAAATATAGCTTTAAAGTAAACTACAGTACTAAAAAGCACCATAAAGCATATCCACTTTCAAGATGTCCAGCTGATACCTGCCACCATCCCACAAAACACAATCACAGAACTCAATTTAGTGAGAAAGACAAGTGTCATAGCTGAGCCTCAGTTATTATTCATGTCCAAAAGAAGTTATACTACTTAACAACTTTAAATGGCATTTTGAATCATAGTTCGGTCTTCCCAAACAAGAAGTGTTCTAGCGATAGGACAAGCCCTAATATTATTGTATCAAGGCGAGTGCCGTGATGATCAGTTTATGGGCAATTGGTCTGTATCAGTTCATTTTTAGGCATAAAAAAGAGTATGAATAATTTTAACCATTTTCATTTTGTTTAGGCAAAAGACTTGGTGTGGACACGTGTGCTGGTATTAGAGAAAATCTATGCCATGCTAACCCAAGTGACCCTTGCAGAGCAAGGTATGTCAAACACTACTGATATTCCTGAGCATATCCATGCTTTCCGGTTGTATCTCACCAAAAGTCTAAAGTAACACATATTAGGGTAAGGTTAAGTTTTGCCATAATTGATTGTATGATTGTTTCTGAGCAAAATATACAGAAGTCATATATCACCCATGGTATAGGGACATTACTTTGGATGGACATGATTAATTATTAGTAAGAGATTTCCAATGTTTCTACAAGGTATTAGGGCAGATCCGTGCCATTCTAACCCTTTCGTAGAAACTACATATCTTACGCATATCCATGTTGTCTAAGACCGTTTTATTGAAGTCCCTACTATTAGGTTTTTGACAAGGATTTCTTTAAGAATCATTTAGTCAATTTTGCTTTATGAATGTAGTATCTTTTCTAAAGTCTTTTTTTTTTAAAAGGGGAGAATTTATTTTTTTTGTTGAAGGAATATAGATATTAAGATATAAAGAATTGCTCATCCCATTCTTGTTCGTGCTTCGTAGAATTTGCATCAGAATCGATAACGAGAAAGCATACATGAATGTTTGTAGGGAGGCTTTTTGAGAGGCTGCCATTGTTGTTTTATCGTAAAGGTTTTCTCTTTATACCATAACGACAAGAAATTAGTTTTTTTAGTCCATAGCAATGTTTAGGAGTATGTAAAAACGTTTAGATAGAGTACACAAAGTGTGTTAAATTGTTTGCTTTGTGAAGTATCAGTAGGTAACATACCTTTTCCTTTGAGTACGATAAAGCTCGGTTCGAGTATGAACCAAAAAGTAGATGATAACAGGCCATAGTAAAAAACGATGCTACATTATCACATGCACCGATAACAGTTTAGTATCGTAGGGTGAGACTAGAAGCATAAAGCGACATTTGAGAGTATCAATTCATTGCAAGATTTGAGAGTATAACTTTCTGTTACAAGTGAGCCATAAAGTCTCCTTCTCTCCATCGTTGGATGGTAGAAGGTATAAACCTACAACGTATTCATCAAACAAGAGTTTCTTTGGCTTGTTGTCCCCCATCGCTGGATAGTAAGCATATTGAATCATAAAAATAGTAAGAGAGCAAAGTATAGGTGATCCTACTATCCATCGCTGAGCAATAGTGGGTGTTTGCATTTAAAGTATATACAAAATGAAGATGGAGCTTGTTGTCCATCGTGGAGAGCACATCTACTTTGTAAAACCATCATCAAAAGTGAAGAGAGTGGGCTAGCTATCCATCGCTAGACAGAAGCACTCATAAATGTTTACTTTGAAGCCAAAAACTTAGCTACTAAAGAGCAACTCCATCGTTGTCCCTTACAAGTGAAAAGGCATTCCTACATACGAGGAGGCAGCTAGTAGTTCATTGTTGCCTCCTGAACATAGTTGAAGAGATGTAACTAAGTATATTATGTCCATCACTGCCAGGCATGATGCACATGCTTATTCTATACAAAGATCCGTTAGATCTGGAGACATTCATCCATCAAACCAGAAAGGACTCATACAAAGCTTTACGTTATGAGCACGATTCAGCCATAGCCAACGATTAATCAGAGAAGTATCATCGAAAATCGGAAGCATTAAAAATGCGCTGGAATACTAAAGCAATGAAGAGGTGCTTACCATAAGATAGTATGTAGTCAAATCTGGAACTGGTAGGGTGCTCTTGCTGTGTGTGAGAGACAAGCGAACTCTTCATGGTGATGTGAGGGAGGATTCTCGAAACTGCATGCTTATATGGTGTTATGTAAAGTGGTTTCCCAGAAGGTCACAAGGGAGGAAAAATTGATTTCCCTCCAGTTAGAATTTTAAGTTTTAAATTTTGTAAATAAATTTGAGGAGGGAAAATCCCTTAGTTAAAAAGGGACCTTTTATGCAAGAGAGAGTTACTTGAATTAAAACCTTGTATTTTTGAGGAGGCGGTGGTGCGTCTGTTATCCACTTGTTTGGCAGCAAAGCTGGGTAATATATAAACGTAGAAGCATCCATGAGAGAGAGAGAGAGAGAGAGAGAGAGAGAGAGAGAGAGAGAGAGAGAGAGAGAGAGAGAGAGAGAGAGAGAGAGAGAGAGAGAGAACCCACCAACCGTCCCGTAGCTAGTGAATTCCTTCGAGGGCAGTTAGCTCCCCGTAAGGGATAGCTAATTGCCCGCCAAAAGACAATCAACATCATGTGGTAGAGAGTAAGACAAACCCGAAAAAAAATCAGAGATAAGTAAATTATCGATAATGAGACATGGTTTATCCCTCATAAAACCAGTTTTTTGAAAAGCATCAACCGAAATTCCGACCTCTTTTATGAACGTATCTTGTTTGTTACAACAATACATTGAGGCAATGACCTGCAAAACAATAACTTTATATGAATTATAGATCGATATTTGAAGCCAGATGTATATACTACAAATATGGAAAGAGTAATATTCTTCTTTTGTCAAACTTTGAGAGGTGTGTCAGACCAGAATTTTGATCAAAAAGATATATTTAAAAAGATGGTAATGTTATCTTCTAACGTTTTCCTTTCTATTTCTAGAAACTCTAAAGGGTAAATCCAGAATGGTTTTCAGGAGTTCTCATCTGTGTTTTATCCATGAAGAGCTCGATATTAGGGTTATTGATGAAACATATGTCATCAATGTATCTGAATTAATGTATAAAGTCACTCATAAAAGCGGTGAGGCCTAGCTTGGCTAGTCTCTTCTTAAATTGTGCTTCAAAGAAGTATAAATACCAATTACACCAGGTGGGTGAACACAAAAAACCTATAGGTATACTGCGTACTTGTCTCCAAGTTTTGTTCCCTAGTCTAACGATGCAGTTATCAATCAAGAGATCATTCCATTGATTGTTTTTTTATTCCATGACCATTTGAATATTTCGCGTATGTGATTCCATTTATAATAAATTAAATTATGTTTGAACTATTTGAAGGCATATTGTCTTTTTCATGATAGTTTTCAATCCTTCTGGACCATCTAGAGGTATATTCTTGTAACATTTTGAAATATCTGCAACCCATATATTGGTAATCAAGGCAGGTATATTTAGATAGAAATTCATAGATGACTCACATTGCCAATGTAAAATTGTTTTTACTCCTAGGATACTCTTGTATGTATTTGTCTCAAGGCCTGCACCTTCCATGAGGAACGGTGACATCATACCAAGAGCTCCTGTGAGAAACTTGGCAAGTCTGATAAAGCAGCAATCGTGAACATTGGTAATCTATCTAAATGAATCCTTGTGGGCTTCATAGGTGCAGAGGAGGTATGGTAGAGAATTAATTTCCAAGAAAATTTCTAGTAAAAACTTAGTCGTAATGTCCATTATATATGATAGGGAATCCTCGACAGAATCAGATTGTTCATTGGAAAAAGGACTAAAGTCTAGATTGTTGAGTCTTTGTATAGCCATTTTCCATGCAAAGAATTTACACATAAAACAGGGGTTGTGTTGTGTTTTATCAATATCATTTATGTAGAGAAATTTGGTAAGCCTTTGTAGTTCATCATTGGCAATTCTATATTGAGAAGGTGTAGTAGTGTTTCCATAAAGCCATTTACCCTTTCTAATATAGCCCAATGCGATGTATTTACAAAAACAACATGCTCTTTTTTTGCCGTTTTGTCTAAATATGCATAAGAAGGTAAAAGTTTCATAAGTTTACACCATCCATCATAAAGTTACCGAAGCAACTTCATTCACATTAGCTTGCCTTAAGGTAATGTGATTTAGGCCTTTTTTTAATGATTTTCGTAAGAACAAACTTTTGACAATATTACAATCTGTGCATATCACATGACCAAATTTTTATGAGATAAAATTTTTGGAACGCTTAAAAGTAAGACAATGACAGGAATGTAATTTTTCTATATCAAATTCACAAAAAAACATCATAAAAAAAATACCATTCACATTTTACATTTGGTAGGTATGACAAGTCAAAGGTGATATCATGAAAGAGTTCATCTACAATACTAAAAAGTCTGCGTAAAACGTGAGCGTAAAAGTGCTTCACATGGATAGTTTCAAAAACTCTATTACGGTACCATAAATGCAAAAAAAAATCTCCACGTGTCACTGCTAGTGAAAAACTGGAACTGGCCGGTCGCTAAAGTACTGATTTCCCTTCTAATTGTCCCTTCTTCGTCCTGCACATCGATTTAGGATTTGTAAAAGTTCAATTTTTTGACTGGTGTATCATCTTTGGGGCCACTGCTTTGTCCTTTTTTTTCTTTTGAAATATGAAAACCTTCTTTCACGTTCCTGATCCAGAATGACTGAGTTTGGATTGTTAAGATTGAAAGAGCCAGTTCTTTTATTCGAGTTGTGGAAGTACTTATCTTGGAGGATAGAAAAGCTAGGTCGTTTTAGAAGGCGCTCTATTTCTCAAATATTTTCGGCGTCTCCCAAAGGTGCAAGAAGTTTGGCAGAGGAGTCTTTTGCAAATTCGATGGAAGCATCAATCATGTGTTGGTGGATAAAGAGAAAAGTCAAGTGTGATTTACATCCCTAGCAGGTTTATGTAGCCACATGAAGAATGCATTTAATTGGTTTTGGAGGGAAGCACCAGGAAAGAACTTGACTAGGTTATTCATCATGAACTAGATAGCATGGTCAAACCAAATGATGGAAGAGCTATTTTTGCATTTTTCACCACATATACATTTGAAAAAATGTCTTTTCTAGTTCCAGATTCTAATTTTTTGGTGTAGGTTCATTCTATTGAAGTTAGTCTCAAAGTGACCTCTAATTCTGGCCTAGGTTTCTCAGAGGGGCAGCGAGAGGGTTCGAATTTATTTATATGAATAATGGTGTGGAAAGAAACAGGAGTCTCAAGTGAAGAATTTTTATGCAAGACGACCAACTTGTAGACTTGTATTTCTTTTTCTGTCAAATGAATCATCATGATCCAAAGATCGATAGAGATGGGTGCAAGGAAATTGACAGAAGGAAGACTCCAAAGTTTATATGACGTGAGAGTGGATTTGTACTCGATGATTCTGCCGGGAACAAAGGGGACTTGACAACTTTTAGATTGGTAGAAATCATAAGAAGAAAGGTCATCAATGTCGCAAATGTCTTGAGAGAAGGTCTCGAGCTGAGAGGCACTATCCTCATCAAAGTCATCAGTAAAAACTAAAAGGTGTGGTGATAAAGGAGCATCAGAAATAGAAGGGATAAAAGTAGTGGGTAGGGCAAATCCATGTCATGCTAACCCAAGTGACTCTTGCAGAACAAGGTATGTCACGCACTGTTGTCCATACTCATGAGCCTATCCATGCTTTCTAGTTGTATCTCACCAAAAGTCTAAAATAACACATATTAGAATAAGGTTAAGTTTTGCCATGATTAATTGTATGATTGTTTCTGAGCAAAACCATGCTATACAGAAATCATATATCAACCATGGTATAAGGGCATTACTTTGAATAGACATGATTAATTATTAGTAAGAGATTTCCAATGTTTCTACAAGATATTAGGGCAGATCCATGCCATTCTGACCTTTTCGTAGAAACTACGTATCTTACGCATATCCATGCTGTCTATGACCGTTTTATTGGAATCCCTATTGTTAGGTTTTTGACAAGGATTTCTTTAAGAATCATTTAGTCGATTTTGCTTTATGGATGTAGTATCTTTTTCTTAAGTCGTCTTTTTTGTTTTAAAAAGGGAGAATTTTTTTATTGTTGTTGAAGGAATATAGATATTAAGATATAAAGAATTGCTCATCCCATTCTTGTTCGTGCTTCCTAGAATTCGCATCAAAATCGATAACGAGAAGTCATACATGAATGTTTGTAGACGAGGCCTCTTGAGAGGCTGCCATTGTTGTTTTTTCGTAAAGGTTTTCTCTTTATACCATAATGACAAGAAATTAGGTTTTTTAGTCCATAGCAACGTTTAAGAGTATGTAAAAACATTCAGATAGAGTACACGGAGTGTGCTAAATTGCTTGCTTTGTGAAGTATCAGTAGGTAACATACCTTTTACTTTGAGTACGATAAAGCTAGGTTCGAGTATGAACCAGAAAGTAGATGATAAGAGAGTGGGCTAGCTGGGGAACAGAAGCACTCATAAATGTTTACTTTGAAGCCAAAAAACAACTACTAAAAAGCAACTCCATCGTTGTCCCTTACAAGTGAAAAGGCATTCTTATATATGAGGAGGCAACTAGTCATCGTTGTCTCCTAAACATATTTGAAGAGATGTAACTATGTACATTATGTCCATCGCTGTCAGGCAAAATGCACATGCTTATTCTATGCAGAGATTCGTTAGATGTCCATTGCTAGGACATTCATCCCAGGACTCATACAAAGCTTTACATTATGAGCACAATTTAGCCATAGCCAACGATTAATCAGAGAAGTCTCATAAAAAATCGGAAGCATAAAAAATGCGCTGGAATACCAAAGCAATGAAGAGTTGCTTACCGTAAAATAGTATGTAGTCGAATCTGGAACTGGTAGGGCGCTCTTGATGTGTGTGAGAGACAAGCGAACTCTTCACGGTGATGTGAGAGAGGATTCTCGAAACTGCATGCTTATATGGTGTTATGTAATGTGATTTCCCGAAAGGTCACGAGGGAGGAAACATTAATTTCCCTCTAGTCAGGATTTTAAGTTTTAAAATTTTATACTGTTTTTAAATTTAAGGAGGGAAAACCCCTTAGTTAAAAAAGGACCTTTTATGCAAAAGAGAGTTACTTGAATTAAAACATTTTATTTTTGAGGAGGCAATGGTGCGTCTGTTGTCCACTTGTTTGGTAGCAATGTAGGGTAAATATAAACGTAGAAGCATCCATGAGAGAGAGAGAGAGAGAGAGAGAGATGTGATTATTTCAAATGGTAGTTACGTGCACATTAACTCTAACATACAAATTGGTAAAGCTATGGATTCTTTTACAAATCTAATGGATAGACTACTATAAAACATCTAGGTTGACTTAGACAAGACAAAACAAAACAAAACAAAAACTTATTTATATCAGATTTCATTCACAGACTTAATATATCATAATTAAAATTATTAAGAACTTAAACATGTACGTGTAATATTGGTGGTTGCGCTATGCAAGACTGGCCTTCATGCACCTTGTTTTGTGAAACCTTCATCCATGGCACACCATTTAATTTTGAAGTACACCATTTTATTTTGAAGTTATTTGATATCTCACTTCCACAATATTTTGTGTACTTAAAACTACTTTAACTACTTGGTACTTCACTTCAATGAATCTTAAACATCTTGGTACTTCTGGACATGAAACACAATTATTCATAAAACAACAAAAAAATATATTTAAAAGTGAATTGTTAAGTGGTTCAACTTTGATTGCTTACTCACTTTTATTTAGTTTTTTTTGTTGCTTCATATTCCTTTATGGGGAGACATTCGAGTTTTGTTGTCATTTTTCAAAATCTATTGATAAACTTCCAACAACCATGCATGGCATATGATGGCAACCTAGAAAAAATTCTTCTAAAATGATGCTAGGCATGCTAATCTCACATATGGCAAGCTACCACAATAGCGCTACCACACAAGTAACTAACCTGTTTAATCATAAAACTCATAGAATATAAATACTTGCAATAATCCCAATCCTCAACATTAATTAAATTTGATGATGCGTCGATACTGGATAAATTATCCACACGTGGAATATCCACACCTAACAAGAATTTGTTGAAGCCTCCTATGATGCCATGTGAAATCTATGCTATAACTGATTTTGCGTGAATATACTGTAGACAACTGATAACAACTACTCATCGAAAATCAACTTTGCATGAATAATCCATGTTTGCAATCCTCAACAAATTATTCACGTAGAACATCCAAGCAAATAGATTTTTTAATGTCCATAACTGTAACTCTCAAGAGACATACCAAACCTTGCTAGAAATGTGTTTAGCATGGGGATTGTCAAGGTATGAATTTACCACAAGAAGAAAAATTCCAAGTTCGACTAAGAGTCACATTTCACATGGATAAATGTAGGGTTTAATAGTTGTGTAAACATAAAGCAGTGGAATTACACTTTGGGTGATTTTTTTATCAAATTGTCTATTATAGCAACTAGAGCAAACATCGCATCACTTGTTAACGTTATTTTGCTCACATAAGAGAGTTTATCCAAATCGAAGTCATAATTTTGTGATCAAGGGCATAAATAGGCATCTACCTACCAATTGGCCATAATAAATTAAACAATTTGCCTAAAATAACTTATGTATGCATTTCCAACATTGCATCCGTGTGGCACTCTTCTTTTTAGAACTCACATGAGACCTATTTGCAATGCAAATATAAATAAGGACATTCTTTGGCCTCGGTAATCATATATGTACTTTAATTTGAAATTCTTTGTCCATTCGTATCACAAGCTCGTTAGTATCACAATGAGCACTCATTTTCTCTTGTTAATTTTGAGACCCATCTCTCTACGTTGGCAATCAATATGTTGCAACGTCAATACCAATATTTCTTCTAGAACATTTTTATTTTGACATCATCCTCGCCTTCACTTTGAGATGTCTTGAATTTCTTCATAGCAACATGGGGACAAGGACATTGTCTTTTTAAGGAGGCGGAGCTTTATGCTGCAAATACTCCAATGAATGTACCATCGGTCCATAATTCAATCACATGTCATGTGGACTCCATTATGCCAAGTTTGGGTGTTTGCACCCAACATTTGTTGTTGACACTATTGAGAACATTTCTTACCGAATGTACATATATCAAGTCCTCAAAATAGGGCAAATTCTATTTATCATGATTAGGTAAAAATAAGAGCATTTAACATTTGTAAACATGCCCGATAAATTGTACGTTCTCCCATTCTCCCACTGATTTTTTGTCGTGCCAGTTTGATTTCTAGGCTTACATGTACTCTCTATCGTTGTTACGTCAATTTCATGCTTTGATCATTATTATCACAAACTATATCAACATGTCATTGTTTGATAATATTACATCCTCACAATTTTAACTTATAATAGTGCCACATTCACATACTTTTTAAAAAACCTCCACAATATGGCAAGATGCAACCCTAGCCACAATATCTCACTTGTTGGCAATGACAAAAATAGTGCTTGACAATCTTTTATATTCACCGCACAAATGCAAGTCAATCGATATGTTTGAAAATGAGTGCTTGTTGAGAAAAAAAAAATGAAACAACTACTTATACAAAAACCTGTTAAAAACTTTTATTGCTTTTTGGTATGATCAACCTTATAATGAAGTAATGCTAATTGTTATGGCCTAAGATTTCTCGACTACGAGACTCTATTGTCACGTACAGCAATGGCCACCTAAACTTGAGAAAAAATTGAATGCAAAAAATGCACCATACTTGATCTGCCAATTGTCTAACTAGAATGAAAGAACGCATTACCACGAATGTGTTTGAAATGTTCAATTTGCTTGGTGAACGTTCATAGGTAATCTAATATGGTAGGCTCAAGGTCAACTAAGCCTTTGGCAGTAACTTTTAAGGCAATCATACTTTCTCCTGCGGAGCCTCTCAAAAATGTCAACGCCTTGCATAAGAGCTTCGTTTTGAGTTGAGGGTAAAGAGACGAACCTTTGCCGCAAATAAAACTTCAAAAGGAACTACGGAGATGACATGAACCTTGTGTCACTGGATTCACCGTTACAAACCTTTTCATGACATCATAAAAGCACTTACATGATATGCAAGGCTACAAAATCTAATTAGCTTCCACTTATAGGCACATGGTCATGGAAAGTGGACACTCACAACAAAGCACATAAATGACATCAATTTCTAGTTCAAATCTTTTTGTTAGACAATGGATACATTCAATAACAAAAACCAATTCTCACTCTACTCCTCGAAATGCCTACCTGTTCCAAAACCCCTTTCTCAGCCTTCCCCTCTTCAACTCCCCATTTCAGTCTCCCTTTGGTGGCTTCCCCATCTTACCTTGCCCTTCTTGATTTGTTGCTTGGCCTCCCCCTATTGCCGGCCACCTCTTTGGATTGTGAATTCTTTGTTGCCAAACTACCTTTCCCATACTCTCCCTTGCCTAGGCTCAATTTTTCTTGCTTTTCGGTTTCTCCCTCTCGATCTCTCTCCTTAATACCCTTCCCAAAAGCACAGTCTGGAAATACTTTTGCTGTTGCTAAAGAACGACAGGAAAACTTAAGGAAAAGTGTCAAAGACTTCATTGAACAGATCAAAAGGTATGGTTTTCATTGAGCCGTACTAAAAATTAATTAATGTTTTCTCTTCAGTTTAATGGTGAGTTGTCAGGTTCTAGCTGTATATTGTTTGCATGAGATCTTTATGCCTTTTGGAATGTTCACTGAAATCTCCGACAGTTTTGCTAAAGGTTTCCCTCAAACCTTGAGAATTTGTAGGGACCATAAACAGAACTGCCAAATACACCCTAAACTGCTTTCTATCACTTATATTGGTCTTTTTTACAGCTTTCTGGCAAAATGCTGAAAAAAGAAGGATCATTCCTCAATGCTCATTCTGCGCCGTTCCAAAACATTGTGCAACTTACTATCTATACAAGATGCCTGAACACTGGGTCTATATTTCAATACAAGCTTCGCACACCTATAGAGAACAGGTCTTTAATAAACCCAAAACTGCAGCAAAACTGCATAACATTGCACAACACTAAGTTCTACTAGGACCCTAAAACACACCAGCAGACCAGGATTCAAATTAGTCTTCACCTTGGCCCACTCTCTGAAATTTCTCAAGAACAAATCTAACAATAATTCCTCAGCTCCAGAAACAGTACTTGAAAATAAAAATTTCCCTGCTTAATCAATGAATACTTGCAACGGAAAAGTTCATATATGAAAGAACTTAAATAAGAAGTGAGCACCAACAGAAGTAGAAAACAATGTACCACAATGAATCTCTATAAAATTAATGCTTCGAATTAACTTTGCCGCACACCAATCTAATCGACAAAATTTAACTAAAAACTCATTTTGCAATATTCAACTAAAGTATCTAACTCCTAGTTTACAAAATGGCATATATCTAAGCTGTTCTACTCATGCACCTAATACCCTTTAGAAAAGAACAAAATAACAAAGAAGTGAAAATAATTTCAAGCCATTCCAAGCACACGGAAGACCCAATCAAGCAAAGCAAGTTCAGAATCTAATGGATCTAGAGATAGTACATATTAGGTTTTGTTTGCGCAACAGAAGCTCCAGCAACTAGATTCTTGGTTCTGGACGGATGGTGCCTTATGTTGAGCAGCATCCAACTTTCTTGGTAGCTGTAACATCCTCCTTGCTACCAACATTGATAGTTTGACCTTTACCAGGCACTCCTGATGTATCCTCTCCAACATCAAGAGCCTTCTTGCTCATCACTCTGTATATCTGCGTCAAAATTTGCTTGAATGCATTTTCGACATTTGTTGACTCCAAGGCAGAGGTTTCCATAAAGTAGAGGGCCTCGCGCTCCGAAAATAATTGCCCATCTTCCACTGAAACTGCTCTAAGGTGTCGCAAATCAGACTTATTTCCCACAAGCATCACTACAATGTTCGAGTCAGTGTGATCTTTCAACTCTTTCAGCCAACGCTTTACATTTTCAAATGTGACATGGCGCGTGATATCATACACCAGCAGCGCTCCCACTGCACCTCTATAGTATGCACTTGTTATGGCCCTGTACCTGCAACAATTCCACGAGCTTACTTGCTGATAGTAGCCATTCTTGCGAAACAAAATGCATGTGCCTCCCTCCATGTACATCACAGCCCATTCCTCCAGTTTAGAGTAGTCTCAAAGAGTATGCCGGAGTTAGGGGTTCACAATAATCTGTAAATTCCCAGAAAAGTTTACAAGGAATGAGTAGTGTTAAGTCGGGACCTAGATGCTTGACTTAAGAGTATGTAGAAGAAAGAAGATCTAACTAGCTCATCCACCCAGCTGGTCATCTGGTTCTTTTACCTCACTTAGCTACAGATTCTAATAATCTATATGCCATTAAGAAGGCGTTCTCTCAAACCTTCAAGATACTAACGTTAATGACAAATTTATTTCACATTTTGAGCTTGGGAAATGCAATCCTTGTAATCTCAGGTCTTCTTGGTCATGTCGATCGTATATCTCCAGTCAGCTCATTTTAATCCTACTTCCTACCTCAGCCAGTTGTGCTCCTCGCAGGGATGTACAAGTTCAAATATCAAATCATAGAAGGGAAACAATGCTGATATTCTGAGCAGTGTGAGACCTCGCTAGCTAGCTAGGCAAATGATGACAGTCGCCGCTTCACACTCGGTAATCTGTATTCACTTAACAAACCTTCTGCGGCTTTGGTACTTCATTTTGCGCTCCAAACGAGCTCCTGAGCGGGAGTACGGATGATTCGTTTTATTATGAACGGACAGAAAGGGAGGGGAGCAGGGTACATTCAACAAGAAGTAAAGAAGAAACTCAGAAACTTAAGAACTATGTCTTAACAACGTAGACAGGCCATGCCAACCAACAACATTTCAAGCTCACTTCAGAAAAAAGTGTAAAAAGAGAGACAGTTATAAAATGTTGCACGTACCGTAATGCAATAGTGACTGGCGTTCTACATCAATAACGTGTAGAATCTAGATACACGTACCTTTCTTGCCCAGCAGTATCCCAAATCTGGGCCTTTATCAGCTTTCCATCAACATTAATGCTACGAGTTGCAAATTCCACGCCGATTGTGGATTTGGACTCCAAGCTGAACTCATTACGGGTAAACCTGGAGAGCAGATTCGACTTCCCAACGCCCGAATCTCCGATCAGCACCACCTTAAATAAATAATCATAGTCCTCATCAGATCTGTACGCCATTCCAGCCCCCTTCCCTTGTGGCCGCCAAACCCTGCCCTAACAACAGTAAACAAAACTCACAACAGCAACCAAATCCAAACGCTACTTCCAAACTTGCACCCACGCCTTCATAATAGGTTGTTTTCCCTCGCCAACTTCAATTGAGCTTCACAATCGGTTTCCAAGGTCAGCCATCCTCAGTCAGTCAGATCTTCCTTCCTTCTATGGATTGGTATGAATAAATGAACGAAAGATTAATGAATGAATGATGAGCACTGAGCAGAGGCAATGGATGATAAACTACTCTCTGCAACTACACCAACACCACAAAGAACGACCCAGATCTGGATAGATCTCTCTCTCGCGCGCGCGCGCGCACAACTATTCATATATTATCAAGCAAGTAGTCTTATATGGATTGGAATTTGGGAGTAGGGTGAAAGCTATATCTATGTAGCTGGAGCCTGGCATACAATAATAGCATAGAACCTTCCTTCATTCCTACTGCACACAAACCTCAAACATGATTGAACGATAGAATTATCCCACTCTCAGGGCCGATGCCCTTAAAATATAGATTTTAGAAACCATACACACATAAGTAAAACTTCTCAAATATATCTAGGGAAACGCTTTCTTTTTTTTCCATGCCAAGGAAGGACAAAGCCGCAAAGATGTCACTTAGCAGCAATTGGGAATTGAGCTTGCGCCTGGCCGGCCACAGTTAATAACTCTACCCACACACCCGATTGAGATTGACAATAGAGAAACACTTATTTAACATTCAAGTAACAACCTACACATTCTTTCATAGTGTATTTGGAGGAAGCCTTAAATGGCACAATATTACACCTCAAATAATTATTATAGGAATTCATGGAGCAATAAATACCTTACAATGTGTAAGGTACTATTACTATTTTTAAAAAGTCGAGATAATCTAACCATCATTATTTTGATTTTCTTTTTTGCAAAAGTTTAAGTTACTATTAGATATCAAAAAAGGTACATGAGAAACATCCAAAAGAAAATCTCGACAGAGGAACTCCATCCCAAGAGGATATTAATTAGCTATTGGGTAGCTTAATTCATTTTTGTCGTTCTACGATATTATTTTGAATACTTTAATCTTCTTGTATGATCATGGGTTTTCCCATCATTTAAAAAAAAATAGAAAACAGGGATATTATTATCCCAAGAGGGGGAAAATTGTACAATGAGTAAGAAGACTATTCACACACCATGCAAGGAGGCAGTCCAACCTAAAACATCAAAACAAAAGTAAGGTACAAGAGTAGATACATAGCAAAGTGAAAATAGCTAGCAACTGATGGCGGAGAAGAGGAGCCGTCAAAAACCATCTGGTTCCGCCAAATCCAAAGCTTCCACAACATAGTCATCTTGCAAACAAAAAAAAAATGAGAGAATCTATAGTCATGTGAAGCAAATCTCCCAGCAATATGGTATCAACAGAGAGCTGGGGAAGGAGCACCCATCAACTGAGCAACATGGCAAAGTTTGCCCAAAGGTGCCTACTATAGTGAAAAAACATATGCTCGACATACTCCTCATGCAATTGCAAATCAGGCACATGCAATCTGAGAGAAAAGGGCTATTGGCATGGAGGGGGAGGGACTTAGAGATGATACGGTTAGCAAGGTAATTGAGCTTGCCAACATGTATGGAGCAAATGGTGGCAAACCTGGTACTCCACACAAGGGGCCGGGTCAAACCATCCCATCTAGTGTTAAAGTAAGACGGAAGGAGAGAAGGGTTGGCTCTACGATGGGTCGCAGGGTAGCTGAGGAATGAAGGAAGAAAAAGAGGCTCCCAATCGGCCAGCGGTGGAGAGCGATCAGGGCAATGTGAAGGCCAAGCGCCACAAGGGAGTCAAGGTCCAGGAGAGAACGTTCATTTCCAAACAGGCGTTTGAGGTTGGAAAGGGGGAATAGAAAGGCCCTTATCAGTTGCCAGGGCAAGACGGCCTGGCCTGTGATGAGAGCAAAATCAAAGGGATGAATCAAGAGGGAATAAAGTAGACATCCAAATTGACTCATCACGTGGAAGAGAGGTAGTAGGGGACCAGTGAAAGAGAGAGAAGAAGTCCAGGAGGACGAGGGCCAAATTTTTAAGAATGAAAGGCCCTTTGGAGTGAAAAGAGCCACCAAAACTGAGGAGCTCAGCAAATGTAGTCAGTGGCCCCCGTAGCAAGAGAGGAGCGGCCATGGTGTGTCATGTACTTTTAGTACATCAATGCTTTTCAAGGCAATATAATATCCATTTAAAGCTTTGTAGGCCCAAAACGAGCTATTAGCCTTGGTGGTTCCCTCTTTGGGCCCTTCAAAGTAATTAATAAGGATAATAGACCACTAAGGGCCCAATGCAGACTAAATAATACTTAACAAGAGCTAACTATCCTTCAAGATAGTTATGTTTAGTTAAGTTAGGGGACTTGTCTATAAGTAGGCAAGAGACATCATTTTTGGAATCTTTTGGCTCATTTGCAATTGAGAGAACTAGGAGCTCCATCTCCTCTTCTTCCTTTGTGAGTGTGAGCCTTGGGATCTTGATCTTGCTAGGTCTCATGTGCCCCCCATCACATGAATTCATGTACTCCTCACCCTCTATTATGGAATCCATCTTTTCTTGAGCTTCACTTTGATATGAGCTTTCTGGTAGCTTGTGCTTATTCTTTATCTTTGGTTCTCTTCAACATAGGTGTGGTGGTTACCTCCTTGTTCTAGCTTGCTTGGCTTGGATTGAGAGGTATGGCACATGACATGGTGTGAGACAAGTAGTGAAGAAGAAGGGAATGCTAGTGCTACGACAGACCGAGGGAAGATAAATGGTGAGCGACCAAAGATTGGTTTTTGAGTAAAGGGTCAAGGATCTCCACTCCGTTGTCACAGCGATTGGGGCGAATACAGCACAATGAAGAAGAGGGCACTTCCCTGCTCAAAGGAAGTGGTGAAGCAAGCGGGCAATGGAAGCAAGAAGACAACAAGTGCTGATAAAGATAGAAGAGAAGAAAATAGGATAAGTTGAAAGAATATGGCAGATATCTAGGACACGGGTAGCGAAGGACATACATCCAGGCTCCCAAGGTGCAAGCTTAGCAATAAAAGAGTTCAAAAACCAATTAGAGCACTGGGCAAAATAAAGGTGCAAGCCGAAGGGGATTCCTAGGAGGCAGGTGACTGTGCCATGAGGAATGATGTAGATACCTAAAATAGGATCTCACACATGTGAGGTCTGTTCCCACGTGTGAAAGAATGTACGTAAGTCACTTTCATAAAGTTAGATTGATTTTAGCTAGATCTACACTAGTGTGAAATTGACCTTTGAGTAGAATCTTGAAATTGGTCAAATTGGTCAAACTTTATGTAAATAGATTGGACTTCCATGTGAATGAGTTATTACTCACACATGTCAAGATACCATTCACACGTGTGGATAAGCTTCTGAATGATAAGATAGGAAGATTCCATTAGATCCTATTTTATAGAGAATATTCCTATAAATGTGGAAGACTAGCTTTTTGTTTTCTAGCCAAAGAGAATAGTCAACTTTGGGAAATGAGCACATTTGGCTCCCATTGGTGGATCTGGATGACTAGGAACTCTTCACAAGTGTGAAGGCTTGCTGGACAGTACACAACTAGTGGATGTACTTGATCTATAAAGGGATCAACCAAAAGACATTGGCAATTTCTAGTTTTGCTTGTATTTTCCACATTTGTGTGTTGGCATCCATCCACTTAGGACTTCTCAGAAATTACTTGTCTGTGCAAGTCGGTGGCTTTGGTCATAAACAGTCTGTCTGTAGATTTAAATGTAAATCGTAATTCTGTAGAAATGAACGTAAACTGTCATGCGAATAATGCGAATAATGTGAAGGTCTTCGCCAACGTCATTTCCTTAACATTTGAGGCATCTGGCATTTTGTGAAAAAGCCGAAGTGAGAGAAAATCCCAAAGATGAAAATTTAAAAAATGTCGACACTTTGAGTCGTTTCTGAGTAGTTATGCAGACTGTGTAAAAACACGAAAAAATCTACAGGTCTGGATAAAATTTGGACAAAGATTAAAATGTCAATTAGTCGATTAGTAAGAGAATAATCCAACAATCTCCCTTAATCTGAATCCATGAATGCCTTGACCTTTAGACTTAGTTCTACACAAAACTTTCTGTGAGCATCCAAGTTTCATGCTTTGGTTAAAATATATGTTGTCATATATTGTGTTCGACAGTATGGCAATCTGACTTCTTTGTTGAGAACTTTGCTTCTGACATAGTGATATTTCAATTCAATGTGCTTACTCTTAGAATGAAATCTAGGGCCGACTGACAAGGCAATGGCTGTTTGATTATCACAAAATAGTAATGTCGGGGCATATTGATTCAGACTGATATCTGAAAGTAAGTTTTTCAACCAAATTGCTTCCTTTGTAGCCTATGAGGCTGCGATATACTCTGATTATGTAGAAGATAGAGCTATCGAACATTGCTTGTGACTATTCCAGGAAATAGGACCATTGTTGAGGAAGAATGTAAATCCAGAAGTAGATTTATGAGTGTCTACATCTCCTGCCCAACTTGCATCTGCGTAACCACTAAGTAAATTGAGTTTGTTGTTGTCGATTGCTCCATAACAAATGCAAAAGTCCATAGTAGCTCGAAGATATCTCATGACTCTGATAAGAGCCTTCCAATGTGTTATACCAGGGCTAGTCATAAACTGACTTAGGGAGCTGACTACAAAAAGCTATGTCTGGCCTGATATAGATCATTGCGTACATCCTATTATCGAATGATAAGGATACTCACGCATTTGCTCCTTCTCTTCAATTGTTCGAGGACATTGGTCCTTTGACAACTTGAGACATGGTTCCATTGGTGAGAGAACTAACTTGCAATTAACCAGATTATATCTGACTAACTTATTGCAGATGTACCTCTGCTGAGTAATGTAGATCAACTTTGGATTTCTGTCTCTGTAGATTTGAATACCAAGGCAGAAATGAGCTTCGCCCAGATCGGTAATGTCGAATTCGGAAGATAGCATTGTCTTGCCTTCTTTTATCAGATCGATATTGTTGCCGAAGAGCAATGTGTTGTCCACATATAAAGGGATAATGAAGTAAACATTCGAATCTGAAGATCTTGGTATGTAGTCGTGATCAATAAGAAAAGCATTGATCCTTTGAAACCATGCATTAAGTGCCTTATGGAGTTTGCATACATGATTGTGTCTACCTTCAATAATATAACCTTCGGGTTGCACCATGTAAATGTCTTCTTCAATAACTCCATTAAGATATGTTGTCTATACATCCACTTGATGTATTTTCAAATTTGTTGCAGCATAAAACAATAATAAAAGTTGAATAGAAGAATGCTTGACTATTGGACTGAAGGTCTCAATATAATCGACGTTGTATACCTGAGAAAATCCTCTGGCGACAAGTCGGGCTTTTCTTCTGTCAATGCTTCCGTTTGCTTTGTACTTGACTTTGAGAATCCATTTGCAATCAACTACGTTTCTACTAGTAGGTAATTCGACAATCGTCCATGTCTGGTTCTTGATAAAAGATGAATACCCTTTATCGATAGCTTCTTTCCAAAGATTGGAATTGGGCTTATTGAGTGCCTCTTCGATAGTCGTCGGCTCCTGAACAAGGTAGGCTGCAAAGTCGTCGATATACTTGATAGGTGGTCTGTTAGTTCTTGATAATCTTCTGGGGAATAGAGGAAGTCGATTATTTTTATCATACTGTAGTTGCTGAATTGCAACATCATCATCTTCGGATTCGCCATTGATATGTTGTTCGTCGAAAGTAGATGAGCTTGGACCTTCAATGAGAATAGTCGACTGAGGAACCTCGAAGTTCGATATGTCGGAGGAGTCAGACAAGTCGGCTACATGGGCTTTGCCTTTTCCCTTGAGGTCGATAAATTGATCTTCGATGAAGATGACATCCCGGCTAGTGAATATCTTCGACTCGATGGGATCGAACAACTTGTAAGTTTGATCTGACACAATGTAGTTGATGAAAATACATTTGATACTCTGAAAGTCGAGCTTCTTCCTGAGATCACGAGGAATCTGCGCATAAGTAGTACATCCGAAAACTCGTAAGTTTGATAAAGAAGGTTTGGTATATGTCCAAACTTCGAATGGTATTTTGTCTGAGAGACCTTTAGTAGGACATCTGTTCTGAATATAGTTTGTTGTTGATACAGCTTCAGCCTAGAAGGACTTTGGAAGTGACGCATGTGATATTATGCACTTTGTCGATTCGACTAAGGTTCTGTTCTTTCTCTCAGCAAGACCATTTGACTGAGGCGAATAGGAGGTAATGTATTGTTGCTCAATGTCGTTGTCAAGGTAGTACTCCTTAAAGTCGGTGATGTATTCTCTCCCATTGTCGGACCTCAGTGCTTTGATTCGTTTGCCAGTTTGATTTTCTGCATGCTCTTTGAATTGTCTGAACTTAATGAAAGCTTCTGATTTATGCTTAATTTCAGTAAACAACTATTCTTCTAGAGAATTCGTCAATAAAGGTAATGAAATACTTTGCATCTAGCAAAGATGGAGTTTGCATAGGCCCACATATATCTGAATGAACAACATCTAACAGAACTTTTGTTGCATGCCTATGACTTGATATAAAAGAGATCCTAGTTTGCTTTCCAAGAATGCAGCTATAGCAGACAGGGAGATCAACTTTGCCAGAAGGATAGTCGAGATCAAGTGCTAGAGATTGTCTGGACACGTTCGAAACAAATACATAATTCAAGTGTCCTAAGCGATGATGCCATAGTAATGCTTTATTGACAAGAACATAAGTTTTCAAGGCTTGACTAAAATTAGAATAACAATGTGCCATTCTACATAAGTATGCATGCCTCTTGCCGAGTGCAAGAATCTTATTACTCCTATTGATAATTCTACATTGATCAGACTTAAACTCCACCTTATGACCTAAACTGTAATTCTACTTACTGATAACATATTTGTAGAGAATTTAAGAACATACAAGAATTTTGACAATAGTTTGAATTGATCATGCTGGAGTTTTGATCTTACAATACCGTCACCTATGCGAGTGCTATCATCAGCAAGATGAACATATTTCTTTGTGCTGTAAGGCATATATGGAAAATCTCATGATGATTGGTCATACGTTGAGTAGCTCCAAAATCCAGAAACCACGAATCATCTGAATTTGTGTATTTGTCTTTGACCATAAAAGCGCCTTCGTCCATTTCGACTTCAGGAGATGCTGTAATTGTATTTGCTTGTTGATCAAGTTGTTTGGCTGTATTTTTCGCTTTGAGAATTCGGCAATCCTGGATCTCATAGTTATTGTGCTTGCAATACCTGCAAAACATCTTCTTCTTCGATGAATGTGGATTCGGGAGAAGGACAAATGGATCCAAGCCATAAATGAAGTGATGGAATTCATGAATAAGAATGAGGTATGGACATTGCAGCCATTACCAGATAAGCAAAAAATTGTACAATGCAAATGGGTATACAAGCTGAAGTATGGACTGAATGGAAATGTTTCAAAGTATAAAGCCAGACTTGTAGCGAAGGGTTTTTCTCAGAGATGTGGTATCGACTATGCTGAGACCTTCTCTCTTATCGTGAAACATTCGTCCTTATGCCTACTGTTTGCATATGCAGCCACTTATGATCTCAGGATTTACATCGTGGATGAGAAGACAAGCTTATTACATGGGGAGCTAGACGAAGAAGTCTACATGGATCAACCTCCAGGCTACATTTCAAACTCACTTCCTACTTATGCATGCAGAATGCACAAGAGTATCTATGGTCTAAAGCAATCAGCACGACAATGGTATAAGAAGAAAGATCAAGCCCTGAAATCCTTAGGATTCAAGCCACTAATATAGCTGATTCCAATGTTTATCTAAGAATTACAGATGGGAAGATCATCACTGTAGTTGTATATGTGGACGACACCCTGATACTCTGCAAAAGTGAAAGACTTATTGCTGAGGTGAAGTGCGACATCTCGAAACATCTCAAGATTACAGACCTAGGAGAAGCCAGATGTTATCTTGGCTTACAGATTGACAGAGACTATAATGAAGGGAAATTGTATCTTCATCAATCCAGATATACCCAGAAAATCCTAGAAGATTTCGGGATGATGAATTGCAAATGAGCAAACACTCCAATGCTTGCAGGAACAATCCTGACGAATGAAGATTGTTCAAAGACTGAAGAGTAAAGAGAATTGATGGAACATACACCATACAAGAAGCTAATCGGATCACTAATGTATCTTGCAAATAACACACGTCCTGACATTGCTTATGTCGTGTTCAGGATGAGCCAATTCAGCACAAATCCAGGCCTGCCGACTCATTGGAAGATCGCGAAGCGAATCTTGCAATACCTTCAACTAACGAAGGATTTTGGATTGTGTTATTCTCATGATGCAGAATTCTAGATGCTTTCATATAGTGATGCTAGCTGGGCATCTCTCAAGGACGACTACAAAAGTGTCTCAGGAGGATGTATCGTCGCAACAGGAGCATCAATTCTTTGGGTCAGCAAAAAACAAACCATCGTAGCTCAGTCATCCTGTGAAGTGGAATTGTAACAGCAGCAAAAATGGCCAACAAAATCACTTGGCTTAAACAGTTTCTTGACGAACTAGGTGAAACGAGAAATGAACCTCTGATTTTGCAGATGGACAATACATCCGCAATACACCTGACAAAGGATCTTGTGTTTCACTCAAGAACGAAACACATTGCAATCAAGTACCACTTGATAAGGGATCTGATTGAAAGAAGAAGCTGCAGACTACTTTCATTGGAACGAAAAAGATGGTTGCTGACATCTTCACAAAGGTGTTAGACAAAGGTTTGTTCGAGAAACAGAGGAGCAGTCTTTGAGTCATCAAGCTACCATGCTTTGAGAGGGAGCTAAAGAAACAAAGTGTTTCTATTACCAAAGCTCTGCTAGCTCTCCACTCCCAACCTAATGAGAATGAAAAACTCGAAGACGAAATGTTAGCGAACAACACGAACATCACGAGAAGGTCAAATGACGCGAAATGAAAATATTCGCGAAACGAAGGGACCAAGGAGATCAAACAAGTACCGTGAAGTATAGTCTCCTGATATGATATGGTGACATCAGCACAAGAACGTTGGGACGTACCTAATCTGCCACTCTTGTAATCTGTGATTAGTCGTAGATACACAGATGCAGATTGGGCAGGAGACATCAATATTAGAAGATCGACTTTTGGATTTGTATTCTTATACAATCAAGGCCCAATCTCATGGAACAACTAAAAACAGACCTCGGTAGCATTATCATCAATCGAATCAAAATACATAGCTACCACAAATGCTACCAAGGAGGCAATTTGGCTAAGGAATTTGCTTGCAGATATCAACCTTGCTCAGCCACATCCAACGACAATCTATTGTGACAATCAAAGCACAATTGCACTATCTCTAAATCCGATATTTCACTCTCCCTTAGAGAAAAAGTGCAAGGCAAGGAAGTGTCATTGGTTTACTGCAGGACAGATGTTATGGTAGCAGATTATTTCACAAAAGCTCTATCAAAGGAGCACCATCTTAGATTTAATGACATGCTAAATCTGAAGATCATAGTTTTTCAGGATCCACATTAAGGGGAGTGTTGGATTTCTATGCTCAAGACCAAATCCATTCGGTAATGAGCATCCTGACAAATCCGACTTAGCCGACAAATCTAACGAACCTAACAAATCAAACCAAGCCGACAAATCTGACTCGGTCGACAAATCTAACTCAACCGACAAATCAGACAAAGTCGACAAATCGGACCAAGCCAAAAAATCTAACCAAGCCAACAAATTGGACCAAGCCGACAAATCTGACTTCATCATCAGGAAAATGTCGATCCAAAACTTTGTGGTAGTTCACCTACTTGTACATAATCTTTATTACTTAAAAGGTGGTTATCAACTACAAGGCAATAGTAATTAATTAAGTAGGTAGAAAAGCACTGACCTGAAAGACTTGAGAATATCTTGTACATAAATATCTTTTTAGTTAGTTACCTATAAAAGACAGAAGCCCTAAAATATATGCGCCGCACTGGATTGCGCTCAACTTCATGCCCATGTACTCACCTTCTGATTTTTATCACGAGTACATATTTTCTCGCACTACTGGTTTGTTGTATTAGAACATTACTACTGTTTATTCATCTTGATTATTGCAGGTAACTATTGCACTTATGATCTACAACCATCCGTTGTTCTACTTTCACTGCTATCCCACTGATTTTTGATAGACACGAGCATTGAACTTCCCCACTACAGCTTAGTGAATCTCTTAAGTCCCTCAAGAGGTGGAGGACTTCCCATAAAATAAGCTACGACAGTATTAGTGAGAAAAGCAAGGTAATTGTTGAAAATATCAAAATCAAGCTCAAGAGCGCACCTTTAGAGCATCTTGCTTAGTACCAAGAATAGGTCACCAAGCGAATCGACCACTTGAAGCACGTGGCACAGAAGAAGGATTATTAGGCTGTGTTGTTCCGGGACTGATGAGCTTTGAGCAGTAGATGGTGGAATGCCTCCTTCAAACAGGTGTGAGAACCAACTTCGTTGACCTCCTGAGTAGCAAGCCTACACATAGGAGGACGGTCTCGCTTCTTTCCCAATTTACCCTTGAGAGGTGAAGGCTTCAACAGAGGAGACAATAGCTCCTATTGTTGCTTCGTGCTCACTACCTATTGCAGGGCCCTTTTCCTCGTATTCGCTACTTCCTTGCCCTCCAGCTGTGGCTACAGGGGGGTTTATGCACTCCAGCCTCTTCATCCTTCCATTTTCCCTTCCTTGTAGCCAACTTTGCCCATTTCCTCAATAGTGGGCCCCACATTTGTGCATGTTTCAGCTTCGCTACCCCTTCACCTCCTGATGGGTCAGCCTTCTCAGCCATTTGTGTCTCTTCTAGTCTCCAAGGATGGTTGTCAATTGCCCTAGCACTTCTCAGCTAGTTCTGTCAGGGCTGATCTTTACTATGCCTTAGCCACAGATGCGCAGGTCCCGTTCTGCCTACCAGAGGGAGTGTAGGGTGATGCCATCATCATTATTTTTACAGACTTACTAATTTTTAGAAAGTTGCAAGCTATACTCATGACTATTTTAAAAAAAAATGTAAGAGCATTAATGTTACTATTTTTAGAAAGAAAAATTTGAGTTTTCTAAAAAAAAGAGAAGCTTTATTTAATGAAAAAGAAAAGAAAAGAAAGACATGCAGGTTGTTACGTAGGGAAAGGCCCCCTTCTAAGGGCCCTCCATGCTAGGTTAGGCGCCCTTGGGCTACTGCCCTCGGGTGCCTCCCATTGTGGAAGGCCCCTGGACGGGGGCCTTCCCTATACATTTAACATTTTGAGACTCCCTAGCATGTAGGACCAAGAAGGATTTGGATCCACAATATTCTCATTACTTGGGTTTTCAAGACCAACTAAGTTCAAACCTCAAAAACTTTGAGGAAGTATTACTCATGGAGGAGGTTCCTAGGTTCTTCTCTCTCGAGACAATGTGCCACCTTCCATGAAGCCTCACCGCATACCACTATATATATCATGCAGTTTCGACTACTTTCTTTCACAACACTTTGTGAAGGGAGTTCATCATTTTTCTCCTCTTGTGATTGCGCCCTACCAAGCTTCCTCTCTTTGAATAGTATCTTATGGTAAGAGGTTCATCCCATTTCATGACAATGCTATCATCTCTTTTTGCTTTATGCACTTTGGTTTATGCTTCTTTGTAACTATATGTGATATGTATGCCCATAGCTTATTATAATGCTTCTTGGTTTCCAAGGGGAGGCTCAAGGCAAGCTAACCAACTTGCTTATTATAATGAGTAAATGTATGTTTATGGTGGCTCGCTGACCAACGATGGACCACTCTTCATCTTTTTCATTTCATAAAATGGATCTCTATGCCATATAGACAACGATGGACCACTTTTCATCCTTTTCATTTCGTAGAATGGATCTCTGTGCCTTCTAGGCAATGATGGACTACAAATAACCATTGTTGATACTTAAAGTATTTTTTTTGCCTACCACATAGCGATGCAAACCACATATTATCGTTTGTTTTTGGCTTGCTCGCATGCTAGCGATGGGTCTAAAACTAATGAATGGTAGCCGATGTCCGGCGATGGACAACGATGGACAGTTGGCTTAAAAACATATTTTTTATGAAGAAAAGTTGATTCATCTACTTCATGTCCCTAGCGATGGACTGCAGGAAGATTACAAGCCTTTCTATATATAATTCCATAACAAGTTTGTTTGGTTGACTGCTGTATGGACAGCAACCTACCACTCACATTAGGGTTTATAGTTTCTCTTCCACTAAATAAATTTGTTTTTTCAAATGTTATGCACATCTAGTAATGCTAATTTAGTAGCATTTGGACACTAAATGTTCATGTACATTTTGTGATTATGTAGCATCAATTATTACTATGGCCTAGTACTACATTCGTTTAGGTTCAAATTCGAACCATACATTGCTAAGTCTCTACACAGGTATGTCACTTGGTAAACCATGCTAGAATGGCTTGGCTTAGACAATTTTTGAACGTTGTTTTGGCAAAGAAATATACTTATGCAAATTTTGATTCTTTAGAAAGAAGGTTAGACAGTGTGTGATAAAGACTCTATGTACGGTTGTGTTCTAAAACAAACAAACTACTCGTGGGAATAACATGGCATCCTCTCAGGAAAACACGTCTACAATCATCTAGGTATGAATTCTCTTAACGAATTCCAGATTATATATAAACCACATAAATCATGGACATGGTTCTGCTACATGTTCTAAACAACAGATACTCATGAAATGGTTCTTCTGCTCTACTTACATATCTAGCTTTCGTTGTGGATTTTTGCTTCCAATATAACGACATTCAAGCTTAAACCTAACTACTATTACAAACCGGTTTAGTAATTATTTCTCGTTGTTCTTAACTACTCCATACCTATATCCAAAATTAGGGTTTTCAATATAACGTTCTTAGACATCATGGATATGCATAAGATACAAACTTTTTACACAAGGACTAGAATGACACGAATATGCCCTAATACCTGATAAAAATCTTGGAAGTCCCTGATGTTGGATTATTCTCCTTCCACTAATCGACTAATCGGGTTTTATCTTCATCCAACTGTTTATCCAGTTCTGCGGATTCTCCCGTGTTTTACACAGTTTGCAAAATTACAAGTGTGTTTACACAGTTTGCAAAAGTACACGGAGTTTGACAATAGTGTCGAAAATTTTCTCTCACTACAAAACCCGACACTATCGCCTTTTTGCTACAGTCAATTTTCTCTTAAAGCGACACTGTCAAAAATTGCAAGTAAAAATACAGTGTCGCGTTTTTCGCATTTTTCACCTGTCAAGAATTTCGAGTAAAAATGTAGTGTCGCATTTTTGGCCTGTCAGGAATTGCAAGTAAAAATGCAGTGTTGCATTTTTCAAAATGCCTCAAATATTAAGGAAATGACTTTGGCAAAGTGCAGGGCTATCCCAAATTTCAAGAAAATGAGATTTAGCGCCACTGTCGCATTTCTCGCAAAAAGCCGACACTGTCGTATTTTTGCGACACTGTCGTTTTTTCTTATGACAGTTTCATGTTCATTTATGTAGAGTGACAGCTTACGTTCAGTTATGCAGACAGACTGTTTACGGCCAAATGTCACCGCTTCTCAACAAGCAACTTCTGAGAAGAACTGGATGAATGCCAACAGACTCCAGCCGATTGGCAGTCGCATTTAATGACCTAATTGCTTAGTATAAATAGATGTTCATATTTCAACATCTAATTATCAAATCAGATTAGAGATCAAATCAAGTATTGAATAGTTAGCTCTCTCTCTCTCAAGTCTGCGAGTTTGAAAACTTTTGAGCATTCTACCTCAGTCCTTTAGAGTTGATTAGAGATTGCTTAGTTGCTCAGAAATAGCTTAGAGTATGCAGCTTCGATCCGCAAACTTGTTGTACTCATTTACTTCTGTTTTGTTTCATACTGCATCAATACTATCTTTTATTGCGTTCAGGTTTGTCTCAGAACGTATGCATTTCTGTAATTCTTCGCGACTGATTATTTGTCTGATAATTCAATGCTTTAAATGTTTGGCTACGTAATCACTGTAGTACTGATGATTTCAAAGTTAGTTACTATAAGATTGAACGTGATTTTTATCACTATTGTTTTGTTCGAAATTGATAGGCGTAGTCATGCATGAACAAAGAGGAAGATAGTTTATTCCGCTGTGCACGATAAGTTTTCTTTCTTGTCGTTCGGATTATTTTTATTTGATTCGTTTAGACCTACCTTTTACACACCTCTTTCCAACATGATATCAGAGCGTTGTGGTACCTTGGTTTCAGCAATTTGTTGATCTCGGGTTTTTGTTGCTAAATCTTAAGCCTTTGCCTTTGTCCTTATGTATAGCCTATTCATTAGTTGCACCACTTAGTGTGGTATGAGTCAAATCTATTCTATGGAACTAGAACCATTTTACTACTTATGAATTTGGCATATGGCTATGCCTAGCCTTTACTTTTTAAAGTGATATCTGAATGACATAGTCTATACAAAGACCATTTGTAATTTAATACTGAGGTAATGCTCATGTAAGGCAAAGTTTATTCAAAAAATCATTGGTTAAAGAAGGCATGAAACCAATCGGCATTCTCGCATTATTTAGCTTTGTGAGAGAGTCAAGTTTCAATGGCAGTTTTAGTGGCTGACTATAACCCGCCATCTTCGCATTTCCTAAGGGCAAACCGCTATTTTCAAAGGCAAGGCATTGCAGATCTGAAGGGCCATTGTCGCACATTTCGCACTATTCGGGATTTTTGGAGCCTCGTTCATTCTTTAGTGCCTACCTCGGAGCACCTCCACACAGCCAGAGCCTCTCACCTTCGCATTTCTTAAGGACAACTGTCGCACTTCACCTCTCTCTCTTCGGATTCTTGTAGGGCAGGCTTTGCTCTCCATCTCTCAATGCAGCCCAACACCCTCCTCACGCAGGTCAGCGATCCCTAGCAGCCATCGCATCTCCAAGAGGCAGTTCTAGCGCACTGATTTCTGATTTTTCATGGCACATTTCTTACACATGGCAATGAAGGACCTCTTCCACACATCCATTGCTCATTGTTCTTGGTAGATCATCTTCTATAAACGGTTATGAGGACCTCCAACACATTTTAGAGGGCAAGCAAGCAGATCTTCAACCAGCTGTTCCGAGTCAAACCCACTATCAATTTCTACATGGTAGTATGGTGTCCTCTTGCATACATAGGTCCACATATATCTGTATGAACAACATCTAACAGACCTTTTGTTGCATGCCTATGGTTTGATCTCAGGAGTTAGATTCATGATAAGCTACTGTCAAGATAAAGGAACAGATTTCACAGTGTAGCTTCTTCTTTGCCGAAGTATTTGTTTCCTTGAGTTCACTCCCATTTGAATCTGAAAACCATAAAGAAGTATATATTATCTTTCTCCTGGGTGTTTTGTCTTCTTTGCAAGGTTGTATTGGCAGCCCCTTATGGAAGCATCTGTTGATGACCAGATTGCAAACATTTTATATTTCATTCCATCCATTTTTGGTTATTCTCTGTTTTGCACTAATAATGACAATATCAGCCCTTTTATTGCTCTCCAGTAGGAACGATACCCGTTTGTACTACAAATATCAATCATTTTGTTGTTGGTATGTTGCGACATATACCAATTTTGGCGCCATTGGCGGGGAGCAATGCCAAATATTCTGATTTTTTCTGATTTTTGTTTATATTTTTCAGATTCACAGGTTACTGTTCCGGTTCTTCAAGCAATTAAGAATAGGAAGAGTTAAATCTGAGTTTCGTCCACCTTGAAACACCACTTCATTTTTAGTTCCATATTTGCTATTTTTTTGTAGAGTTATTAGAGTTATCTACAGTTTGTCAAGTGTGCTTAGTTCTTGTTATATACAAGCTAAAGATTCTTCGTCATTTGAATAAGGTTTTGGTCTTCCGTAACCAAACCTACATCTATGCTTTTCCAGAATCAGGTTTTTGTTTTTCTTTCTCTGTTTTGCTTTGTTTCAGTCACTTCACAGGATCTTCAAGTTGAATAAAAGCCTGTGCTAAAGCTACGTGCTGTTCAAGCGGATGTGGTGTTATGTCAAAGAGGCAGGCCAATGCTGATTTTTCTATGTTTTGCTTATAGTTAATGACTTGTCAGTGTTGCTGTCCAAAATTACATAATTTTTATGATGCAGAGCCAAGTTTTTAAAGCTGATTTTCCATTCTACATCTGCTCATAACTATGTCAAATGGTGCTGACTTTTGGAAGTAATAGATGCTGAAGTTTTATTTGTTGAAGAATGTACAATCAACGCTTTGGCTTGTCAAAGGCTGCAGACTGTGGCAAGTCAGATTCTCTTCAAACTTCAACATTGTTTCATATTCTCTGGTGTTTGCGAGCCGCTACACACTTGAGGGGGGAGATATGTGGTACCCTGCCCTGGTTTCGACAATTTGTTAATGATTTCGACTTTTTGTTGCTAAATCTTAAGCCTTTGCCTTTGCCGTTATGAATAGCCTAATCATTAGTTGCACTTAGTGTGGTATGAGTCAAATATGTTCTATGGAACTAAAACCATTTTACTACTTATGAATTTGGCATATGGCTATGCCTAGCCTTTACTTTTTAAAGTGATATCTGAACGACATAGTCTATACAAAGACCATTCGTAATTTAATACTGAGGTAATGCTCATGTAAGGCAAAGTTTATTCGAAAAAACATTGGTTAAAGAAGGCATGAAACCAGTCGGCATTCTTGCATTATTCGGCTTTGTGAGAGAGTCAAGTTTCAATGGCAGTTTTAGCGGCTGACTATAACCCGCCATCTTCGCATCTCCTAAGGGCAAACCGCTATTTTCAAAGGCAGGCACTACAGATCTGAAGGGCCATTGTCGCACATTTCGCACTATTCGGGATTTTCGGAGCCTCGTTCATTCTTTAGTTCCTACCTCGGAGCACCTCCATGGAGCCATAGCCTCCCACCTTCACATTTCTTAAGGACAGTTGTCGCACTTCACCTCTCTCTCTTCGGATTCAATCTACCCATAACAAAGTCCTATATGCCATGGGTTGAATCTAACGTTATGAATAGCATGGATTTGCTTAGAACCAAATATAGCGATACAAAACCAGTTTTTGCATATGCAGAACATGTATAAGGATTAGCATGGCACAGACGTGCCCTAATGCCTACGTATTCGCACCACTCAACCATGGCAATAATATAAAGCTACCCATGTAGGTG
The DNA here is from genome assembly GCA_029204225.1 of Diphasiastrum complanatum. Taxonomy (NCBI): domain Eukaryota; kingdom Viridiplantae; phylum Streptophyta; class Lycopodiopsida; order Lycopodiales; family Lycopodiaceae; genus Diphasiastrum; species Diphasiastrum complanatum. The sequence goes on along the minus strand of CM055101.1, from coordinate 44,949,401 downwards.
TCACATTAGGCTTCTGGTAAGATACGACTGTAAAGCATGGATATGCTTAGAAGTATGGACAACAGTGCATGACTTGCCTTTCTTAACAAGGCTCACATGGGTTAGAACGACATGGATTTGCCGTAACACCAGCACACGTGCACATGTGTCCACACCAGGTCTAGTTAATATATATACGGTTAAAACTTTCATATTTTGTCCGAAATGATATGGTGTACATTCAAAGCCCACAAAAAATATGTTTAGATGGATTGGAAATGCACATGACTGCTATTTCTCAAAATTAGCCACCTTCTTGATTGGAGCTCTTGGTATGCTGACTCCTCTTCTCATGGAGGGAGCAGGCCTTAAGGCAACTACTTATTAGAGTATCCTTAATGTGGACACTAATCTTTCTGACAGTGCGATTCATCTTTTGAATTCTACCTCAATGTTCCAACATTGATTAATAATATGTGGACTACTGACATAGCTAATTGCTATGAGAAGAATGGACCCGATGGACTAAAAACAATAATGAGTAAACTTGTAAGATTTGTCTTCAAGCATACTAAACTTAATGCTATAGCTCTTAAATGGAAACCAAGAGATGGGAAGTTCAAATGGACATGGAAGTTCAAGGAATCCAGTAAATGAATAACTATTGATAGAAATAAATTATGTGAATGGAATGTTGCCAAAGTGTTCAATCTTTGCTTCCTGATTATATAGCTTTCGGATTGTTAGTTACAAATGTTGACAAATGTTGATTTGCTTTAGAAAACCTTTTCAATTGTTTTAAAGCAACCTACTTCATGAACACTACAGGTATCAAGTTGATAACAACTTATCATTATTGCTATTGGATTTTGTTTACACTTATCTCATAGCAGTCTTATTTGATACTGCTACTATACTTTGCATAAAATTATCAAAGAAACAATAGTATACAATATTTAATTCATATTCATGAAAAATGCATCATTATCACAACTTAAAGTCAAATTTCTTTTCTTCGAAAATCAAGTTTTTGAACATGGCACCATACTATAGCAAACAAACTACCATGCAACAGGTTCAGATGCTTTACTAACTATTTTTTTAAGGAATTAGCTCAACTTTGTTACTATCATAATTCCATTTGTAGGATATTTTGTCAACCGGAAGATCAATTGATAGCAATTTAGTATAATTTATGATTGGTATGGTTGTATGACCATATACAAAATAATATTATATTATGAGCTCTACCTTTCAAACTAAATAATATGACTTTTATCTAGTCATAAGTATTGCTTTAAAGAATGAATTATTTTACCTAATGTTATAAGCTTCTATCTGTACATGAATAACAAGTGGTTTTTGTTGAGTGCGCTTCCATGAACCACGAAACAGAAACGAACTCCTCAAACTCTTATTGTTCGTGTTCGCATTATTTGGAACCTCTATTGTGTCTCTGATGCAATTGATATGTTTCTTAGCACGAAACAATCGAGTTCGTTGTACCAAGATAGAGTTCGATTCTGACTGGCGGCTACTGCCTACTAGATCAGATCTACAATCTTCCAAAGTGCAGACAGACAGTGCTGACCTACGTTTTAAATTTGTTTCAGCATTCAACAAGAATGATCCAATGTGCAGAATAAAGATAAATAGCTGAATATGTTCAGACAACAATCTTACATCAAAACATTCGATATCATTCAAAATAAAAATAAGCATGTGCATAACAACTACTGTATTATCAAAGATCTTTTCTAGAGCGATGTGTGACAAACTCACTCAGCGCATCGGTGCAAGAGATGCCATGTCTCTCATGAACTATATCAAACAATCTCGCTTACGGACTCTTGGACATCGGCTGGCAGTTCTATGCCTAGCTCACATTGGTGTTCAACCAATTTGATGTTCAACCGATTCTTTCGTGTTTGATCTATTTATATGGATAGAGAGTTTAGTTTAATCACTGATTACAAGAACAGTTGGTTAAGCACGTTCTAACAGCACTCATTTGTCGTCGCCATTGTCCGTGGGGGTGGTACTCCTTTTGGTACTTGGCTTGATTTCCTTTGTACTTGGAGCATGAAGATGGACCATCTTTCGGTCTTCGGGTGTTTCAAGCTTCATGGCTTCGTGTCTTCCTTCGGCCTTCGGGTTCCCCTTCAAGGTCCTTCGGTCTTCGAACTTTTCATCTTTGTCTTCGAGTCTTCATTCGTTTGACCTTCGTGTCTTGGAATCTTGGCCTTCGTTGGAACCATTATGTGGGCGGTTATTGTCTGGGGCTGTTTTGCCTGTGGGCAGTTCCTTTGTATTTCTGCAGACACGAACTCGAAAGCGCGTGTTATCTGCTAGATACATCAGCGATCCAATTAGCCTCCTATAAGGCATGTGTTGCATGGCTTCCTTCTCTTCGTCGGTTTTTGGACCATCTTCATTTGTCAGAATTGTTCCTGCAAGCATTGGGGTGTCTGTCCCTTTGCAATCTATCATCCCGAAATCATCTAGGATCTTCTAGATGTACCTAGACTGATGAAGGTATAGCTTTCCTTCGTCATAGTCATGGTCAATTTGCAAGCCTAGGTAGCATCTGGCTTTTTCTAAGTGTGTTATCTCAAAACGTTTCGAGATGTCGCTCTTCACTTTGGCAATTAGCTCTTCGCTTCTACACATAATCAATGTTTCGTCCACGTAGACAACAATGATTATGATCTCCCCATTTGTAACCTTTATATATACATTGTAATCAGCCATCAGTGGTTGGAAACCCAAGGGTCGTAGAGCATGATCCTTCTTCTTGTACCACTATTGTGCATATTGCTTCAAACCGTAGATGCTTTTGTGCATTCGGCAGGCATAGGTGGCAAGTGATTCGCAAATGTAACCGAGAGGTTGGTCGATGTAGACTTCTTCATCTTTGAAGCCCAAAGTCAATTTCAAACTTAGAGTTTACTTTTTTAGAGTTGGGTCCAATTTTGGACTCACATGAATCTTGTGATGTATTTTTTGTGGACCCTTGGATCAAGTTGGGTCCAAGATGAATGGATAGATCAATGTAAATGTTAGCCAATAGGATTTTGGGGCAAGGGCCTTCCCCGTGTATAGAAAGACAACATTTGTACTCTATTTCCATGCTTAACGAGAAGGAGAAAACTCTACCAATTTATAGAGAAAAGCATCCTCATTTGCTATTCACTACTTGCTAATGCTTTTGATTGTGTTTACCATTGCTTTCTAGTTTCATGTTTATTGGTTGTCTAAGTTAATGTTTCTCCATTAGCAAGCATAAGGAGCATTTGAGCTGACCTCTCTCTCTCTCTCTCTCTCTCTCTCTCTCTCTCTCTCTCTCTCTCTCTCTCTCTCTCTCTCTCTCTCTCTCTCTCTCTCTCTCTCTCTCTCTCTCTCTCTCTCTCTCTCTCTCTCTCTCTCTCTCTCTCTCTCTCTCTCCTATGCTCTTCCTATCCATCTAACTCTCTCTTGTTCTTCCTCTCTTTCACTACAAATCATGATGAAGGTAGCTTAGGGGAGTAGAGTTAGTGGGAGTAGTGTTAGCAGTGGTAGAGTTAGGGAAAAAACAGGGAACTAACTAAAAGTAGCATCTATGCATAGTTAGGTGCCTATCCAGTGATCTAACCCTTGTTGACAGGTGGGAGGGCTACAACTACAACAGATCGGTGACCCTACAGTGGCGCTGTTGCCGGGGATAGGTTTTCACTAACTAGTATAGCTGCATTTTAGCTATTTCTTGCTTTTTGGAGTGATTTAGGTAGATTTTTGGGTGTTTAGACCTAGTTTTCTGTATTTTTCTATGTTTAGACTGTTCACAGCTAGCGGAGGAGGGTGAGAGGGTAGACAAGGCCCTGAACAGCCTCTAAGGGCTTGAAACCCAAACCAACTAGCCAAAAAACCCAAAAAAATGCACCAATCTATATTTTGGAGAGAAAAGAGTCTAAAATTTCATCAAATTTTAATATCTCCAAAACCAGTGAGAATTAACCCTTGCATAACTGACAGTAGCTCTAGGGTACTGTCTCAGACTTGCATAGAAGCCTGCGAGAGTTAGTTCGAAGCAGATTGCAAAAATTAGAGAAAAAACCTTAAAAATTCAAAAAACCCTTGTAAAAATCCAAAAAAAATGCAGATCTTCACCAAAACGCTCGCAGAGCCCTCTGAAGTTCCATCTCAGTAATACCAGGACACAGAGAAGCTTGCAAGAGTTAGTTTGCTGTCTAAGTGCCTGTGCGAGAGTTCTCTATGAGAAAAAGACGGGAAAGTACCAAAGAACCCTCACAAACACTCAAATTTTTAGTTCTGTTGGGCAAGAACTCTCGTGGAAAATTTTGAAGTTCCATCTCAGTGAGACCAGGACACATAAGAGTCTGCGAGAGTTACTTTTATTTCAGTGAGCAAAAAATGGAGTTTAAGTGCTAAAAAATCACTAAAAAGTGAAGATCTAGCAAATTCTTCTAGTAAGAACTCTTGCAGACCATTTCAATCGATTCAGAATGTCAATTTCCATCAGTCATGAAGCCTGCGAGAGTTAGTATAGAGATTTGGTGAAGATCAAGCCAAAATAGTGGTTTTGGACCCTCGCATACAGTGAAATTTTTACTTAGTGTGAGAGTTAACTCTCATAGAGAATTCCAGAGTTAGCTGTGACCTAGATTCAGCTACTGTGATCCTTGTGAGTGGTACTTCCCAAAGATCTGAGAGATATCAAGGTTTTTTACCTGCAAGACAACTAAAGAACCCTCGCAGACTAGATCAGTGAAAAGATTTGCACCAGATCCAACTACTATCAAAATCTCAGGTCAATCAATGCAAGGAGTAAAAAGTTATCAAGGAAAAACCACCATACAAGGCCTAAAATTCACTTCCAACCAATCAGATTGACCAAATCCTTCAGATCTAGACTGCATCCCACTATATAAGCAAGATCCAACTACCTTGGACCTCACCATCGGATGAATTTGAGATCTGGACGATCAGTAGCAAGAAGGACAACAAATTTGGCACCACACCTTCCTAGATTAGCAGCTGTGCAACAAGAGGCAGAACCGAAACCAGCGCCAATGGATTCAATGGGCCAACCCGTACTTGTCGCTCCCTTACAAGCAGTCTGGAGAGCACCTCAGCTGGAGATACCAAAATACGACAGATCATCAGATCCCATCCGCTTCCTCCAAATCTACGAAAAAGCTTGTGAAATCTACGGCGAACGGACACCTATAGAAAAGTTGATGTTGTTTCCCATGTCCTTATTAGTAGTGGCTCAGGATTGGTTTTTCAACCTATTTGAGAAAGAAAAATCTACCTGGGAAGCGGTTAAGACGGCTCTCATCACGCGCTTTAAAGCAAACAAGTTTCTTGAATACTCGTTTCTCCTGCTCAGCAAGGTCAAGATGGGAAAAAGAGAAAGGGTCATGGACTATATTGAATGGGTCAAACATCTACGATCTGAGTGTAGTGCAGGTCTATTTCCCGATCATGCGATGATCATGTGGTTCCTAGTCGGACTACCACGGAGCATCAGAAGAGAACTGAAACGACGAGAGCAATACGCTACTCTGCAAGAAGCTATGGAGGATGCCATCAGGGAAGATGATGAGAAATCTGATGACGAATAAGTTAAAATAGCAATGATCGACTTATACAGTGCTTTTTTATTTTGACGGCACCACGTGTGCTCAGTTCTAGAATTATCGGGCCGCCTTTCTTTTACGAGCCTTTTGAGTGCTTTTAAGCAACTTTATCTTTGTACTTACTCATCAGTTGAATATACAGTTTGTGGAGAGCAATTTTGTTGTCTTGTCTTGTTGCACTTGATGTTGTGTTGTGGTGATTGATCTGGTCGGGTGTTTAAACTGTTTTCTTAACTTGGTATCAGAGCCCTTGGTGGCTACAATCACCGGACAAGAACAGAGAGCTGCGAATTCACGACGGTTTGTTGGCCAGGAAACACAAAACCGAGTCTGTGGAGATTTGTGGAATAAAGTCTCTCTTCTCTCATAGCTGGGGTTTCAGTAGGAAATATTGAAGATCTTTCTCCTTTTACAAGATTTTTCAGAGCTGTGAAGAGCTAGAAGTGGGTGCCCTGCTACTATTTTGGTTGTGTGGAGAGGCCGTGGGCGGCCGTGGATCAGCCAGTGTGCAGGAGTGGAGCAATCACACCTTCCATGGCCTGAATGTAAGGGCTTGGAGCTGCCATCGTAGAAAGAGAAGGAGGAGGAGGGAGGCGCAGAAGTCACACGCAGGGAATCTGAGAGTGGCTGTAGCGGCTGAAGATGTCTAGTGCATGGAGGAGTGGGATTTAATGCCCAGATGTTTTTTTGAACCATCAGATGAGCCTCAATTAGATCAATGGCCAAGATGAAGTTTTCAAGGAGAAACATGGGCCACAGGATGGAGGATTACCCTTAGATGGGCTTTGAAAGGGTAAGGCAAAATAGGCCTTCTTTTCATTAAAAATTTTCAAACTAAAAAAATTGTTGGGTCCCAAGTTTTGTGAAAGGTGAAGTTTTTTCACATTGAAGAAACGGTTAAAAAACCCAAATTGCCCTTTTTTTCACCTCCTTTAGCCTATTTTGGCCAAACGAAAGGCTATAGCCTCCAAATGAAGGGCACCTTGATTGTACCTGCAAGTACGATACACCAAAACAGAGTGATTGCCACGGAGAAAGTGTTTGGAACGTGCCAAAAGTGATTTCACCATTCCACTGGACAGGTAGCTGGGAGTTGGTGACGAGAAGCATTTCGGAAAGCGACGCTAGTTTGGCTTTCAATTTGGCGAAAGAGCGGCGGGTGGCCTAGTAAGCCAAAAATTGCAGATCATTATTTTTTATTTTTGACATCACGGTTGGCTTCAGCATACACTTTATAGCCTAATGGTGAGGTTTCAAGCAGTTTGGAGATGGCAAATATCAATGAGGCAATTTTGGGCGATGCAAGCAAACTTGATGGGGCTTCTAACTACAACATTTGGAAATTCAAAATGAAGAGCATTTTGATGGAGAAAGAGTTATGGGAGATCGTGGCAGGTATTGACGTCCGGCCAAATACCACTCCAGGTGACATGAGGGCCTTTGATAAAAAGGCACAGAGATCATTGTCCTTGATCAATCTTTCAGTGAAAGACCATGTGATCACTCATATAAGTGATGCCACGATGGCTAGGGGGCTTGGGAAGCTCTTATAATGCAATTTCAAACTTGCAATCCAGCTTGGGCCATGTTCTTGAAGTCAAGATTGAACGCAGTAAGGATGGAAGAAAGCGAATTGGTGGGATCTTTCTTCACCGGGATAAAGGAGCTGAGAGATCAACTTGTGGCAATTGGAGAACCAATTAGGGACGTTGAATTGGTATATACCACAATGAGCGGTGTCTTGGAAGGGCTACAAATGTTTGTGAGCGGCATTGCTTCAAGGGAGAGATTGCCTACTTTTGAAGACTTCCACGGAATCATGTTGCAGGAAGAGCAGCGTCGCGAAGTGGTGAAGTCAAGGCAAACCTCACAGGAGGATCAAGCAGAAAGGATGGAAAAGGATTCCCAAGAAATCCAAGGATGATGATGACGAGGGAGTGTCATCATCAAAGGCGAAAAAGAAGAAGAAAGGCAAATGTTACTATTGCCACAAACCGGGTCATTGGGCACACGAGTGTTACAAGAGAAAGCGGACATAAAGGCGAGAAAAGTGAAACAACAAGGCAACATTGCCGAAGATGATGAAGAAGATGACGAGACAAGTGTCTTCTCATCGGCATTGGCATCCCAGGTTGATGATGGTGCCAGATGGTTCATATATTCAGGCGCCACAAGGCATATGACTAGAAAACGTGTTTGAGAAATTCTCACCAATCCATGATGGGGATAAGGTCACTCAAGCCAATGGGGAGGAATGTCAAATACAGGGTGTGGGCAATATACCTGTGTAGTTTCTTGATGGTAAAATCAAGAATATCCCTAATGTGCTTTATGTTTCTGGACTCAAAAAGAGTTTGCTTTCTGTTGGAGTAATGACAAATCAACATCTTAAGGTTGAATTTGTCAAGGATGGATGCCTTATGAGGGATATGAACCACAACCATAAAGTGGTGACAAAGGGTTATAGAGATAGTAATTGTTGACATCTTTAGAGCCTATAGAATCTGTTTACTAGTCTTCTTTGTTTCTTTCTTGTTTTAAGGCCCAAATTAGGCAGAAGGGGCTGATAATCATTGTAGTATTGTCCTGCATGTCAGAGGGCAATCCAAAGAAGTCACTCTTGAACTAATGCACATGCATAAACAACCACTCATACATGCCAAAATGTTCAACCATAAAATCAGTGTGCAGATCCATTGAACAAACAATGAAATTCTACTTCTACTTTGCTGCAAAATGAACTAAAATCAAACCCTACACTACTTTAATTGCATAAATTGACAATGAACTATGCCCTAATGAGTGACATTTTAAAGTGTCGAGAGCCATCAACCTTTAATGAGGCAAAAGATCACAAAGAGTGGAAAAGGGCAATGGAGGATGAGATGGAATCCATCCACATGAATGATACATGGGAGTTGGTTGATCTACCATTTGGAAAGAAACCCATTGACAACAAATGGGTGTTTGGAACAAAGTTTCATGCGGATGGCACGATAGCAAAGTAAGAAAAAGTTTGACACTTTTAGAGCCAAACTTGGCTTAGATCTGTTTATGTAAAAAGCCTTTACTTGTAATATTGTCATGGAGGTATGTTCCATGAATAGAGTAAACTCTAAAATAAAGAGAGACGTTGATCATTGCGGGAGAGAGTTAAAATAGCAATGATCGACTTATACAGTGCTTTCTTATTTCGACGGCACCACGTGTGCTCAGTTAAAGAATTATCGGGCCGCCTTTCTTTTACGAGCCCTTTGAGTGCTTTTAAGCAACTTTATCTTTGTACTTACTCATCAGTTGAATATACAGTTTGTGGAGAGCAATTCTGTTGTCTTGTCTTGTTGCACTTGATGTTGTGCTGTGGTGATTGATCCGGTCGGGTGTTTAAATGTTTTCTTAACTGAATATCCATCCACCCATATTCCTACTCCCTCGATAGCATCATCATCATCAAGCACATCCGCTCTATCCACATAACTGCTGTTGGATCAAATGACAAATTTGAACAAACAGTAGATGGAGCAACTTACGGTGCAGTTTGATCAGAAACTGAAAGCCTTACAAGGAGCTGTAGCAACAATGCCACATCTACCGGAGCCAAACCAACTACAGTATCCCCGACGTGAAAATGTATGGTGTTCAGTATGCACACAAAACCATACAGCAAACAAGTGTCTAGTTCTAAAGCAAGATCTGAGACTGACACATAGATTTTGTCATTTGTGCAATGCAACATCGCACGATACAACATTTTGCCCATTTAACCCCCGGATTGTTCAACAGAAAAGGAGTCCTTATTAGACTTCTTATCCATATCATCAACGGGCACCAAATGCGGCACCAAGGTACGGTGCAACAAATCAGCAACGACGTATGGCCTTACCTGCACCACCAAGGCCAGCCAATCAACAAGTGGCCCATGTAAACCTGACAGCAGCGGAACCAGAGATGCAAGTACCACCTCAACCTGAGCAGTAGCAATGGTATGGACGGATGAACCATTAATGGATCCTGGCATAAATGAATATTTTGCGGCCTATGCAGCTCAGACTCAGCGTCAAGGCGAAAGAAATTACGGCTGCTATGGATGTGGCGAAGGACACAGAATTGCGGAATGTCCTTACAAAGGACAATATACATCCTTTTGTCGAGAATGTGGTTATGGTCACTCTTTCAAGAATTGTCCATTGAAACCTGGAACCAGTGCACCACTAAACTTCATTGCAATACAATAGCCAGCAGTTCCAGTGGGGATGCCACCGGAAGGGCAACATTTCCATGCTCCTGTGTTAGCCATTACGCGAGCACATAAGAGAAAGGAAGTGGCTCCCTCACCAGCACCATCGATCACTGATGGCCAACCCTCGACTTCAGCGCCATATCCGAATGTGAGGGAAGAGGGAAGAGCGAAGACAGTACCAGAAAATATGACACTGGGTATAGAGAGCACAAGCGGAGGAAAAAGAGCAAGAAAGAGACAATCCTACGGAACCTCCAGCTGACGGCGAAAGAAAACCGCAAACGGGCTCACCATTGCGCACTGATTAGAACGATCGGTTGCATCGTCATGAACCACCTTTTCACATGGTGGAGCCCGATGAACCACGCATTGAAAGGCTCACAATATTACTAGTGAGCCGTGTTAGTTTACCTCTCAGGGAATTCTTACAGATTTTTCCACAAGCTAAAAGCCTTTTGGCTGAATGGGCCAAAACAGACGAGGAGCCAGTAGCGCTTGAGCCCATATATTGTACGGGGGCTATGAAGAGACAAGTGACGTCCTCCACATCGGGACAACGTGAGAAAGTGAGAAACACAATATCACCTTGTCAATCAAACACAAGAGATTCGTGGACGAATCAGCAGTAGTAGATGGAGGATCCGGTGTTAATTTGATCTCCACTACTTTATATGAAAAGTGGGATTTACAAGGGTTGAAGCCAGCAAGATTTGTCATCAAGTTAGTGGATCAATCCTGTGTAAAACCAAAGGGTGTGGTTGTCGATATCCTTGTAAAAATAACAGGCATGCAGTTTGTGATCACTTTTGTAGTCATGGATATACCTGAATCTCCAACTGCATATCGTGTTTTACTGAGAAGACCATGGTTGAGGACTGCACAAGAGTACACAACTAAGTTACGGGAAAACTCACCTTTGAGAACAGAGAGCAGGCTGTAAAGGTTGATCAAACCACATGGGCGGTGAGACCTATTGCACCCAAAGCTGATGACGGATCATCCACGACAGATCACACGATTGACTGTCCAAGGCTAGCTAAGGGTGGTCACTATGATTTAGAGACGGATGTCGTGAGATGGACGGATGCATTAGCAACTATTGACTGCCGAGCATGTCAATATGAATCAGATCCTGAACCTAGCACATCTTCACCCAAGTGTTACACTATGGACACACCAATCACGTTTGGGGTGAATATGATAAACTTAGCATGGCTGTCAGCGGAACCTACTACAACACATGGACCCAGATCGTTACGAAATCAAGAAAGTACCAGCTCAACCACCGCAAAAGTCTGCTATGGCGAAAGTATTAAGGATAGATCCACCAAGGGCACCTGCGAACAAGAAGAATCGGTTGAAGCAATGCTACAACCAGGTGATCCGATGGAGTGATCTACCGGAAGAGGCTATAGCTACAAACACTATTTTTTCCATTTTTTCACCATGTCTTCCAACTCGAGTTCTAGTTCCGACGACCCCAATGCTAATAAGATCGACATCCAGCTATGCAAACTAGATATTACCGAAATGCAGACTTGGTACCGATAGGTAGAATCCTTCTTCAAGGCAATTGAATTCCAAATCTCTGTCCTGACTGGGTATCAGAGTCTGTATCTGCTACACATGGCGTACACAAATTATAATGCAACTACAAGATCGTGCCAACTCATATTTCCCCCTGTCAAGAACTATGTTTATAATATATCTTTTGAGACGGCCGACTTGCAACCCTTCGGGTTCCCTCAAGGACCGAATGCTATCACCGGGACGCTCCAGAAGATTGAGCAGACAACTTATTTCAAATATATAGATCCCTCAGTGGACAAATGGAAGCATAAAGATGGGTGCTGCATTGAGGCCATCAATGATCAACAACTGGCAACGACATGTGCATACTTGACCAGGTGCACACAACGACCAAGAACAAAGGTGTTGTGGGTACCCATGTCTCTATTCCACATGATGGCAGATTCACAATTGCATGCCCAAAATCTTTATGATTGGGCACAGTTTGCTTCGAACTGCCTTCATGACTGTGTTAAGAACAAGCAGTCGACAATAGTCTTGGGATATTTCATGACTGATATCACACTCCATCAGCTCCAAAATCAACCCCGACTTCAACAACACCTGCAAGCTGCAGACAAAGCATGGGACATCCCTATAGGGTCCAAAAAGTCCAAGCGCTCACGCTCATGGGCAACTTCACAATCAGGGCTTCCACCAAAAAGAACAAACACCAATATTCTTCCACTGGTACACAAGCTACCAAGCTCTTAACCAGATCCACAAGCAGCAGCATCATCGGCAGCTCAACAGGCCGATACCTCTAAGGCCCAATTGCTAGACACAAGGCAACAACGCATACGCAGAAAGCTTTAGGCCAGGAGGAAATCACCCGATGGAACAACATCAGAAGATTTAGCTTCAGATGATGGAAGCTCAACCTCACGCGCAGCCTCTCCAACACACTTCTCACCCTTACACACCATCGACGGGGGTGATAGAGTAGCTACATCATCGGCAACAGTAGATACGGGCACAACCCAAGTCGTGCCACCAGACGAAGTCACCACCCCACCCTTGTTGATTACCACACCAACGCCGCCAACTTCACCACCCACACTTTCTTTGGGGGGGGGAGGAGCGGGGAGTCCCATTCCCCAAGACACGGAAGCGGCCCAACAGTCGCAAGACCAACATCCACAGGACCAGCAAATCCATACCTTGGATACTTCGCAATATTTTGATGTTGCGGACCTTATGGAAATCAGTGATGATGAACCAAAAAAAGAGGATCAGTCAGCTGACCCCTCCACTAACCACCACCACCACCACCACAATAACCACCATTGCTACTAATATTATTTCTCCACTCCCTCCACCTCCATCTTCATTTTCTCCACAACATCTATTTTTTGGACTAGCTTCACCATCTCACACCCCTGATCAGTACCCAACCATCATAACCCTGAGAAGCTCTCCGAAGCAGCCAAGCGCTCGATGATCGCCCCATCCGAAGCAAGCTACCACATGCATTGGTTGATAAGCCAGCACCAAGTGCTCGAGAATAAGGTCCAGTACCAGGATCGAGAGATTGCGCAACAACAGAAGCTGGTCAAAGAAAAAAAAAAAGAAACAGATGAAATCAGATCCGTGATGGCCAGGCAGAAGATCACATTGGAAGAGGTCCAGCAACAACTGAAGCACCAGATGGTCCAGATCGACCAAGCACAAGATGGGTCGTCGCCCAATGACAGTTGGTGCCCCTCTAATTAAGCCCAAGGACATACAATTCAAGGCCCCATAGGCCACAGCCCTCCGGATGGAAAAATATGTGCGGCTAATCTAGGAACGAGAAGCCGAGAAGAGGAATTTCGAGAATATTGTGGCCAAGCAAGAAAAGATCATCATGGAGTCCCAAAAGCAACTAGAAGATACGACAAAGGCCCTGCAGCAAGTCTTGGACAAGGTGAACCAATTGTGGGACACAGCGTGCAAGGCCCAAGCAGGCGCTCTTACAAGGAAACCACGGGACGATGATGGAGATGATGGAGGAGGTAATAAGGACAGGCAAACTCGACCATCAGATGATAGCTCGGGATCGGGTAGCCAGAGAGCCGAAGCTGCTTCCGGAGATTTGCCCCTTCCCCCTCTCACTTTTAACCTCTCATCTTATTCTACTTTTAGTTTTTTTGAAACATTCGTTTCAACGTACACTATTTCTTCATCTTTCCTCTCTCCACCACCTCCTAGCATATTATTGGGCCCATCTAAAGGTCCACCTGACACGTACAAAGCCCGACGAGACGAGTTCATACCACAACTTCACTCCCTCGGCGCGGCGTACAAGAACCCATTTCATAGAACTATAGAAAACAAATATATGTTTCCTTGTCCTTTGCCAAATTCAAATTTTGTTGCGGGTACCTAGGTAGTTAAGGAAATTACTTGGCTCAGAAGATAGTTGTAGGATTTGAACATTCAACAAATCAAACCAACAATTCTGCATTGTTGACATCGTGTCAGCTTCCATCACCTAGAATCACTGCTCTGTCGATTTTGAGTTCGCAAAAGTTGATCAAGATCTTCTTGTTGCAAGTTATGTGAGATATTGCTCCTGAATCGATGACTAGATCGTAGTCGTGTTCAGAGTAGCTTGTCGAAGCTTCGTCACCTCTTTCAACATCCTTTGATGACTCTGCAACGTTTGCCTTTTCAGCTTTGTTTTTTCTTTTTGGGTTGAATCTACATTTGTATGCAGAATGTCTTTTCTTCTTGCAGTGCATGCAAGGTATTGCTGGATTGAACCAGCATTTGTTGGCCGTATGGCCTGGTTTGTGGTAATGATCGCATGAAAAAAATTGTTGATTCAAGGACTTCGTCTTCTCGAATCTTGGCTTGTTTTTGTTCTTCTTCTTTCCTTTTATGAAGAGAGCCTTGTCTTGATCACTGCTTCCCTCTCCTTCGTCTCTCATCAGTGACAAGACTGACTGCTTTGTCGAATGTCATATCTGGTAGACTCAGTATGAGCATTCTCAACGGTTGATAGGACGTCGGTAGAGATTTCATGAAGTACATCAACTGTTGTGGTGCTGGGACCTGGTGCTCCTGTCTTGATGCAGCGAGTTGAGCAAAGATCGTTTTGATCTTCTCAACGTGCTGATCTAACTGGTTGCCATCCCACTGTATGGATTGCAGCTGATTGTGAAGGTGCATGACTGAAGCTGCAGTCCTCACTTCATACTTCTGCTTTAATCTTTCCCACGCTGCATGGCTGCTTTCGCAGTCTTCAATCTGCATGAGTAGATCTTCATTTATGGACGAAACGATGATCGCCATTGCGCGCTCATCCTTTTTGATCCATTCAGCTCTCGTCGAGTCTCCCTCCGGAGGCTGCCCCTCTGAGAGCTCGGTCACCGACCAGATGCCTTCGCCCTTTAGGAGTGTTTTGATTTTGAATTTCCATATTTTGTAATTTGCACCATCAAGATTGATTGCTACTCTGGTCTGGATTGTCGTAGCCATATTGTGTTGTCTAGAAGAATCACTGCTGGGATATCAGTAGTGATAATCTGTAGGCTCTGATACCGTGTCGCGGAAGCTTCTTTGTTTCGTGTTCGTCTTCTCTCTTCTGATTCGCGAACAATTTTCTGTCTTTGAATTTTCTTTTCATGCGGAAGCTCTTACAGGATCTCAGACACTCGACTACGCATCACAGAACATATTTTATTCTAGCAATCAAGAGACACAGCACAAGACCAAGAGATACACGAAATAGAGCGACTATATTATTAGTTTGGTTTTAGAGCGAGATCGTCAGTGTCTCGCTCGTTGGCGGATTGACTCTCTGCTCTTTCGTTGTGTTATGCTCGTTGGCAGACTTTCATGCACAACTATGGTATTTTTGCTTTCTTATTCTATTCGCTACGTCTCTCTCTGTTTCTTACAGATCTCTGTCAAATTCACATCACTTTTTTTTTTTTTTATGATCTAGAGAGAATCGTTTATACCTCTACTGTGTGGAGTTTACAAGATAGCTAAACGTAGAATCACGAGACTAGTTAACGCTAATCAACTAGTTAGTTAGTCTTTGTCGTTGCTATTCGTTTCAGCTGGGCGTGAAGCCCGTTGAGCTGCCAGCTGGCAGCGCGAAAGATTTCACTTTGTGTGTTTTTGTTCTTTTCATTTCTTTTCGTAGTTTTCATTTTGGGTCCATTTTGTGGTTTGCGGTCCTGGAGGTGTGTTTACGATTCGCAATTGATTTACGAATTGTTCGTGCTTCGAGTCAAAGGCACGTTGACTGTTGTGAATTGTTCTTGTTCGACCTTCGTGTCTTGTTCGTGCTGCGACAAAGTTGCAAGAGTTCACCATTTCTGACAATGCTAAGAAAGACAGCTTGAGTCTCGATTGTACTATCGTGAGAGAAGGAATGGTGCAAGGAGGTTAGCAACTCCTGGTAGACTGGTGTATAGAGAGAACTGAATGTATACTTGGGTGCCCGTGTAAGCAAGGGGTGTGAGGATGGTTGGGGAGGTGGGAGGCGGCTGATAGCGAAGGAGAAAAAGGAATGATCAGAGAGAGTGGTGGGAGATACATGAAAATTAGAGATGAGAGGTATGGAAGATGGTGATCCCATGAGATAATCCACAACACTGTGTCCACCACTGTGAGGGTGACAAGTATAACTGCCGGATTTTGGCCAACAAGTTAGGCCATTGTAAATGGCTAACTCATGGGCCTCTCCAAACTGCAATAAATGCTCATCGTAAGGGGTAGTAGGTCCCAAGTTGTCCTCTGAAATCCTGGTAACTCCCATGTCATCGCTGTGAAGGGCATGAACGCGGAGCTGGTCGGTGATGTCATAAAACTCTGACTGTCGTGAAGAGGTTCGAGCATTAAAATCTCCAGTGAGGAGAATATGCCCCCGCTCTACGAATATGATAATATCAGGCGATAAGTCAAGGTAGGGTGAACTTGTGCCCTCAGCAAAGGACGAAGACTCTGGAGGAAAATAACATGCCGCCACAAAGAGATCCTTGTCCAAACCAATATCCTGCCCAGAAATACGAATCCATATATACCGTGCATGCTTGTCGTGTCTGATGAACTCGATGCTCGGGTGAAGAGACTCTCTGTATAAGCATGCAACACTTCTGGATCCACGACCGCTAGCTGATCTAGTCTCAAGTTTGTATACGGAATCCCATCTATATCCTGGAAAAATAGATACTCCTCTCTCCTGACTCTCAGGAGTCTCCATAAAGAGCAATAAATCTCTGTCAGTGATGAAATCGATCAAGTCGCCAGCTATGGAAGATGAGTGTAACCCATCACAGTTCCATACTCCAATCCGGAGATGGTGTGGATGGGGCCCCGGGGCACACCCAAACCCGAGGACCCCAAATCCCTAGCACTAGGAGCTGCTAGGTGCGTTGTCAAGAAAACGCACTCGTCCATCTTGGTAAATGACTTGTTTGCCAGACTCACGAGCTGCCTGAAAGTCCTTATTCCTGGATATATGTGAGGTTGTCGTCCATATAGATAGTGGTACCACGTAGCTTAGCTCTGCATCGCAAAGCATCTCGGCGACTCTCAAGGGAGGTGAAACTAATAATGAGAGTGGCTGCATCTCTAGTGGTCCTCCATGCGGTGTCCAACCTTTATGTCCTGTGCCCGAGAGTGATGTCGAGAAAGCGTTTGGCTTCAGCTAATGCATCCTGTGTATCCAGAACTCCGCGAACTCTAATATTGTGGGCTTTTTGGTCTCGAGATTTCTCTTCCGAGATGGTGGCTGAGATAACCGAGGAGATGGGAGTGCTGGGTTTGGTGCCTTTTTTCAAAACTGATACCCAGGAAAGGGCCTCTTCGTGTTGCTTCTCAATCTTGGTTTCTAGCTCCCGTAGCATGTTGGTGGTGGATCCGAAGTTGCGACCTTTTTGATCCCGATGGATTGTTCGAGTGAGGTAACCTTGGATTGCAATAACTTCTTCTCGTTGAGCAAAGAAGTAACCGTTCCTTTCAGCTGTGAAATTTCATGCCGCAAAAATTGAAAATCTGTCTTGAATTGATCAATTGGCCAAGATGAAAAAAGTTCAGTTGATTTGGAAGGCGTATACGGAATATTGGCTGTAGACTGTGGTGCCGGGAAGGAGGAAGAGTGAGCAATGGTCGGTGTGGGAAGAATAGGGTCAGAAGATAGAAGAGGAGCCAAATAAGGGGAGCAGCCATTAGAGAGGGGGGTGGGAGTTGTAGCAGGAGAGGGAGATGGGTCATCGAGGGGGTGAGGTGAAGTGGCAGCGAGGGGGGGGGGGGGGGGGGGGGCTGGAATGACTGTGAGAGGAGGTGAGGGGGCAATGAGAGGGGGGGTTGGAGTGGCAGCGAGAGGGGGTGAGGAGGGTGGGTGGGTGGAGGGGTCAGCGAGGGGGGTGGGTGAGGGGGTGGCAGCTATAGGAGAGGGATCAATGAGGGGGAGATCGGGGAGGTCAGCGAGGGGGGGGGATGGAGCATTAAAGGGGAGATTCTTGAATCTTTCAGATGCGTTATGTATTAAGAAATGGTTTTTTTTGGACCTTTGCATCCAGTAAAACGGCTGTAAGATTATGGCAAGGCCGTTAGGCCCATAATTTTATGGCCGCTTTATTGGTGCAAAGGTCACTAGAAAGAACTTTTCCAAATTTATAAAGAATCGTCTTGGCATTTTACATTACGACAGAAGATATTTTTATGGCCAACAAATTTTGACTTTTTACGAGGTGTAATGTGATGGCTCAAATTCTTTGTAAATTATGAGATGTAAATTGCTTTAAAAACGTTTTATGGACTTCAAGATTTTTTAATGTGAATTGCATGTGTGTGTATTTCATAAATAATAATCTATTATACACTTAGTTTTACAATCCGTTTTTTTTTTTCGCATACATTATTAAGCGACTAGTGATTCTTATATACAACACATACACAACTTGGCAATGCCATTTATGGAGCTAAGCTCCTTGGATGTCAGTACGCAATGTTTACGAAATTCAAGCATTCACCTTTCCATGGCACTCATACGCCCCACCATGACGGACTACAATTCCTTTTCGAAAAATAAGTGAGGCACAATGGTGAAACCACAATTAGAGAAATGAACTTCTTTGCATATATAATTCACTCCAAACTTGAAACCACAATCTAGAGAGGAAATCAAAGTTATTTGCATATTTTTTATATTTAATCCAATGCAAGATCCTTTTACAGTTCCTATAGCAAAGAAAGGGTATTATTTGGGTCTGCGAGTAAATTAGGTTTCAAGAAGTTCAACGTATATAGAGCTAAAGCTGGTTTCGTAATTTTTACAGAAACGGTGGATGACAAGGCTTTTCATCCTCCCAGCGATCAGCAGCACAGCAGCAGCGATCGGCAGCACAGCAGCGGCAGTAGTAATCTCAATGGTGTACTAGTAGATAGCAGAAGGCCGAATATATTATAGAGAAGCAGCAGTAGGAGCAGGAAATATCATCATCACCAGCCAGCGGAATGTTCAAGAAGCCCACTGAAGCGAAGGCCCTCCAGCGGCTTTCTGGAGCGGATCGCAAGAAACTGCGGCGCAGCATTCGGGATAGATTCACTCAAGCCGCGGAGGCCGACATTGATGCAGTTCTTCCCCCAAAGGTAGGTGGGCGCTTCTTGTTTTGCAAATATATATTGGGAGTCTAGATAATTTGTTTACCGCTTAAGATTAATGCAGGGTTCAGTGAGCTTTGAACGTCCTACGAGATCTAAAATTGTGAGATACGGCTTCAAATTGTGAGGCATCTTGAACTTTTGGGCGCCGTTCTTCAACCTCGAACCGATGTTTTAGAACCTGTCTTTTCTGAACCGCTTTCTCTTCGGCCACTGTTTTACGTCCATCTATCAGTTGTTGGGAAGCTTCGCTTGGCAATATGCATAGGAGCTTACAGCTTCATGTGGAACATAATAAGATACGTATGAAGGAGAAACGTTGTCTTTTCTAGGCAGATAATCGTTTCATCGTTTTGCTTGACAATGGCCTTTCAGGGTGGATTCAGACTATAGACATTATGTCAATTTTCCAGCTCCATT
The DNA here is from genome assembly GCA_029204225.1 of Diphasiastrum complanatum. Taxonomy (NCBI): domain Eukaryota; kingdom Viridiplantae; phylum Streptophyta; class Lycopodiopsida; order Lycopodiales; family Lycopodiaceae; genus Diphasiastrum; species Diphasiastrum complanatum. Next base: position 44,929,952 of record CM055101.1, on the reverse strand, counting down.
TGGTCTATACCCATTTGAGGGCCCTGTCAACTCTAGTAAATGGACATGGATTCAAGTTGCATATGCAAGTTATGTGGCAAGTAAACAACTATGCTTTGTGATTGCTAGAATCAATCTTTTTGCAAAAAAAAGTTTGTGTATGTAGAGGAAGACTTCCTCTAACCATCCCACAAATCTTTTTTTAGAACTTTTAAAAACACAAAGCCTACTTCAAAACTTCTCTAACATGATAAAAAATCAGCCCTTAAACAATTCTATAAGCATCACTACTCTCTTCCAAAGAAAACTAGATTCATTGGGTACTTCAACTACAAGCTTCCTACAACTAGACCTTTGGAAGTCTACAATCATCTAAGGCCTCCTGTTTTAAGTACTCTTTCACTCTTATGCTCCTTTTGGTATCCAAGGACATGAATATATCCTAATATTTGTTGTAATATTTGTTTGTGTTTCTATCTGTTTGTCTCTCTGTTGGTCTTTGTCTATGCCCATGTTTGTGACTCTCTCTCTCTCTCTCTCTCTCTACTGACTGATGCTGCCATCGCGCTCCCTCCCATCGCTGTTGCTGAGGCTGTCTCCCACATTGCTGCTGCCACCTCACTTCCCCCAATGCTGCTTTGTATTGCAAGCTTGCATTGCATGCTCTCTCTCTCTCTCTCTCTCTCTCTCTTGGCCATCTATGGCGCCCCCTCTCTCCCGGGCTGCTGCTCGCAGGACCCCCTACCCCCTCGGTCCCCTACCCCACTCCCCCCCCTCGCTACCACCTACTCCCCATCCCTCACTGCTGCCACCTCATCCTGCTCCCTACAACTGAATTCTTTTCCTCTTGGGAAGCTGACCAAATGTGAGCAAATTTCCAGTTCTTAAAGCAAAAACTTTCACAGCTAAAAGAGGTAACGGTCTCTTTACTAAAGGAGAAGAACATGCTACAGTCCAAAGTTGCTTCATTGGAGAAGGCGATCAACATTAAGCAGGTTGTAGCCTCGGAATCGACCACCACCATGATACAGGAGCTTGAGAGTAAAATTGAGCAGCATAAAGATTCATGGGCAGCAGTCCCGAAGAAAGGCACCAAGCCTAGCGCCCCCATTTCCTTAATTATCTCAGCCACCATTTTGGAAGAGCGGTCAAGGGAGCAAAAGGCCCATGACATCCGGGTTCGTGGGATACCGAACACACAAGATGCCATTGCCGAAGCTACGAGATTTCTCGAGACTACTCTAGGACATGAGACAGACGGGCTAGATACAGCTTGGAGGACCACCAGAGATGCGGCTACACTCATTATCCGTTTCACTTCCCTAGAGAGTCGCCGAGATGCTTTGCGGTGCAGAGCTAAGCTACGTGGCACCACTATCTATATGGATTACGACCTCACATATATCCAAGTAGAGGAGAGGCGTAAGGCCTTTCAGGCAGCCCGTGAGTTTGGCAGTGTGCTTTCTTGATAGCGCTCCTAGCAGATCCCAGTGCTAGGGATTTGGGGTGCCCGGAGTTGGGAGCACCCTGGGGCCCCATCCACACCACCTTCGAATTGGAGTGTGGAATTGTGCTGGCATACACTCATCTTCTACGGCAGGGGACCTTGCTGATTTTATTATAGGCAGAGATGTATTATTCTTCATGGAGACACACGAGAGCCCGGCGTGAGGATTTCCCTCTTTTCCTGGATATAGATGGGACTCAGTATTTTGGCAAGAGACTTCGAGGTTCAGGTTGGGTCACCTGCCTATACAGAGAGACTCTCCATTCGTTCATCCGACATGACGAGCAGGCCCGCTACTTATGGACTCGTCGTGGGTTAGGATATTGGTTTGGATAGAGATCTTTTTAGTGCAGCATGTTATTTTCCACCAGAGTCCTCGTCCTTTGCTTAGGGTATTGGATCTCCATATCAGGACCTCTCACCAGATATTATCAGATTCTCAGAGCGGGGGCATATTCTCCTCACATGGGATTTTAATGCTCGGACATCTTCGAGACAGACAAAGTTCTTTGACACCACTGATCAGCTGCGTGTTTGTGCCCTCGACAGTGATATGCTTGGGGTTACCAGGACCTCCGCGGATAGTTTGGGACCTACTACTTCATATGGTTAGCACTTACTGCAGTTTGGAGAGGCACATGAGCTAGCCATCATGTGATAATGTAGTTGGCCAAGGAAGGGATCTAGGTACGCATGGTGTGTAATGTGATGTTAAGACTCATGTGACATTCTGGAGCTGCACACATCGAAGATTTCATGCTAAGACTCTTTGCCCTTGGAGCTCATGAGGTGTTTTTTGTCTCCCTTTTTTGAATTATTATGTATATAAAGTCTCAATACCCATCAGAGTAGTGTAGTTTTTTTCCCAAAAATGTGAGTTATAATTATTTTTTGTTTTACAAATATTTTTGCTTAACTGCCACTAGTTGCATTTCAGGCAACTATTTACTACAAAGTTTTGAAACAAGATGTGCAATGTAACTTATTATTTAGGAATTTATATAAATTTTGGAAAAGAGGGTAGTGAGCTTTGTTGTGGACATTGACACTAAGATGAGCAAATGTAACTTAATGATGCTACTATTTTACTTCATAAGAGCTAGATTTTAAAGGACTGATCAAGTTTGATTGTTTCTTTTTTGTGTGAAGGGCGAAATATCAGTAGCAAAGCTTTCAAATCGCGCTCATGTTTTTATAGTTGATGGAGGCCTCCCAATGCTATTTGATGTTGATAATCGTGGTAGTGAAATTTATCCGACAGGTTCGAGCTTTCTAGAAAGTTTCTCTTGCCACATCTCGTACATGGAAATAGATGCAAAAATGTTGAATACAGTAAGTTGAGCCTAGGACTTTTTTACTTTCTTTTAGGGTCTCTAGTACAGTCATACGCTAGTTATCTTTTAGGAAATGAATAAGGACTTGTGTATGTTTACTTCGGAATTTTGCCAAACCATGATGATGGTACTAATTCAACATTGTTTTACTTGGGCAAGTCGAGGTTTTTTTTTTGCAGAAAGTAGTCAAAACTTGATTATCATTTTATTAAATTTTTATGGGAGATTCTCATATATTTTTGTCGCAATTGCGTGATTGATTGAGGACCTGATACATTGACTATTTTGTAGAATTTTGGTCCATCATGTAAATTATATTGTCAAGGTGTCCAAACAAGATTGAATGAGGTGCCTTAGGGACAATATAGTATAGTATCTTTAAATCCCAAGTTTAGCAAAAACTCTATCGTCAATGTTTTTCAAGCCATTTTTTAGAAGGTTTGTGTGGTCCAATGTTCTGTGAGAAGATGGTGAACGAGGGGTGCTTGAAGCGTTGGAGACCATCTTAAAAACTTTTTCTATTATTCAATAATGTAGGTGATGGTCGTGTTTGCCATGCATGGTGATTAGGACTCTTATAGTGAAAGCAAAAATACTTAACTCACATTCTGGTCACCTCTCTTGAAGTACATAAATGTATAGACGCAAGCTTTGGAGAGGAATTTTGCTCATGTAGGTGAATCTTCCTTTTATATGCTCGTATGATCATCACAAGAATTGTCTCTCTTGGTTGTAAGGTTTGCTAGAGATGACCATGTCTGAGGGTTAACATACTTATGCTATAAAGTAGAGTTTAACAACTTATTGTAAAGAAGGAGAAAAGTTCTAACATCACATTGTAAAGAACTGTGTAGTTGCAACATGGCATGGAACAATTTTTGTGCAATCAATTTGTGAAATAAGTTCGAGTCAAGTCTAACAAATTGAGTTTTGCACAAATTAATGTTAGAGCGATGATTTGGGACCATTCTCAAGACAACGACTACAATTGAACTATCAAATCTAGCATGGTGTCAATTTGTTCTCGTAGACTTGTCGTCCTCTGCAGTTGATCACATTGCTAATTAAAATGTAACCAACAACCTATGTTGGTTTAATGTACACTACATTAGCTTGACATCTACTGAGGGATGTGATGTCGATTATAACTAGTTAGCAAGTACATGTCTTTGTTCATAGTCTATAATCACAATAAAGACTGCACCAAAATGGCGCATATTGTATATGTTTCAATAAAAAGTCAATCAACACATGTAGTACTAATGCGCACCTCGAGTTGCTTTAACAAATACAAAAGTTAAACAGTTTCATGCATATGAAGTTGAACATATGTGAAATTGCAACAGTTGTTGGACCTATTTATACCCAATAGCATTTAAACACTTAGCATAAGCTTATCCATAATTAGGGTCGTAGGAGGGAAAATAGTGCGCCCTCTTGGAAGGTTTTGTGCCCCCTTTTAGTAGGACCCATATTCCAATACCAAATAATAATAGTTGGGTTCTTGGCCAATCCTAAATGAACACACATAAATGTGGCCTTTTGGCTTGTACATGAAATAAAAAGGCTCGTTGCCAACATATGTATAAAATGAGTTGTATATATGTAAGGAAAGCATGGTGAGGTGAGTAAAATGAGGAACTCTGCCCCCACGGAAAAACATTGCACCCCATTGTGGGCATGAAGAACTTAGCAGCAACATACTTGAGGAGGAACTTCACCTACAACCACAATATGAGTAGGAGCATCTTGAGACTGGATAATATTAGCAAGAGCACATGCCTAATCAACCGGTAGTGGAGTATGATAAAAGACATCAATAGGCTCCCAAGTAGCTTCCTCAAGTGGATGTCCATCCCACTAGACTAAATACTGGACCTGTCTGGCGACGACTGGTCACACTAATTTGTGGCAATAATGATGTGAACATGAATAAAGTGAGCCTAGAAACTATCAACCACCGTCGGGGCGATTCAAACTGGACGAACGAACCGGCCTGATTCAAATCGGCCGGTAACCTTGGGTCACACTAATTTGTGGCAATAATGATGTGAACATGAATAAAGTGAGCCTATAAACTATCAACCACCACCAGTTGAGTCGGGGTACGAGGAAGGCCAAGGATGAATTCCATGGAAATATCAATCCATTGACGATAAGGGATGGGCCAATGCTTGAGAAGACGAGAGAACTAGCACGAAAATAATTATTGTGGGCACAAAAGTCACATGACTAATATCATATGGCTAATAAGAAGGGCATGATCATAGTTTTCAGCTGATTCAAATCAGACCGATTCGACCGATTCAAACCGATTCGAATTGGGCTTCTTAGTTCAAATCGGAAACTGGTTCGATCCTTTTAAAAAAAAAAATTCTGCATTAAATTCCTTGGCCCTTAATACTTATGGCATGGAAAAGATGTTTATTAACTTTTTTTCTTTCTCTTTCTCTCCCAGGTTTTAGCAAATGTGAGCAATGAGCACTGAGCACTGAGCAATGAGCATAGACTTCTGATTCAACATTGAAATTTGACTTTAAGTTTAGAATTTAGAATCTAGATGATAAATCTCTCTCTCTCTCTCTCTCTCTCTCGCTATTCTTCTTTATGCAGATGATGTGGTTCTACTTTCACCTACTCGAGAGGGGTTACAGAGACAGATTGATTGTCTTCATGATTTTTGTTCCCGATGGGGGCCTAGGGGTGAACATTGTGAAGACCAAAGTGATGGTCTTCAACACTTCCAGGAGCTTTATGTTGAGACAGGAGCTCCTTTTTGACAGTCGGCCGTTAGAGATTGTTCCATCCTACACTTACTTGGGCACACTTTTTAGTGGTCCTATATTTAGTATGAGACAGGCAGCTTCTAGTAGACTTGGGAAAGGCCATGCTTCCCTTGCCTAGATGGAGAGATTTCGCTTCCGTAAGTTTATTCGAGATGCCTTGAGTAAGTGTCGGCTTTTTGACACCATCGTTTCTCCTACAACGCTATATGCATCAGCTGCATGGTGTACGGGCCTCACTGCATCTGACTGGGCCAGTATCTCGCGATTACAGATCACTATGCTTTCACACATGATTCGGGCTAAGCCTTCAGTACCACACCAGATCATCCTTGCCGAGTTTGCGGTTCCGCCTATGTACCTTGATGCCTTACTGCAGCTCATCACATATATTCAGCACGTTAATGCGTTCCAGTCCTCTGAGCAGAGATATACTCAGGCTGCTCTCATTTCATCTCAGCGTCTTCACAGTCAGGGCTACCATGTGGCTTGGTTCTCTCAGGCCTCCAGACTTCTTAGCACACTCGGTATCTCTATCACTGCTCTTCCTTCTGGTACCCATGACTACACCAGACGATTCATTTATAGAGCTTACCTTGAGCGAGCCTGGCATGGCCAGTTGGGTGTCAAACCCGACTTTTATCAACTTCATTTTTTGGAGACAGATGTATCAGGGTCCCCACTTCTACCACTTTACCTACAATCTGGATTATCACACGGTCTCAGATTCATATTGGGTCAGCTCCGTGTCTCTTCACACCAGCTTGAGATTGAGATTGGTCAGTTTCAAGTACTCCACGAGAGGACAGGATCTGCCCGCAGTGTTCCCTAGGTGCAGTAGAGACTGAGGAGCATTTTATTTTCCTTTGCCCAGCTTATTATGAGATTCGTGGGAGATACTATTACTTGTTCAGGGATACACCAGTTACATTGCGTTCACTTGTTACCTATGAGGATCCACGCTGTGTTGCACTTATGAATCGAGAGATGTTTCTATTATGACGGGATCTACAGCCTCGGCGTCAGATTGCTCCTGACACAACTTCAGATTACCTCCTTTTTCTCCAGACGACGTTCACGACCAGTCCCAGATTCAGATGATGATGACGAGGATGAGGACACGACTTCCCACAAAGATCAAGGACAGCGCACCTCCCAGCATTACCCAGCAGCTAGACCTCTTTGTCCTACCACGAGGAGACGACCCTCTTACATTCGACATCGGCAGCATTTTTCAGTCTCACTGCCCACTGTAGCTTGTATTGCATCTTTTTTCAGTAGTAGCAGCATCACCTCCAGGACATGATCTGTGGCTTGCTTCCATTATACATAGCTATTTCTAGCTTCATACCAATTGGTTTAGTTAACTTTGGTATTTGTGTTTAGATTTAGTATATATGCTTTTCTTTCAGTTTTGGAGACGTTTTTCATACGCTCCCAGATGGTCCACATACTTGATATGTACTTATTTGTCTTATATGCCTTTTGGCATGGAAAAGGCATTAATAAAGCTTTCTTTCTCTCTCTCTCTCTCTCTCAAACGTCCCCTTATAAAAGTGTGTGTGTGTCTCTCTCTCTCTCTCTCTCTCTCTCTCTCTCTCTCTGGCTCCTCGCTCGACTACTGCTCGCAGACCCTCCCGCTCTCCTACCCTCGCTGCCACTGCCACCTCAACCCCCCCCTCGCTGACTCTCCACCTCCACCTCCCCTCGCCGACTCTCCAGCCCCCCTCGCTACAGTCGCTATAGCTCTACCCCTCGCTGCCCTCGCTCTACCCCTCGCTGCCCTCGCTCTACCCCTCGCTGCCCTTGCTGATGATTACCTCACTGCCTACTCCTCCCCCGCTGATGGCTCCACCCTCGTTGATGGCTGCTCACCCTCTCTAGCTACCCCGCTGACTGTCCCACCCCTACTCTCCCTCGCCGATGGCTGCTCACCCTCGCTAACTACCTCGTTGACTGGCCCACCCCTACTCTCCCTCGCTGATGGCTCACCACTCACCCCCGCTGATGGCTCATCACCCACCCTCGCTAACTGCCCACTCTCCACGCTCGTTGATGGCTCGCTGCCTGCTGATGCTGATGTGTCACCACCCCCTGCCACGCAAGCAGAATGCCCGCCGATTCTACCATTTTCTGTCCATTCTGCTCCTACTCCCGATTCTGCTCCTCTTCCGTCTTCTGACCCCATTCTTCCCACACCGACCATTGCTCACTCCTCTTCCTTCCAGGCACCACAGCCTACAACAAATATCCCATATACGCCTTCTAAATCAATCGAACTTTTTTCCTCGTGGCAAATCGATCAAATCAAGGCAGAATTCCAGACTTTGCGGCATAAAATCTCACAGCTGAAAGGAACGGTTACCTCTTTGATCAATGAGAAGAACATATTGCGGTCCAAGGTTGCATCACTCGAACAATCCATCGGGATCAAGCAGGCCGCAGCTTCAGAATCCACCACCAATATGATACGAGAAACTCTAATAGAACTTGATCAAACATGAATCAAATGATATGTACTGTTGCTGTTCGTACAAAACCAGCAAGCTATTGTATTTCACACGTGTGGACTAAAAATAGCAAATATAGGTCATTCTACATAGAATTGCATGCAATCACAGGTATAGTGCACCAATGGATAGTAGAACCCAAGAGAACCATATATAAGCATGAAATGAGATAGAGAAGAGAGAAGATGTGTCTCTCCACGAGTTTCCTCCTTTTATAGCAGGTCCAAGCCCTATTTGGCCACTTGGCTTTTCCTCCAAAATGCTAACCCTACTATTTTTGGGTCTAGATTCAAAGTACCCAACATTCAAATTTGAACTTTGAAAAGTCAATCTCTAAGTCTAAAAACAAGGTTGGCCTCAATATGCCAAATATGGAAATATAGCAAATATGATCATACTAGTTGAATCTTTCACATTCTACATGAGTAATGAAGACATTGAGATTAGAATTGATCATAAATTCTACATCAGAGTTAAGGATCTTCATTACATGGCCGTCATGGAGGATACACATGCATACTTGTGCTATGCATAGTTCTTGACAATGTAACATTAAGGGGGAATGTTAGAGTTAATGTTCACATTATTACTCCTAATGTGGTCATTTAGGGGCCTTTACCTATATTTAGTAAATTCAAGTTAGACTTCAATTAGAATCAAGTTCGAGATTGTAGTGCTTGATTTGGAGCACAAGTTTTGCTATAGATAGGTGCTGGGTGCCTTTACCTTATATACAGACGTCAATTAGGTAGTTGCTTTTAGGTTGCTTTAAGGTTGCTCTTGGGCTGCTTTTGCTTTTGCTTTTTGGCATAAACCAAAGTCTATAAGTATGTAGTGCGCCTAGCTCATTTGCAATGGGACATGGTTGGAGTTTCTCATCACTTGTGTTCTCTCTCATGTGTATGACTAACAACAATAGGAATCTTGTCTTGGGTTACTTGTATGATCAAGTCGGTTTCCTAACAATTTCCAATGCATTACTCAATCTTGGAGAGCATATGAGTACTTGAAAAAAGATTTGGACTAACAACCTCAACATGTAATGGTTGAGTAGCAAGATTAGGATAGCCCAGATTCGTGACAAGATGTGGCAAGCCATTCATAAAAGAGAGGGCTCTACAGGTGTCAACTAATAAAATTGATGACTAGTGATGCACAGGTGTAGTTGAATATAGTGGGGACGAGGTTTACTAGCCCAAGTAGCATACACAAGTTAAGCTTGGTGTCCGACAGGAGGATTAGTAGCATCAGAATCAGAGGCCTTACCAAACAATTTGGATACCTAGAATTTTCAACATCCTCACCCTCATGAAAGTAGACAACATCACTAGGAGGTTGGCGACAATCATGAGCAAGGTGATCATGACTTTTAACAACGAAAACACAACATTTATCGTGTATCTCAACATATTCAATAGGGGAATAGCTTTGGGTTCAAGTAGGGATACGGTGTAGTAATGTGAGGAGCAGCATATGGAACAACAACAAGAGTAGAACTATAAAAAGGAACAACAGGAGTAGTAGTAGTAAAGAACTTGGTGGAGATAAAGGAATATGTGAAAAATTAAAGGGCTCATGATACTTATACCGTAACATAATAACGAGGGACATAGCATCAGACACCATGGCATTTGTAGATGTTTTTGAGGTCTTTGTAGAGCAAATAGATTCCATAGTTCTGTAGTTCTTTGATACTCATGCAATACAACCTCTATTGTGAAAGAAATTTACTTCTATAAACCTTCCACTACTAGGTTATTTGGTCTTTGTCAGTATAATATAGATTCGTAGAGGCCTCTCTATGGGCTCATTTGGTTTGTCTGATTTGGATTCACAACCATCATCTTAGCAATACTAATTGAAGGAAAAATTAAACTTTGACTTATTGATTTCTTGTTCAATTTTTAGGGTTTTGGAGTTCCGGAATGCAGCGTAATGGAACAAGTTTTTTGGAAAGTCGAGGGTTCGGAATGGCATCTGATGCAACTTAGGTTGAAACGTTGGCTGGGGCAAGTTAGATGTTTGAAACTTATTGTGTAGAGTGGGAGCTGGGAGTTGTTTTTTTAGTTCTTTTCACTTTTTGATGTATAAAAGGTTGTGCTTACTACAATTCGAGTTTATGGTTTAAGATGTGAATGCCGTTGTGCACCAAAAAACACAACCATCATTGTAGAAGAAAAAAGAGTGGTAGAGCTTTGAAAAAAGTGACGATGAGCTACGTCCTAATAGCTGATATTGACATCCATAAACACACTTATGAACAGGGTTCGATACATCTCATGCCATTGAAAAATTGGCAAATAACAGGGATCCATGGGCGGGTACATAGATGTCATGAGTTTGTAACGCCTAGATGACAATGAGTAGTAGTAGCTACTAGCGTCAATATTGAACATGGCAAGCCCTAAATCTACAGATCACCATTTTTGTCCTGTGATGATCCTTCCTCACTGTCTCTAGAATCATTATGCTAAAAGTTAATCCAGGAGACATTTGTCATGACTTGCCATAGTTGCATCGAACTGCGGTTCGAACCATCGAACCGTTAGGAACCGGTTCGAACCGGTAAATTTATGGTGGCGGTCTTCCTGCAGCATGCTTCACAATAATGAATATGATTCACACGTCTCACATAAGCTCAATAAGACAACAAAAAATGATCACAAAGCAAATTGCGATTAACATTATTGAATGAACACCAATTACAGTCTATAATACCAGATCCCTAGAAGAATTGCAGATGGTCCATCTACAATGGACTGCAGAACTATGTAATGATGAAGGTTTTATCTTGTCACTCACGTCTTCTCAGTGCGTTTGGCAGGTGTTGCCATGGTTTCAAGAAGAAGCCTGAAACTATCAGGATTCTTGTGTATTGGATGGCAGTCTTGCTACATGCCTCTCAAAAGCCTCAAGACGTTGGTAAAAAACATCAATTGCTCATGTTGCCTCACTAATAATTTGCTGCGTTTCTTTATGTGCATAAGAGACCACGTTTTCTAGTTACGCTTGCAGCCTAAAGTGGGCTGTATATTTCTTGAACCCAACCATAATGGGACTCTCGATCAATGTTTGAACACTTGGGTGCCCGTAGGGAGCGAAGCAAATTAACAACTACATGAATCTGCTCATGGAGAAGGTCCCACTCTGTGAGCCATTTGGCTCATATCTATGACATCTTGCACCACAACAAAGCGTTTACAATATAATGATGGAAATGTTAGCTCATCAACAAGCTACATCGATGTGGATAAAAACATGGTGCATATCGTTGTTCATCAAGGCCTTACCCAATCTCCTCCATAAACTCATAAATGACGTCGAGCCATCAGCTGTAGCCCTCTTTAAGCCATTATGTTGTGTGATTAGTAGCTAATGTTCACCCCCTTTTTTGCATTTGTGATGTGTAACCATTTTTGATATTTGATTCTTTTTGGAGCAGTAATTTTCTAATTTTTTTTGCTCATCTCATCAATGCATTCGTGGTTGTTTTGCAGCTTTTAACGAAGACATTTTGATAATAGCTCATGATGAACGCATAGTAAACTAAAAATGTATATTAGAATTCTGTACCAATGTTATTCATGGTTTGTTTCCCAATGCAAGCAAGTCTTTGTGAGTTTAACAGTTGATGTACGACTAAGGCTTGATTTATCATCTAGGGAGAGCTTTATAGTTTTATAGTATGCTCAATACATTTTCTCTGTGTGTAAGCAGTTTTTGCGCTTTGGAAGGTACCTACTTTATTGCCAGCATTTGTTCTTAAAGGTGCAGAGGTTTCTCGCTATGTGCTTGGTGGTGCTGATCTGATGTTTCCTGGCATTACGATTCCTTCTGAGGGCTTAGCTTCATTTGGTGCAGGGGAGACATGGGCAGTGAAAGTGCCTGGGAATCCTTACCCTATAGCTGTGAGTTCCCTTATCTTGAAGTTGTCCTGATAAATGATGAATTTTTTAACTCGATACTGTAGTTTGAAGACAATCAGGTTTGCATCCTCTAGGTAATCATCTGGAAAATGTACACCTACATACTTCACAAAAGATTATTTTGTCTCATGATTGTAGATCCAAAAGAATGAAAGGACAAATGATTATGAATCTGAGCAATGATTTCTTCCTTTGCTGCTCTGCGTTTATTGGATAATGTTCGTTCCAATCATATGTGCATCTTCTCTTGGATGATTGATGACAATTTTTTTAATTGCCATTGGTTGAGACGAGAAAGAAATTTGCCTCTAGTTTTTGAAAATTGTATCAAAGATGCACTGCCCGAATCTGATTCGGACAGCGATCTGAATCACAATTCCCGATTCGCGATTCACATTTTATTTATTTATTTATTTATTTTTCTTTTTTGCTTCCCAGAAATTTCAGGTCACTTGATTCTCTTAGACAGCCTTTTCGGTTCTCTAACAAGTTTGGACTTTGTTTTTGCTGCATTCAAGCTTCATTTTACTTGAAATTTCCCAAAATATAACAGACCCGGGGGGTTGCAAAGCCTTGTTTGAGTGGATAAATTTTTCCCCCAGTTTATGAATGGTTTAGGCATTATCAATGCTGATATGATTATAAATGCGATCCTGGATCGCCAAAAAAATTTCAATTTTTTTTCATAATTTCATTGTTTGCATCTTGTTTCACAGAATCTGAGGATGTTCCAAGGCAATTCAATGATTCTTCTGCATGTTGAACTCCTTGAGGATCTACAACATTTTTTGTTTCAGAAGTAGACAGTACATTTGTCTCTTGAAGGGTCCTTGCAGGAATTTAAAGTGTTGTCTTGAGAAAAGTGCTTTCAATGCATGGGTTAATAGGAAAATCTGACATCATCAGTGTAGAGCGACTTTCTACCTTTTGAGAATGTACGCTAGTTGCAAGCTGTGGCGGTTCCTATCTCCCCATCAAATCCTATCCTTGCCAATAGTGAAACTACTGTAGCTATTCCCTTGACTCCAAACACTCCAGAAGCACCTGTTTCTTTTCCTTCATATGCCTTGGTCAATCTTCTATCTATCGTGATGGTATTATCAGACTGGTAGATCGGAAGCCTGTAGTTAATGAGAAGAATTCTGAGATAGAGTCTGAGATAGAGAAATGAAGAGATGTCCAGTTGAACATGTAAATGGTCCACGCACCATATAATCCTGGCTATATGACTCTCTGCTTAGTTAGTTTTTGTTATTTTGCTTTGACTGCACTGATCTGTCTTGTTTCCAACTTACCTGATGTACTTGTTCGTCTTATACGCCTTTTGGCATGGAAAAGACGTTAATAAATCTTTCTTTCTTTCTTTCTCTCCCTACCACCATCTCCTCCTCCTCTGCCCCTCCTTCCTTCCCCACCCCCCTCTTGCTGTGCAGCAGTAGGTGTTCCCTGCAGCCAAGCTGCAGGCTGTGCCTGCTGTTGTGAGGTGCTCGTGCTTGTTCCTATCTTGGGCCTCTTCCCTTTCCATCTCTGATTCCGTTCCTATTGTCTACCCTTCCCTAGACATCTCCGATCCTCATACCCCATCCGCCCCTCTTCTCCCTTTCTTTCTATAGTGGACTATTCTACCACCAAAGCCTTCGAAAACTTTCTCGCCTGTGAACTGAAGTTACTCAAAGTTGAGGTCCAATCATTGAGATCGGAAGTTACTCACCTACGGAAGGAAAACAGTTGATTGCGGACAACATTTACAGAATATAGTGCCATTCCTCCACTTAATGGTGGTTCTGCAACAAAGATCCAAGAATTGCAACAAGAGCTGACCCAACACAAGGAATCTACCAACTTGGCTCGACGACGGAGAGCATCTCTCCGATGTGTTAATGATGAGAAGTGGATAAGTAATTTTTTCCGCATCTTTCTTGGTGTGCCAGGCCTTTCTAGGCCAGCATCGTTGTGCTAGAGCATATCCGTCAAAATTTTTTTGGCTTCCTCAATTGCATCCTGTGTGTATTGGGGATTCCATGCACTCGAATGTTGAGAGTTTTTTGTTCACGGAGTCCACTCTCGATGAATGTAGCAGATATAAAGGAAACATGAGTATGTTCACCTTGACCCTTGAGAATATAAGCCTACAATTTCTTGTGCCGTTCTTCTTGATGATCTTGATCTTCGACTTCTTGGACCTCTATGAGAGCAGCCTGCTCTTTGACCTTGCGTTGAAGATCGGCCAAAATACGATCCATGTTTTGAATGTGTGGTACCTCAGTGGCATCCCGATATTGGAGAACGTGCATGATTTGCTGGTCCTTCTCTTGCACTTTCGCTTGTAGTATTTTGACCTGTTCATGGAGCTGAGCAAGGGGATCGATATCTGCCGTAGGTAGCTTAGGGCGTATTCCCATCTTGGAGTTGGGGTAGGTGTTTGGGCTGTTAGAGCAGCAAATTCATTGGGTTGAGGAGAGAGAGACTAGGGATCAGGTGTTGTAGGTACAACTGCTAGTTTGGAACTAAGATTGTCGATGTCTGTGGTAGGTGCAACAGAGACCTCACTAGGGATAGGAGCGTCAGCAGGTTCTCAACGACCTGCACCGCTGCTCCGCCTGCTGCATCAGATCTGCTCCCCCAACGCTTAGAACGAGCCATTAGAGCAGTAGCATGATGGAAAAGCTGCAGCAGCCGCAGCCGCAGCAGTGCGCGCTAGCGCACCATTGCTGGGGTGGCACAGGAGCAAGGTGCCAGGGGGAGAGAGAGAGAGAGAGAGAGAGAGAGAAAGAAAGAAAGAAAGAAAGCTTTATTATGTCTTTTAATGCCAAAAAGCATATAAGACAGAGTAGTACATCTCAAGTGTGTAGTAGTCAAGGAGCATAGTAACTCCACAAAACAGCTAAAGAAATGCAATTTGAAATACATAATGTCTATCACTAAAAAATAACTACAACAGACAAGTATATCCAAGAGATAGCACTGTATGTGATATCACCTGAGACCACTGAAGACATAGAGTAGTCTCGAGGATGTGACTGCAAGGTAGGAATATCTGTCAAAAGGGAGAGCCAATACTCTGGATATATATAATGAGCCTAAAAAGGGCATCCACTAAAATAGGAGGAACAACAAACTCAGCAGTGATAATCTGGTGTGGGATTGAGGGCTTAGCCCTAATCATTCGAGAGAGCATGTAGGTCCGAAATCCTGAAAATTCCGGTAATCCCCTCAAGGAGCTCTCATGTGTCTAAGTGAAAAATAGAATGTCTCCATGTGTAATGAAGTCCCAAAGATCACCCTTTTCTCTCTCTCTAGCAATTCATTTCTTCTTCTAACTTTTGGTGTTGTGAGGTGCTTATGCAATTCTCCTTGTATGTGATGTTTTCCATAGCTATGTTTCTCAAGCTTTCATAGTTGATCTAGTATTGAAGTTAAGATACTCCATAGCTGGGTCTTGCAAATCATCATGGTATCAGAGCAGATTGTCTAGCCTGTGAGTCTGTGAGTGAGAGAAACTTCAGTGCTCAGATTCTTGAGAAGATTCTCATCTTCTACAAGCACCTCAATCTTGAAAGAGGGCGCTTTTGATCTACAGGAGTTAGATCAGGTCGAGTCTTGCACTGTTGGAGAGCTATTGGCGAGGGGAGTGGGATGATCCAAAAACTTTCTAATTCTGACTGAGGTTTGGAAGGTCTTTCTGGAGGAAGGGCAACTGCAACTATTGTGGCAAGTATGGGCATTTCGCTTTTGAATGCAGGAAGAAGCAAAGTGATCAGAAGAAGGGAAAGAACCAGCAGGGTCACTTTGTTGACAAAGTTCCATTGGAGGAGCAATCTGGTGGGCTTGATCTATTCACCGCAGCCCTATCATCTGAATCCACGTTTGGTGGATGGTACATCGATTCTGGAGCCTCAAAACACATGACACCTCATAGAGATTGGTTCAACACCTATGAGGAGACAGGAGATGGTCAGCATGTATGCCTTGGAGATAACTCTACACATGAGGTGAGGGGCAATGGCACAGTTTCAGTGCAGCTGTCATCAGGTGAGGTGAAGGTAATCAAGAGTGTGTTGCATGTACCAGGGTTGGCTAAGAACTTGCTATCTGTTGGTGCCATTACCAAACAGAACTTGTTGGTAGAGTTTGACGAATCTACATGTTTGGTAAAAGACAAAGATCAAGGCTTCAAGGTGGTAGCCAAGGGAATGCAAGAAGGGGGTCTTTACAAGCTTTACACAACCATTCCTAGCCAAGAGGCCTTGTCAGCAGGGGATACTAATCGGGACAAGCTTTGGCACGAGAGGTATGGTCATTTGAGCTATAAAAGTTTGCAAGTTTTGAACAAGCACAACATGGTAGTAGATCTTCCTAGCATTAAGTCTTCTTCAGATACATATGAGGCTTGTGCACTAGGAAAGCAGCAGAAGCAAAGGTTTTCAAAGGGAAAAGCTACCAGGACCAAGGGTATTCTTGAGCTTGTGCATTCAGATTTGTGCGGTCCCATGCAGATCAGATCAGCAGGGGGGGGCGTACTATCTCATGACCTTCGTAGATGATTTCTCACGGAAGGTATGGGTCTACTTTCTAAAGCTGAAATCTGAAGCGTTCAAATACTTCAAACAGTGGAAAGCTATGGTGGAAAACCACACAGGGAAGAGGCTAAAGACTTCCAGGTCAGATAAGGGTGGTGAGTATATTTCTGATGAATTCAAAGATCTTTGCAACGCATGTGGGATAAAGAGACAGTTTGCCGCTCCACATACACCGCAGCTGAACGGCGTGGCTGAGCGGAAAAACAGGTCTATAGTTGAGTGTGCGAGGACCATGCTCAAGGCAAAGGGGTTGCCAAAGTCCTTTTGGGCGGAAGCGGTAGCAACTGCTGTTTTTCTATTGAATAGAAGTCCAACCAAAGCAGTTGAAGGAATCATGCCTGAAGAAGCGTATGGTGGCAACAAGCCCAAAGTGGGCAGCCTACGAGTATTTGGGTGTACGGCATATGCACATACACCAAAGGACTCGCGGAAGAAACTTGATGCAAAATCCGTGAAGTGTATCTTCCTTGGGTATAGTGAAGGTGAGAAAGCCTATGTGCTATATGATCTCGAAAAAAGGAAGAAGATCCTAAGTCAAGATGTCATCTTTGATGAAGAGCATTCACCCAAGATACAGGAGCAGGAGAAGGATGGAACTTCTGAGTTCATACCCTTGATTGATTCCACGGATGAGGATCCTAGTCAAGAGTCCTGTGAGCCTCAAGTGCAAGAGCAACAATAGGAAATCGAACACACTAGTTCGAGACCTCTTTTTGGCCAAGTACCAGAAGCCGAAGTTGGGGATAAACGGAAGACTAAGATAGTACCATCATGGGATACGTGGTCACCATCCACATCGCCTACCGCTAGGAAGAAGCTACCTAGGTGGTATTGGGAAACAATCAAAGAGGGTCAAATGATGGAAGAAGAAGAGAGCAGTGAACAGGGTGCCAAAAGATCTCTTAGGTCTGATGAGAGACAACAGGCTAACTTTGCTCTTATGTCTACTATTCTGGATGCAGATGAGCCACAATTCTTTCACGAAGCCGTGAAGGAAAAGGTATGGCCATATGCCATGCAGGAGGAGTATGACTCCATTGTCAAGAATGACACATGGGAGCTCACTACATTGCTAGAAGGGAAGCAACCAATAGGTTGCAAGTGGGTCTATAAGACCAAGTTTCATGCCAATGGAACAATGGACAAGTACAAGGCAAGGTTGGTGGCGAAAGGCTACGCCCAACAGGAAGGGCTAGACTATGATGAGACATTCGCACCTGTTGCTAAGATGACATCTATCAGGACCGTTTTGGCCTTAGCCTCATATTTTGATTGGGATGTTCATCAAATGGATGTCAAGAGTGCCTTTCTTAATGGGCACCTACAGGAGGAGGTTTACATGGAACAACCGCAGGGGTTTGAGATAACAGGCAAGGAGAATCTGGTTTGCAGGCTTAGGAAAGCCTTGTATGGACTCAAACAGGCGCCAAGGGCTTGGCATAGCCGAATTGACGAGTACTTTGCAAGGCAAGGATTTGAGAAAAGTAAGTTTGATTGCAATCTTTATGTCTTTAGGGAAGGAGAAGACTTTGTGGTTGTTGTGCTCTATGTGGATGATCTACTCATCACGGGAAGCAATAAGAAACTTATTGCTTGTGTTAAGAAAAATCTTTCTAGTGGGTTTGAGATGAAAGATTTGGGTTTGCTACACTATTGCCTAGGAGTTGAGGTTTGGAAAGGGAAGCGTTGTCTTTTATCTCATAGGCAAAGTATGCACAGAAATTATTGAAGAGGTTTAACATGCAAGAAAGCAAACCAATTAGCACACCCATGGATGCAAGCAACAAGCCATCAACAGATGATGGTCCAGCATTTGCAGATGAGACTCTCTATCGTCAATTGGTGGGCAGCTTGATTTACCTTACTTACTACCACCAGGCCAAATATTGCTTATGCGGTTGGGATTGCAAGTCAATTCATGAGTAAGCCTACCGAAGCACATTGGAAGGCAGCCAAGCGGATCCTACGATATGTGAGAGGGACGATGACCTATGGGATTGGATACACTGATGATGGAGACCTTCAGCTGGAAGGTTATTCAGATTTTGATTGGGCAGGTGATAGAGACGATTGGAGATCGACGACAGGCTATTGTTTTAGCCTAGGTTCAGGGGCTATATCATGGTGCAGCAAGAAACAACCTACTATTGCTCTATCATCTACCGAAGCTGAGTTCAGGGCGACTACAAGGTCCGCCTCTGAAGCCATTTGGTTACGCCGTCTACTTGAGGACATGCAGATTGCTCAAGTAAGACCTACATTGTTACGTTGTGATAACCAAAGTTGCATTCAGCTTGCGAGAAATCCAGTCTATCATGCACGGACGAAGCACATAACATTTCATACGAGGGAAAGTGCACAGTGGGGAGATCGAGCTAGTTTATTGTGACACCAACGACCAGGTAGCTGATATTTTTACTAAGCCACTTAGTAAAGATAAATTTGGAAAGTTCAGAACTTTGTTGGGTGTCAGTTTGAATAAAATTGCCATTAAGGGGGGGTGTTGAAGAGTAATGCCTATTTAACCCCTTTGGCTAAGCACTAGTTAAGTTGTAAGTTGTACATAATTCATGGGGCATGTTATTAAATAAATACATGAGACCCCCCTTTTGTAAGTTGAGTAAATTAGTGCAAGTGGCCCACTTGGCCAAGTAGCTCACTCCTATGGTTGACACCTTGACCTTCTATGCATGTAAATGAGGTGCTTGCCTCACAAGGATTTGGAGGACCCACGCCCTCCTCTCTTTCTCTAGCAATTCATTTCTTCTTCTAACTTTTGGTGTTGTGAGGTGCTTATGCAATTCTCCTTGTATGTGATGTTTTCCATAGCTATGTTTCTCAAGCTTTCATAGTTGATCTAGTATTGAAGTTAAGATACTCCATAGCTGGGTCTTGCAAATCATCAAACTGTGGGTTGAGGAAACCTTCAGGCTACCTCATATAAATCTCTTCATCTAGAAACCCATAAAGGAATGCAGTCTTGACATCTATATGATGGACAATTAAGGAACGTGTAACAGCCAAAGCAAATAAGAGACGAATGGTAGATTGTTTTACCATAAAGGAGAATGTTTTCTGGTAGTCTACTCCATACTTCTGAGAATATCCCTTGGCCACTAATCTAGCCTTGTATCGCTCAGCACTTTGAGCTTTATCTTGTAGACGTATTTGCAGTGTACAACCTTCCTTCCTTCTGGCAGACTCTCAAGTGAGAAATGTTTCATTCTTATGCAATGAATCAATTTCACCCTGCATCGCCTTCTTCCATTGTTCAGATTCCGGACTTGCCATTGCCTATGAGTAAGATGTGGGCTCTATAGTTATTAGGCAGCAATTGCTTTCACAATTGTTTGCTGCAGAATTTTCAATAGCCTTCTTGCAACTCTCGTTGCTCAACTGCTTGTTGGTCTTCTTGAATAGGCTGTTGAAACGGCTCCACACAAGTTTGCGCTCCCTCTTCAGCCCAGTCAGAGATGTAAGGAGTTAGATCGATAAATTGATTACCAGTCAAGTCAGCGTCTTCTTGAAATGTTTCTTATCAAACTTTACATCTCTGCTCATCTGAACTTTATTGGTTCTAGGATCATACAACCTATATCCAGGTGAATTGATTGCATAGCCCACGAAAATCATGTGCTTAGACTTCTCATCAAGCTTCGACCTCTTCTCTTTAGGTACATGCATGTAAGCCTTGCAACCAAATACTCTGATATGTGACAGGTTGGGCTTCTCACCAATCCAGGCCTCATAAGAGTCGCATCGCTACATCAGCTGTCATACTCCTATTTTGAAGATAAACGGCTGTCAAGATAGTTTTTGCCCAAAATTCTTTCGGAAGCCTTGCATGCGCTATCATACACCTTGTTGCCTCCATCAGGGTTCGGTTCTTTCTTTCGGATACCCCATTGTGCTGTGGTATGTAGGGCATGGTATACTGCCATTCGATTCCTTTATTCAGACAGTAATTCTTGAATTCTGTACTAGTGTATTCGCCACCATTATCAGATCTCAGAATTTTAATCTTTCTTCCTGTTTGTGTTTCGACTGAACTCTTGAACTGCTTGAAAACAGTAAACACATCAAACTTTTTCTTCAAGAAGTAGACGAAGGTCATGTGTGTATAGTCATCTATGAAAGTAGCAAAGTATTGCTATCCAGATATAGATGGAACCTTCATAGGCCCACATGATTCGCCGTTCAGTTTTTCCAGCCCGCGAACCTGCAACTAAATTCAGATTGTAAAAACAATGTCATTTACTCATATCAGTTCAAGCATTGGCATTCATGCACAACAGAAACCTGACAAGAATGATCTATTACTCAAATTGTTCTGGAAGAGAGTACATAGCTTGCCGCATATCTGCGTTCAAGTCTCATAATATTTCTCCTTTCTCTCTTTCCCTCTACAACTGTGCTCTATCTTCCATGGGAAACAGACTGTACTAGTAGTTGTCTCTTTCTGTGGGAACAGACTGTGCCACGTGGAAGCATGAAGGAAAGTGAAGTTCAGTCTTTAACAAGGACAGGTCGTAGGAATAGGAACCGGGGACAGGGAGGGACCGGGATGAGGAAAAGGCGCAGTCCCCTGCTGTCCGGTAGCAACAACTCCATCCTGCTGCTGCGCAGCAGTGGGGGGAGGGGTGGGGGAGGGAGGAGATACGGAGGAGGGGGAGGGGGAAGTAGGGGGGATGGCAGCTAGGGCGATGGAGGAGGAGCTAGCGTGGGGAAAGGTGGGGGGAGGGTGGGCTCCCCCGGATCTTCTTTTTTGCCATGGAGAGGGAGAGGGAGCTAGGGCGATGGAGGAGAAAGAAAGAAAGAAAGAAAGAAAGCTTTATTAATGTCTTTTCCATGCCAAAAGGCATATAAGACAAATAAGTACATATTAAGTATGTGGACCAGTTGGGAGCGTATGAAAAACGTCTCCAGAAAACTGAAAGAAAAGCATATATAATAAATCCAAACACAATTATCAGTGTTAACTAAACCAAAAGGTAGAAAGCAAGAAATGGCTATATATAATGGAAGCAAGCCGCAGATCAAGTCCTGGAGGTAACACTGCTATTGCTGCTGCTGCTACTGAAGCTGGAGAGTTAGCTAGTGCGCTGGAGAGGAGCCATCGCTGGAGAGGAAGCTAGGGCGCTGGAGAAGAGCCATCGCTAGAGAGAGAGAGAGAGAGAGAGAGAGAGAGAGAGAGAGAGAGAGAGAGATTTATCAAATAAAGAGAGAGCTCCAATTTATCAAATAACAAATTGTAACTTGATTCAAGGCGCATTCACACTTGAATATGCCACATGGCTATTGTCTTTGAGCAAAGATGTTAGCAAAAATTTCAGCAACAGTGCAGGATTACATCGCGGATCAGAATCAGATTACATTGCGGATCAGGATCGGGTTACCATGGCGGATCAGAATCGGACTGACCCTAGCATGAGGAGACTCTGCATAACAATAGAATACATCATAACATAGACATAAGCTAGGTCGAGGCTCTGATTTGGTGACATCTGCTATGAGGACTGAATTGTTCATTCAGACAAAGGAAGTGGTCATGTTCCAGGAGTTTATCCTTTTGAGTTTGGGAGAATCTCCCATGTCACACGTGCATTTAGTGGACTTATGCAAACACTTTGGCGCTTTGTACAACTTGTTGAAACCTTTTGGAATCTAGTGCAATCTTCTCTTTTATAAAGATACCTGCAGCATCATGTCGTATACTGGTATTATAGTATGCTTTTTATGCCATTTCTTGGGTCAAAGAAACCAGAAACCCAATTTTCAGAAAATTTTAGTTCATCTGACCTAAAGCTAAAAGTTAACAGTGTCTTCATACCAAGACAATTTGTGGGTATCCAATGCAGGTAGGGACGACTGCAATGAGTCTAATGGACGCTACAAAAGCAGGTTTTCGTGGAAAAGCTTTGCGGGTCACTCATTATTATCGAGACAGTCTCTGGTTAGGGCCAGCCTTAAGCTTTTCTCAGTCATTTTGTCAAAGATGGTTTGCGAATTTAGTTTTTTTATTAGTTCGGTTCAGTTAATAAGGACATCATTTCTTATTTTCTCCTTGCTCCCAATGGCCTTTAAACTCCTCATGTCTGAAACCATAGTTGCACCCCCATTGCAGAAACGTGTTTCTGAAAGACGTTTCTGAAAGGGGGGAGCGTTTCTCAGAAATGGTTTTTTTTTTGGGTTTTTTGTGGGCTATTAATATGGGTATCAGAATAAAGCTCTGATCAAGGGTATTGCATTTTTATAGGTTGCCATGTGTTTTGGTTACAATTGGGTTGGTTACAACATGGTTTAGGTCTAGTTTAGGGCAAAAAATATATATAATCTGTTTTTTGTGGGCATGATTCTGCTCCCAGAAACGCGTTTCTGGAAACGTTTTTGCCCACAAACACGTTTCTGGGCAACTATGTCTGAAACGCAATTGGGCTGAACATCAAGAATATGCAGGGAGGCAGCAGAAGGGCGATATATTCCAAATGCTGGGTTTTTGGAGGACATAGTTTTGGAGGATCCTGCAGTTAAAGCTGCTGCACAAAGCCAAATGACATCGACTTCCTCTTCATCTGAAGCTAGAGATTTTGATACGGAGCGTCTTGATGATAAAGTGGAAACAGTATCTATCCTAAAGGACAGTACAAAGTCAGATTTGTCTGTTGACTCTGATCGACCTCTTTCTGTCAACAGTGAAGAGATTGTGGCTACTGAGGTCCATGATTTACGAATTCAGGAAGATTATCACATGGATGATGTTGCAACCTCAGTTGCACCAGTTACTGTGGATGAAATGGATAACCTTCTGGATAAATGTCTGCTACAGGCATTACACACAACTTTGAAAGACAAGGACTTGCCCATGTCAGGAAGTACCTTATGGTATTTATCAAACCTTCAAGCTCCTTGTTTACCACAAACATAATGCTGTTAAACAAGTGAATAATGTGAATGTATCCTTCTCTAATAGGGCTTCCCAACTGTATTGTATGGTTTCTGTTTAATAAGGTTCTAAATACAGTAATATGTCATAGGTTTATCATTCACCGATGTGTTTACTGTTATCAGACTATCCATATAGTAGGCTACTATGATTCTTAAAAAATTATGGCTTGCATCCAACAAAGATAAAATTTTGCATTTTCTTCCCCGTGCTTCCAGAAGACTGATGAAAACTCAGGCTGTTCTTTGTGTAAAGTTATCAAGGTTAATGTGGACGTACGTTTATGCATGTGGCCAACACTTATGCTTGGTGTTTATGACATGAGTAAGGATGTCTCAGCGTGTAGTTCATGCGATGCATATTTGAGTTGATGGTCTCAGATTTTGTGGGTGCACATCTCAAATCTGGAACGTGCGTATGTTTGGGTGGTATATTTGACTTGATATCAATATCGATAGTTTTTCCATAATTTGCTTTGTCAAGTAAGAGTTGTGCCTTTTCTCATCATATGGACTACCAATAGGGGTAGTTTTGGGTTTTTCTTGTTCATAATTTAATTCTTACTTGGTAGTGCAGTTGCATTTAGTTCAGATTTCAGAATCTTTTGCACAGATGGTCCCACAGCTAGCAACGTATGCTTGTCGAGACTTCAATTTGGAGGATTCTGCAAATATTAGGTGGTGTCATTCTTTTGCAATAAATGTCATGACCCTCTGAACAGTTAATTCTTTGGGACACATTCATATCTAGATAATTGACAATTTTTGCCAAATTATTTTCTGTGTTGGATATTTCAATGATGCTTTTGAAGGAGTGCGTCAAGTCTTTCTTCCATTTTTCTGGAAATCCAAAAGACAGGTTGCACTCCGTCATAAAAATGAAAAATGCACTGGAGAGAGTTTTAATGCTATACTTGTAAAAATTACAGTACTCAAAAAGAAAAATAACCACTGTAGTCTGCGGCATAGTGTAATGCCTAAAGAAACTCTTATGTACATCTCTCAGCAATGTAATAATTCAAAACATCAATCAGGTAATGAAATTGAGCAGATTAAACTGCATGCAACAGAAATTCACTAAAGTTTTAAACTGAAATCAGAAACCCTAACATGTTCAAATCTCTATAGACATACTACATATAACACAGGCTACAATGTTCAGGAAATCAATGACATCGATGTTAATCAGTATGAATGAGCATGAACAAATACATAATAGGTAGCCAGATAAAATGTGAATTCGCAATACTTAAAGTACAACTATGAGCTACTCTTCCCTTAAAATATAAGGCAAAGTCTCACATGCAGAGATTACTAAAAAGAGTAAACTCATCAAATTGTAGAAATAAACATTACATGAATTATAGGACATGTAAGATATAGTATAAATTTCCACATCTCATCAGTCTTCCATACATGCAAAGCATTGAGAGGTCAAGATAGAGAACAGAACGCCCCCCCCCCCCCTCCTTCTTCCAGGAGTACTCCTTTATTTTTCAACTGTCCACTAAGAAAACTTCACATAGTCAGTTTTTTCAAATGAATAACTTCCTAAATTTGATCTCTTGCCTTTTCTATCCTTAAAAATAGACAAACATACTTTAATATATGCTAAAAAACAGCAAATCATCAGCAAAGCAGTTCCTCACTAGTTCCTTTAACATGCAACTTCTAATTTGAAGTTTCTTAGTGAGGAATGAAAGGAAGTGAAAGGTTTTAGAGAGAGAAAGTAGGTTTTGGTAATGAGAGAAAATCTGTGCTAGAGAAATTTATTGAGAGAAAGTGACCACGGAGTGGATTATGAGACGAGGTGATGTGAGGGGGATAGGAAGGCAAGAGATATTGTGAGGAAGATGATAGAGAAGAGATTAGGAGGAAGTAGGCCGAGTAAGAGAGAAGGTAGAGAGATAATTAAGTAGTAAAGGGCAACTACAAAGAAAAGAACGCTATGAGAAAGATAACACAAATTATGGGAAACGTAGGACATAGAAAGTTAGACATAGTACTTCCCTTGTCAAGGAAGACTCCCAAAGCATGTAAGCTTGTCTGAAAGTGATGATGGAAGCTCTCCAAGTCCAAGCCACTTCTCCAACTCCATAATACCGAGAATGAGAGGAGGGCGCCCCACCCCTTTAGACACTCTATGAGCAAGGGCTTGGGTGTATGCATGGGATGAGTGTAACTCAAGTGGAACCCAAGTAGAACTTAAGGGAAAGTTTTTGTATTTAAGTTTGCATGAGTCATATATGGAAAGGAGATTATTCTAATCACTCAAAAGCTAGTCTTGACATGCAAGGAGGGTGCCCTAGTCAATGGTCAGAAGGCCCTATTTATGAATAGGAAATGGTCTTGGTTAAATGGGATATGCAGTGTCATTTTTGGATAAGGAGGATAAGGTGTATGGGTAAGAAGGGTGTCAATTGAATTATGGATCTTGGGTTCTAAAGGGGACTTGAACTTGGGACCAAAGAAACTTTGGATGCCAAGCTAACCAATTGAGCCAACCCCATTGGATGATGTCAATTGGATTATTAGCCATCTTGTCTTGGCATAATATGTTTGTCTTATCTCTGGGGCAAGGGATATGGGTTGCCAAACCCCAGTCTTAATATTCGCTAGCAAAGGTTATCGAAGTTGCCAACCACCATCATGGTGATAGAAGATCCAAGGGTTCAATCCCTAGATGTTCCTAGCGTCTCATATGGATCACAAATTCATTTCTTGTGGTTCTTCTAGAACCAAATTATGTGGTTGCAACCCAATTCTTGAAGATCCTTAGAAGTAAATCATGCGGTTTCTCAAAAGCAATTCATGCGGTACAAATTCTTGAGGTTTCTTAAAACCAATTCATTGGGAGCCATTCCTTAAAGTACCCAAATGGATTGGATCATAAGTAAAATCAGAAACAAGTCCTGAATTCAAAAAAATGTTGCTAGAATAACACTACAAGTTAGCTTCCTCTTATCCCAGCAGGATTAGTCCTTGTTGGCATGGATCTTTGGTACCACTCTAAAGAGTTCCTGTGCACACCAACTTCTTAGTAGCATAAGCAATCGAACATTATTTCTTAGGTCATTATCAAGCAAATCTTGATGTCATAAAGAGTCATAAAATCATATCTTATTTGCGTGAGCAAATATAAGAATCTATTTCAAATGCATGGAATAAATTTGCATGACTTAGAATCATCAAAGTTCATAATATAAAGAACAAAACTTTGATTCAATAAGGCAATGCCTTAATTTTTAGGAACAATGGTGTCATGTAGGCATAGAACCCACGGTTCCCAGAATCGTGGTCTTGGGAACTGTGCCACGGTTCATGAACTGTGGTACGGTTCATCTAATTAATTGATTAATTAATTAATTTCTATTTTCCCCCCAAAACCCCTCCCAAGTAGCCTCCTGTTCCTGCTCCCCCACAGCCTGATGCACATTCTCCACTCGTTCCTCAGCCCACTGCACCACGTCCTACCGCACCACCACAGCCCACTGCACCACGTCCCGCCCCTCCTCCTGCTGCATCTATTCCAGTGGGTGCATTTCCACAGCGTCCTCCTGTAGTCACTCAAATGACTCGCCTAGTGCAGACATTCCGATTTCTTCGCTCTGAGTCAGCACCAGATGGTCTCTCACAGGACTCCCAGGACATACCATCCACTTTCCCCCCACATCAGGATGATTTGGACTCTGATGATGAGGATGGTGATGATAGACAGCATGGTGAGGCTGGTTCTTCTGGAGCTTCTTCACCCCCATCTCAGCAGCCGCAACATCCCCCGCAGCCACAACATCCCGCTCAGCCACATCATCCCTCTCAGCCACCTCAGGCCCAGTTTCTCCCCTAGCCTCGGCACCCCCCTGCCACTGACATACCTCCTCTTGCTCCTCGTAGGGGTGCTTACCGCACTAGGGCATCCTCCAGTAGATCGGCTCGCACCTCCCAGTATAGACAACAGTCCATGGGGGAGTCTTTCCAACCCCATCTTGAGGCAGAGGCCTTGCAGGCTTTGGCAAACATGATCTATGAGCTGAACCTGCCATTTGCCATTGCTGACACGAAGCCCTTCAAGAGGGCTATAGCTGCAGTTGCTACTGCAGGTCCACGCTTCAGTCCACTCGTGGCTGAGACTGTTCGTACCACCCACCTTACATCTAGGGTGGAGGAGCTCATGATGCCTCTTAGGAAGGCCCGGGAGAGTTATGGGTGCTCGATCATGTCTGATGGTTGGACTGACACCTGCCGCCGGCTAGTGATCAACATACTGGTGTCTTGCTGCATGGGCACTATGTTTTATCGGGCCATTGATGCTAGTAGACGTGGGATGGTCATTGACGGACAGTTTATGTTCGATATCATCAGTGAGGTTACAGAGGAGGTTGGCCCTGCCAACATAGTGCAGGTTGGCACCGACAACGCAAGTAATTGCGTGCACATGTCTCACTTGCTACAACAACAGTACCCTGCTATTGTATGGACCCCCTGTGTTGCACATAGCATTGATCTTATATTGGGGGATATTGGCCGCTTGCCCTGGGTCTGTAGGATAGCTGATATGGCCCTTGCCGTGGTGACATTTATCACCTGGAAGAGACGTGCCCTTGCCCTTTTCCACACCTTTAGTTCACTAGATCTGAAGAAACCAGCTCCCACACGTTTTGCATTCGACCTAATTGTCATGCATAGGCTTATTAGGGTCAGACATCAGCTCAGACACATGGCCACTAGTGCTGCATTTAGGGAGCTACCTTTCTCCATTAGGCCTGATGGTTTGAGATTTTTGAGGATTGTATTTGACGATTGTTTTTGGCGTGAGGTTGAGAGCATTACATCTATGATGAGTCCGTTCTACCATGTTCTACGGTTAGTTGACAATGAGGGCAACACTATGGGCCTTATTTACGAGTTCATGGACAAAATTGGACAGCTTCTGGAGCAACATTTTTTCTCCGAGGATAGGTATGGTACTTGATGGTCGTTTCAGTTATTTGTTGTTTTGGAATCTGTCTAGTGTAATTGAAATAAGTTTGTTGCCATCTTCGCATCTTCGGATTTATTTGGTGACATGTCATTGACTATGTGAAATAGGATGGTGGTGTTGCGGGATACCTAGGAGCGCAGGTGGAATTGGTTCCATAGGCCAGGCCAATTCACGCTGTTGCCCACTTATTGCATCCCATGTGGCTATCTGAGCGGCATGCATCAAACATGGAGCTAGGTTTGGATTGGTTGAGATACTTGGATGGAGCCGCCAGACACTTCACTGACATAGATGCTGTTGAGACACAATACATTGCCTTCAAGAGGCAGGTTGGTGTGTTTGGCCATCATGCGGTGCTGAATCCCAGCAGGCGGGAGAAAGCGGTGACTTGGTGGGACCTTTATGGTTCTGCATGCCCAACTTTACAAAAGCTGGCCTTACGAGTGCTATCACAGGTATTTCTTTACCCACCAAGTTCTATGTGGTTAAAGATGGGTGTTAAATGGATGAAATCAACTAATGCGCTTTTTTGAATTTTATGATTGTCAATAGGATTGTTCCTCTAGTGTATGCGAGCGCAACTGGAGCACATTTTCATTGATTCACACAAAAAGGCGTATTCGCCTTTCTATTGCACAGATGGCACGATTGGTTTTTTGCAACACCAATGCAAGGCTGACAGACTGCATCTATTGTGGACCCTCCAGAGGTGTTGCCCTCGAATTGTTTACTAGGCATTGATGATCCCATTGATTCCACCAGACCCATGCCGAGGGCTGATGTTGCGGCTGACATTGCGGCAGAGACAGAGAGAGATGATGCGGGTTAGACTATTGTTGATGGACAGAGTGGGTCATGATCAGGATACAAGTGCTGGCCAGGGGACAGGTATGGGCATGGGTGCTGATGAGGAGGATGATGATGATGATGATGATGATTTGGGTATTTCTGCTCCCAGGTTGGAGACCATGGGCTGAGGCAGACCTAGACTATGGCCTGAATGATGATCGATTACAGAGGATGATGGCAGGGATGTATGAGCTAGATCTACCAGAGCAGGATGTGTATCGACCTGATCCACTAGCAGAGGATATACAACATGAGAGAGAGACAGTGGATGCAACAAATGTTGGGGATGCGGACCATATGGCACATGACGCTTTTGCAGGGGGTACAGCAGAGGGTGGAGATGCTTGTCCCACAGTGGGAGGGATTGATGGTATGCAGGATTCACAGGCCCCTGTAGATGTTCATGATGATGATGATGCAGATCGGACCCGTCGTGTTCGCTAGAGGACCATGTCAGACCTCCTTCGGTATGGACAGGGTGAGGATGACATTGATGATCTGGGGTGGCTCTCACCACATGCACGTACTCAGCCACATCTAGCACCATCAGCTGCTACACATACGACTGCGACTTGTACGGCTCCTACTCATACAGCTCCAAGGCATACAACGCCCACACAAACGGTACCTCCTGCTCAGCCACCTACTCTGGTTGTTGCATCCACTTATATTGCTGCCCCCCACATTCCACCACCGGCACCTGCACGTTGCCTCCCTAGGCCAGACACCAACTTTTCCGATTGGTGTACAGCCTCGGCCTCATCTTACAGCAGTTGCACCACGGCCTACTCCTGCCATGCCAGAGGGTTCCACTCATAGACCCTTTCTTCCAGCAAGTTACTATCCACGAGGAGTTGTCCCTGCCTAGCCTGCAATACAGCTGTATTCATACACTCCGCCTACATTTAGGGTGCCTGCATCTCAGGCCACACCCATTCCTGCATCAGCGGTACCTCCTACTACATCGGCTTCCACAGCACCAGCTCGGAGGCGTCCAGGAAGGCCTCCAGGATCTGACAGGGGGGCAGAGGTTCTAGTCATACAGAGGCACGTAGACCAAGAGGGAGGCCGCCAGGCTCTGGCAGAGGTGCATCGCGCATCACTTTGTCAGGGTCACAGATTGAGGGAGATGTATTACATGACTTCAGTCAGGCTGTGACAGAGGAGGCTGAGTCAGATGATTCTGATGATCCGGATGCCACACATGCATCTTGAGGACATGTTGTAGATTTTGTCATGTTGTTCATTTATGTTCCATTCATATTGTGTTTTTTTGAGGTCAGACCCCAGCCGTATGTGGCGGGCTTTATATGATGAGATTATATACAAAGCATCTCACTTGTTTTCCATTATGGATGTCTAATTTATTTGTACACCGTAATGAAATGGTTTACTATGATAGCCTCCCCCTCTCTCTTAACAATTCAGGTATTTGGGCTGTTTTTGTGGGTGGGTAGTTAAAAAAAAAAAAACCATTGATTAATTAATTGAATAAATGCTATGGTCCTCCCCAAAAAACAACCTAAACTCCCTAAGCAAATCTGCTTTATTTGGCCTTTTTTTGGGCTATTTTTGGGGGTGGGAAAATAAAAGAAAATTGATTAATTAATCAATTAATTAATTGTACGGTTCACCACGGTTCCAGCCAAGTTTTTTTGTGAACTGTACGGTTCTCAGAAACGTGGTGAAACCGTTCACGGTTCATAAAATCTATGCATGTAGGCTACATAGAGCTATGAAAAGTTTACGTACAAAACTAGTGTTCCTCGTTTCACTATGTCCTGTACAGAATAACGAGTCCTCTCTAGAAAAGTTTAGGTTTCAACTTGGTACCTCTTCCCCTACCACTGATTCTTGATTTGTCTCGACCTCTGTCATTTAGCATGCAACAGATCCTTGGGACCTGCCTCAGGGGCTACCTGTGTGCGTGGGCAGGCTTTAGATCTGTGCAAGCTCATTGTTGTTGTTGAAATTGCTTCATTGCTTGCCTCAACATGTAGGACCATGAGCATTGCCCAGCTAGTAACCACATAGATGAAGAATCGCCCCTTGTAGTGCATTGGAATTTTTTTTTTGTCTCGCCTCTTTGTCATTGATTGCATCAAGATTAACCACATCATCAGGCAAACCCTTCACCCATGCTACCTCCTCTTGTGGCTGGAATAAATTTCATTGTGCTTGCTTGACTGGCGGTGTTGGCATACCTGTTTTGCAAGCAGCAGGTTGGAGCTTGTGGTACCCAGTGAAGGTGCAAGAAACGTCCCATACGCAAAGTTTAGGTGTATAAACAACCTCCATATAAGCTCACTAGACAAATTTCCCTTGCCCCCTAGTACCAGTCTTTTGGGGTCAAGAAAGGTGGGTGGCCAACAGTGAAGATGGGATCTCACGTGAGGTTTTTGTTCTTCGTGCTTTAAGAATCTTTGGAACTATTCAACAAAATATCTACCTTCGCTTACTGTAGAGCATTCTGTTTTCATTGTTTCTTTAAAAATTTCAAAGAAATTTTGTTCTGAGTTAATTTTTATTTTGACATGTTTCTACGTTATCTGGTGGAACAGGTCAAGCCATGTTATAGCCTGCAGGCCACCAGGTAGTGTTCTAGACATCAAAAAATCATCTCACAAGAAGCTGTCAAAGTGGCTTCAAGTAAAATCGTCGATTGGGCTGGTAAGGGCATCAACTTCCTTAGGCTAATATCATTGAAGTCAGCATTTTCCTTAAATCACTCAAAAATTCGATCTTTACTTTCCAGATTACTGAAATCCATACGATGGGAATTCTCTTTCAATGCAGATTTCAGTGAAGGAAGACAAGCATCGTAAAGAAGTTATGATTCTTGCAATTAATAAACAGCATTCAGATTATCTTGGGTTCAAGCCTGAGAAGAGGGTTTCCAGCCTAGAGGGAGCTGCCAGACCTGTCGCTAATGATCAGTCACAAGAAAAGGTTCAACTGGAGGTTTCCGAAGTGTGGAAGCCTAGTTCACATGTTAACCCAATTTTTGAAGCCATGGGTGTCGACTTTAACAAGTACTACAATTTCTTGGAGGCATCGAATGTTATTTTTGCCTATGTGCAAAAGGAGAATTTGGCAAAGAAAGATGACGAGAGTGTTATTGTGCTAGATGCTACCTTGTGTGATGCTCTGTACAAAGGTACTGTCAAAAAAGGTAGCACTTATCCAGCTGAAATCAATAAAAAGGATTTAGAGAAAACTTTCATTAGCCGGATGCAAGCACACCACAAGGTGACTAGAGGAACTGAGTCAATACTAAGAAAAGGTGCTCTGAGGAGTGTCCAGATTGTTACAGAACGGCGACAAGGAAATAAAAAAGTTACTCGTGTTTCTGGTTTGGAGTCATTTTTGGTAGATGCTGAACTACTTGCGGCAGAACTTCAGAAAAAGTTCGCTTGCAGTACATCAGTGACTGAACTACCTGGTAAGCTACTCTTCAAGCATCCTGTGATTTGTCTGCAGACGTGTTACTAATGTATGGGAATTTGTTGCTGATCATAAATCATAAGACTGGTTTTGTTAGGAAGTGTCTAATTTTAGGATAATTAAAATCTCCTTGTTGTGAATCGACAGACCTTTCACAGAACTTTTAGGAAAAATTTTCGCAGGCAGGAAGTCATACCCTTTAAAGGCCCCATGCTCTCAAGTCTGCACATCGAGTATTTTTCCTTTACCCCATCCCTTCCGTGTGTGTGCACTCTGTGCATGCCAGGTGGCAAGGAACACGTGTATATTTCATGCTTCATGAATGACGGTGTGCCAGTGCTGTTGTATTTTCTTTCCCAAACAGCCTTTTAAAAGGGATCTTGCATTCACATTTGACAAAATGAGAGCAACTTTCCTTGGCTCATATTCTCTCTTTATTTGACACACTGTTGATTTCGATTCAGTGCTGCCACAGACATGATAGTACTTTGTTGATGTTGCTAAGCCATGTTTTTCTTTTGAGAATTATAGTGTCTGGTTTTCGATGTTAATGGTTACATTTAGCTTGAAATCGTTAACTAAAAGCCCTCATAAGCAAATTACAGATGCAATCTGCACTTGACATGTTTGATCAAGTGAAGTTAAATTTTTCAGGCTTCCAAAAATCTCTCAATCAAAGCCCAAGCTAGGATGAAATTCTAATGCTGACCTCAGAATAAAGATAGAGAAGTCATGGTGGGAGATTGGGTTTTCTAGGGCTCCAACAAGCAAAGAAAAACGAGAAGGGGGCCTACAAAATGATTAAAGTTAACGTTAAGGTATATTGGAGGCTGAGTTGCCCAGTGTTTCTGAAAACACGTTGCTGAACTGCATTTCTGGTTTGGGCAAGCGATTCTCAGAAACCTTTTTTTTTGAGTTTTGATTTTTGATTTTTGATTTTTTGGGCAATATGGGTATCAGATTAAAGCTCTAATCAAGGGCAATACATTAATGTAGGTTGCAGAATGTTTCGGTTACAATGTAGTCCAGTTAGATGCATCAATTACTATCTAGGGCAAACAAAAAAAATAATCTGTTTCTTTTAACGATTCTGTGTCCAGAAACGCGTTTCTGGAAACGTTTTTCCCAGAATCGCGATTCTGGGCAACTATTAATCTGGAGCTTATAAAATCCTTAAAAGAGTGGGTCAACTAGCTTATGACTTCTTCCAAAGGATACTAAATTGCACAGTGTATTCCATGTGTCACAATCAAAAAGTAGCATGAGAATCTTAGGGACAGATGTTGTGCGATTGCCTCCAGTTGATGAGGAAAGAACATCAACTTTTGTATTCAGAATTTTGAAGACTAAGATCATTGCTGACTCTTGGTTAGACGGAAGGGTTTGCCACGTGACGAAGCTACGCGGCAACCTCACACCAGATTGTAACAATCTCCAACTATACAAGTAGATGGATTACATTCACCTTTCCATCATTTTCAGAACTGAATATCGTTGAATCGATTCCCATAACTAGCCACAATTTTGAGGACAAAATTTTGTAGTAATAGGGTAGGTTGTAATGTGGAATATTGACCCAGGGAGTCCTCTTTGAAGTGTGGTTAGAGTAATTTTATTTGGTTGCCTGAAATATGTATTCTTGATACAATACAAATGCTTGTGGACTTTCCTCAAGACCTACATTTTTATGGCTTTCCTGAAGAGATGACTTGTTTATTACTCGGTTTGTCGGCCTTATAGATTTTCTTATAGGAGCATTCTGCCAGGTAGCTCATGAGCTAGCTGTTTGAGATTCCTGGTGCGAGTGTATACTACTGTCATTGTTTTACCTAGTTGAAACTCTCTGTAGTCTTTTGATGGGCGGTTGCAGAATGTTTGTTTCTGTCACAAGTCTGCCTGCATTTGTCTCTGCCACATTCTGTTATGTGTACAGGTATCCGAATGTGATATTCTTATGAAGCATTGAGACTAAAGATTTCTAATCTGGGCAGGCAAAAGGGGCCAATATGAAGTTCTTGTCCAAGGAGGTGTTTTGGAAGACTTGGGAAGACATCTGGTTCAGCATTACAGCATACCAAAAAAATTTATTGAAATTTTGGACAAAACCAAGCGTTAGTTGCCCCTTGATGCTTCACTTCCATTGAATTGATCGCTGATTTGCAACAAGGTGACCATATCAATCTGATAGTATAGGCAGTTGCTTATTGTAGACCTATTCCGTGAAATTCGATAAGTTCACAAATTGTTATTACCTAGATTGTATGTTCAACTTCTCGCTATTATAGTCGTTTAAGTTTCTGTATGGGACTCAAACTAAGTTGCCTCTTTGCAATACTTATTCTGATTGATTTTGATGTTGCATGAAATGTTGCTGCTGTGCAGTTTGTTCATATCTTTGTGCTTTCAGCAGCACTATTTGCAATTGGCACTGTTAGGAGGGGTATGTAAAGTGACCTTTAACACATTGTAAAGCCATACTTAAAACCAAGTGCCACATCCGACATGCTTAATCCAGGACTGTTGCACATTAAAGTCATTTATAAAGGGCCCTCTAAGATGGTGAGTTTCCTTCTAATCCATCACACATGTACAGAATAATGATGGCAGTTTTGAAATTTATGTTCCTTGTTCTTGAGGAAGGACTGAACTAGTTCTACTTAAAACTTAAAAGCTATATGAAATAAATTCAAATAATGTACACAGGAAAAGTGCATATGCTCCTTCAATTATTTTGCAAGTTCTTCATCTATCTTTATCTGTGTTTTTCTAGAAAATTTATAACTACCGAAGTGTTACCAAGATGGGAAGCACTGGGGTGAGGAAACTTCTAATTGCTGCATATGTTGTAGGACAGTGGATATGTTAGAATATTGTGCTATATCATCTCTACAGATGAGCAGTCACACTTCTGTTTTGAGCCTAGCGTTTCTAAAGTTTACCAATTATAGAACCTTGATTATGAGAACCAAGCTGGGCATAGCTTTTCAATTTTTGCCCACAAACATTGGTTTAAACTTTAAACACAGACAACATAGCTGCTGTATACCCTCTAGCTGACAGCACTTATCAACTAGAAAACTTCAAAGAAAATAAGGTTTCAATAAGAACATAATTACAAACTGTGTTGCAATGTGGAGTGCTGAAACATTCGAGTTTTAAAATATTCTTGTAATGTTCCAGTACTAACAGGCTGAGGTTGTGAATGGCATGTTGAAGTTTCAAAACGTTTTACTTAACAACAAAAGTGTCAAACCAGTTTTTAGACTTTTGACTTCGAGTCCAAAATCTTGACTTCAAGTATCGGATTTTGCTGATCAGTACACCCCATAATAGCACAGACTTGATGGCTTCTGGCAGAACTTAGATGGTATCATGGTTGCTTGCAGTGCAATAAATAAATCTAACACAATCTCCCTGAGTTAGTCAACAGAATGTGAACAATGGCTTTCTAGGGAAGGTCTCAATTTTCAAAAGTGCACATCTGACTTTCAGCAACTTTGTCACTTTAAATGAGGAACATGTTGTATCTGCTTAGAGATACGTTTGCTCTAGAGCAGGGGAACAAGGGAATTTGATCATATATTGTTGATTCCATAGTCGTTTATCTCTCTAAATTCTGGAAGGCTGCAAAAAAAAAATTGCATAATGTTTGGGAACACAGGAGCTCTTTTCTTTTTTCTTACTAGCACAATGTTTTGGGGAGAAAAATATTGTTATAAAGCTAGATTTACGTTGAATTTTTTTACATTTCTGAGGTGTTACTTGGAAATTGCTAGAAATCAAAATCTGTTGAGCTTCTGTGGCACAGAAAGTTGTGCATAGTGAATACCTATCACTACAGTGTCTTTAGAGCTTAGCCCTGACATTTTTAAGATGCAGGCCATTTCTTATTTGAAAATGTCATTATTATAAAATGAGGGGTTGGCTCAGTTGGTTAGCTTGACATCCAAAATTTCTTTGGTCTCAGGTTCGAGCCTCCCCTTGGAAACCAAGAAGCATTATTATAGAATAGACGACCATGACCAGCTTTTAAGAAAGACAACATAAGGAGATGCACATTTACATCAAGAAAAAAGACTCTATTTGATTTAAAAAAAGAGAACACCAGACCTGTAATAATCTCCCCAACACAAATGAGTGGTATGAAAAATGAGTAAGTGTTCACTTCTTTATATCCAATGAGCTGGATGAACGGGATGTTACAAGAGCTCGTCTTGTTGGTAACGAAAGAGAGACTGCGAGGGCTGTAGGTGTGATGGATGCAAGTGACAAAATTGATCACCCCAATGTGCGTTATAAATGATCACCCATTTGCCTACAATTGGCAACATCATCGTTGACCACTCGCGCTCCATGTGTCATTGAAATCTCTTCATAGATGCTTGCATGTACTTGTAATTAACTTAACAGACTCTTCATCACCCTGCGAAGAACAATACACACCTTGCATGAAGATACTACATGCAACATAGGAAACAAGAATGCCGATGATGACTTTTCGAATTGCACTCTCAATGTCTTTACCTCATCATCTCTCTTGCTTTCAAGCATAGCTTGCATGTCCAAGAAGCATAAAAGCTTCACCTCTCACAATCCAATGTGGGCTTCATTCAAGACACTCAACTCGATCAATAGAGGAGGCAATTCAACTCTAAAGGTGAAGGAGATACAAAAATAATCACTATGGCTTTATTAATGTCTTGTAGGTATTGGAGGTACAAAACACAATCTTTTGAAATGGGAAATGGTGGAGGACCCATTTTTTTTTGAAGCCTTTACGAACTTTGGAATTCGTGGAAATTTTGAATTTTAAATCTAAAAATTAATTAATTATTTGTAAGAAGCTATTTTTCGTTAAGATTTCAATTTGGACGGAGTCATGTAAGAAATTTTAGTAAATGTTTTTGAATAAGATCATTACGATAAAGACTAGCAGATCTTTCAACATTTGTATATGTTGGAGCCAATGTCTGCTCCTGCATAACAATGTCTGCCACTACATTATGTTGTTGCTCGACCACCTTTGCAAGATTATTTTCATCACCCACAATGCCACCAGGTGGTTGAGGCTCCTTACAGAGTGGAGCAATAATGTTCTCGGAAGGACCTATCTTTTACCCACTTCTTAAAATTCATTTGGCAAAATTGAGATTCCAATTAATTTTATTTTAACAAAATTTACTAAATTCTCATCTAATTATACTACCACTACATGTCTGCCCTTTTGGATAGCACATGCATTAGTTGTGCCACTACCACTATACAAATCCAAAATCCAACCAGTAGGATGAGAAAACATTATCAAAACTTATCAAATGGCATTATCGATTCCTGCATTGCAAATCTCGAGTAGAGCTTTGTGCACACCTACTTGTTGCCAATTGAAGTGAAATATCATTATTGTCCATAATGGAGCTGTAGTGACCTCCAAGAAACCAGCAACATAACTCGCAAGCTGTAGTGACCTTCAAGTACAGTAAAAGATGTAGTTGATGATTTCTTGGAGGTCACTGCAGCTCCATTATTGTACTTGAAAGGGCGATTCAATGAGCTTGCCAATTTAAACTCGTATGGAATATCTGCGATGCAAAGGATGTAGGGTCTTATTTTCACAAATTTTGTGATTTTTTTTGAATTGCCTTGTTGAACTGTATAAAAACAGGGGGGATCATCAATAGACTTGGGGACAAACATCTCTTTTGGATCATCCTCAATGCCAGAGTCCCCAGTCTCATGACTCTCCCTTTGTCTCTTCTCAACCTTCGCTTTCTGAAGGTGGGTTCTAAATTGCTCAAGAAGTTGCCCACTCTTCTTATTTTCATAAAAATTGCAAATGTTAAGTGCACCTATGCTGAACATGCAGGTTAACATAAATCGCAGTCATTAAATCAACTTCTTGTAGTAGGAGCTTATGCTAAGCATGGCTAAAGCAGTGGAAGAAAAATTTACTTGACATATTTATAAAACATGAAAGCTATGAAGGTAGATGCTCATGCTTAGTATAGATGATTCCTTCACATCAATGATTAATCAATTACAAACTAAAAGGTATGCTTACCATATATTTGAACAAAATCAAAAATCTTTGAAGCTCCTCATTGTTGGAGTTGTTTGGGTACAACCTCTGACACTCAGCCCAATCTTAACAATTGAGATTTTTAACCATTGCCTTTTGCACTTTCATAAAAAGTTTGTTTGAAAAAGATAATCACATTATATTCACTAAATTTAGGTATGATGAAAAATAGAAACAGATGAAAATAAAAATCACCTTTGAATTCCTTTCCCATCTCTACAAGGTTGAGCAGTTCGTCGACAACTCTTGATAGCATACTCACAACGACATCCTGGGAATGAATGCCTTGGATATTTTTTCACTCAAATGTTCACATATCTTGAGGGATAGGATCAAGTGTTGGCTGAATTGGTTTTTCTTAGTAGATGACGTCCCTTTTGGAATCTATCCTTTTATTTCAAACTTCTCCCATTTGTCAAAAATTTTGTAAACAAGAGAGAAAAATAACTTTGGTGAAACAAAACCCATGCCAATCATAAAGAAGGATGAGTTAATTGTTTTAGAATTTGAGATAAAGAGAGGAAAGTCACTCACATTGGTCTTCAATGCTTCATCGAAAGAGTTTCTCAAAATCGGATGTTCACAGAGACAAATCTTCGTGAAGCCATTTTCCAATATATATAGGTAAATGTTTTTTTGTCTATGGCTTTCACAGGAATATTTGTGAAGCCATCTTCTTCATCTGCCACTGCCATTTTGTAAAGCATATGTCCTTGTGCTTTAAACGTAGACGGCCCTTTGTTGGCAATTTCAACTATCCAGAGGAAAAGCTCTGTGAGTTTGTCTTTCGTAACCTTTGGTAAAGTAAAACATGTGGTTTGTCATGTCCACTTTTTGAAGATTCAATGGGTTAATTGGTGGACGAACCTTGGTTTGAGCCATCTTATAAAGATATGAAAATAAAAAGCAGGAATATCAAAAAGGAACAAGAGGACCTATGCTCAACATAGCTCGAGAGAGGATCCATGTTGAGCATGAACGGAAAAAAAGACCAGGACCGTCTTCAAATGTTTGAGTTTGAAGATGTCAACAAGGCGGACCATGTTGAACTTGAGATTAATAAGTGATCTAAATTTTATCCTAACTCTAACTTTAATTTTATCCTAATTCTAACCCTAACCTTAGTCCTAAATCTTTTAGACTATTTAAGAAAGAGTGCTCCTATCTGAACTCATTGTGTTCTCTTGCCTTAAAATGTTCGAGTTTGCTTTGCTATTTTCAGGCATTTATATTCTATGCATACTGCCATACTTCCAATTTTTGAAACCTATGACGGACATAACTTTCTATGCCTAGCATAGAATTGAATCTTAAAGCTTTTTTGTTTGTTGTTAGTTTATTTTAGCATGTGTTGATTGTGGACGTAAAATTTCAGCTATCTAGATCTTTGCTGTGAATTATTTTTTGATTAGTTTCAGCAATGGAAAGCTCATCTTCCATAATTCCTCTTGCTGCAACTTACTATGATGTAGTTTGTACCAGTTTTTCATCCGACATCAAAGTTAGAACTATGAAGTAATTCCAAGTTCTAAACAGATTAGTGAATTTTGTACGAGTTCATCTTCATCTTTGTGTCTCGTAAATCCTCGAACAATATACTCTCAATTAAGATTCGTAGTGGTTCAAAATCAAACAAGCACTCAGTTACTGATTCTAGTTAGTCTACCATCCCCCGTCAAGGAACTCATTCTTTGAATAGTTCAAGACAGGCATGAAGGTCCATTAGATCCAATGTTGTTAAGAAAAAACAACCACATTTTCTAATGTAGAAGAAATTTCTGAATTCTTAGAGCCCTCCAATGAAATTCAAGAAGAAGATGTAGTAGAGATGCGAGAAGCACAAGTCACAAGTACAGAATCAATACTACCACCTTTAAGTGCTAATGTCGCAAGTTCTTCTTACAGAGTAGAATCGAAGGGTAAAGACAAGTTTAGAAAGGATTTACAAGTGAGTCGTGGAATGACAAAACGTCAAAATTTTTTGCCTGAACCTCGTGCAATTCTTAAAGTCAAAAGCATAGTTTGCTATGTTTTCTCATGTTTGCAAAAATTAAGCTTTGCTGAAATTAAGCAAATTCGATCAAACTTTTTTCAAAGACAATCATCATCTTTGTTTGTCCGTAAGGCCTGATCTAAAAGGTTTCTCTTACTTCTTGGAAACAGTTGAAGTTTTTTGTAAAGCTTTCAAAGGTGTTCGTGTAATTGAAAATTCAAGACTTGCTCGCATTCACACGAGATTACAAGAAGATTGAAGTTTGCAAGGTCGAACTGTTTCTCTGGACTCCTTAATTGCAAAAGCGTGGGTGACACATTTCATTAACATGCATGCTGAAAAACTTCCAAATTCTCTATATTTCCACCTTCCAAACAATTTCACGAAATTGGAAATATGGTTGATGTACAAAGATTTTGCAATGTCCAAGAGTGTTCATTCAGCATTTAAGTTATTCTTATTTCGTAAATTTGTGGAAGAGAGATTTTGGTTTAATAAAAATTTTCAAAAAATTCAAAATGTTTGTTTGTACCATCTGTGAGCGATTGAAGCGCTCAGAGAACAAACAAAATCTGCCCAAGAAAAAGGTAATTGACAAATACTAAAATTTGTTATTTTTTTCACACTCATTTTAAATGTCTTTTATGCTTTCAATTTACTAAATCAGTTTTGTTTGTGTAATTTTTTTAGTGGACATTACAAAATGACTTCAAATCCGCAAAGAGCAACAGACAATAGAAATACAAAAGCTTGCAAAACACATGAAAAAGTGTTTGGAATTTTTTCAAAAGTATTTGGGTCTTGTAATCGATGGGATGGATAAAACAAAAACACTACTGCCACATTTTGTAAAAGTGCTAAAAAATTTAAACGAAGCAGGTTTCATTCAAGTTCATTTGGTTGGAACTCTCATATTATCCAAAGTTGTTGAATTGAATCCATTTGTTAGCTTCAGGCTATAATCCATGTTCCCATGAAGAAAAAATGATGGTCGAAGAAGAGGTTGATGAAGCATCATATTGCTTTTTGGCAACCAATTTGGATGGAATGGACAAAGAGTATCACCGCAATATCCTCTTTTGTCTACTTCCTCGACATCATACCAACTCTAATGCTTATTCAATTCCCTTGGATTCTTGTTTTTGTCTTGCATCTGGCTCTTCTGTTGTAGTTGGCAATCCATGTTGTTTGACCAATTTGAAGAAAAAAATTACAATTCTTCCATGAGCAATGATAGTCATGAATTGTTGTTCATATATAAATGCTCCATGCAAGGTAGTCGACATTAAGAATGACGCTCTGTTGTATGATGAGACATGTCTTTGAACATATTGTTGGCCGAAGTATAATTCTTTAAATCTGGACATTTTTTTTTTTCAAATTTGGCCAACACAAATCAACTTTATTGAAAAGTGTTACTTGGATATTCCCATTAGAGTTCAATTCTGATTTTGCATTTTTGAACTTTAAATAACATTTACTTTCAGGGATTTGGAAACTGGCCATGAATATGCTTGATTCAAGAGAACGTTTTGTATTCCAAGGTTGAACCGTGAAAATAACAATTTCACCTTTTTGGTTCTCCCACCATAGAAAATCATTGTTGACGTTACTCAATAGAAGATTGATCGTGTTAGAATCTACTGAGCAATACAAACCTCTCCAGAGCAATTGATACAAACTGATGTCACATCTATAGAGTGATGGTTGATTGAAAAAAT
Organism: Diphasiastrum complanatum; assembly: GCA_029204225.1. NCBI lineage: Eukaryota > Viridiplantae > Streptophyta > Lycopodiopsida > Lycopodiales > Lycopodiaceae > Diphasiastrum > Diphasiastrum complanatum. The sequence goes on along the minus strand of CM055101.1, from coordinate 44,887,327 downwards.
ATTCCCAATCATTATTCGGGATACAATCTGATCATGCACTGATTTACTTTGGCAATGTCATTTCCTTGATCAAATTCTGCATCCTCAAATGAACGATGATCCTCTTTGTTTCAGTTAGGACTTTTGCTATCTATGAATGCTTCTTGATATGAGTTTCTTCTGAATTCTGATTTTCACCATCTATTGTTGCAACTTGATCCGAATCCTGAATAGGACTTTATTGGAACCATTTGCTGGAATTTTTGATTGTACTCCACAACTAAAGATATTTGATTCAAAGAATACCATGGGATGAAATCAGATTGATTGAAAACTTGTCTACAAATTGCTTCAAAAGTATTCCAATTCACGATAAGAAAGTCCTGAACAATGTTACACCAAGATTGAACACGTCCTTGGAAACCCAATAAAGCAAAGAGAACCATATAAATGTCACAAATTCTCCCACAATAGTATAAGGTACATTTCAATTCTTCTAACCAATTATCCACATTAATGGAATGAATGCTTCCATCAAATGAAGGACTGACGTATTTGGACAGTTGTTGATTAATAAAAGTTTGGCTTCGTTGAGTAGTGACTTTCCACCATTCGTTATTAGCTTGGTTTGTAGATAAGTGCGTCATAGCAAGTGCACGATTTATTATATCACGTATCTTTGTTAAATTTGTTCTATACAAGTAATTAGAAACAAATGTGATAGGGATTTGAAGACATTCCACATAGAAGTTCAAACATGTCTTATAATCAAGTTTTGTCTTTGGAACCAACTCCACATTGCTTATTGAGTTGTTGTACAAATTTAGTATGGGTAAGAGACAAAAAATGATTGTCTATAAAATTTTGTAACACTGTCAACACATGCAGTTTTGAATTCACTCCAAAGGTTAGTGATTGGATATGTTTGAGTGTCCCACCATGCTCGAACTTGTTTATGAAAACACAATGAGGCAAAGTGAATTTTATCCTCTTCGGAATGATGGTGATGACGAAAGTAAATCTCCAATTTAGTCAACCAATCTTCAAGACCGATTTAACTTGGCTGTCCGGGGCTAAAACATACAATTTCAAATTGTATTTTGCTATTTGATGGAATTTGAACGTTTTTACTATACCAGTAATCCATCAATAATGACTAATGAAAACATATGATGAAATCCATTCAAAATGGAATTTTACAGACCATAAAATGCTTTTCTCCACCCACTTAAATTTACGAGTCCTTGAAGAATGAAGTGGTTGTGAATGGAATGTGCAACAAACTGAAATGAAGTAATAGTTATGTTCAACTTGCCACCGTGATCAATTTTGCTTTTTATAGCATTCGAATTCGAACTCAAATAAAGAAGTTATAACGTTTTAAAAATGAGAAGAAAATTAGAGGAGTGATTGAAAGAAAAATAATAGTAATAATAGATAGAGTAATGATGACATAAATGTTAATGGCTGTATTCAGCTCGATGAACTAAACTCTTTTTGTTTTTACTGAATTCTCACACGTGTGAACTTTCTGGATTTTTGTCATGGTATCAGAGCTAAACTAAGTTTTGAATGCTATAATCATCTATTGTATGAGAAATTCTGATTCTATTCAAGCTAGAAAACAGTTTGCCACATTTTTCTATCAAATCTTGAGAAGTTTGTGGATCAAAGAGTTAAGAATTGAAGTTTTCAGGTCTAAACAGTGATTGTACAGAATTTTGGAATTTCACGCGTGTGAAAATTAGTACACTTTAATCCTTTTGTTCTCTTTGTTGCTAGATCCAAATATATTGACTATATAACTTGTTGGAAAGCTAGGAAAGCCTAGTTTCCATTGCAATTGGTTTCAAATCAAATTGATGAGCCTATCTAGAGTTATAAGCTCTTAAAGAAGGGTAGGGAGAGTGCCAACATGTAGAAAGTTGGTAGAAGTAGGTGCATATCTCTACATGCAAACTTGTAGGTGTCAATATTTTGGTAGTTACTATGCTTAGAAGTAGACAAATGGCATTTGAGGCTTGTGCTACCTTGAGCTAGTACCTGTCCTATATATGTAAGTGGGATCCCTCACTAATTTAGATGATGAATCAAGAATTGAGGCTATGTTATTGTCAATTTGGATCTTGTAATTTTAAGCTTGAATTGCCATTCTCTCTATAACCCAAGTAGATTGCTTTCTCTCATACTTGAATTTATTTGTACTTTCCCCACACATGTGAAAGCAATAGTTTGGCTATTAGCATTCTAGATTTTGATCTAGCCATAGAATCTAGTGATAGATTGTGATTTTCACTCTACAATTGTTCTATGTGCTAACACAAAACTTAGTAAAGATGATTCACACATTTATGGTAATTCCCACACACGTGAACTTTTTGGATTTTTGTCAAGAAACACCAACCATTCAAATTTTGGTGATCTCACATGTGTCTGAGCACCTTTGTCCGTACAGTACTAAGGCTGGATCAAATCATCATGAATTTGACCCCTTTTGATCGGTTAAAATTTAAATCTATTAGTTTGATGTGAAGGTAGAGTTGCTTATACATCCAGCTTAGATATGATTAAAAAATTTCTATCCGATTCAACCCAAAAATGGTCTAGAAGATATTCCAAATTTTAAACCTCACGGGACTTTCATAAATACTTGTGAGCAACATAAATGACTTGTTTGGCTGTGTAAATGTGTTTATGCAAAACATTGTATCAAGACTTTGGCAAAATCCATTTTAAAAAATGGACTTGAGAATTTCAAGGCATTGTTTATTTACAAAAGTTCGATAATTTAACAGTATGTGAACCACGTTTCAATTGGGTATGACACTATTGTGTACAATAAAACTCATGCATACACAAAATATTATAAAACTTCTCATATACATATCATATGTCAAAAACCTTTTCAAATCAATTAAAAAGTATATAACATTCATCAAGAAATGACACATTAATAACAAATCTTTACTTCAAACCGTATTCCTTTGTTATATTGTCAAACTTAGCGTAACAGCCCCTACCGCTTGAGGTATTAAGTACTTACTTGCCTTCATGGTTTAGACATAACCACCAATACAAACCATAACGTCTCTACATTTATATCCATATCACCCTCATCAGACTCCTCAGACCCAAAACTTGAGTCTTCACATGAATCTATATCTGAAGGTGATTCCAAATGGTCTTCATGCGCTAGAAAGGACTAAGTCATATCTATATCTTTTGGAATATCGATAGTCACTATAGTCCGACCGATGCTGTTCATGAGCTCTGCCACACAATATGACATTCTATATAAGCACACAGACTAATGTTGCTCACACCTCGCCAATGCTTTGCTTTTCTTTTTTGTGATATGGATTGCATGACACAAAATGTTTTGCCGATTTTCCACTATCTCCAAAACACAACCTCAAGAGTTTGAATTTGCTTTGCACGCACTCACTAACATCATTTGGGGACTCAGCATTGTAGAGAACAAATAGAACATGCTGCAAGTTCGAAACAATTATATTGTTCTCTTTCAAAGGAGTTTCCAGCTCATAGTAACCCTGAAAAACAGAACAACGTACATCATGCATTGCTTTGATGCTTGATTTGATACCTTCTTTCCTGTTGTGATCCAAAAAGAGAACAATCACACAGACTTTGTGTTGTAGCGTGAGAGTTGTCAAACAATGATGCACCATTGACAAAGTTTAATTGAAGTCTAAAGACTCCAAGTTATCAAATATATACAATGTGGGACGCTCCCACAACGAAGAAGGAAGTTTCATGAAACTTGATTCTTCAGCTCCACAACAGATGGCCTCCTCATTTTTTGAAGTTTTTACTTTGTAGAAGAACCTTCATTCGGTGCTACTAGAGGTCCCAGTTTCATGCTCAATATTCTCAACCTTCCCTAATATGCATCATACAACAAGGTGCCCTGCCAATGGGTTATGTTGCATCACTTTGATGATAGCAAATAGCCAAACAATATTTTCTCAAAAAATATAGAACCATCATTGGATGATATTCGAACATCTTCTTTGAAGTCTAAAACTGAAGTGGTCATAGACTTGTCGACTTATGGATGGTAATTTCAGACAAAAAACATTATGATGACAACAAAAAGTTCTTGATCAATAATAGTTAACCTTGGTTCTAGACTCAGTTCACATGAATTGTTGTTAGCAATCAATCATGAGATTTTTGAATAAAAAATCAAGACTATTAAGAGTGTGGATGCTAAATCTGAATGTTAATCTAATTGTGCAAACTAGATTCTTTTGCAACCTATATTCATATGAATTAATTCCTCTTATTGATACGTCCAGAGCAAGCTACAATACATAGATGACGAATCCTATATTGGATTTATGTTCAATGCACAAACTTAGGACCAATCTCCTCAAAATAATTGTTTTACGAGGACTCTAAATCAAGGATCAGTTGCATGGTTTCCCAATCATAGGAGACTTTTGATAGATTGATAATTAGGGTGACATAGAACTTTGATTGAAAAACCTAGAAATAAATAAAAAGCAGATGGTTGGCAGAGTGCAAATAAACACCATATCAACTAGTGCTCCAAACTTGGCATACAGTAGCTTATCTAAGAATCTGATATAGAAACAATCATCCTAGTGCTTATACTAGATACTAATAATTGATATGCATGCCACTTTATGACACTATGCAACTAAAACAATAGCAGATGATTATGATAAAGTTGCTTTGATGATATTTTGAGAATGAATACTAGTTCTCACAAATATCAATGATCCAATATCGGTGATCCAATTTTTCAAGCTCAAAATTTCAATCAAGATCTATTTGTTGATACTCTAAGAGTGATGTGTTAGATAAGTGGACAATTCCCACATACATCATTGATTTACTACACTCAAGCTTAGAGTACAAATTTGTTTTAAATAATGTCTTAGTGATTGTTTGAGTATGGATAACTAGATCAACACATTTTCCCATATATTTTAATGGTCTACTCATTCAACCACTGAATGTTGTTCAATAATTCTCACTTAATAGTGTTTAGTCAACACCCACTATTGCACTCTTTAAATACAAGTACATAGATTAGTGCACTATCATTTAACAAAACATGAAACATAATTCAGATTGGCCAATTGTTGTTTCAACAACTATCAAATTCATTTCTTGCTTACAATTGCAAAGCATGAGTAAATATCATCTTGCAAGTATTTGAACACCCCCTTCCGACGAGTATTCCAAACACATGTTGGCTAGTATGTTCAAACGCTCTCATGCTAGTATTTGAGATTGCTTGTGTACGCACTTGTGAAAGCAGATAATATATTTTTCTCGCTTTTCATTTGCAATTTTTAGTAGCTTCAAGCAATCAATCAAGTCAATCAAGCCAAAAAGAACAAAAACAAAAAGTAATGGCAATAGGCTAAAACTTATAAAATCGACTAGAATGGATAGAAATAGTGAAAGCCAAGGAAAAAAAAACTTACTCTGGAATACATGTGCATGTGCATGTTCATGTGCACACATGCGAGTGATTAGTCAATTCTATGTATGGTAGTACTATATCAATGCCAACCAGTTGTCTTCCTTCTCATTGCCTTTGCCAACTTTGCCGGGCCCTTTTGTCCCTACTTTACCCCGGCTTTGGGCGGATTATCCTTCGGAAGAGCTTTTCTCAACCCTTTCAAATACTTTTGGACAGGCCCTGCTACAACGGGATATAGCGACTCTTCCTCCAACCTCGGATGACATTTCCATTGATGGCATTCTGCCCCCCGCCGTCAAGGGCCCCGTGAATCGGTGCCTTCTACTGCCATGCTGTCAGCTATTTCGGCCAAGATCTCCAAGAAGTGACGTGTTTTTGGGAATTCTCATCCTCAATCTTCCCCTAGGCTTACTAATATGAAGCGGGACATGCGTGCCAAGCTCCTTTCATCCCCAATTGTTGATGCAACTGCTCCTCAAGCATCCTCTCTCTCTGTTGGGGTTGCCTCTCTACCCTTGGACGCATGAATATTTACTCCTAGAATGTGAGGGGCCTTAATGATCTGCTCATACGTTCTTGTTTGGCTGGGGTTATTGCATCTTGTTCCCGCCGCAATGTTATCATTGGTCTGCAAGAGACTAAGTTGCGAGAGTTCAATCAGCATTGCTTGATCAAGAAATTTGCAGCCTCTTCCCATTATGTGGTGTCTCTGGTGCAAGGGATGCGTGGTGGGGTCCTTACCCTTGTCTCTCGCGACTGGCAGTTGTTCTATAGTTTCTTTCATCCAGCTGGACGGTGGACTCTTCTCCAGGTCAGCAAGCATGGGTTTGCCTTTTCTATCCTTAATCTCTATGTGCCCACCTCCCCTTTGCTCCGCACTGACTTTTGGTCTAACCTCCCTTCTATCCAAGATGACTGTCTCATAGCGCTTGGGGATTTCAATATGTACACTGACCCTTCTGATGGCCCTCGTTCCATTTCTGCTTCTGAGTCTCTTGCCTGGTTTGGTTTTCAATATGCTCATTCTCTTCTGGATGCTAACCACTGCCTTCGCGATTTCCCGCATCACACTTGGACTAATTGCAGATCTGGTCCTTTTGTATCGGCACGACTTGATCGTTTTTATGTTTCCTCTTCTGCCTCTTGGCTCCGGCTCCTTTTTGTTGAGACACATAACTTTACTTCCCTTTATGATCACAGCCCTATCCTGCTTAAGTGTCATTTTCACCCTTTGCTTTCTGTTCTTTTTTTTTCTCCTTACGTAATGAACTCGTCTCTCCTCGCTTCCAACTCTGTCGCTTCCTCTCTGACCCAACTTTTGGACTCTCCTGCTCCTCCTCACCTCAAAATTCGTGACTGTGTTGCCTTTCTTCATGAGCAAGGCAAGGTTAAGCGTCGCTCTTTGGACGGGGCTAAATTGCTGGCTTCCACTCTCCTGGTTCGTATTGCTTCTTCTCATGCCCTAGCTCACAATTCGCTGCTTTTCACCTCTTTTCAGCTCCACTGCCAGGATATCCTTCGCCGCATTGATGCTCATGTTTCTGCTGGCCTCATGCTTTGCTCTAAACTTCGTTGGCTCAAGCACGGTGACCTCCCTACTTCCTTCTTCTTCTGCACTCTTCGTCGTTTCCGTTGTGCTTCCTTTGTACACTTCCTTCATCATGATGGCTCACTTCTTAATGACTCTCCTTCTATGCTTAGGGCCTTGCTCTCTTCCTTTCAATCCCTCTCTTCTCCTTCCTTGCCTGATCATCTTCGAATGATTGCATTTTGCGCCGCTGATCCGACTCTCTCTTTTGATTCTTCTGCCATCCTGGATGCCCCCTTTTCTTTGCAAGAACTTCATCTGGTCCTTCTCTCACTCCCGCTTGATAAGACCCCCGACCCAGATGGAATTATCCCTCAGTTCTTTCTCTCCTTTTGGTCACAGCTGGGACCTCACCTGTTGAACCTTGCCCAATAGGCCCTTTCTGGATCCCTTCCTCCTGCTGTTTCTGAGGGCTTGATTAAGCTCTTTCCTAAAAAGCCCTCCCCCCTCTCCTTGTCGGACTTCCGTCCCCTTACTATGCTCAATACCTCTTACAAGATCATTGCTAAGGCCATGACCCTTCGCCTTGCTCCTCTTTTACCCTCTCTTTTGTTGCCGAAGCAATTTGGTTTTGTCAAGGCCCACAATATTATGGACTCCTTCCTAAATGTCTGGTCCTTTGCTAACTCCTTGCTTGGCTCCAATACCCCCTCACTGATTCTTAGACTTGACCTCGATAAAGCATTCGACCACATTGGTTGGGACTTTATCATTGCTAGCTGCAAGGGCTTGGGCTTGCCTCCCTCTTTCTCTGCTTTTGTGCACGCTCTTTATTCTTCTGCTTCATCGACCATTGTCTTCAATGGATGCCGCTCTTCTACTTTCTTTCCTAAGTGTGGTATTCGTCAAGGCTGTCCCCTTTCCCCCCTTCTCTTCGCCATTGCGACTGAGCCACTTTCCCGTGCTTTTTAACATGCTGCCTTGATCCGTTCTACCCGTTCAATCCCCTTTAGGCCCTCTCTCTCATTAGTTGTTTGCTGAGGATGTTACTTTGTTCTCTCTCCTTTCTGAGTCTCATGTTCTACAACTTCTTCAGATTTTTTCTGAGTTTTTCTATTGCTCTTCCTCTCGTCTTAATAAGGAAAAATCTGAGCTACATATTCTCGCTACTCACACCCCTGTCTAGATTTATGAGTTAGGCATTTCTGTTGTGCCACAGAGTTGTTACTCGTCTTCTGGGTTCGTCCTTTGGCGTCAATCTTACTCCTCGCCAACGCACTGACTCGGTTCCATCAGTCTTTTGTCTCTAAGCTTTTGAGCTGGGATCCTCACTTTCTTTCTTTCCCTGCAAGAGTTCTCATTGCTCGACACATTTTGGCTGCCTACCCCGTCTTTTTCTCTTCCATCTTCTCAGCTTCTGCCTCTCTTCATTTCTCTCTGGCTCGGCTTATTAGATGATTCCTTTGGGCAGGAAAACGACCTCTTCTATCCTGGTCCGTTTGTTCAGCCCCAACCCGAGATGGTGGCCTGAGAATTCATGATCCGCATATTAAGAATACTTCTTTGATCCTCTGACGGTTGTCCTGCTTGGTGTTTCCTTCCCAGCATTGGCATTTTCTCCTTCTCCAGTACTTGTCTGCTTCCGTTGTGGCCCCTGTCATCCTAAAGCCTTCCCCCTCTTTTCACTCCCTTCTTTCTTTTGGGGGCACTTTTAAGTTTAAAGGCCCTTTTATTCTTCATAACTTGGCTTCTTCTTTCCTTGACTTCCGGCATATTCTTTTTTGGACCAGCCCTTTGTTGTTGCCATCCAATGAGCCCATTTGGACTTCTTCCCTCTTTCCTTCTGATTATCCTTCTCTCTTTGCTCATCATCCCCGTCTTTCTCTTTCTCTTGCTCGCAAAGGCCTCCTCTCTGTTGACCAAATTTGGCAAGTGCCGTTCCAAGACCTTCTTCGTTCTCAGCCTCTTTCTTCTGTGGAGCACTCGCGAGGATCCTCCAATTGGCTTCTGCTTCTACCATTGGTCTTTCTTTGACCCCTCCCTCTGCCAGTGTTGATGGGTGGCTACCTATCCTTTCTTCTTCCTCTTTAGACTACCGAGCCACGTTTCTTCGACGTTTTCCTTCTCTCTTCCCAGATTTTTTCAATACCTCTTGGACTCGTTTTGATCCTCTTGCTTTCTCGCATTCTCGACTCAAAACTGCCTCTTCCCTTCCCATCGCTAAGCTTCGTTACTTGGCTTACCGCGTCCTCACTAAATCCTTGCCTCTTCGTGCTAGATGGCCTTTTCTTTCTGACCGACTTTGTCCACTGTGCGAGCTGGAGGAAGAAATTATTCATCTGTTTTATCATTGTTGTCAGGACCTGTGGTTGGTGGACGTCCATTGCGTCCTTACTCGCTGGTGCACTGTGCCTCCATTTGAGCAACATTATTCTGCTGGGGGATCCACCTGCTATGCATACTTCCTTACTTCCTTTCTGGCATCTTTGCAGGCTTTCTATTTTGTGGCTGATATGATTGACACGTAATAGGCAAGTTTTTGACGGCTCTACTTCGCCACTGGTGGCTACTACTTGTCTGCGACTTGCTATGTATTTTTCCATTGCTGTTTAGTAGTTATGGACTGCCTCCCTGAGTGGTGTGCTGAAGTCCTTTTTTTTTTTTTATCTTAGAACTGTTGGCGGATTGTTGTGATGGCCTTTGATGCCGTGTACAGCTTTTTGGCTTTTGTACATTTGTGAAAATCTAATAGTATACTTAACCTTTGCAAAAAAAAATAAAATCAAAACTTCTCCTCAAAATAAAAAATTATCGATATTGGTGAGTAATTTCATTGTGTAAGATGAGTATATATCTAAAATACTCACACTAACAATAGAAATTTTTAGTGCCAAAGTATAAAATCATTAAAAAAAAACTAGGTGGCCAATCTATATAGAAACTTATACATACTATAGATCATAAGCAAGATCAAACACAAAAACTAGTAGCAAAAAAAAAAAAACAAAGTGACAAGTTTTTGTTTGATTCAAGGTGATCCCCAACGACGGTACCAGAAATTTTGTATTACACAATTCTTCCACTCTTGGTAGATGTCATGGATTGGAACATTTCAAAGATGAAGAGGGGTGTTAAGATCAAACCATTGGCAAGTTTAGGGTCTAGTAAGAGATCGATCCAATGCAGAGAGCATGATATAGAGACAAAACTCTACAATACACTATGAGTAGATGGAGTTGTCACGTACTACCTCTATCACAGACGCTAAGAAGAGACAAGGCCGTCCTAAAAGCTTCTACTATTCATATCCCTCAAGTAGTATCATTTTTGGCTGACTCGAGGAAGTAATGAACTGCATTCAACACTTGTGCTTGTATACAAGAAAAAAAAAAAAACAAGACTACAAAACTTCATAGTATGATAATGCAATAATGGATAGATCACATTTTTACAATTACGACATTTTTCACACAAATACAAATACACCATTTGGCAATGTCTTAACTTTTTTATTTATAATATCTCCAAAATTGAGGGTGTTGCTCCTCATTTTACAAACCACATGGCAAAATAGTTGGAAATATTTTAGAGATCTTCCAATTGCACTTGTGAAAGCTTTCTTAATATACATTAAGAGGAGTGGAGGAGATCTATTAAGACTTGAGAAGAAAATTTCAAAGTAAAATAATAATAAAATCCTCATGACCTATTAAGACTGGAGAAGAAATTTTGAAAGTAGAATAATAAAAAAAAATCCTCATGACCTATTAAGACTGGAGAAGAAAATTTGAAAGTAGATTAAAAAAAAATCCTCATGACCTAATGCAAGCTTAGAAAATAGTGTAAGTAGGAGGCATATATTAATCTCTTTCCTATCTTTGTATGTAAGCGAGTTATACCATAGAGTTGGCATAACTTTATTGATGCATTGATCAAGTTTATGATACTTCATATTTTTATGTAAACTTGAATGTTTATATATGTTCTAAGTCTATTGATATCAATCTTCTTATAGCTATTTTGTTCTTGGATAAAATTGATGCATTGGTATTTCATTCTATCATCCTTTAGTTTCTTTGCACGTTGAGTTTTTATGTTTGTGATCGAGCATCATCTTGGCCACATCTTATGTGAAACTTTCACATAATGCTTGGATATTTCATGAATGCATTAAAAAGTGTTTGCCTTGCTTTTGAAAGTCGGTTATGCAGATTATCTCATTCCATGTGCTACACGAGCTCAAAAATTCGCCATGGCAAATGGTAGGTACGAGCTTAACAAATATGCTAGGTTTCACCAGCTATTGTTATTTTTCAATTTGGTCAAGAAAAAACTTATGAACCAACGCTACAAATATTGTTTAATGTGTCTTTGAAAACTTTCAAAAATAGTTTTCTGGCCTTCATGATGGCAATTACATCTTGAAGCAAATTTTATTGGCTAATCTATTCAGACATATTATTTTTGTTCCATGCATGACTATGAGGACGATGATCCTTCACCACATGGGATTCATAGAACCTAAATGGACAAATTCATTGCTCTAATGAATTCATTGACATTAAGAGTTGAGACCATCATTCAATAATATGGAGCAATGTATGAAGCAATATCACCAGATGAAAATATGCAACAAAAAGATGCTTTGGGAGGCGCAAGCAAGAGAGATGCTGATGAAGTAGATAAACGAGACATTTTTGTGTAATGATCTGTCACCCCTTGCGATGCTTACCAGGACAATATTATGGATCCTCAACCTTTTCGCCACTGATCTTCAAGGTTACAAGAGGAACAACTTGTATTCAAGGCTCTTCTCTTCAATACAAGGCCATGACAGGGCAAAACCTCCTTGAGAATGCCCATTAAAAAAGACAGTCTCGATATACATAAAAATAATACAAGCCAAAGGTGGTCATTCGCTTGGAATTATCGGTATTGGAATACCCAATATCTAGATTCACAAATCTTCGGAAAGACCCAGACGTGCTCCCTAAATATCAAAGACAAACACTAATAGTTCATATAAACCAGATTTCTGTAATTCAAAAGCTCGGAATTGAAAATCTAAAACTGCATTTGTACGTTTCGGAAAGACTCCAATTGTTCCTTAGTTGTGCAGATTACTAACCGGCAGAACTGTGAACTCGTAAGTCAATTCACAATAAATAGACAAACGAAAATATACTTTTATTGCAATTCACAACATCTGTATCTCTATCCTAAACGAAAAGCCCTTCAAACAAGCAAAGGCGTGTATGCCAATTCACTGTACAATTATGTTAAAAACATTAAATTGCCTTGAAAAGCTATTTTGGTCAGCTGAAATTGGCACGAAGTCTAACTAGTTAATATATTTGAAGAAGCAAACAGACCTGAGCGTGTACTAATAGGATCAGTACAGTTCAAAAAACCAAGGCTCAGGCTTCAGCAGTCCCAAGATTGATTATCAACTCTGCTTTCTTCGATTCAGAGTTCCAACTTCCCTCCTTGCTATTGCAAAATTCAACTCACCTAGTCATGCACCGGAGCTGCTCAGAATGAGAAGAATTTTTGGCACATCCTTCAGACTAACCCCAGTTTTGGATCAATGTCGTACTTTTCATGTTTTTTCTCGCAAACAGTGGACTGTGCTGAACTCTGGGACCGGCACGCGGATTGTAAGGAGACGGAAGGGAGGTTTGGGTATATCTGCATATTGCATTATCTTGAATATAATTGTTTTTGTTCTCTATGACATCTAATCTAAACGTCAAGATTATTGTTGCGACGTACTGTGTCTTTCGTTAAAACTTATAAGAAACTGCTCCCACCTCGTGCCAAGGCCCAAGAAAGTCATTAACCAACAAAATCCCCGTGTCCAGGTGTACAAAGCTCTTTGCTCGCCATTCGCTCTGCGTAACCCAAGCTGTAATGCCATTTCGCGTGCCTGATCTCCATTTTAGAAAAGCGGAAGTTTTACTGGAATGTCATATTAAGATCAGTCAGAAACACAGCTTTTCAAAGCAGATAAAAGATGCTTATTACAATGCATTGAAAGGCAACATTTAAGTTTGTAGCCTTTCAAAATCAAAGCGTAGCTGATCCATATGCGGCTTGTTATTCCTTACTGCAGACTTCCCCCCATCTACATCTCCATCCCCATCTTAATCTCCACTGAAGATTTTTCGCCATCTGCATCCGTTTCAGAGTCTGCAGAGTCCAAATTCCCACCTAAAATCTGCCCCCAGAAAATGTCACTCATACCCAGCACATTATGAAGGTTGCCACCTGCCCCTGCCCCGTCTTCATATTGAAAATCTTCAGTCTCGCTAGCAAACCCCATCTCCACAGGCAGAAGATCTTTGCTTCTCCCACCCACTACATCATCTGATGCTGAATTCCTAGCAACCCCATTAGGGCATGTTTCAACTTGGGAGCGGATATAATTTTCGAGCTCAAAAGCAAGCTGCGAGCTTCCTGCAATGCCGGTTTTTGTTGACCCATGGATTTCAGTAATAGTATATTCATCATCGTCCTCCTCGTCCTCTTCTTCTTCACCGTCCGCTGCTTTCTGGTCCGCCATCTCAGGAACCCGCCTGTCGCTGAGATTGGATGGCGCATCCAGCTTGGTCGATGCGTCTGAAGAGTTAAAGAATTCAACAAGCATGGAGTAAACGTGCTCACTTCCCCAAGCTACTTCGTACTTCACACGATGATCTTGTCCTCCTGAAGTGGATGTTCCCGAAACGCCAGCAGCAACTTCGATTTCCTGCTTTGGTAATCTTCTCTTCTTCGTGACGGTTCGAAACCGTTTAAGGGCATCATTTGGATGCATTAATTGTGCAAGAAATGTAGGATTCTGCATAGCTTTTGCCAAAAATGACATCATTTGACCTTGTCGTTGTTCTGTAACATGCAAACGTTGGCCCATCACATGCAACTCCCGCTCTGCTGCTTGTTGTTGTTGTCTCATTCTCACCAGTTCAAGCATGAGCACATTCTTGTCTCGTTTCAATCTTTCTAATTCTCCTTCCATTCCCCCAAACTTCCCGACCTCCACAAATTTAGGTCCTTGGCCAGCTTGTTGCTGAGATTGACTAGACTGAGCAGGTTTTCGACGCTGTATCGACTTCAGTAATTGCCTCTCGCCTCTCAAAAATCCTTCATTAGCAAATTCCCACCGATCCGGGTCAACCTTACGAAATCCCTGCAAATCCACCGGTGACAGTGATAGTTATCGACCACTTAGATATGATTATGGGAACTGTGAAAAATAAAAAGCATGGGTTTTCAAGCATTTCACTTGATATATTGCACACACGCGGCTATGTATGTAATATTGACCAACATTGTGGCAATCGTGGAGTAAACTAATTATTTCCTAAACCAGTAGCTGTCTAGACGCCTTTAGAGCGCTCCTCCTTAAATCCGCTACTCACGTAAGTGTTGAGTTGTCGAACGAAACTTGAAAAATTGTTGTGCTTGAAGAACTTTGGGATTAAATCCCGTGAAAACTCGGGAGGATTCCAAACGACAAAACTATTATCGGTGCTGCTCCATGACACAATTTCGTTTGTCGCTGGATCATCAACCATATCATAGGTTTTTGTAAGAAATGGAGGTGGAGCAGAACTATGTAACGCATCCATTGGTTGAGGCATGGTACGCAGTTGGGGTGAGACGGTAGCTACAGAGACCTTGTCAATTGACGAACGACCGAGTCCCTCGTGTGCCTGGAATAAATCATCTTTACCGTCCATAGGCCGATGATTTGCAGAGGTACGAACAGAAAAATCCATCATACAAATGCCTGCAGATTTTGTTACTTTTACAGTTAAATTCTAGCACCAATGCATGTAGCCTAACTCTGACTCCTTGGCACTTAAAACTTGCGCACTTACTGAAACACACATTACGCAAGGAGCCTCGATTAAAATTTCAAACTGAACCAATTAAGATTAAGAAATCGGTTACTATCTTGACTTCCCATAAGCTGACAAAATACCTGCTCAGTCCAGGCCGAGACGCATGATAACAATGTACTTTTCCTTTAGATTGGAAGTCACAAGACGTAGAGAAAAGGGAACAACAGAGATGCAACACACGATCTTTTACACAAATGAGTACAAACCGGGTGTAAATAAAATGCTCAGCCGGAGCAGAAGACGAATCATTTATCCCGAACATAGCAATGCCAAAATCTCTTCAGTAAAAGAGTTTTCAGCCTGGGGATAAGTTTCCGTATAGTGAACTTGTCAAACACCAACTTTGTAACAAGAGTCTATATACTCCCACACAACATGATCTGAAACGCTCAGCAACCCCAGCACCTCCTTTCACAATCTAAAATCACGAACTAACGATTACAACTTCCCAGATTCAGTTGAAATGCCGGATGCATGTGAGATTATACACACAAGGAAAACTTCCTCATGGAATTAGCCCTTCACTAGACTTTGCACAGGAATTAGGACAACTTCCTCACGAGATTACATACGAGCTCTCTCGAATTTTCGAAAGTAAACTTTTTGGAACAGCTAGAAGGTTCTGCTGGTTTTTGAGAGTGAAATTTGTCTTTGGGATGACTTGGACTAGGAGCTGATTTCGATACATGTACTTCACCTCTGGCTTCAGGCCCAAGGGAAGAATAGCAAAGGACCAACGTGCCATGCGTCCATTATTAGCGTAATCCGCATAAGATTAGACAGACGCTCTTCACTTTTCCCAAATAGGAGTCTGTCTTTCTCTCGACTTCTGAAATAGGAAAGTCCATCGAGAGTGGACAGTGGAGATTGAAAAGACGCAAACGAAGATGACCTTATCCGATCATGGAACGCATGCATGACGGTGTAACATGACGCTCTCTTCATCTCCGTTCATGCTACCTATGATACCATGACTACATTGATTAGAGTACATTGATTGAGCACATTACAAAATTGCCATGGGTTAAGGAGGCAGTGGACACCCCCCCTCGATGTCGCATGCAAGGCATTCCTATCTGCGCCGAGTGAACAAGGGTATTGAGAAGTCAAACCAGCTAAATTATTTTGTTTTCTATTTTCAAAGATTTTATTTCAAATTATGTTTGCCATCTTTACATTCTTTATAGACCTTTGTTCTATCATGAAAGCTTGAAGGTTGAAGTAACTTTCATTATGAGTTGAGGCTGAGATTGAAGTTGCCACACACTATAGCATAGGTGCTCTTAAGATTAGATGAAATGTCATTGGGTAGATTGTGTCTCATATTGCCTAGAGAAAGCTTGCCGCCCCACTCTCGCAGCTCAAGCTTGCTACTGGTGGGTATAACTTCTTCATATCAAATACATAGGACATAGTGGGATATTGACAATTTTTCATTAATTTTTTTTTGCAAAACTTTAAGTTACTATTAGATATAAACAAAATGTACATGAGCAAAAAAACAACCCAAGCTTAAAGCCTAATAAAGTCATTTCCCTATAAGGGAAAACTATACAATCCAAAATGAAACCACGACTATTACCACTGTCTTGCAGGGAGGCAGTCCAGTAAGCATTAAGTGTTGTAATGATAAACTAGCTAGAGAGCATGGCAGAAAATGCATACCAAATTGAAGATAGGTAGCAACCGAGAATGGAGTAGAGAAACCCTAAAAAATTAGTTGGTTCCGAAGCATCCAAATCTTCCATAACACAAAGAGCCTGCATACATTCCAGAATGTGAGCAAATCCTTGCTTATATAGGGTGAATCACCTAGCAGTATAAAGGAGACAATGAGCAGTCATGTAGCCTTTCAGTGATGAACAAGTGCGTGAAGTCCATCCAGAAGTGCATGTTGCAGTGAGCGAACAAGTGCTCAGATGGGTTGTTGTAAAGTGGTGAGGCCCTTATTTGCCAGTGTCAGACAGAGCCTGGGGTGAGTTTGAAAACAGGGAGGCAAACCAGAGGGGAAGAGAGAGAAGTTCCAAATGGGCTCTTCAAGAGGAAGAGGGGCCTGAGGTGACGGGAGAAAATCTCCAAAAGGTAGGAGGTAAGGTTTTTGAGAATGAAGGGGCCCTTTAAGCGAAAGGATCTCCCAAAGCTGAGAAGCTTGGCAAAAAGGGGGACAAGGCAAAGCAGCGGAGGGACAATTGCGACAAGAGACATAAAGAAATGAGCAAAAATTTCCAATGTTGGGAGGGGCTGATGGGTGGAGGACAAACGGTAGGCTAGAAGAGAGCGGTTCTTACGCAGGGGGTCAAGGATGCCAAGGCCACCATTGGCCACAAGAGCATTGCAAAGGGCCCAAGAAAAAGATGATGTTTCCTCACTCATAAATAGCGACAAACCAGCTTGGCTACCACTAGAGGAATTCCAAAATAGAAAATGACCCTTTGTAAAGATACTTCAAATTTTTTTCTCTAATTTCAACCACCACCTGGCCCAATCGAAATACACACAATTCAAATCTACGTAACGTAGCTCCAATAAATTGGAAAATAAAAATATTGTCATGTGCCAAATCTAAGCAAATAGCAATTACAATGGAAGTAAAGCTAAGAGCAGAGCTACAACTCAAGATTTGTCATAACTTTTTGGATACTAATCCAAATGACCTGCCACATGGATCAGATCAAAGCTAAGACAATGCTCTAAAATCCTTTGGAAAGAAACTAGAAATTAAAGCTCAGATCAAATCTGAAAAATTCAAATCAATTGAAGGCAAAATTCTAGTAACCTATTTTGACAGCTTTTGGAAAAAGTGCAATAACTTTTGCATCTCTTATCCAAATGGCTTGAAAATTGGTGCAAACCTATTGAGCAAAGCTTAAACAAAGCTCTACAAACCTATTGAGTCAAATTAGGAATGAAAAATGAAATTTAATGCTAAAAATTCGTCTGAACAGAACTAAAAAATTCAAAGTTAAAAACTAGCAAAAAGAAAACTACAAAAACAATAAATTCATCAAATCTGATGGAATCCTCATAGAATCATCACGAATCATGGATCTATGCTCTGATACCAAAAAATGTCACTTAGAATTTGCTTTGCACAGGAACACAGATCATGCTACACAATAACACAGACAGAAAATCACTCTCTTCAACAAGCTTACATAGCAACTGTATGTCTCAAAATGAAATTACACTATACGTATAGTTGTTCACTCAGGCAACTCATGCATGACCCAGGTTGCCGTTGGCGGGACGCGTGTCCCGTCGACTTGCCTCGTGATGAGGCCAACTGATCCTTATCCACTAATAGGACCACAATACAGTAACACAGTGATTCTAACTTTAATTCTAACTCTCTCCCTTAAAGTAGAGTCACTTTTTATACAGTCATATACATAGCTTTAAAGTCAACAAACTTTAAGTACAGAAAGCTTTGATCTAAACTCATCAAACTTTTCTCCAGTAAGTGGCTTAGTGAAAATACCAGCTAGTTGTTCTTCTGTGCTACAATGAACAACATGAATTTCACGACTCAGCAACCTCTCACGTATGAAGTGATATTGAATCTCAATGTGTTTAGTTCTCGCATGGAACACTGGATTCTTTGTTAGCTGAATGCCACTCTGACTGTCGCTATGTAAAGTCGTGGGATTTTTTTGCTTCATGCCAATTTCTTCCAAGATTTGTCTCAACCATATAGCTTCTTGTGCAGCACTACACATTGCCTTATACTCTGCTTATGTGGTGGAAAGAGCATTTGTACTTTGCTTCTTACTAGACCTGGAAAAGCAATTACCACAAAACTGGAATATATATCATGTGGTGGATCTATGATCATCATAGTCACCTCCCCAATCCGCATCCACATAGCCACACAACTCAGGTAAACCATCATGCTTCCTGTAAATCAAGCCATACTCTGAAGTGCCTTTCACATAATGCAAAATGCGTTTAGCTGCTTTCCAATGCGTTTCCGTAGGTGCTGCCATAAACTGACTTACAATGCCAACAACATAGCATATATCTGGTCTAGTTGTGGTAAGGTAAATCAAGCTCCCTACTAACTGTCTATATAGCGTAGCATCAAATGACTGTGATTCATCAAGCTTAGAAAGCTTTTTACCTGGTTCAATAGGAGTGTTTACTGGTTTGCAATCCTGCAACCTAAACCTGTGCAGCAACTCTTTGACATACTTCACCTGTGTTAAACCCACTTCATGTCCTTTTTGCCACATTTCTACTCCAAGGCAGTAATGCATCAGGCTGAGATCCGTCATCTCAAATTGTTCCATGAGGTCTTTCTTGATCATGCCTATCATCTCTTGATTATTTCCCATAATAATCAAGTCATCAACATAAAGAGCAATCAAAGCAACCATACCATCAAAGCATAAGACATATAGATTTGGATCAAAATGTGTTCTCACCATCCCCTTTGAACGAAAGTAGGCATCAATCCTGCTATACCACGCACGTGGTGCTTGTTTAAGACCATAAAGCGCTTTCTTCAAGCGACATACTTTATTTTCATGTCCTTTCGTTACAAAGCCTTCAGGTTGATCCATGAACACTTCTTCTTCTAACTCACCATTTAGAAAAGCAGATTTCACATCCATCTGATGCAAAGGCCAACCAAAATGTGAAGCTAAAGCAACAAGTAGACATAGAGTATTCCACTTACAAACCAGCGCAAAGGTCTCCTCATAGTCAATGCCTTTATTTTGTGCATACCCTTTGATCACCAATCTTGCTTTGTGCTTTGCTATACTTCCATCTGCATGGTACTTAGTCCTGTATACCCATTTGCAACCAATGGGTTTCTTGCCAACTGGTGGTTCTACTAAGTCCCATGTGCTATGCTTAGCAATTGACTCCATCTCCTCTCCCATGGCCTTGATCCAAATGTCATCATCCTTCGCTTCACCAATAAGTTGAAGGTTCTTTGCTTTGAATAATGCTAGATAAGAGAGCATAATTTGCTTCATACCTTTCAGGTAGTATCTTCTCTCTTGTTGATCTTCGTAGCTCTCCCTGGTTAGATGATCCTGGAAAGTCATCTATGTCGCGGCTCTCCATCAATCTCTCAAACCACTTAGGGAACTTTCTGTCAGGTGATCGGCTTCTTGGTGAAAATGTATCCCACGGTACATCCTTCTCCTTGCATTTGTCACCTGTAACTTCAATCCTTCTTGCCCCAAAAGGTTTGTCCCTACCTCTCCAACCTGTTTCTTAAGGTTGAGTAATAGTATCTTCAGATGTATCCTCATGTTCATTACTCGGAAGGTCAATGAATGGATCATCATTAGGTGGTATTCTCACTATACCATCTTTCCCACTGGATGTGTCTATCTTCTCAGCATCCTCGTCTTCATACATCTTGGATTCATCAAAGATAACATCTCGGCTTATATGGATTTTGTTTTCGACTGGATCAAAACATCTATAGCCCTTCACACGATCATCATATCCTAGGAATATGCACTTGATAGCTTTTACATCAAGTTTACGTCTCTCTTCCTTAGGAATGTGTACAAAGGCCTTACATCCAAAGATTCGCAAGTGGTTCACCTTTGGCTTCTTCTTTGTGAATGCTTCCTCAGGTGTTATCTTTGGTATGACAATGGTAGGACTTCTATTTTGAAGATAGACTGCCGTGCTACATGCTTCTGACCAAAAATCTTTTGGTAATTTCATCTCAGCTAGCATAGATCTGGCACTTTCCACAATCGTACGATTTTTGCACTCAGCTACACTATTGAGAACAGGAGTATGAGCTTGCGTAAATTGTCTTTTAATCCCACATTGATCACAAAGATCATTGAAGTCATCCTTTTTACCACAATGGAAGCACTTGCCTTTCTTCTTAGTTTTGCTGGAAGATCCCTCATCCTCCTAAGACTTGGCAAATTGCTGCTTAGACTTCTTCTTGCCCTTGCCCTTGCCTTGTTTTTGGCGTGTCGCAAGTGCCTGATCGTCAGTATTTTGACGTCTAGCTTTCACCATTTCTCGTCGTTGCTCTTCCTGCATCAAGATTCCTGTGAGCTCATCAAAGGTTGGCAATCTTTCTCTTGACTCTATTCCACTCACAAACATCTGATAGGGTTCTGCAATGCCGCATAATGCATTATGCACCAGCTCCACATCACGTATGCGCTCTCCAATAGAATACAGTTCATCTCGCATTGTCTTGATTCTAGTCATGTACGTCTGAATGTGCTCTCCTTGTTTCATGTGGGCACTATTCAACTTTGACTTCAGAAACATGATTCTTGACGGATTTGACGTCTCGAACTGCTCCTTTAGCACATCCCATGCCTGTCTGGGTGTAATAGCATCACAAATGTGGGTAATGATGTGATCCTTCACTGACATGTTAATGAAGGTCAAAGCTTTCCTCATCTTTTTGTCGAACACTTTGATGTCTGCTTCATTTGGCGGCCTTCTCTCATCACCTGTGATGACTTCTCACACATCTTTCTCCATCAGTATGTTTTTCATTTTGAATTTCCACACTGCATAGTTGGAAATTCCGTCCAATTTGCTACTTTCACTCAAAATGGACTCGCAAAACTGCTTGAAACTTCTGCCTTAGGCTAAGAACAATATGTCGAGGCCAACAGTGATGTCAGAAGTTGAAAATAATGACCTGCACTTTTTTTCTTACCAGGCCACTCGTCGCTTTACCACCAATTTGAAAGCCAAATCGGTGTCACCTTCCGATATGCACTCAGTCGTCAACTCCCAACAACGTGCCCAGTGGAATGGTGAAACCACTTCTAACGTACTCTGAACACTTTCTCCGCTGCAACCACTCTGTTTTGCTGTACCGTACTTGCAGGTACAGTTCGGGTGCCCTTCATTTGGAGGTTATAGCCTTTCGTTTGGGTCAAAATGGGCAAAGGACCAAAAAAGAGGGACTTTTCTAGCTTTTGAACTGTTTCTTCACTTTGAAGAAACTTCAGTCTTCACTTGTGAAGGGACCCAACTCAACTTTCAGTATGAAAATTTTTAATGAATTTGAAGGCCAGAATGCACTTCAATTCTTCAGGGCCCTGTTCAAAGCTCATCCAATGGCTGAACCAAATCTTGTGGTTCAAATTTCTTTCCCATCACAGATTTTGCACCATTGATTCATTTGACACCTCATCCAAAGGTCCAAACTGCATCTGGGCATTGACCCATGCTCTTGCAGTCACTATGGTCTTCGGTACACTAAGTTATCTATTGCATTGGGCGCGCGAACAGCCCGCGACCACCCTACCTGCGGCCGCGCCTCTCTTCTCTGAAAATTATCAGATTAAACTCTCTTGTGGATCGTTTTGAGCACGATCTGAGGCCTGGAGCAGGGTCGCCCTACTGAATCCATGACTGTAGAGTGTTCAGTCAGGAAATTCCATGGAGAAACGGTGATTTTAGCTCAACTTGACAAAGTGGTTTTTTTCACCTGTTTACTGCAAATCTGCTAGGTTAACTGTCTGGAGACAAATCTCTGACATAAACCTCAGAATCTCTCCATGGCTGGTTGACAATGTGATTAGTTTCCTTCCTGTCATTACGGCATCCAAGACGGTGCACAAACAGCTGCGAAATTACCAGTTACGTATAAAAACCGTAACCCCAAGCCCGGTTTCAATTTTCAGCTGGCTTCAAAATTGTCAATTTTTCACCAAATTTTTCCCTGTCTGATGCTATGCACAGGCTAATAATCCCTTTGCCGAGCTTAGCAAGCCTCTATAAATTAGAAATCGTGCACCAGTGCTTCTCTTTCCGTCTTCAACCCGCCGTAAAACCCCGAACTCTCAGAAGACGGTTCTCCCGAAGCTCTCTTCAACGGCGACACTGTACTGTGTACACTCCCTGTACGGCTCTAACCAACTTAGAATTTGCTTTGCACAGGAACATAGATCATGCTATGTGAAAGATTTCAGATCCTTAAGATCCAATCTACTTGAATGATCTTTGGTTAGAAAGAGAAATACACTACCAATTTCACCAATGTAGAAAAATCAACATCTACACACAATTTGAGATGCAAACACTAATAGAACTTGATCAAACTTGAATGAAATGATTATGTACTGTTGCTTTCCGTACAAAACCAGCAAGCTACTGTATTTCACACGTGTGGATCCAAAAATAGCAAATATAGATCATTCTACACATAGAATTGCAAGGAATCACCAAGATAGTGCACCAATGGATAGTAGAACCCAAGAGAACCATGTATAAGCATGAAATGAGATAGAGAAGAGAGAAGATGACTCTCTCCACGAGTTACATCCTTTTATAGCAGGTCCAAACCCTATTTGGCCACTTGGCTTTCCCACCAAAATGCTAACCCTACCAATTTTGGGTCTAGATTCAATGTACCCAACTTATTCAAATTGAATCTACTCAAACTCGCATTCTATCTTTCTCACTCTTTCAAAAAGTGTTTATTCAAATGATATTTAGACTAATGAACTTTGAAAAGTCAATCTCTAATTCTAAAACAAGTTTTGGCCTCAATAAGCCAAATATGGAAATATTGCAAAAATGTGATGAAACTAGTTGAATCTTTCACACTCCCTCTTCAACTAGTTTTAGCATAGACTTTGATAATACTCCAAGTGAAGTCCTATGCTTCATGAACAAGTCTTTTCCCAATGCTTTGGTGAAGATATCAGCTACATCTTCCCTTGAAGACACATGTTGAAGCTCCACCTCCTTTGCAATGACTCGCTCCCTCACAAAATGATATTGTATCTCAATATGCTTGCTCCTTGCATAGTTTTTGACAATAGAACTTTGATCCATCATAAGAATGATCTTATTCCTATGAATAGACCTTCTTTCAATGATCATGTAATGCTCAAAATAGAAACAACCATAATTGATATAGAGAATAGTGTCCACTTGGGATGCTTCACTATTTCTTACATCAATTTTATATGTAAAAATGTGACTAGAACATGAAGAATCAAATAGAATGTAAGTGAGATGATTCCACCGTGCTTCCAACTCTGAACTCTCTGGAAAAATACATCAAACAAACAATAAATGTGAGTGATCAACTTTTGCTTGCATGTCTCCTCCTCCTTTGTCCTTTGTTGCCTTGTATCCACCATGATACTCCATGAATGAGCCTCCATCTTCATCTTGCCTCAAGATACCATCATACCTTGATGACTTGACCATGAATGAGTGACATAATGAACCTACAATAGCTTCATTTCCATCAGCAAAATCATCCAATAATGCTAGTACAAATCCAACATCAAAACAATGCTCACCAATGTAGCTAGTTTTACCATATCTTGACAATTTGCACACGTCCACGTGAAATTGCTCAAACATGAGATAGAACAAGTAAAGTAAACTTGAGCAACACTTCTTTGCTGCTCCTTTGACCTTACTTGAGTCTTCAATATGCTGCAAAAATAGATCCATAACACCTTTGCAAATTACCTCTCCTTTGATGCTCTTGACTAGCTCCAAATTGCCAACTTCCCTTTTGACTAGTTGAAGCGCTTTGAGATCAATTTCTTGATCTTCAACTTGATCATCAAAGTCATTGATCAAACTTTGTTTTCCAGATCCAATACTTGATTTTACATCAAGATAACATCCATCCACTTGCATAGCTCCATGTACACAAGAAGATCCTCCAAAAGATGTTTCACTCTTCATAAGAGCTTGATACTCAAGATCCATTGCTTGGATCCACTCCTCTTATTTCCTTGCTTGATCTACACTTGTAGGATCATCCAAAGAGGTTAGGAAAGCAACATAATTTCCAGAAACTACTTGCTTACCCTTTTGATCATATGTGAGCCTTGAAGGTACTTGTCTTTCTCTTGATGTTCTCCTTGGCTTTTGACTTGATGAAGGTCCATCATCACCACCATCCAAAGTAGGATCCTTCTAATCAACATCAAGAATGTTAGATCCATCTACTTCACCATCAATCATGCTTGAAGACACCTTTGGAATGTTTCTCTCATAAAAAATGACATCTCTACCAACAATCACTTTGTTAGTAGAAGGAATGTAAACCTTGTAGGCTTTACTCACCTCACTATATCCAACAAAAATACCTCTTCTTGAAGATGGATCCTCCTTGGTCCTATCATCAAGAGTAATGTTGACATAGCATGTGCATCCAAAGGTTCTTAGAAAGTTGACACTCGGCCTCCTCTTGAATAGCATCTCAAAAGGTGTCCTTCCATCCAAAATAGCACTCGACCACCTATTGCACAAGAAATTGGCACACAACAAAGCTTGATCCCAAAATGGTTTGTCAAGATTAGCACTTAACCTCATAGCTTTAGCACTTTCACATAAAGTTCTATTCTTCCTTTCAGCCACTCCATTTTGTTGTGGGGTCCTTGATGTTGTATACTCCCTCTTGATCCCATGCTCATCACAAAAGGCCTTGAACTTGTTAGATATGTACTCACCACCATTGTCACCTCTCAAGCACTTGATCTTTGTGGAAAATTGGTTCTCCCTTGCATTCTTGAACTTGACAAAGACATCATACACTTCATCCTTGCTCTTTAGTAGATAGATCCAACAAAATCTACTAAAATCATCAATGAATGCTACATACATCTTAGCTCCACTATTGCTAATTGTAGTAAATCATGAATATCCGAATGTACAAGTCGAAAAGGCTTTGTAGATCTAGAAATAGATCTAGTATAAGGTAGTCTATGTGACTTAGACAAAGCACAAGACTCACAAACATGCTTGTCATTACTTAAGGAACTTGGAAGACCAATCACAACCTTCTTCCTTGCCATTACCTCCAATGACTTGAAGCTGAGGTGTCCCATCCTTTTGTGCCAAACCTCTTGAATAGAAATTTGCTCCCTTGCAACACATCCAACTTGGTTAGCAATAACACAAGCATCAAGTTTGAACAACTTCCCTTGCCTTTTACCTTTCTCAATCAAGACATCCTTCCTTTTGATCAAACAAGCATCTCTATCAAACTTCACCTTGAGGCCCTTACTTAGCATTTGACTCACACTAAGCCAATTCTTGGTAATAGATGGAATAAACAAGACATCCTCCAAATGAACATTCCTATTTGTAGAAAGAGAAATAGGAATTGTGCCAATCCCTTTGATTGCACACTCACCATCATTGGCCGTGTAGATCACCCTCTTGTCATCTCCATATGCCAACAAAGAGGTGAAGTACTCTTTGTGAAAGGTCATGTATGAACTTGCTCCACTATCAATCCACCAAGGATCTAAATCTCCATCATTAGCAAGCATACATAAAGACATCACAAAAGCATCATCATTTGCATCTTGCACATCCAAACCATCCTCATCAAGAGTAAGATTACCTTGCTTGTCTCCTTGATCTCTCTTCTTCTTGTAGCACTCACTTGCAAAGTGTCCTTTGATGCCACAATAGAAGCACTTGAGCTTTGATCTATCCTTATTTTTGCCACTTGAGGAAGCATCCACTTGATCTTGCCCTTTAGACCACTTGCTTTTGGTTTTTCCCTTGAATTTGCCCTTTGTGAAATAGCATCCTCTTTAAGTGTCGATGTAGATCCACCTCTTGCTTGAAGCCTATATTCCTCATTGATCAAGATCTCTTGAAGATCCATCAAACTTGGCAAAGTCTTTTGAATAGCAATACTTTGAACAATGTTAGCATGAGCATCCAACAAGCCATTAAGAATCACTTGAATAAGCTCTCGTTCCTTAATGCTTTCATCTATGCAAGCTAACTCATCATTCAATGCTTTCATTCTCAAAACAAAAGTACTTGGACTTTCTTCATTATTTTGCAAACAAGAAGATTTGCCTTCTTAGAGTCAACACTCTAGAAGTAGACTTGGATTCATAAAGCTTCTTCAATGAATTCCAAGCATCCAGAGATGATGTGCACTTACCAACTTCCTTGAGAAGTTCATTGGTAACATTCATCTTTATCATGTGTAGAGCCTTCTTGGCCCTCTTGTCATACCTCAATTGATCTTGTTGTGTTGCTGGTCTCTCCTCCAAACCTACAACAATATCCAAAACATCATTCATCTCAAGAAGTGACTCCATCCTCACTTTCCATAATGAATACTTACTTGAGGTAAGCCTATCATTGGCTTCCAACATGACTCCAATTGAGGTTGCCATGTAGCAATGACCTGATCTTCTCTTTCAACCTGCTTCAATGCACAAAGCACTCCTTTGAACAACAACAAATGCTTTCAAAAGAAATCACCAAGATTTGAAACTATCTCACAAATTCTCTTCTAGCACTTATCCAAGCAAATCAACACATAGAATCATGGAATCTTGATCAACCTATGATCTATCCTCAATCTAATGACTTTTGCCACTTCCTAAGATTGAAACACACTCAAATGAAGTCCAGAAACCTCACTATCTAGAGATCCAATCAAAATTAGGGTTTTGACAAAATCACAAAAAATTGACTATTCCAAATCTACATGCAAATGCTGAAAATTTGATATGCAATCTATAAGCCACCACTTAGGCTGAACCAATGATCCAAAAATCGGCCAAATCCAGTATGTGAATTCAAAAATCGGAATTGAACAAGTATATTGACCTATTTAGTGTTTTGATCTACAAAAGATCCAATCTACAAAAGCAAAAACTTCGATTTTGGTGTAGAATCCTCTCTAGCATACTCTAGACTTGATATCTTCACCAAATCATTGATAGATCTGATTTCCTCCTTCATAACCTGAAACACACTACCAATTTCACCAATGTAGAAAAATCAGCATCTACACACAATTTGAGATGCAAACACTAATAGAACTTGATCAAATTTGAATGAAATGATTATGTACTATTCCTGTCCATATAAAACCAGCAAGCTACTGTATTTCACATGTGTGGATCCAAAAATAGCAAATATAGATCATTCTACACATAGAATTGCAAGGAATCACCAAGATAGTGCACCAATGGATAGTAGAACCCAAGAGAACCATGTATAAGCATGAAATGAGATAGAGAAGAGAGAAGATGACTCTCTCCACGAGTTACATCCTTTTATAGCAGGTCCAAACCCTATTTGGCCACTTGGCTTTCCCACCAAAATGCTAACCCTAGCAATTTTGGGTCTAGATTCAATGTACCCAACTTATTCAAATTGAATCTACTCAAACTTGCATTCTATCTTTCCCACACTTTCAAAAAGTGTTTATTCAAATGAAATTTAGACTAATGAACTTTGAAAAGTCAACCTCTAAGTCTAAAACAAGTTTTGGCCTCAATATGCCAAATATGGAAATATTGCAAAAATGTGATGAAACTAGTTGAATCTTTCACATGCTACACAGTAACACAGACAGAAAATCACTCTCTTCATCAAGCTCACATAGCAACTGCATGTCTCAAAATGAAATTACACTGTACATATAGTTGTTCACTCAGGCAACCCATGCATGACCCAGGTTGCCGTTGGCGGGACGCGTGTCCCGTCGACTTGCCTCGTGGCGAGGCCAACTGATCCTTATCCACTGATAGGATCCACAGTACAGTAACACAGTGATTCTAACTTTAATTCTAACTATGTCATGTGCCAAATCTAAGCAAATAGCAATTACAATGGAAGTAAAGCTAAGAGCAAGAAAAGTACAAAGCATTCAAGATAGCATATCCATAGAAGATCTCAATGGAATCACATTAGCAATGAAAGAAAGAGTACAATCAATGTAAATGAGAATGGATTCATGTAGAATTCATGGGTGTTGCTGCATCCATCATCAAAGGGCAATTTTCGACAGAAGAAAAGAGAGAAATAAAAGTACAAGATGTCAATCCTCATGATCATAAAAAATGTAACTGTAAGTATATCAAAATGTTTGCACTTTGTTGCTATTATATGTGCGTTTTTATTTAAGATCTGAAGATGATAACATCCATTATAATAAGTGTTTCTTCTTTCATATTTATATCCATTGAACATAAGTGAATGGGAGTCAGCACAATCACTTGCAGGTATATTGGATGTGATTCAATTTGATGTTGGTGGGAACTTGCAATTCAAAGGGAGAAGTTCGAAGGATCTTGCAAAAAGTGGTTTATTCTTTTATGAATCTAAATATATTCTAGAAAGGGATGGGAGATTTGGTAAGCTTGAAGAGATACAATTGCCAAGTTTTCAGAGTGCTGAGTGGCCTACTCCTGATAGTATTATTTCTGATTTCTTTAGATGCAAGCTATTCTTAGATGTGAAGAATGCAATGAAGATCAGTATTGGTTGACGATTGTTCACCTAAGATAGTTTGTCTCATCTTATATGTTTGTTGATTTCTTCTCAAGTACAACTGTCCAAAGGACACCAACTTTATTTGTTTGTAAAAATTGATCAGATGATATTTTATCAGATCTTATGGATCAAGGTTGGGACAGTAAGACAAATGGAAATATAGAATGTAGGATAAAAAGATCTTCAATGATTTTTTGTTACCATATTGAGAAACAAATGCTTACTCTAACATTCAGCTATCAAAGATTTTTGAAAATGGGTGTGACTTGGCTACCCTAGATCAAGAATTTTAAATGGATGGTCACACAGACCGAAAAGAAATAAACATCATATACAATGCGAAATTTCTAACTATGATTGAGGTGGAAGAGCATTGGAGCCTTGATTATATCAGATCAGAGTTGGTTCTTCTACACAACAATCTGCCCAATTATTTTAGATTTATTATCAATGGAAGACTTGTTAGTAACCCATAACTATTGTCTATGAAAATGAATAGATTCAAAATGATGTTGTGTACAAATATAAGTGCACTAACATTTTATTCTTCTTATTGTAGTTACGAAAAAGATTGGAGCTGATAACATGCTGCAGAGATCTACCATCAACAATCACTATTGTGGAGGAGCAATAGACCAGATGCATTCATGTTAAATCAATGTATAGACACTACATTTAAATAAGAGGAAGCCCTGGTTGGGCATCAATACAGATGTTGTGAGAGAGTAATCAGAGCAATCATTTGTGAAATGCAAATATCCAATCAGACTGTTAATGAGAGACATATGCTCTAAGCATATCTTCCAACGTTTGGTTGATACGTTCTATTTTCCCATCAGATTTTGGGTGATCTGAAGAACTAAGACTAAGAGTTGTTTCAAGTTTATCAAAAATTGACTGCCATAACTTGCCAGTGGATTTTGAGTCATGGTCACTAACAATATCATTCGACAAGCCATACAATCTAAACAATTTTTCCACGAAAATCTAGGCTAGTCCAGATGCTTATTTGGTATACATTGCGCCATCTTGGTTAGCCTGTCAACCACCACCCAAATGGCATTGTGAACCTTCCCAGTTTTAGGGAGTCCAATCACAAAATCCATTGAAATATTTTTGTCTTTCTTAGTGGGAATTTGCAAAGGATGTAAAAGACCTGCAACTTTGAGTCTTTCTGCTTTGTTTTACTGGCATTGTTCACAACGTTGTGTTGGGAATGGGGGTCCTACGAGGACACCGCTGGGATGATGGAGCAGCAGATGATTCCTCGGTGCATGCGCTACACCTATTGAATCAAATGACTTGACTGATTCTACTTGATTCTAACTTCAAAGTCATAAAAATCGATGGTGTCGATTACGTAGGCAAACACAAAAAAAAGTCTTGCGACTGATCTTGCGGAAGCAAAAAGAAGCAGACAATCCAGACAAAACAATAAAATAAATTAGACAGAATAATTAAGAGAGCATTGCATAGTTTCTGGTTCTAGTTTTCTTGTTTTTTCAATTTCCAACAAGCTTTGATTCAATTTTTGACCATTTAATATTCATTCTTTGTGTGATTTCTTATTTTAGATCAGTAGATCTTTTTTGAGCTTCTTAAAGGTACTGAGATTTTTTTGATTTGGAGCTATAATGACCAAGTTATGGCCATTTTAGTGTTTGCATTTCAATTTTAGCTAGTTATAGTTTTTGCAGTATGTTTTTCTCCATTTTTGGCTATACTTTTGGCCAAATTTTGTCACTGTAATTCATACAATTGTAGGTCTCTGTCTTAGCTTGAATTTGAGCCAATTTGCAACCAATTTGTTTGAAAATTGAGAGAGATATGACAATTCTTATGAAGGAGGTGTAATTCTAGTTTTGGTAGAAGATTTGGGAGAAAAGCACTTCAACCTTTCATTTTTAAAATTTTGGTTCTTTGTAAAAAGAAAATCAGTTTCTTCATTTTAAAGGTTCGCCAGAATCAGTTTTAAAAAAATATATATATTTGACCTAACCCTACCTTTGCCAATTAGGTTAAGAATGAGAAGTGCATAAAAAACAGAGAAATACCCTGCCAAAATTTTCTTAACCTAAACCGAAGACCTTTTCATTAAGAAAAAAAAAGCCTAAACCTAACACCTGCGTCCCCTTCTTCGCGACTTCCCCTGGTTACCACGCCATTCCACCCTAAGCACCTACTCCCTCCACGCGCCATCTCCCTCTCTCTTGGTCAACTCTTCTTTCTCCTCAATTTCTCCTCTGCCCACGCTGCCAAAATATTTCACAAAGAATATTCTTTAAAAATTTCACCTATTTCCTTTCACGTGCCCCATAATTTTTTTTTTTTTCCGTTTATTTCTATTTCTTTAACGGTTTTATATTTTTCTTTAGATCACCCCAACAGATACCCCAAGTAACCAAGAGAAAAAATTTACCGCCATTTTAAAGATTTCTATGGTTTTCTTTCTTCAACGTTCCAATGCTCCAAAGAAACCAAACTTTTCTCTTAATGCCCCTATTTCTAAGTTCATTCATTTCTTATTCTCAACCAAGTTTTTAAACTTCCATAACTTTTTCATATGATCTCGGATTTCAGAACTGCAAGAACAAAAAGTGTTTGGTTCTCCAAGCTTAGTACTAAAATTTTACTTCTGTAATCATTCCTCCAATTTTATTTTATTTTTTTATTTGTCGTTGCCCCTTTTCTAAGTTCTTATATACATTGAATTTTCGAATTCTTTGAACTCTCATAACTTCTCCGTGTGACTTCGGATTTCAGTGCCATAAAAAGCAAATTTCATGAGCTCAATAAGATTGACAGTGTAGAAATATTATTTGTACCAAAATTTGACCTCTTCAAAAGTTTTTGTATTTGCTCTATAAAAAAAAACCATGTCTCTCGTCACTACTTAACTGCACCTTGCTAAATTCGATTTTCATATCACTTCAAATTTTTTTCCAAGATTGCAATCCACAGTTACAAGATTCGGTTATTCCACATCGATTCCAATGGATTGGGATTATGGACAAGAGGATGACAATCAGTCATATTGTTATGACAATTATGACAATGGTGTGGAAGAATGTTGGGATCAAGGTGATGATTACAACGAAGATTATAATCAAGCTAACAATAACATTGAAGATTATGATCAAGGTGACGACATCGCTGATGACAATCAGTATCAAGACCAGAATGACGACTTTGCTAATGATGATAAGTATTAGAACTACAACGACACTTCAGAACTTGACCATTGCTCTGAAGATTTCAACAACGATCAACAAAGTGAAGAACAACACGAACCAGTCATTGAATATGGCTCTGCAGATGAAGTAGTTGAACCATTTGATGGTCAGGATGAACTAGAGTTCAATGATGGTGATTATCAGGATCAAGATCAATTCCAATTTACTACTGAAGATTAGTTTGAAGCGACAAGCGTGGATGAGCAACAACAGGTGCAAAGTGGAGCAGAATATCACTACAAGCCCATGGATCAAGTCTATGATCTTGATGAACTCAAAAGACGACATTACCATGGTGCAGAACAACATTTCGATCATAATGAAGATGATAATGTTGATTATGAAAGTGAAGAGATTGATGACAATGAAAGTGTGTTCTCTTTATGCCACTACAAGTATGATTGGTCCTTCTCTGATGGGTACACCATTTGCTGATGCAAATGATTTTAAGGAGGGAAGGAATATTACTGTGGCGAGTGGAGCGACAATTTCCAGTCCCTATGCCAATTTTGTGAGAAGTCTAACGCCATTAACTCAACAACAGTGGGCCAATAGTCATGGAAGATCAAATAATAGTGTAGAGGTTGAAGGTCGATAAGTCTTACTTTACTTTGTCTCTCTAATTTTTTCTTGTTCTATTAGTTTATTACATGTTTGTAGGCTGATATTCCCAGTGAATATTCTAGACCTTAGGTCCATTGGAGGTCTGTCCCATGGAACCTAACTTATATACATAAGTCACATGGTCCATTGGGGGTTTGTCCCATGGAACCTTTTGTAAGTGACTTAGTTCTATACTTAATTTACTACGGCTTGTAACTTAACTAAATTACCAGGTTTCGAGTTTTTGACAGTTCTTTGTAAAAGAAGGGCCTCCAAATATAAGTCAATGTGGAGAGCTCATTTGTAGGTGAAAACTTGTAGAGGAATTCTACATTTTGGATCTTCCCATCTCTCTTGTGTCTCCCCATTGTGGATCTTCCCCTTGGTTGTAAACTATTGTACGGAATGTAATATTGAGTTAGTTGCCTCCTCTTGGTTGGGTAAGCCTCAAGAGAGAGGATGAGATAGCCACCTTAGTTTGGAAGGGAAAGTCTTAGATTAAGGGTTGGGATTCAAGGAAGATTAGGGGTTTATCTTTAGATTTAATCTTAGCCACTAGTTGGGGGGCAACCATAGTGGTTAAACTAGGATTTCTTAATAATATTTTCTCATTTGTGTTAGCAACAAGACGAGCTTATGCAAAAAAGAGTGGGTCTTGCCCTCATAATACTCACCACCTTGTCTACTTTGGCATTCTAGCTTCCTAAACCATGCCTTAGTTCATGCTAGTTGGGAGGTAGCCATAGCTTGGATTAGTTGGAGCCATAGCTGGTTGGGATGCTGTAAAGCCAACAACATTCTATTTCGTGTTTTTTACAAAATTGTTAGAAAAAAAAATTGTTTCACTTTATAAAGATGGAAATTATTGTTACTACATGTGAGAATTATGCACACTAATGACTGTGATCTACAAATATTAACGACTGAGTGGAATTCATTCTCACACATTACACTCGCATCATATAGGCACAATTTGCTTGGACATTTGATTGAAAGATCATCTCATGCATCCATACCCCTACATTCTGCATATATTTTGGGCTGCATATGGCATTACATATTTTCTTCTATGGCATGAGTGTCTAATCATAAGCGTAAAAGGAAGAATAAGAGAGGAAAAAATTGGAAACAGAAACAATGTAGTGGGGTGGGGAGCAACTCCATCGCCCAATGGATAAAGCACAGAAGAGAAAGCTACAGTTATGACTCCTCTTATACATGTTATACCAACACATAATCCTAATCCTTTGCATATATCTCATCAACGGATTGATGTCAATACTCAATTATATCACCATGAAGAGCCATTCAAGATGACAAAACCAGAGGTTCCACAAACAAATCTAATTGTGAACATCCTTTCTAGCAAGATGGATATTACTCTAGGTGAGTTCTTACAGTGGGTACCTCATGCTAAGGAAGTATTATCTGACCGATTGACCAAGACTGAGACAAAAATCCAGCGAGAACCACTATATTCTGTGGGATTCGAAGAGTCAAATGAAGTACTCATAGTAGGAGTCGCATGGGAAACTGAACAATGAGATATCACCTTTCCAATTCAACATAGACATTTTGATCAAGAGGCAGCTATGATAGATGGAGGGTCTAGAGTCAATATGATTTCTACCAAACCGTGCGCCAAATGGGATCTTATGAAAGTGAAGCCTACAACTTTTGCAATTAAGTTGGCAAACTAGTCACCTGTCAGACAAGGAATGGTGGAAGATATACCAATCAAGATTGTTGGCTTGCAATTTGTCATTACTTTTGTGGTAATAAACTTGCCAAAAGCACCACCATTCTACCATGTTTAATTGGGACGTCCTTGGTTATGAGTTGCGCAAGTAATTCATAACTAGGATACGAGCAAAATAACTTTTGAGAATCCCGAGCAAGCCATCAAAGTTGATCCACTCACTTGGACAATCAAGCCAACTATTTAGAAAGGAGATAATGATTTGTCCACAATGGATCATACTAGTGACTGAGCAGAAAAGGCATTGGGGATTAATTATGATTCTCAAATTGATAATGTTAACTAAAACCAAGCATTAGCAAGTATTGATTGTATAGTTGGTTACATGTGTTGACATGATGAGACATCAGAAGTAAGCATCATTCCAATGAAAGATCGTACTCTTGATATTGCCATCACATATTCTATCAATATGATGAATGTAGCTTGGATATCAACTGATCCAATTCTAGATCCAATTGAAGATGAATCGATTCTAGTCAACCATGTCTTATCCTATAATGAGAATGTAGAACTTATTGATGATCAAATTTTACGACACATGGATCCTACAAGATTCGGTGTTCGAAACATTTCAAATGAACCACCGACGAAATCACCAAAAACAACTATCTTCAAGAAGGAAAAGCCAACAAGACTGAAAGCAAAGAAAAGATTAACCCCTTTGATCAAAAGAAAGCTGATGCATTACAACATGATATGTCGGAGAACTTAAAGAGCTATACTTTGGACCATGTGGTCATTATGCTCCCAAAAGCTCATCGAGCACTTGAGGAAGAAGTTCCAAAAATGCAAGAAGTCTATGATGGACCAGCTAGGATGCAACCCATGAATCTAGCTGAACCAGGTGAATAGTCCAAGTTGGAGCACAACTTTCAATAGATCAATTTGATGCTTTGAAAAAGTTGTTGGTTAAGTACCAGGATTGTTTGCTTGGTCTTACAAAGATCCTGACAACATTTAACTCTTTCAAATATCCACGCAAAAGTTGACCTCTTTTTTTTTTTTTGAATTTTCACTATGGTGTGGATTATCCACATGTGGATAATCCATGCAAAACCACCCTGCTTGTGTCGGTATTCGGAGTTAGACAACAGTGTCCCAGAAATATTTGCATGGAAAATCCATGCAGTTTAAATTTTCCGGTTTCCATCTCTGGGGGGTACAACTATTGCCAAAAGTGATGTTTGTGTAGATTATCCATGCATGGATGATCCATGTGGCAGGATCCATGCCTATATCCACGTCGATCCATGTCTATATCCACTAGAATTATTTTTTACCGTGCGACTCCTTTGGATGATGCGTGGATATTTTCATGTTGTGTTCTTGTTAAACTTCTCACTTTTTCAATGCGCACCATCAATCTGCACCAAATCCAACTAGTCCTACAAGATCGTTATTGCTGTTTTGCTTCCAAGATGACTTTGTCAACCTATTCTTGGGCTGTAGCTAATGGCCCTTGCAACTTGGCCACATAGTCTTCCAAAGCTTCATTTCTTTGTGAAATTTGAAGATCGGCTGGTAATTTCTGTTCATGTTCTCTTGCTATCTACAACTCTTTATTCACTTGGATAAGCTTTTGAGCCATAAAAGGGTTGTCTAATCCCAAATAAGCTATCCTTTTGTCAATTGACGCTTTCTCATCTATCATTTTCTAGATCAGTGTTCCAAGATGTGCATGGATGTCCAATACATCTCCAAAATAAAGAGAGATTACACTGGTGGTTTGTTTTGCAGCAAGTCATGGTCCACCATGGGAAGTGCTGGCATGAAGATTTGCCTTTGGATCTTCTTCTTCGAAACCTTTTGGCACCATAGCATCGGACGTCTTGGGAGATAGAGTACCAGGAAAGACCGACAATGTATCTAGAAACTGGAAACTAGCTTGTGGACTTGCTAATTGATCCTACTGTACTACTTGTTTTCATTCAAAGTATTGCATTTTATCAAATCATGTTCTAAGATAGGAGGCATAAAAAGTAAGAGGACTGGATGGCATGACAAATTGGATATTTGTCACCAAGTGGTTGGAATCATAGATTCGTGAAATATTGGGTGCTTAGTGACATAGATGTAGTGTGGGAGGGTGAGGTGGCTTGTGCTTCTGTGGCTCAGATAGAAGAGCCAATAGTGACAGAAGACAATATCGAGAAATTAGAGGCAAGGGTGGTGGTAGAGGATGATGGGACATGAAGATCAGAGCAGGTGGCAACGAACAAAATTGGCACTTACTGAGTTCAATGTCGAACTGCGAGAGGCGAACCCATGTTTCGAAGGCCATTCCAATAAATACCATGCTTATTTTGTTTGAAAACACAGTAGCATAAATGCCCATCACTTTGAGTAAAGGCTCGATGAGGATTATTCATTCAACTAGTTTTTCAGTGCTAACCAAGCCTAGAAAATCATGTTTGATAGGAACATCTCTCTTCATCAGCGAGGTAGGAGACAGAGAGGATTCAGACCTAGCCAATGGTGTAGTTCAACTAAGGTTTTGTAGATCTGGCAAGGTCAACTATCGCCTAGCTTCATCTCTCGCCCATGTACTACAAAAAATGAATTTTTTCGCTTTCAACCCCTGCCCAGCCTAATTTTGTTGTTCCGAATCCATCCATCAGGTCGGCAAATGTTCATAATAACTCCTTGATGCTCGACGAAGGTTATCAATGTGATCTAGTCAAGAATTAAAACTGGTATTTCTGCTACAAACCAACCTTTGCCCAACTCAATATAGGTAGATCTGAGTAGGATTTATCATTTGAGAGCTCGACAAAGGTTAATATAATTGTTCAAAATCTAGCCTTGATAGAGATTTTTGGGTTATTTTTTCTTAAAAATTCATTTAAATTTTTTTTTTTCCTGATTTGATGACTTTTCAGACTTTTTCTCATCATTTCTATTTGTTCATTTTTTAAAATTTTCCTTCAGTTACATACATCAAGGCACCTCCATTACTTGCATGTGAAAAACTATGTACATCAGAATGTATGAGATCCAAGGGAGAGAGAGATCTTGATGAAGATTTCTTGTAAGAAGATTGTGTGACTTTGCAAGGCCACATGCCTCACACATTTTTCCACACTTCTTGAAAGTTCTTGGTAGGCCGAGAGCTAGTTCCTTGCTTGCCATTGACTCCATAGATTGAAGATTAGGATGGCCTAATCTCTTATGCCAAAGCTCCACTTGAGTTAGCTCCTCCCTAGCCAAGTTCACACTTTCACTTGCAACATTAGCATCCAACTTGAAAAGTCTACCTTGCTTAATGCCACTAGCTATGCACTTATCATTTTTCAAGATGGAACAAACTCCATTCTTGAAATGTACATCTAGTCCATTGTCCATTAATTGTCCTACACTAAGCAAGTTTCTTGAAATGGTAGGAACATACAAAACATTATCTAGATCTATCCTACTAGATGTGCCTAAACAAAGAGGTATAGATCCTATGCCATCTATCTTGCATGCTTGATCACTAGCAGTGTATATTGACTTCTTAGAGTCATTACAAGATAGAAGAGTAGAAAAATAATGCTTGTTAAAGGACATGTGGGAACTAGCCCCACTATCTATCCACCATGTGTCTTGACTTGAAGTTGGTGTAGATGCAACCATTAAGGATGTGTTGAATCCATCCTCATATTCTTCCTCTTGAGCAATGTTCCCTTGGTCTCCTTTGGCTTGTTGATTCTTCTTCAAGTAGCATTCCGAGGCAAAGTGTCCTTTCTTTCCACAAAAGAAACACTTTAGTTTTGCCTTGTTCTTCACTTTGCCTTTGGAGGTAGATCCTCCATTCTTCATCTTGGCCTCCTTGCCTTGATTTTTCTTGAATGGATTTTGCTTTTTCTTGCCTTTAGATGTAAAGTTAGCTTTCTCCTCTCCTCCATTAAGTGACATGCTATCCATTCTTGTCTTGAGGTGTAGAAGCCTACTCTCCTCGGCCACAAGAATATTGTGCAACTTTTCAATGGATGGAAGAGAGTCTTGAATGGCAAATGATTGGACTAAGTTGGTAAACTCATCACTTAGACCATTCAAAATGATTTGTACTAGTTCTTGATCTTGGATCTTCTCTCCTATTGCACTTAGCTCCTTGTTAAGAGACTTGATCCTAAGAACATACTCTTGTCCACTCTCGCCACTTCCTTTCATGCTTTGGAAAACTTGATTTCTTAGCATGAGGATTCTTGAAGTATTGTTGGATTCATAAATGCTCTTTAATGAATCCCAAGCCTCTTTGGATGAGGTACAAGAAGACACCTCTTTCAAGAGGTCATTGCATACATTTAACTTTATGCAATGTAGAGCTAATCTTGCTCTCTTCTTGTATTTGGCTTGTTCTTGGGGAGTTTGAGGCTCTTCCTCTACTCCTTGAACTATGTCATATAGATCATGGATCACTAGGAGTGATTCCATTCTCACTTTCCAAATGGAATAATTTGTGGAAGTGAGTCTCTCACTTGATTCCATCAAATATCCACCCATGGATGACATTTTAGAATGAATGCTCTTTTAAAAATCACAAAGATTTTTGAATTTTAAAAGATCTATAAAAGGCCTAAAGCTTACTAGAATGCCCGCGGCTTCACACGTGTGGAAAACTGTCCACTGTATGGCCTGCACCTGAAACAACAAGTACAATGATACTAGATAGCAATCATGCATAAAAATCACAAGACAAATGACTAGAAATCTCACAAAAGTGTAGAGTGCAAAAGTCTCATCAATTTTCTTAGCAAAATGATGATCCTTTTATGGATCAAGTACATCCATGAGTCTGGTACAGTCCAGCAAGCCTTCACACGTGTGAAAAGTGCCACATCACTCAGATCTATCCATTTTATCCATCCTTGATCCTTATCCAATAGTTGACCTTCTAGAATATGACTAAAATCCAAAAAGCTAGTCTCCTAGAATATAGGAATATTCCCTACAAAATAGGATCTAAGAAAAATGGTCAACTCTTATCTTCTCTACTCTATACACACGTGTGAACATCCACTTGCCATGTGGGAGCATTTACTCATGCACATGCAAGGAAAAGCTAATTTGTAGGTGACTAGTCAACTTGACTAAAAACTAGTCATTTCATGTTCACACTAACTAGAATGATACAAAATCAATTCGGATATATACAAACATGAAAAGTACATCCTTTCACGGGTGGGAACAGGCTCCACACGTGTGAAATCATATCATCAACATATTCTAATGTTTGATCAATATTTACATGAACCAATGTCAAGTAAGAAGTGACAATTTTCAACACCTCACATGATTCTGTAAAGATTTTTGAGAAATCTTGTTGGATCTGTGATTCCATTATACTTTGGCATCTCCAGACGAGGTGGTCGTCTAATGATAGGACGTGGTGGAACATTATAATCGACATCTTCGTCTCTATCCATTTTCTAAAAAAGAAATTCAAATGATTCTAGATAATGGAAACTAGTAACTCAGTTGGACAGAGGAGATTGAATCTAGATATTTTAGAAAATAAGAAAATCCTAATCTGATATGGAACAACTTCAATAAGGATCAGTTTAAATAAAGTAGATCGACTCTCTAGAATTGGAGAATTTCCAAAAATTAGTGTCTTCACAACTCAAACTTTTACAAATTTGGCAGTAGCTAAATCAAGAAAATCGAAACTAAAAAATGGCACAAGTAAAGATTACCTAGGCAAGGATTTGATAAAACTAATCTTTATCCTCTTTATTGGATATAGATATAACTGAAATAGATTCATGGTAGGCTTGATGAAGGTTCTTTTGATGAATCAACGATTTTTTTTAGTTTGACGAGGGTTCAAAATGATTTTTTTGAAAAAATAACTTTCACTAAAAAAATCTAATGGAACTAACTCTCGCCGAACTCCCTGATGAAATATTACTAGATTTGAAAAGCTCAGTAGGACTGTTGAGCAAAGGTTGAAAGAGATATACTGACATTTTTGTTGAAAAATTATACGTTCTCTTCAAAAAATGATCAAAAGCTCAAAAAACGTTCACTAACTCTCTCCTGACTCACTGATGACCAAAATTATACGTTCCCTTCAAAAAATGATCAAAAGCTCAAAAAACGTTCACTAACAACTTTTAGATTGGCAGAAATCATAAGAGGACAGGTCGCCAATATTGCAAATGTCTTGAGAGAAGATCTTGAGCTGAGAGGCACTATCCTCATCAAGGTCATCAATAAAGACTGGAGGGTGTGGAGATAAAGGAGCATCAGAAGCAGAAGGGGTAGTAACAGCAAGAGCAATACCATTTTCATTTTCCAGGCACATGAACACTATTCTAATGTGCGAGTTACAGAACTTTTTCTCTTCTTCGAACTTTTCAACAAAATCATTAAGACGACTATAAAGATTTTCCACTAGGTTCAACAGTTCTTTCTTCTTGCACGTTGCAATTGTTGATTAGAAAACTGTAATTGTTGATTAAGACAAGATATGCTATGCATTCCAATATCACGCAACCTTTGACAATATCCAAGTAATTCGCTATTTTTTTCACATGCGAATTTGAGAAGATGAGTTACGGACTTAAAATTTGGACACAAATTGGTCGCTGGATCATTAGGATAAATTGATCCATCCACCCACAAATCTATATTCATTTGATTACTCATTCTCAATTCTCTAACTATTGCAGCAGCATTTTCTACAACTTTTGCATTTTTTTAAATAATTGGAGTGCATTCCATCGGAAGAGCAACA
Organism: Diphasiastrum complanatum; assembly: GCA_029204225.1. Taxonomy (NCBI): domain Eukaryota; kingdom Viridiplantae; phylum Streptophyta; class Lycopodiopsida; order Lycopodiales; family Lycopodiaceae; genus Diphasiastrum; species Diphasiastrum complanatum. Next base: position 44,845,880 of record CM055101.1, on the reverse strand, counting down.
TGCAAATGGAACATTGCCATTGTTAAAAGCTACAATCATGTAAATGCATCAAAGTACAGTAAATCAATATGATTAGATCTAGCATACCTTACTTTTGTAATGTTTATGTCGCATTGAAAAATTGTCCCGCCTCATATTTCACTATAAGCATACAGTGATTTCAAAAGTTATGTCACTCCTGCTTCAGTTTTTGCATTGAGCACACCAAGATTTTCAGTCTTAAAGCTCTAGTCCCGAACTTTGGAACGAGCATGAAGAGAAGTTATTATATCTCATGCTTAACTAACTATTGTTTGAAGTTAACCTTATTAGTTAAACGTTGGGCAAGGTCGGAGACTCAGAAAATGGTGACCAGAAGTTACCGGTTTGCATTCTCTCTCTACGTAACCTCTCTCTAAAGTGAAATTTCTTAAAGGGACCATTTTGAGCACATATTTTTCCTAATGACCTACAAAAGAGTCTTTTCTGGTTTTGAGTAGATTGTTGATTCTGGACCTTCTGTGACTGCTTCTGATTGTTGTCGTTCTGTTGGACAACTTTCTTCTTTTGTTGCTTCCTTGTGTTCTTCTTGATGAACAATGCTTATGAGTCATTGATGGAGGACAAGGATGATCCATTCCTTCTTGTTTCCTCCTGTATCATGATTAAGACTCTAGACAATGTTATATCTGAGTGTGTGGTTACCATCATCACCCAATTTTCATAAGAGGATGGCAAACTGATCAATAAGGTCATTACAGCGTCATAGTCTTTGACTATTGAACCTATTGTTGCGATTGGCTCTAATAGAGTCTTAAATTGATTAATGTGATTCTAAACAGAATCACTTTTTGACATTCTGAGAGAGAATAACTTTCTTCTCAGATGCAGCTTCAAAGTGACATCTCTCACTTCATGTAGTGTACTCAATATATCCCAAGCCTCTTTCGAAGATTGGGCTTGTTTGATGTGGCCAATCTGTGTGTTAGAGATATTAAGGGTGATCAAGGCGAAAGCCTTGCCATCCCTAAGCTTCCATTTGGAAATGGCTTGCTCATCGACAATGGGAAGTAGTTCGGTTCCAACGACCATTTCCCAGAGCTCCTTGGCCATTAGTACTACCCTCATCTTGAATGTTCACAAATGGTAGTTCAAACCATCGAGTCTGTCTACCATTAGAGCAGATTGTAATTGTGAATCCATTTGGAATTTTTGGATGAGTGCATGCAGAGAGTAGATTATATGACTAGAAACAATTATAGAAAATGTCTATACTATATCAAGATAATCATTCTGATACCATGTTGGTATCAGATAAACATGGAGCAATAATTAATCGCTCTCATACCATGTTGGGATTCGATAGGTGGATCGACCAACAATGCCTGTCATGGCAAAGGAGCAGCAACAGGGAATCCTCAGTGCATGAAACTAAGTCTATCGGTTCAGACCGACTTTGACGTCTCGAAGTCTATCCTACTTGATCATAGCTTCAAAGTCGCTGGATTGACTAAGTCGATTCCCTAGCCATGCACATATACCTTGATTACATATTTAGCTTTGCGAAAGCATTTTAGGTGAGGTATGTTAGAGCGATAAATTGACAATGCTATCAGTCATACAGAACAATTTAATCTATGAATACATTTATCTGTGAGTATAGATCTATCTGAACATGAAAAGAAATAAGCATTCAACATACACGACCTAGATTATTGGAACATTGATTAATTAGTCATGTAAAAAATATAGTCTAAATGCATAATAGAGTCACGTTCTTTCTGAGTCAACACTCTGTAACAACAGAGAGAAAGAACAATACAATTGCGCTTTGAATGACAAATAGATTATTGAGCTTGTTGTAGAAACTTGTTAATGGAGCTTAACTGCGACAACTGATAAGTCATTGTATATATACACATGGCTAATCGATTAAAAGATGATTAATGAGTAATTTACAAATAGGATTAAGACACTATGTGCTGTTGATAGTCACACTCGGACAATATCAAATTCAGTTGGAGATTTTGTCCGATCTTGACAAATGTATTGTTGAGCCGCCAATTTGATGACATCGACCTTTGAGAATTGGCATTACATCGACTTTTGAAGAAGTCGGATAGTCATCGGAGGTTCGACAAACTTCGATGTCGAACTTAGAAGTTGGACAAGGCTGAGAAGTCAAAGACTTTGGATAAGTCGCAGACTTCGGACAAGTCGAGTGTTGCTCTCATGTCTTCAAAAGTCCACTTCAGCTAAGTCGATGTCGTTTGTGGGGAAAGTCGAATATACTCTTATGGACCTTCGGCTTTTTTGCATTCCAGAAAAATGTGACACTTGGCCTACCTTCGCCTTTTTCGCATTTCTGAAAAATGTGACACTAGTCAAAAAAAGGCTTAGAATGTATTGTTCACGGACCTTCAGGATTTTCGCATTTTTCGCCATACTGCTGAAATGACTTAAAACCCATTCTCCATTGACCTTGACTTTTCTTGTATTTTTGTAGGGTATGCGACTGTAGGAATATTTACAACAACATAATGAATGGATCTAGATTAGCAGAGAGAGAGAGAGATAGGGATGGAGAGGATAGAAATCCAACAACTGTTTTCAAAAGGCAAGCTCAAGGGCAAAGGCAAAGACAAATGGTCTAAATGGCAAGATCAAGATGAGGCTTCTACTTTTGCTGGCAAGAAGAAAGATAGATCTAAGATAAAATGTTTCTATTGTGGAGTCAAAGGACATTTTGCTAGTGAGTGCTTCAAGAAAAAGAGAGATCAAGGTGATAAGCAAGGGAATCTAACTCTTGATGAGGATGGTATTGGTGATCAAAACTCAAATGATGATGCTTTTGTGATTTCTTCATGTTTGGTTCCTTGATGCTTGTGTTGTTGCTAACCAAGTTGGATGTATGGCAAAGGAGCAATTGTCAATGCAAGAGTTATGGCACAAGAGGATGAGGCACCTCAACTTCAAGTCATTAGAGGTAATGGCAAGGAAGGAAGTTGTGTTTGGTCTTCCAAGATCCTTAACTAGCATGAATCATGTTTGTGAACAATGTGCTTTTTCAAAGTCACATAGATTACCTTATAAGAGATCTACATCTATATTTACTAAGCCTTTTCAAGTTGTGCATTTGGATATTCATGGTGTTACTACAATTAGAAATGGTGGTGCTAAAATGTATGTAACTTGTGTTGATGATTTTAGTAGATTTTGTTGGGTATATCTACTAAAGATCAAGGATGAAGTGTATGATGTCTTTGTCAAGTTCAAGATTGCAAGGGAGGTCCAATTCTCTACCAAGATCAAGTGCTTGAGGAGTGACAATGGTGGTGAGTATATTTCTACCAAGTTCAAGGCATTTTGTGATGAGCATGGGATCAAGAGGGAGTACACAAGCCTAAGGACACCACAACAAAATGGAGTGGCTAAGAGAAAGAATAGAACCTTATGTGAAGGTGCCAAAGCCATGAGGTTAGGTGCAAATCTTCCTAAACCTTTTTGGGATCAAGCTTTGTTGTGTGCTGATTTTCTATGCAATAGGTAGCCGAGTGTGATATTGGATGGAAAAACCCCTTTTGAGATGTTGTTTGGTAGAAGGCATAGTGTCAAGTTTATCAAAACTTTTGGATGCATTTGCTATATCAACATCACTCTTGATGATAGGAAAAAGGAGGATCCATCTCAAGAAAAGGTATATTTGTTGGATATAGTGAGGTGAGCAAAGCTTACAAGGTTTATATTCCTTCAATTGGTAATGTGGTGATTGGATCTAGCATTCTTGATATTGATGGTAATGTTGACGATACTTTGGATGCTGATGGTGAAGAGCCTTCTTCAAGTCAAAAGCCAAGGAGGACATCAAGGGAAAGACAAAAACCTTCAAGGCTCACATATGATGAGAAGGGTAAGCAAGTTGAAGGTACTAGCTTTGCATTCCTAACCTCTTTTGATGAACCTCCATTTGTATGTGAGGCAAGGCAAAAAGAGTAGTGGATCCAAGCAATGGATCTTGAGTACCAAGCTCTTATGAAGAACAACACATGGAGGTTGGTGGAACTTCCTAAGGACAAGAAGGCTATTGGATGCAAGTGGATCATCAATGTGAAGACAAACCAAGATGGATCAATCAACAAACGCAAGGCAAGGTTGGTGGGTAAAGGATATGCACAAGAACATGGTATTGACTACGATGAGACCTTTTCACCCATGGCAAAGAGGTAAGCATTCGGGTCATCATCTCTCTTGCAACTTTTTTTTGGTTAATATCTATGGAAAATGGACATCAGTAATGCATTCTTGAATAGTGATCTTGAGGAGGAAGTGTACATGGAGCAACCTGAGGGCCACATTTCAAATGGTAAGCCTAAGCATGTTTGTTTTCTACAAAAGAGTTTGTATGGTCTTAAGCAAGCACCAAGGAGTTGGTATGCTAAGCTTAACACATTTCTACTCTCTCAAAACTTTATGATGAGTGACTATGATCATTCACTTTACTATAGATTTGATGGAAATCATATTACTATTTTACTAATCTATGTGGATGATATCATTTTAAGTGGAGGCAACAATCAAGATATTGATGATATCAAGATTGCACTCAAGAAGGAGTTTGAGGTGCATGATCTTGGTCTTTTGCATTATATCTTGGGAATAGAAGTATTTAGAGTCTTCTCAATCTACTTTCATTTTTCAAGAGAAGTATACTAATTCTATTCTCAAAAGATTTCATATGGTAGATGCTAAGTCTTGAGATACACCTATGGAGTCAAATGTAAAGCTCACTATAAAAGGTAATGAAAGATCCTTCGAGGACATTACTCTCTATATGAAGCTAGTTGGTTCACTCATATATCTAGCTATCACAAAACCTGATCTTAGTTATTGTGCTAGTAGATTAAGCCAGTTTATGCAAAATCATAGTGTGGAGAATTGGAAGCTAGGCAAGAGAGTACTGAGGTACGTCTCGAGATCTGGATATTATGGCATTCTTTATGTAGGATCATCACCTAATTTGTTTGGATTTTCATATTCAGACTTTGCTAGAGATCAAATGGATAGAAAATCCATTATTTCACATGCTATTTTCATAGGTGATGGAGCTATCTCTTGGATGTCAAAGAAACAAGCTACAATTTCATTATCATCTGGTGAGGCCGAGTACAGAGCACTTACATCATGTACAAAGGAGATATTATGGATCAAGAGGATGGTGAAAGATCTTCACTTGCTAGATTTTTTAGAGAGTCCAATCATCTTTGGTGACAACCTCTCAACCCAAATCTTGGCAAGTTATCCTATCTTTCATGCAAGGTGCAAGCATATTGAGGTGGCGTATCATTTTGTGAGGGAACAAGTCATGGTGGAGCTTCAACATGTCTCATCAAGGGAGTGTGTGGCTGATATCTTCAGCAAAGCACTTGGAAAGGACTTGTTTACAAAGCATAGAACATCACTTAGTGTACTTTCTAAGTCTATGCTAAAACTAGTTGAAGAGGGAATGTGAGAAATTGTCAACTAGTTGAGTTCTATCATGTCTAGTTTAAAATGGCAATTTTGGCCAATATGCATTTTAAACTTAGAGATAGCCTTTATATTGTCAGTGAGGCCTAAGAATGGTTGATTTACTATTTTTGGCATGTTAGGTGAGTTGATAAGATCTCATATAGACCTACTAGATCTAGAACCTTCCAAATGTTGATAAGCTTGAGCAAACTCACCCAAATAGGTCAAGGACCTGTCATATATAGTGTACAAGCTTGGGAAGAGTCTCTCTCTCTCTCTCTCTCTCTCTCTCTCTCTCTCTCTCTCTCTCTCTTGTTGAAATATTGAAAAAAATCTATCTAATGTTGTAAGTAGGGGTCGCCAAAGATGAATTGAGCTCTTTTGGCATAGTAAAGACCCATCTTAGAATAAAATATTCAAGGTAGGTAGAATTAGAAACTCGAGCTACCATAGGAATTGCCATTTGTACTTTGCATGCCACATTTAATGCATGAAAAGACTAGGTGGCACAATTAGACATATTGAGGTGTCTTGAATAAGTCTAGATAGCTTGAGAGGTGGATTCATAACTCCAATTCAACTCAAAGTAAGAGGAGAGTCCATGGATCTATATATATGTGTTGTACTCTCATTGAAAAATATGATGAAATTTGTGTGTAATGCAGATTTGGAGACTAAGCTCTTTGTGCCCTCTCTCTCTACTCGAGTTTTGTACATTCATATTCTCTCTCTAGCCGAGTTGAGGCATTTATTGCACTTAGTTTCATGTTTTGTTGACAGATCTTGCTTGTAACACAATAATATTTCTTGAATGATCAGCTTTCCTATTGTCAACCAATGCTAGTCTGATCTTTATGGTAATATTGGGCTTAGGAGATCAAAAGTACATGTGTAGGACGTCCCACACGTGTGAATTCATCATGCTATCAGAGCCTACCTAAGATTTACAAGCAAATCTAATCAAAAAGTTTGCAAATTTGATCAAATTTCAAGCTAGGAATTGTGTAGATTCTACTTTCTAGCTAGTTTGCAGTTTTTTCGTGATTTAGAGCTTCAAACCACTTTGAATGGTCCAAATCAGTTACTATACAGAATTTCAGGTGCTGGCACGTGTGAAATCCGCCCATTTTTAGTTTGGTGGTTCTCTCTCACCTTAGATCCAATTTTCATGCAAATTGGCCCACTAGAAAGCTAGAAATGTGTAGAATTTGATGCAATTTGAATCATGATAGTTGAATAAGCCAATCAAAAGTTAGAAGCTTTTGAAGAGTTGTAGGTAGGGCGCCTAGACCTATGGCAAATCATGAGTACATGTTATTTATTGCTTGAATGATCACAAAAATCATCCAGAAGTTGACCAATCTCATCTATATGTGATTTAGACAAAATTTATAGGTTCTAAGCAAATTGTTTCATACAAATAGATTGTATTTGAGTCAATTTGACATTTTTGGAGTATTTCACACGTGTGAAATTCAGAGAACCATAACTTTTGCCATACTTCATCTTTTTTGATGATTCAAATCTTGTTTTAGAGAGATTGTCAAACTAGTGAGATCTATCTCACAGTTTTTTGCTTTGTCTTATATAGGATTTTTTTTTTTTGCCCTTGATTGGTTCCTATAGTGAGAAGATAAGCAATTTTTTCATCCATCTTTTTTTACTTACATCATTCTTTATGACTTCAATGGGTGTCTTTCTATTAGAAGCAAGTGAAAGATTGTCAAACTCCAATTACTCAATTTGGAAGGTTAGGACGGAATCTGTCTTAATTCTACAAGATGTGATGGATATTAAACTTGGAATTAAAGAAGAACCACAAATTCCTCAAGAAATTCCAAAGTACAAAAAGAGAGCTAGGATGGCTCTGCATTATATTAAAATGAATGTCTCAAATGACATCTTAAGAGAAATTGGTGCTTGTACTAATGCCAAAGATGCTTGGGATACTCTCAAGTCCATCTATGAGGCAAAGAATACTTCTAGACTTCTAACACTAAGAAACCAAATTTTTCAAAGTGTACAGAGAAGTGATGAATGTGCTTCAGCTTATGTAATGAGAGTTAAAGACCTCCATAGAGAATTGTCATGCATAGGAGACTCCATCAACCAAAATGAACTTGTTCAAGTCATACTTAATGGATTAAAGGAGGAATATGACAACCTTGTTCAGAGTTATGCCATTAAGGAGGAGCTACCAAGTTTGGAAGCACTCCAAAGTGTGCTCATTTCTGAAGAATCAAGACAAGAGTATAAACTCTTGAAAATGGAAAGACTGTCTCTCAACATTGATGGTAAAGCCCTCTTTACCAAAGACAAACACAAGTCAAGAAGTAAGAATCAACACCAACCCTCTTCAAGCAAGAACAATCTTATTTCCAAGGCGAAAGGAGAAGAGGATGAGTCCTCTCAGGCTTTCACAACCAAGAAGAAGAAGAAAAACATCAAGTGTTTCTTTTGTGGCAAGAAGGGGCATTATGCCACCAATTGCTTCAAGAAGAAGAATCAATTCAAGCAAGCCAACATTTCCAATGAAGAGAAGGAAGATGTTCATGCAAGTGATGGAGAGGGATCTCTTATGGTCTCGAGTTTTTCTTCATCACCTTTCAAGAAGGATGGTTCGTGGTACATCGACAATGAAGCTTCCTCACATATGTGTAGCTCCAAGCATTCTTTTTCATCCATGACACCTTATGAAGGATCCAAGAAGTCCATCTACACAGCAAATGATCATGAGTGTACTATTGAAGGCATAGCGACCATTCCCTTAAAGCTTTCATCATCAAAAGTTCTTTCTCAGTCTAAAGTACTTTTTGTTCCTAAGTTAACAAAAAATCTTCTTAGTGTTGGGCAATTGTTTGATAGTGGACTAGATGTGAATTTCAATGTTGATACATGTACAATCAAGAAGCATGATAAGATCCTTGCATTTGGGTCTAGATATGGTGGAATCTACAAGCTTGATCCCAAAGAGTATGCTAACTCTTGTGATGGTGCTTTTGCTTCTCATATTTCTTTGGAGGAACTATGGCATAGAAGGTTGGGGCATCCCAACTATAGTTCTATGATTTCCATGGTCAAAGGGAGTTTTCTTGTGCATATACACCATCTCAAAATGGGGTGGCTGAAAGAAAGAATAGAACCTTGTGTGAATGTGCCAAAACCATGAGAATTAAGGCATCCTTGCCAAAAGACTTTTGGGGTGAGGCCATCAATTGTTCAAACTATCTTTGCAATCAACTCCCTCATGTTGCACTTGAAGGAAAGTCACCATATGAAGCACTTTATTTGAAAAAACCTAAGGTTGATCACCTTAGAGTATTTGGATGCATATGCTTTGTCCATATTCCCTTGGAAACGAGAAAGAAGGATGATCCTTGTGCAAGCAAAGGAGTAATGGTTGGATATTCATCCAACAAGAAAGCCTATCGAATCTACATGCTCTCCACTTCTAAAGTAATTGATAGTAGAGATGTAGTTTTTCATGAAGGAGAAAAGTCCAATCTTGGAGGGGCCGAGATCAAGCAGCCTCAAAATCTATCACATTTTGTTATTGAAGACAATCAACATATGGAGGAGTCAAGATTTGAAGATGGAAGTCCTCGGATTTTCACTCCTAGAAGATCCATGAGGGAGAGATCCGAGCCTAAGAGGCTCACTTATGATGACAAAGGAAAACAAGTGGATCTTGATTCCACTTATGCTTATTTTGTTTCTCACGAGGAGCCCAAAGATGTCCAAGAAGCCCTCAATACCAAGGAGTGGTATGAGGCCATGAAGATTTAATGTGATGCCTTGATCACCAACCACACATGGAAGCTAGTGGATCCACCACCTAACATGCATATTATTGGATGCAAGTGGGTGTTCAAGATCAAGTACAATCATGATGGCTCCATCATCAAGTACAAGGCAAGATTATGTGCTAAAGGCTTTGCACAAATATATGGCCTTGACTATGAAGAAACCTTTGCTCCTATAGCAAAGATGGTAACAATAAGAATCATAATCTCTCTTGCCTTATTTTCTAAGTGGAAATTGTATCAACTTGATGTCTCCAACGCTTTTTTGAATGGCTGATATACATGGAACAACCTCAAGGATTTATCAAGGATAGATCTAAGGTGTCTTTGCTATTTAGAAGTCTTTATGGCTTGAAGCAAGCACCTATATCATGGTATTCAAGACTCAACAACTTTCTACTTTCATTAGGATTTGTGCTTAGTGACTATGATCCTTCTATGTACTTAAAGTTTGATGGTAGTAATATTGTTAGTCTTCTAATCTATGTAGATGACATTATTCTTAGTGGAAGTTGTTTGATGTTAGTTCAAGAAACTAAGGATGCATTAGGAGGAGAATTTAAAATGCAAGATCTAGGAGAGATCCATTACATTTTAGGCCTTGAAATTGATTTTCATAAAGAATATGCTTTTATTTGTCAATCTAGGTATGTCTTTTCTATGTTGAGAAAATTCAATATGCAAAATTGTAAAGGCATAGATACTCCCATGGAGCAACATGTAAAAGACCCTATTAAAGGTGATGAAAGATCCTTCGAGGACATCACACTTTATAGGAGTCTTATAGGCTTCCTAATTTGGCTTACTATCACTAGACCCAATTTGAGCTATTGTGTGCACAAATTGAGTCAATTTATGCAAGATCCTAAGATCCAACATTGGAAGATGGCCAAGAGAGTTCTAGGATATGTATCTTCTACTCAAGATTATGGTTTATTGTACAAGAATGAAGATCTAACCATTGTTGGCTATTCGGATTCCGATTTTGCAAGTGATAAAATGGATCAAAAGTCTATTAATGCATATACTATATTTTTTGGAGGCAATATTGTGTCTTGGCTTTCAAAGAAGCAAGATACCATATCCCTATCTTCTTGTGAGGCCGAGTACAAAGCACTCACTACAACAACTAAAGAGGTGCTTTGGATCAAGAGGTTAATCATGGAGCTAAAGTGCATCAAAGAGGATGATCTTCCCTTGATCAAGTGTGACAACATATCGGCCCAAGCTCTTGCAAACAATCCTATTTTTCATGCAAGAAGCAAGCATATAGAAGTGGCACACCATTTTGTAAGGGAAAAGCTCATTGGAGGTGAAATAAACTTGGAACATGTCGACACATCTTCATGTGTTTCTGATCTTCTCACAAAGACACTTTGCAAAAGTGCCTTCTCAAAGCATAGATCTAATCTTGGTCTTATCTCAAGATCAATGCTTGATCCACATTAGATACATTTTTAGGAGGAGTGTTGAAATATTGGAAAAAAATCTATCTAATGTTGTAAGTAGGGGTCCTAAAAATGCCAAAGATGAATTGAGCTCTTTTGGCTTAGTAAAGACTCATCTTAGAATAAAATATTCAAGGTAGGTAGAAGTAGAAACTTGACCTACCATAGGAATTGCCATTTGTACCGAGTTGAGACATTTATTGCACTTAGTTTCATGTTTTGTTGACAGATCTTGCTTGTAACACAATAATATTTCTTGAATGATCAGCTTTCCTATTGTCAATCAGTGCTATTCTGATCTTTATGGTATTATTGGGCTTAGGAGATCAAAAGTACATGTGTAGGGCATCCCACACATGTGAATTCATCATCTCTCTCTCTCTCTCTCTCTCTCTCTCTCTCTCTCTCTCTCTCTCTCTCTCTCTCTCTCTCTCTCTCTCTCTCTCTCTCTCTCTCTCTCTCTCTCTCTCTCTCTCTCTCTCTCATTATGCTTATGAAAGTGATCTCTTTGGGTTTCTATATTCATTTTTGCATTGTCTTGTTCAACATCAACTTATCATTCTTATGCTATTTTGTCAAGTTCTTATTGAGTTTATAGCTTCTATGTCCAGTAGTTGCTAGATTTCTACATTGTTAATGGTGTTAGATGTGTAACCAAAGATCAAAGGGACAAATTGAATCTTAGTGATCTGATTTTCTTCACATAATCTATCAACTATGTGTTTGTCTAACAAATTGATCCCATCGATTCTGACGACGTCAAGGTTAGAATCAAGTAGAATCAACCAAGTCATTTGATTCACCATTTTGATTCGAATTCAATGGGCATAGTACCTGCATCAAGGGGAGGGGCTTTCCATTTCATTTTCATACCCCAACAATCTTCACTATATTAGGACGATATTATAAGTCCGATTACAATTCAAGATTTTTGAATACTTCAAATTCATTGTTCATGAGAAACTGGTAAGTCTTTATTGACTTAGTTTGGTACAATGATTGTCAATAGTAATGAATCATGCTTCTATGCAATATTCAATAATAAAGCTTTTTCTTTCGGTTTGTTTTACAAATATGTAAAAGCAAAAAATTATAGTGATAGTAACTAGCAAGGTAACTTTTTCTAAGGGACTTTTAAAGCTCAAACTTTCTTTTATATTAGGAAGTGCTTTTTTGTAGGCACGTAAAAGACAAGAGCATGACATCAAATGTATAGACATTGGTAAAACTATCAAAATAGTGGAAGAGAAATAGAATCAATCATTAGATTATTACAAGTCTACCATCAATATTGAAATGGCCATAAAAGCAAAAGACAAGTTTTAATGTGACAATTGATATTATGTAATAAAAATCCCATAAATGGGTTGTGTACATGTCTGAATATATACCTTTTTTTATCCAAGCATTTATATACATATCATTTGTTAAAAAAAACTATCTATCCACCTATTTTGACTTTTTCTTTTGAACTAGGAAGCTCTTCTATTAAAATTGGTTGCTCCTGTATTTTATGTACATCAAGGGCTTGGTATAGAAATATTTATGTCCCTATTATTATTTCTTTCTCTTTCAATAAGAAGGATTTCAACCTTCTTCTCTTAGTATATAATTGCATCTGCATTCATTGCTATCTGAAATGCACTATTTTGGCATTTGAGACAAAAGTCTTGATCAACTCTTGTGGTGATTTGTATACTTCATCAAGATCGTATTGATCAAGAGTGAATTGTCATATTCAACATGATGGTTTAGTAATTTCATGAACATAATAGTCAGACAAAGCAATTTAGAAAGTCAAACATATAACGAAATAGCAAAGAATATAACACGACTCAGATCTAAAAGCAATAACAAGACAAGAGTTGATTCAAATTGATGTATAAAAAATACAAGTAAGGTAGATGCTATGAGCACAAGATAATTGCAGGCTAAACCACGTGCTCAGGAAGCTAACTTCGCTCTGTAAAAGCTATGAGCTTATTTTTAACAATAGTCTGAAAGCAAGAATCGATGCGTGAAAGCATCTACAGTGTCAGTCTCATAGTCGAGTCTTGTATTCTTGGTGTCGATGTTCTAATGATCATCATCTATATACAATTTACATTAGTGCAGATGTATGTACAAAAAGGAGATAGAGATGTTGCACTGTCTTGGGTAGATCGTGGCGGCTGTTGTCATTGTCCAAGTAGTTACACAGTACAAGAAGTGGGCGTGAGGAGCCTCCGACTATTTGGAGTCGAGCGTGGTGCTACCAATAGTCAATAAAGTCGAGACAATCATCTTGACGGTTCATGACGATAGTCGGACAAGTTGAACTTCCTCGACAAGTTGGCCTTCCTCGATTAGTCGGTTGTCATTCTAATGTCATGTCTTCGATTAAAGAGCATCTCTACAGACTATGCGAGGATGCATATAAGAATGCAAAAATGTGAATGGAGCTAGATTAACATGGGATTTAGGAGAGTAGAGGAATAAATCCAATAGAGTGACCATTGGTAGAAATAGCAAAATCGGAATAGTGCTAGTCGTGCGCTTTTCAAAAACAATGTCTTGGTGGAAACAAGATTGATAACATGCACAAAAATGTAGTCTACCAAATCGCAAGCTCTGATACCATGTCAGAAAATGGTAGTGTATCAGAAACGTGTTTTGATACCATGCCGAAAATTAGTATCTCAGTCGAAATCGGGATCGATTCAGAGATAGATGTCTAGAATCAAAATTTGGATCGAGATACTAGCAGCAAAAGAATTGAATAGAGTTATGGATCGGTAATGCATCAGTATAGCAGCAAGAATCGCATTAATCAGTAAGCAATGTGCGAATGAACAATCAATAGTGAGAGCAAAAACTGCACTCTTGGATCAAACAAAAACTATCTAGAAAGATCAGAGTACACGAGGCGTGGAGCGTGCGGGTCTAAATTCACTGAGAATGAAAAATTACTCCACCACACCTTGATCATTCTGATTGATTTGGTATATACATTAGTTGATGATTGTTGATCAATCCATTAGTACTTGAAAGTATAAGATTAGATCTACTTAATCTACTTGAGCCATCCTATAGTAGATAGCGGTCATTGTAAATAGTAAAGTTATGTACATAGTTGACAATCAATCAACATCATCCTTCTAATCACGATATGGGTCAAAAACGACTGATAGTGTCAAAATAGTATATGGGTCAATATTGACTCTGGGTCAAAAATTGTTGTCGGGGTCAAAATATGTACAAGGTCAAATTCGGTTAAGGTCGAAATATATTAGATCCAATTTGATTCGACCCGGGGTCGAAATAGATTTTGATCTCAGAATGGATTTTGATATTCTGAGTATAATTTTGATTTTATGAATTTTTTTGCTAAGTATATATAGATTTCATTATGCTAATTACTGAATGAATTTAGACCTGAGCATTAAAATCCAACAGCAGAATGGGTTGTGGTATACAATGGTCTTCGGGAAGAATTGAGGCCGCATGTGCTATAAGACCTTGGAACATGCAGTTACTACTACTCTCAACTACAAAGGCAATGTCAAAAGAACGCCAGATTCTAGAGTGTCTTTTACGCACCAGAGGGGGGTCATGGAAGGGTGGCCAGCAAGCGAGCCACAATACTCCCCTGCAAGGACAACCTATCCAAACATGCTTTGAAATGCAAGCCAACACTTTATTTACCAGAATATGCCTACATTACATCTCCCCTCACAATGGAACAAAAGAAAAAGGCCAAGAAAGAAGGATTATGTTTTTTTTTGCCTTGGCAAGCACGTGTTCCAAGATTGTCCTCGATGCATGGGCAAGAAGATCCATACTTTGTAGTCATGCCATAAAGGAAACAAGGATGAGGATATGTTGGATGATTTACTGGGTAACGGTGATGAGGACACTAAGTAGGTCATGACCATTTCGGTGTGGAAGATTATTCCAGATGCACCAGTTTGTTTCCTTTCCACCAAGGCATGGGATGGATATTAGTTTTTGAATAGTGAGCTGATAGGGATGAGGGGAAGCTAGAGGGTCGAGATATTCTTGTTTTTATTTGACATTGGCTCCTCGCATAATATTATCAACTCCCGTGCAACAAAGAAGCTTAACTTGGCTAATGTGCCATCTGATTACCAGTATGTGAAAAAAGTGGATCTTGAATGGATCCAAACTCCCAAAACACTTGGCTAAGATCTTTGCACAACAAGCTACAAAAGCTAGAAATGGCAAAGCATCCTAATGCTACCTTTGATACACATGAACTTGACAAAGCATTCAAGAGACAAAAGAAACTAATAAAAGGTACTGATGGCAGCCAAAAACAACAGCATACCAACCCTACAATAGCACCCTACCACTTTTGGAAACCTCTTAAGATCATACACAAAAGCTTGAAGACAATACACAAAGCAATGCTCTCAATGGAGGAAGAAACTATGACAATGATCTATTGATCTCTCTCAACAATACAGTAAGTTTTTCCAACCTGTTCTCCACTAATTTCAGCCTAATATAGGTGAAAGAGATGACTCTCTCTCTCTCCTCTCTCTATAACTTAGGACCCAAATTTAGGGCACCAGTAGCCTAAAATAGCCAATTTTGGCCTATATGTCCAAATAACATTATTTTGGTGTCATTTCGAAGGTCCTGAAGTTTGAGACTTCTTCAACATGAAATATATACTAAAATAAAAGTATCTAGGCCTCTTTCACACGTGTGAAACACGATACTAATTTAGCACCACATGATTCCATTTGACTAGTAGGTAGCACTTGTCCATCTTCGAGATCCAATGGATCCAAAACATTGATCATAGATTCACCAAAAGTTGCCAAGTTAGCACAACAATAACTATCTCCAAGAAGCTCATTAGATCTCAACCTAGATCTAGCATAAGGAAGTTCTTTATACTTTGCATAAGATCTACCAATCTTATTGATGCTAGGGATTGACTTTTGAAAGTTGAGAGAACCACCAACATGCATTTCATTTCTCTTGTTAGACATAACAAATGCATCAAGCTTGTAAAGTCTACCTTGTCTATTGCCCCTAGCAATCAAGACATATCCCTTAGTAATGAAGCAAACATCCCCAACAAACTTTGTCTTGTATCCTTTTTTTAACATTTGACCAACACTTATCAAATTCCTTGAAAGTGAAGGAATGTAAAGAACACCATCAAGCCTTACATTCCTATTAGTATAAAGGCAAATAGGAATTGAGCCAATACCTTTGATCATACACTCACCACCATTTGGCATGTGAATGACTTTCTTGGTTCCAACATAAGAGATAAAAGAAGTAAAGAACTCCTTGTGACTAGCCATGTGTGAACTAGATCCACTATCTATCCACCATGAATCCTTGTCACTTCCACTTGACATTAGACTTGAAGAACACATCATGAGAGAATCACAAGAATCTAGATCCTCATTAGAAGTACAAAAGTTGTTTTGCTTGCTACCTTCATTACTTTGCTTCTTATGACATTCATTTGCAAAATGACCTTTTATCCCACAATAAAAGCACTTGAACTTTGACTTGTCTTTCTTTCTAAAAGAAGTAGAAGAGGAGGAGGAAGAGTGATCATCATGATCCGAGTTACCACCTTTGGACCATTGCCTTTGCCTTTGACTTTGCCTTTTGTGAAGAAAGCCTCTTCACCTCCACCTTGCAAGGATGCACCATCAAGCTTTGATTGCAATCTATATTCTTTAGCCAATAAGATTTCTTGCAAGTCAACCACACTTGGCAAGACTCTTTGAATGGCAAAACTTTTCACAAGGTTAGCATGTTCATCTAGCAAACCATTCAACATAACCTGGACTATTTCACTATCTTTTATGCTTTCATCAATGCATGCTAGATCATCACTTAAGGACTTAACCCTCAAGACAAATGCATGAGCACTTTCACCCTCTCTTTGTCTACTAGAAAATATTTGCCTCCTTAGGGTCAATACCCTAGATGTGGACTTTGATTCAAAGAGCTTCTTCAAGGCATTCCATGCCTCACTTGCACTTTGACTATTACCAACTTCCTTGAGAAGTTCATTGGTAACATTCATTTTAATGATATGAGGAGCCCTTTTGGCCTTCTTATCAAACCTTTGTTGCTCTTGAATGGTGGGTGGTCTCTCTTCAGTTCCTGCAACTATGTCCATGATTTCATTCAACTCAAGTAAGGATTCCATCCTCACTTTCCAGGTAGAGTAGTTTGATGAACTCAACCTATCATTAGTTTCTAACATGATCCCACCATTGGAAGCCATGAATATAATGATTCTTCAACTTTTAGGCTCTGTCCTAATATACCTAGCACTCACTTTCCTCTCAACAAATGATGGATAAGGAGATCTCAGAAGATCTAGGACCCTAAAACACTTATATCTTGAACCTGGCTAGTTTCCAAGCATAGAAAGGAAGATTGAAACACATGCAACACTTTGCACACACTAAGAATGGATTACAAACTCAAACCAACCTGAACACACTCTTGCTTAAGCTCTCAAACTTTCCAGCAAGTGACCAAATCAAGTTATGGTGTGATGAGTTACTTCCATTCTTAGAAAATACAAAAGACTAGGCTGCCAAGAATACCTAGAATTGAACAAACTTGATCAACATATGATCAACACACTAAGATATTGATTCAACCTATAAAACCACATGTAAACCACACTTCTAAAAGTTTATAAACTCCATCAAGTGATAAATATAAATTTTAGAGGTGAATGAAAGAGCACACTTAGTCAATCACAAGACTAGCTTCACTAGCTTGTCAAATCTTGGTGTTTAGATGTAGATCTAAGATCACTTCACATGAGAATGTTCCTCAAACTGTTAAGAACCTGAAAACACATTTGCATAATGGTTAAAACCTTCCAGCAAATGCTCCAATCAAATAACATTAGGAGAGTTACTTACATGCTCAACAAAGTACACCAAAATTTATGCAAAAGATTGTTGACAATCTGTTCACACAAAAGGGAATCTTTCATCCAAGTGGGAGCTTTGCTCAGCCTTTTGGAGAAATACAAAATCACTTAAAGAGTATTTGTCATCCACTTAAGGAGAAGGTTCATCCACTTAAAGAGAGTGTTCATCCACAAAGGAGAGTGTTCATCCACAGAAGTGGAGATTGTCAACAATACATTGAACATAACATTGTTAGTATTGAATATGCACAAGCCTCACAATCAACAAATGATTAAGTGTTATGATCCAATCCAAAATAGCTTCTTCTCAGCCTGTGATCTTCAATAGACCTAAAATATGCTTTTGATCCACAAGTTCGACTCACAAAACAAAGGTTAGTAAGATTTGATCAACAATGCAACGCATAATCATGTAGAACTTGATCAAACATCCAAATATCACCATAAATGAAAACCTTACTAAAATATTAGCCAACTAGCTCTGATAACATGTGAAAAAAGTGGATCTTAAATGGATCCAAAATCCCAAGATACTTGGCTAAGATCTATGCACAACAAGCTACAAAAGCTAGAAATGGCAAAGCATCCTAATGCTACCTTTGATACACATGAACTTGACAAAGCATTCAAGAGACAAAAGAAACTAATAAAAGGTACTGATGGCAGCCAAAAACAACAGCATACCAGCCCTACAATAGCACCCTACCACTTTTGGAAACCTCTTAAGATCATACACAAAAGCTTGAAGACAATACACAAAGCAATGCTCTCAATGGAGGAAGAAACTGTGACAATGATCTATTGATCTCTCTCAACAATACAGTAAGTTTTTCCAAACTGTTCTCCACGAATTTCAGCCTAATATAGGTGAGAGAGATGACTCTCTCTCCTCTCTCTAGAACTTAGGACCCAAATTTAGGGCACCAGTAGCCTAAAATAGCCAATTTTGGCCTATATGTCCAAATAACATGATTTTGGTGTCATTTCGAAGGTCCTGAAGTTTGAGACTTCTTCAACATGAAATATATACTAAAATAAAAGTATCTAGGCCTCTTTCACACGTGTGAAATGTTAGATCCAAAACTATGTACAAAAATTGCCAATTTAGGCCTCAAACTAGCTAGGAAATGTTGACAATTTTCACATAGTATACAATTGAGTGCCAAATGGTAAGGGCACATAGGTGTGGGATCGATGAGTCTCTCAGGCGCTGCTTTCTATTCACACTTACTTTGAGAAGTTAGACTTTGAGATCACCAAGTTAGCCAAGTTTGATGTTGTACTAGGAAAGTGGGGGCATGCGAGTAAGTAGCCCGCTATAGATTTCCTTTCACACGAGCATATTTTAGGCATGAAATTTTGTCTCATATATTGCAAGGGGAGAGGCCATTTGTACAAGGCCCTCTTATTACTTGTATGCAAATAAAGAAGATGGACTTGCGGTATGTGTGGTTTTATTATTTGGTAAATGTGAATGTTGATTCTAGTTTTTGCAGTTTACCAATAAACCCACAAGTTACTAATTCAGAAGCAATTTCATCTTATTTAAGTGCTTCTATAAAGTATGCTTTAGCTCAACAGCTCAGAAGTGATCCAGCAAGCTGACATCCATCCGAGTTGAGTTTAAACATTTGTTGATTGATAACATGCCAGTGCCCCTAGTCGAAACATAGAGCATCATATTGAGCTCATTCCAGGGGCAAGCCCGGTATGTCAGCCTCCTTATAGGATGATCCTGAAAGAGGAGGAGGAATTACGGAAGATGTTGGAGGAATACCTCAGGCATCCGTCCTAGTTATTCACCTTTCGCCTCCCCTATTTTGTTGGTTAAGAGAAAGGATGGTAGTTTCCAAATGTGCGTTGATTATAGGAGATTGAATAAAATCACTATCAAGCACAGATATCTGATGCCCATGATTGATGATCTATTGAATGTGTTGCTTTCAAACCCGTTTTGGTCATTATGAGTTCTTGGTTATGACGTTTGGGTTAACCAATGCACTCGCCACATTCATGATGCTCATGAACGATGTCCTGCATGACAATATGGGCAAGACGGTTGTCAAATTTATTGATGACATATTATTCTATAGTAAGACGGTGGTGGAGAATGAGGTTCATCTCTAGATTGTATTTGGCAAGTTACAAGACACAGTCTTGTATGCCAATGCTCAAAAGATCGACTTGTGCAAGACACGTGTCGAGTATTTGGGGCACGTAGTGACAACAAAGAGTATTTCTATTTGTAGGAAGAAAGAATGATGATTCAATAATCCGAAACCTATGGATGAACTATCGAGTACAGCTGAATGAGCCTTCTTTCCTATGCATGACTACACCTATCAATAATTGAACAAAGCTATAATGATGGAAGTCACGTTCAATATTTTAGCAAGAGTGTGAAGTCACTGTATAGAATATTGCAACATTGAAGTATTCAACAAATTAGATGAAACAATAAGAGATTTATTAGTTACAAATGACTACATAGAAGCATACATGCTGACATGATACTGAACGCAATAAAAAGATAGATTGATTTAGTAAATAGCATGACAAATCATATAATGAAATCACAAAGCAATAGCGGATGAAACCTCGTACTCTAAGCTATCTCTGAGTAATTGGAAAAAACTTTGTTTAATGCACTTCCACTAGTAAGCAGTAAGTGCTAAAAGCAATACTCTAATAGAGCTCGGTGAGTGAGCTAATTTGCAATCCATCAGATTATATCTGATCAACATATTGTGAATGTATCTTTGCTGAGTAATGTAAATCAACTTTCGCTTTCTGTGTCTTTGGATTTGAATACCTAGACAGTAATGAGCGTCATGTCAAATTCTGAAGACAACATTGATTTAGCTTCTTTTATTAGATTGATATTGTTGCTGAAAGTAGTGTGTCATCCACATACAAAGTGATAATAATAAACGAATGTTGCATTGACTTGAAGTAGACATTAGAATCTGAAGTGCTTGGTTTATAGCCGTGATCGATAAAAAAGTGTTGATCCTTTGAACCCATGCTCTAGCAAATTGCTTCAAGCCATAAAGTGCTATGTAGAGTTTACATACATGATTCTGTTAGCCTTTGATATTATAACCTTTTGGTTGCATCATGTAAATATCTTCTTCGATAACTCCATTAAGATATGTTGTCTGTACATCCATTTTATGTACCTCTAAATCTGCTGCAACAGCAAATGACAATAGAAGTCTGATTGAAGAATGTTCAATTATTGGACTGAAAGTCTCAGTGTAATCGACATTATGTACCTAAGACTATCCTCTCATGACAAGTCGAGTGTTTCTTCAGTCGATGCTTCCATCTGTCTTGTATTTGATTTTGAATATTCATTTGCAATCAACTACATTTTGATGGCAGACAATTCGACAATGGTCCAAGTTTGGTTTTTGATAAGAGCTGAAAACTCTTTATCCATAGCTTCTTTCCAAAGAATGGAATCGGATTGACTAAGTTCCTTGACAATAGTCAACTCTTGAACAAGATAAGCTGTAGACTCGTTGCTATACCTTATAGGTGGTTTTCGTTCTCTTGTTGATCTTTTGGGAAATGAGCGCATAAAGTGGATGAGCTAGGACCTTCAATAGGAATAGTCGACTTGGGAACATAACTGTTTGATACTTCAAGAGAGTCCAATAGTTCGACTATGTGAGCTTTGCCCTTGCCTTGGAGGTCGATAAACTGATCTTCGATGAAGACGATATCTCGGTTGGTGAAAATCTTGTACCAAGCCAACAAAAGTCAAGGAATTCAAGGAGTCGAAATCACAAGTAGAGATATTCAAACTACCTGCGAATCTTGTCTTAAAGACAAGATGACTAGAACACCTTTTAGTCATGCAGAATTGGAATAAGACTTATTCATGGACCAACCACTTGGTTTTGTAAACCAAGAATATCCAGAATACGGATGTCACATGAAAAAAAAAACATTTACGGTCTGAAACAAGCAGCCAGACAATGGTATAGAAAGAAGGACGAAGCACTACGTTCCTTAGGCTTCGAACCTCTATTTGCTGAGTCAAATGTCTATATCAAGCATGTCCAAAATAAAATAATCATTCTAGCTGTCTATGTTGATGACACACTTATCTTCTCAAGAAGAGATAAGTTAATTTCAAATGTCAAAAGAGACATTTTTGAAATATTTGAGATCGCTGACCTAGGAGAAGCTAAAATCTATCTAGGCTTACAGATCGTGAGAGACTTTGAAAGTGGTAAGTTGTATCTTCACCAACAAAAGTACACTCAAAATATCATTGAAGACTTCAACATGCTCGAATGCAAAGGTGTGCATACTCCCATGATACCTGGAACAATACTGAGCAAGGCAGATTGTCCGTAGACTCTCGAGGAAGAGGAACGAATGGCCAAAACACCCTATCGTAGGCTGATTGGATCATTGTTATATCTAGCAGACAACACTAGACAATCTCTAGGAAACGAAAGACTATGGACTATGTTATTCGAAGGAAGCTGGATTTCACATCGAATCTTATAGTGATGCAAGCTGGGCATCCATGAAAGATGATAGCAAAAGTATTTCAGGAGGTTGTACTCTAGCATCTGGCGCAGCCATACTTTGGATAAGCAAGAAGCAAACAACAGTAGCTCAATCTTCCTGTGAAGCAAAATATGTAGCACCAGCCAAGATGACAAATGAGCTGATCTGGATCAAACATATGTTGGAAGGATTTGATGAATCTATTTCTGAACCTTATGTCTTGTTAATGTATAACACTTCAGAAATCTATCTTATGAAAGATCTTGTATTTCACTCAAAAACGAAGCAAATAGCCATCAAGTATCATGTGATTTGGAACTTAGTCGAGAAGAAGATATTGAAGACAGTCTTCATACCCACAGAGGAAATGATAGCTGATATCTTTACGAAGCCACTCAGTAAAGTTTTGTTCAAGAAGCAGCGGAGAAGATTGGGGTTAATCCAACTGCCCACTTTGAGAGGGAGCTGTAGAACAACTGATCAGACAGATCTTGATTCTACTAACAAAGTGCGTAGTTTACTTGACAAAGGATGAGAAATAAAGGAACGCAAACTCGAAACATTTCTATTTGTGACGAACTCAAAAGATTCGCAAAGGATTCGCAAAATTTATCTTGTAGTCAACTTGAAAGATTTGCAAAATAGTTTCTTGTAGAAGCTCGTGGCTTTCTTGTTGAAGCTCAAAAGATTCATGAACAGAATCTTGTCACGAAATATTTTGTTTCCTGTTCAAACCTCAGATGTTGCGAAATTGTCAAGAACAATTTGCGAAATCTTCTGGACTGTTCTTCAAGCTCACTTGTCGCTAAACTGTCTCGAATAGTTTGCAAAATATTTTGGATTTCTTCTTCATGCTCAAGAATTGTCATCTGTCACGAACAATTCGCGAAAGACGAAAATGTTGCAAAGAGACAAGTGTCGCGAACAATTTGCGAAACACGAAGATGAGATGAAGAGATGGATTGTCGCGAATAATTTGCGAACATAATTTATTTGACCCTGGAAACAGAGCGTCTATTTGAATATCAACCGTCATAAATGGTTAGATATCTATCGTTACAGCATAAAAAGGCCAAAAGAGCTGTAAATAAAAGGCCAAAAGACCTGTCCTGTAGCAATATAAATACATATGCACTACTCGTTGTAACCAACTCAATCATAGAGACAACAATGAGATAAGACAACAAGAGATGTATATTGATGATTCAGATTCAGAATTATAAAAATTCATTTTTGATCAATAGTTTTTTATTGTCTAAAAATTGTCTTAAGTTGTCTCTTACTTCTGCATATAATTTTCACACGCATATTCAATTAGAGCTAATATTGTTCTATTAGTACATAGATCAAATACAAACTCGATTGAAGACACTGATATTAGTTTGATTTATTCAAACTTGCATCGTGTTCTCTATGGAAGAATAATTACTATTTTTTCTACATATATGTTGTTGCCTCTTCAGTGAAGCTGCAGTACTCGAACCGCGTGTCTTCACTCCACTGAAGATTGTCAGCATATCGATCTGGAGGTTTCTTTGTCTTGTTGACCTTCTGGGTTCGTTTCGTCGCTACTTGAATGTTTCTTGTTCGTGGGATTGATCTTCTGCTTCCTGCTACTCTGGAGTCTGTGGCTCAACATTTTGATTTGACGTCTGTCCTCGATCTCCCTCTTGAATTGGCAGCAGTGTGAAGATCTCATGGCATTTTTCATCTTTTAGTCCAGGGAATGTGGACTCATCGAACTTCACATTTCTACTCAAAACAACCTTCTTCGTGATTGGATTGTAGAGTCTGTACACTTGTGATTCATTCGAGTACCCGACCATGATTGTTTGCTCTGATTTGTCATTGAGCTTATTTCTTTTTTCTTTTTAAATGTGCTTGTATGCTGCACATCCAAACACGCGTATGTATGATAGATCAGGCTTTCTACCTGTCCACATTTCGTACGGTGTCTTGTTTTCCAACGTTGTCATTGTTGATCTGTTCTGTAGGTGTAATGCTACAACTATTGCCTCAACCCAGAATTGACTTGGCAATCAAGCTTATGCCATCATGCATCTGGCTCCTTCGACTAGCGTCTTGTTTTTTCTTTCTACGACACCATTATATTCTAGTGTGACACAGGAGTGAACTGATGATTTATCCCCTGTTCTTGACAAAATTTTGAAAATTCTGTGCTCTTGTACTCACCTCCATTGTCAGATCTGATGATCTGAATCTTCTTTGAGGTGTGTCTCTCTGCAAATGCCATGAACTTCTTGAAAGAGTCAAACACTTCAGATTTTTTCTATAGGTAGTAGATTGTAGTTATCCGGTTGTAATCATCTATGAACGTCAGGAAATATCTTGATCCTGAAAGCGAATCCACTTTCATCGGACAGACATCTGAGTGGACGAGCTCAAGAACTTCTTTGGCTCTTCTTCCCTCATGTGTGAATGGATTCCGATGTTGTTTGCCTTTTTGACAGGCTTCGCAGAACTCAGTATCGGGTCTTGATATCTTCAAACCTATGACTGTGTCTTTCTTGCACATGTCATACAGGCTCCTCATATTCAGATGATACATTCTCCTGTGCCAGAACTGATCTTCATTTTCTGATGCATTTACTATGCTATCAGAATTGCTGATTATCTTGTCTTGGTAGAGATTTCCTTCTCTGCATCCAATCGTTAGCAATTTCTTTGTTGTTTTCTCGATCATGTGGCATGTATTGCCATCAAATAAAACTCGAATTCCAAGATCTGTCATCTTGGAGACTAATAGCAGATCTTTTCTCAATGAAGGCATGCAGAGTGCTCCTGGAAACTTTGCTTGACTTGATAGTGTTTGCAGCTGTAGAGTCCCGATGCCTTTGACATCGTGTCTGCTTCCATCAGCTAGAATCACTGCTCTATTATTTTCGAGTTCTTTGAAGTCGATCAAGATCTTCTTGTTGTAGGTGATGTGTGATGTTGCTGCTGAATCAATAACTACATTGTAGCCTTGTTTAGTGTAGCCTGTTGAAGCTTCATCAAGTATTGTGAAGGCTTCATCACCTCTATCTGCATCTTTGGATGACTCTGCAACATTTGCTTTCTCATCTTTTTCTTTCTTTTTGGGTTGAATGTACAATTGTATGTAGAGTACCCCTTCCTCTTGTAGTGCATGCAAGGTATTGCTGGATTGAACCAGCATTTGTTGGCTGTATGGCATGTTTTGTGACAGTGATCACAAGAAGAAGATTGTTGATTTGAGGACTTTGTCTTGTGAAATTTGGGTCTGTTCTTGTTCTTTTTCTTTCCTTTTGTGAAGAGAGCTTTCTCTTGATCACTGCTTCCTTCTCCTTTGTCCCTCATCAGTCTCTCATCAACGACAAGACTGATTGCTTTGTCGAATGTCATATCTGGTAGACTTAGTATGAGCATTTTCAATGGGTGATAAAACATAGGTAGAGACTTCATGAAGTACATCAATTGTTGTGGTGCTGGGACCTGGTGCTCCTATCCCGATGCAACAAGTTGAGCAAAGATCATTCTGACCTTCTCAACGTGCTGGTCCAACTGGTTGCCATCCCATTGTATGGATTGCAACTGATTGTGAAGATGCATCACTGAAGTTGCAGTCCTCACTTCGTACTTCTATCTTAATCTTTCCCATGATGCACAATTCATTGATGGACGAAATGATGATCGCCATTGCATGCTCATCCATTCTGATCCATTCAGCTCTCCTGGGGTCTCCCTTTGGGGACTGCACGTCTAAGAGTTTGGTCACCGACCAGATGCCTTCGCCCTTAGAAGTGTTTTGATTTTGAATTTCCATATACTATAGTTTGCACCATCAAGAGTGATTGATATTCTTGTCTAGATCATTGTAGCCATATTGTGTTCCCTAGAAAATCATTGTTCAGATATCAGTAGTGATAACCTGTAGGCTCTGATACCATGTAGGAATTCGGTGGGCCTTCAACAGATACAACTGAACCTTTTTGATTCAGAGGTTGAACCAAATATATGGAGCCTTTTGCCCCTTCCGTGAGCCACATTCTGGGATACCGTCCCCAGACGCCTAGCCGCCCACGAATCCAAGTGCTCCCCCTTGCCCGCAAAGGGGCCGGTACCAGGGGACATTAAACACTTGTACATTTACCACTTGTATCCACTTTGAACAAAGTCTCACTTTTAATTATGAGATTTCTTTGAGCATGGACTGTGGCTCCACTTTGCCATTCCAACAATCCTACGCGTATAGGCCCAACCAAATGAACACAAAGTAGCAAGTTGTGATTCCTATGAATAAGTGACAATGGGCTCCAAATTAGAACTCACATGATACATGTGAGTTCCTCTTGTGCTTTCTTAGCACCATTAGATTTAGTTTGTGTTAATTTAAATGGAGCAAATAAGAGTGAAGGAGGTTCACCTCTCAAACCTATAAAAGAGAGCCATTTCCTTTGTATTGGATCTTCTATTCTCTTTTTAATAAAACTCTTTCAGTTTATCTATCAGTTCCTCTCTCTCTCTCTCTCTCTCTCTCTCTCTCTCTCTCTCTCTCTCTCTCTCTCTCTCTCTCTCTCTCTCTCTCTCTCTCTCTCTCTCTCTCTCTCTCTCTCTCTCTCTCTCTCTCTCTCTCTTCGAGCTATGCAGGTGGAGGCGAGGTTTCCACTCCTAGCGACGATCCTGTACTACACACGACACACTACAGTGGCGCCATCACCGGGGAGCGCCATCACTTGTCTTGTTGCATAACACTTCGCTTTTTCTTTCTCTCACTCTCTTCTTCTCTAACCCCTTCATTCATAAAAAAAAATCAGATTTTGTGGTTGGTTACTGTTAGTGAGGAGTAGAGTAGAATGCGGTTAGAAAATTAGTTTGTATTTTTGTCATTTCATACTTGAATGATATGTGGAGAGAGATTGAGAGGTGGAACACATCAAATCCCAGCATCCTATCCCTTCCGTAGATCCCAAAAATCATAAAATTTCTAAAAACCCATAAAAATCAGAACAAATAGTGAAAAACACACCAAAAAACTTTTTTCACTTTTTTATTTTTTGCTATATTTTTAGAGAGTAGAGCATAGTCTGATATATCATCAGAGATCTTGACGAGTAATGTTTTGATTACTCACCCAATTGATTTTCTTCATTTTTTTGGCTCCTAATTACTCACCACCTTGCCAGAGCATTCAGAAGCAGCAGATCTACAATCCTGGAGCATGGCGAGTAGTTCCCAATTTTTTGCCCTATCACTCATCTTGTCTATTACTTGCCATCTTGATTATCTCCATTTTCTCACCATCGAATTACTCTATGCTTCTGTAGTGCATCCAAGGGTATCATATCTATGATCTAGGAGCTCATCCAATAATTAACAATTACTCGCGTATTACGCGCCATTTGAAATTTGTATTTTTTCACAATTTTCTATTTTTTGTATTATCATTAGCAAACAAAATTTTATCCCTCAGGGTTGACAAACAGTTCTAAGGTGAGTTACATGCAACACGTCACCGCAACTATAAACCAAAACATCATCCATAAACGGTCTAAGTACATTGCTCATCAACATCATACATGTTGTTGGGGCATTACTCAATCAAAGGGCATAACAGAAAAGCCAAAGTGACCGATATAAGTTCTGAAGGTAGTCTTATGCACATGCACTTCACAAACTCAGAGTTAATGATTTCCATTTTTCAAACAACTTTGCTAAAACAACAGCACCGTACAATACCAGATCATCAATATGCGGAATAGGATATCAATGCTTGACAAACTTCTAGAATATTGGGTGTCCCATACCGTCCTTTGTCCCTGGGGAGTTCAAGTATTGATAATCCCACACACATACGCCATGACCCGTCTGTTGGTCTAGGTTCCTAAGGAAGTCAACTTGTTCTTGCCATATGTTACTTTTGGAACCAGCAGCAAACATATCAAACAATAACAAACCCCCACATACTAAGCTGCCATGATCAAAGGTCCTGGAGGCACATCGGGCTCACCTCAAAGTGAATGGATTCTACCATCGAGTTGGAACTCGCACACATGAGTACCCCAAACGATGTAGAGTTTTCGTACTACGTGCCAACATATCCCAAGTACCACATCAAAACATGCCAAAGACATAATCTTTATATCCAACTTCTTAACCTAGCTTTGAATGGTTAATGACATATCCACAACCCCGAAATCTCCCCCAATCGTACCCTTTCCATCAGCCCTCATGACTGTGTACTAGTACATGGATGGTTGTGTGCTCACAATCACCCTTTCAATCAAAGTCAAGTACGTTATAAGAGGACTTAATGTCAAGCAGAACACACATACATACCACACAACTGTCAGAAATAACATCAACCTTATCTGATCATCGACACTTTCACAAGGTGAAGAGTACTTTCCTGGAGTTCATCCTGCTCTGGCTCTTCAAAAGCCATAGGTGCTCATGCCTGCTTCACTAACAAATTGCATGAAGTCCGCATTGGATTCCGTGGACATTCCTTCCACATGTATCCTACCAAATAACCAAAGCAAAACTTTCTCATTTGGAGCACTCTTGGTCATATGCAGCAATGGCAACAAAGATAGTTGGCCCCTTCTAAACATCGGATTGTCCATACAACCGTTGTCCCTAGAAGCTACAACTACTTGTTGCACTAAAGAATGCTGACCTCTTTGGACATTGGACCACCCATACAATCCTTTGTCCTTGGAAGCCCCTGCTCCTTCTCCTTTCAGGTCACTTAAACCTTGCCTTTGCAAAAATTGACTCTTAAACCTTTTGAGCCTCTGGTTACCCCAAGAGCCAAAAAAACCGCCTGAACCTTATTATCGTGTTTCAAACACGGTTCTATTTGAACTGCTCCTTGGAGGGTACAAAAATGCTTCTTTACAACAAAATGTTTTGAGACTTCCATGCAAGCCCTCCACAAAATGAAACACTTGAACAATCATACTGCTTCTGATTCCTATGAGGATCTTGATGTCTTCAATTGGTCAAGGATTTGTTAAAATATGGCCTCCATAGCATTCACCTTAGCCACCACTTCTTCAACCCTGGTTAATCTGGTGCTAGTACCCTCATGTGGATCCATAATTATGGCTTTTCAAACCTGCCAACTTAAGTTAAGGTCTATAATGAGAGTAATAAGGTGTTTTCCGCTCACAAAACCCTCTTATGAAGCGTGCACTAGGTCTGTCCTGGCTGGAACAGCCTTCAATAGCCCTTATTTTCCTTGAAAATCTGTCAAATTCACAAAAATCAAGTATCCTACACCAAGCTACATCAGTACAGCCAATCACAAGCTACTAGGGTGATTTCGGTGACAATTTGAGGTCAAGATTGAAGCCTCTTTGCTCCCCAGTTGTCAACGCTGGTCCTACAGCCTTCAATTCAGATTTTTGGGGCTCCAATTATCATATTTTCCAACTTGATTAATGCCCAAATTTCTTTTACAGTGCAGCGCTGGCCTACAGCCTAGTTCTGGCTCCAATTTGTGATAAATTTTGAGTCTTCTGTGTCCTTCAATTAGTGATGGTCCTGTGGGCATCAATTTAGAAATTCTTTGACAGCCCTCTTCTCAACAACCTTTGCTCTGATATCAAATGCACAACAATCAACAATTTCGATCCCTGTCGATTTTCTGCATGTACAAACATCAAAGCACACGAAACATGGTGGAGCTGGCTGCCTTGTCTCCTCCCAACCTTTGTTGCATAGATTATGATGAGGAATGCCTCTCTCTAGGCTCACTTATGCACAATCCTCAAGCACCCCTTAACCCTGACCTTTCCTAACGTCGACACATGGCCAATTTTATGCACAGTCAACACTTGCCACTTGGCAATACCCTGACACATAGGCAAGTGAATAGGCTAACATGTGTCACTCATACCCTGGACCAAGTGTCCATGTGAGCATGTGACACGTGTCATGTTTGACTGATCAACCCTGACATGTGTCACTCATTCACTGGACCAAGTGTCCCAGTGAGCATATGACAAGTGTCTCGTTGACTAGTCAACTCTTTTATTTTTTAGGAGGTCAATCCAGCCACTCCTAATAAATGACCTAGTACCCCATGCCAACGCTAAGCATGACTCTTTGAGGTCCAATGCCAACTATTTACAATCTATTCACAATCTACTTACAAAGGTCACCACAGGCCAATGACTTAGCCATTTTAGTAATCACAATAATGACAAAGTCTACTTGTGTCTCTAAAAACTGTAAATAACCGGGACAAGGAGTAAAGGCTCTAACACCATTCTTGCAAGATTGTCTAAACTACAGAAGTTCCCTTATGAGACAATCCGAGACTACACCCATCGGATCTACCACCTAGTGAAGGATTGTATCCGCTGCTTCCCAAACTGATCATCATGGCAAAGTACCATGCTAGGCTACCCAAAAAGATTAGATCTGGTATGGCAGATTTAGCATCCTATGTTTCACTTGTACAACTCTGCAAGGGTGCTGCTAGGATGGAATTGCAGATCTTCCACAAGACGATGGATTTTTCCAATCACATTGCTGAATCATCAAATGGGAGATTAGAGGAAAGAGTCTCATCAATGAGCGATGATCAAGCAAGAATGGAACCCCATGGAAGACAACTGAGTGGAGCAGAGGCAAGTGGATCAAGTCTAACAAGCAACCAAGAGCCCCAACTACTTCAAGTTCCAGCTGTCAGCAAGCATATGCTCGCACAATCAAGTTTCTTGAGAAGGACGAATGTACGTACTGCTTGGGAGATCATATGAGTACAATATGTCCAATCAAGAATCCAAGATACAGACAAAATGCAGAGCAGAAGGTCCAACATCCAAATACAAGGGTTCAAGGGTCCGAAGAAGAATCAAGCCGACAAGGAGCTCACCGAAGGGATGAATGTCAGATGGATTCATCTAAATCATGAGTTTCTTCAACAACAAGTGGCAAGGTGGAAGTATTGGTCACATCATCTTGCATGTCTCCGAACTCCAAGAAAGACCATAATAGCCTACCAGTTTATTTTGTGGAAGATTATAAGGGACATTTGTTATCAGTATATGCCAATCAACTTAGAGGCGATGGCATATTGCACTCGGTAAAATGCTATGGATGTGGAGGAAAATATCATCGAGCCGAATGTCCACATCGAGGGAATCCATCAACATTCGAACCCTAGTGTGTACAATGTGAAGTTAATCATCCATGCCAAGATTGTCCGATGCCGAATTGATCACAAATAGCTAGAAGGCATATGGCTATTGAAGATCAATATGCACCAATGTTGACCAACCCACCTGTAGACCGAATGCACTATAAGTGGAAAATGCTAGTGTCACCAGGTTATGAAATAAGTGAAGAGGAGTACAACTCAACAAAACTCCCAAAGTACACAAACACATCATGGATAGGACAATGACATCAGAGAAGACAGAGCTGTTAGAATTCATCAAGCCAGTGATACCTGAGAAAGTCAAGAAATTGGCAACCGAGTAAGTCCGACAAGTTCTATTAGGACACTCGGTGCAATCAATGCAAGGATTTTTTGGTGATGAATCTTTAAGGGAACTAGTTTAGCACAATCACGTAACCTTCAAGTGGGAAGTGCAATATTGAGGGGAAGGCTAAGGTCCAATCAGCTTCAACGTCCATGATGCGCAAGACTCAACCAAGTTCTGATGGTCCCACAATGCAACAGACCCCCAAACCAACGTCAAATCTGGGTATTATAATACTTACAAGGCCAATTTAGAGAATTCAAGCCCAAAGGACCAAATGTACAACAAAAATCAGCACCAACAAAGTCTACGCCTTGTCCTCAATTGGTAAAATTGAATGCGGAAGAAAGTCTTCAGGTTCAAGCATACCACGAATACTTGGATAGACAAAGCAGTCAAACAAGCACATCTTATCTAGCTTACGAATTGAGAGAGACTATGACAATGCCACTAGCCGATATCTAAGGAACAATATCAACAAGCTTTATCATGGGATCCTCTGATGGTTGGTATCGACAGACTATCCATTTGTCAATGAACAAGGTTATCAAGAATGGCCACCAGACCCATATGCATATTATTGAAAATTTAGCAAGTCCAAGTTCTTGCTAATTACCATCCACCAATAAAGCATCGAGTTTTATGTAAGCGATCTCTGTCCACGCTTTTTCTGACGCAATTATTAGCAATAAACATATTGACAGCCTTCTTCCACAACAAACGCAGACAGGTGCCATGGGATCGTCACCTATTTAGGTGAGAGATATTGTTGGGCACTTAGTGGGTCCCGCCACTAAAAGTACTATATGGCCAAGGCTTGCCAAGTGGGCCCTGCCATAATATACTATACAGTTAGAGTAATAAGTGCGAGGGCACTGGCATACTGCGTGTATAAGCCCAACCCAATGAGCAAGTTGTGATTCCTAGGAATAAGTGACTAGGGGCTTAAAACTCTAAAATGACATTAGAGGCCCTATGTCAAGCTGCCAATAAAAAGCTAGAAGGGCCCAAATTAGAACTCACATGATACATGTGAGTTCCCCTTGTGCTTTCTTAGCACCATTAGATTTAGTTTGTGTTAAACGACTTGTATTAGAATCCTTGCCATTTTAGTGTAGCCATTCGGAGTGAAGGAGGCTCACCTCTAAAATCTATAAATTAGAGCCATTTCCTTTGTATTGGATCTTCTATTCTCTTCTTAATAAAACTCTCTCTCTCTCTCTCTCTCTCTCTCTCTCTCTCTCTCTCTCTCTCTCTCTCTCTCTCTCTCTCTCTCTCTCTCTCTCTCTCTCTCTCTCTCTCTCTCTCTCTCTCTCTCTCTCTCTCTCTCTCTCTCTCTCACATTAAGATCCATAAGTAGGCTTTCTTTCATTCTTCACCTCCCTTGAGAAGATCACTCTCTTGAGGAGAAGATCTAGAGCCAAGGATGCCTAGATAAGCACAAACAAACCAAACCAAGAAAAAGAACAAAAAGAGAAGAAGCATCAATGATGAACAACACACAAATATAGGCTATTCCATGATTAGATCCGAAGCTAAGATTGACAACCTTAGCAAGCCTAGATTCCCACTCCTATCCCGTTTACCCTCTCCCCATTGGATCAAAACCCAATACTACAACCTACTACTCATCTGAAATAGATCCATAAAATTTCTTCTTTGCCCTCTAGATCCATCCGATTACGGAGGCAAGGAAAGGGTCCAGTAATTACGTTTTGAAATAAGTTCAGAATGGAATGGAACTTGTGAAACTAAGTGATTGATTCTTGTAATCGATCTTCACAGTTTGGTCCATGTCGAACGAAATTCGAAAAATCCTAGTCTCGTAAATTTTTTGAGTGATCCGTGAAAGTTCCAAATTGTTCTAAATATGTCATTTATTGATTGAACAGAATTAGCTTAATGAAGTGAAAGACATTGTTGAGATGAAATCAGCCAATAATAAAGTTCTAGTATTTTTTCACTTTTAGTTGAAGATTTAGGATCTGTCGACTAAGCCAATTATCCATTTCAGGTAATCAATAATGGTAGATCATAACGCAGGTCTTGAGGATACGGTACATATGCCTACCTACTTACAGATTTGCCAACAATTAAGTCACGCACTTAATGAGATGAACAATTGAAACAATCTGAGGGATCAATAGATGGAAGTACCATTCAATCAAGTTATGACTTTGTCTTCGCCGAATTTGGGCTTTTAGCCATAACTTTTTTTGGGGGAGAAGAAAGAGAAGAAGCCAGAGGTGGTAGACAACTGGTTAACCAAGTGGATCAGTTATTTTGATCTACATGCAATTCCAGAAGAAAAAAAATATATTGAGAGTGTAGTTCTATTCTTTCGACGAAAGGCTTCATCGTGGTGGTGTGATTTGCAACCTGAACCCACCAGATGGGAAGAAGTCATGGAAGTATTTTGGAAATCGTTTGTGGTTGTAGCCGATTCAAACTTTTACCAAAGATTTGTCAGTTGCAAAATTAGTACTTGGAGCTTAGACTCGTACCTGCAAGAATTTATGAATGTCATTTGATGCAAAACTGGCACTCTGGCAATTTATCCTAGGTATTCTAGATGATTATCAAAACCAATGTAAGCGAAACATGCTTTAGACCTTCAAGGACGTTGTACAAGTCGTGAAAGTATATGATTCCACGGTTGTGGCATCCAAGAAGTAGCTTTAGGCTATCCATTTGGATCCAACCATAAGAACAGAAAAAAAACGAGTTCGTGACAAGAAAAAAGTCAAATACTTTGACGAACTAGATCAAATGATATCGAAATTTAAACAAAAGAAGCAGATGTCCCAGAAGAAGGCTAGGAAGGCAAATGTGTGTTTTGTCTACAATAAGCTTGGACATGTTACGAAGTTATGTCTGGAAAGAGAAAAAATCCACAACTCAAGTAATTGAGATGCCAAGTAAAGAAAACCTAAAATTAGAAATTAATAAGATTAATTGTGAGTGTGAATGTTCATTCAGTACTGCTTCATTCTTGCCTAATGAATTAGTTTGTTTGAAAGGCACAATTAAAGGACATGAAGTTAGTATATTGGTGGATAGTGGTTCAACTCATAATTTTGGTCTTGTGCAGAAACGCGGCGTGGAAACTAAAGCCAATGATCATAAATATAAGGTATATCTAGCTTCAAGTGTGGAGTTGGAGATTGTGATGTCAAAATTTCAAAGCTCCCAATTTGGATTCAAGACTATAGAGAGTTGATTGACTTTCATGTTTTAGATTTAGCATGTACCGATATAATTCTAGGGTATGAATGGTTATTTAATAAATCTCCTGATATTGATTTTGAAAAGCATTTGCTTTCATTTCAGGAGGGTAGTGAAG
Source organism: Diphasiastrum complanatum (assembly GCA_029204225.1). Lineage (NCBI taxonomy): Eukaryota > Viridiplantae > Streptophyta > Lycopodiopsida > Lycopodiales > Lycopodiaceae > Diphasiastrum > Diphasiastrum complanatum. Next base: position 44,810,865 of record CM055101.1, on the reverse strand, counting down.
TAGTTACTTTGTTTGGACAGAGATATGTACATCCATCTGGGATGATTTCATTTGCTAATGTAATGAAATTTTTTTATTCATAGTATGAAGCTTATTCTTTGTTTGCCAAACCCATTTTGGATTTCTTTGAGATGCATCTAAGTAGTTGTGAATTGTCGAATTTTTTTTAGCTCAGTGGACTTAGATCAAGAGCAAATAGAGAAGAAAGGATCTTAGATGAATTCAAAGATGTTTTTCTAGTTGAATTACCTCATGGAATACCATCGGCTAGGTCAATAGACCACAAGATTGAGTTAATTCTAGCTAGTCACCCTATCTCTAGATAGCCATACCGGTTTTCTCATAAAGAAGAGATAGAAATTACTAATCAAATTGAAAATTATCTTAAGATGGGTCACATTCAGCCTAGTAGGTCACCATGGGGTGCTCCTATTCTTCTAAAAGCGAAGAAAAAAGGAGGCTTCCGGATGTGTGTGGATTACAACGAGTAGAATAAAGTAACTATTAAGAATAAATATCCATTGCTCTGAATGGATGATCTGGTGGATCGATTAGGTGGAGCTAAATACTTCACAAAAATAGATCTCAGAACCGAGTATCATCAGATTAGGATTCATCTGAATGATGTGCAAAAGACTAGTTTTCAGACGAGATTCAATCATTATGAGTTTCTTGTGCTTCCTTTTGGGTTGACAAACGCACCTGCGACATCTCAACAGATGATGAACGATATTTTGATGGAGTTAATCTTTACTCCTACTCACTTGAATTCATCTCCTGAGTACCCTTATACTATGTAAATATTCTCTCTCTACAACAACATGTAGCCTTACTTGCATAAGTCGAACAGTCTGTATATACATCAAATTTTGAAGCAGAGCAGGATCGACTTCGACATACCTGACTCCGACTCTAGCGACATCGACTCAAGGGTAAACAATCGACTCAACTCATTCGACACCCTCGATGTCTCTATCGACTGTCACCACTCAATAGGAAGCTCTTCCTCTGCTCTATGCAATATAGACTACGTCACCGTTCACTATGCAGTAACTGCACCACTTCATGAATGCTACCTACATAGTTCACACTAAACGGTATAGTTGTAATTTTCACGACCGCCGCAATTGATGTATGTATATACACAATAAATCAGTTGATCAAAATATACAATATACACAATACAAGAACAAGTAGAGAAGAGTCGAAGATCAATCAGAGATTAGCGGAAGGGTGAATAAGAGTTCCTCCGTGAATTTCATTGTATCAGACTATCTGATTTTATAGAATCAGAGATCATTAGAGAGAGTGAAAGTAATTCTAGAAGTAGAGATATTATTCAATCTATAACCAGCAGAGAAGGATTACAACACTTAGTGCATTAGTATTGTGAACCATTCTCGGGCACATGAATATCGCAATCTGATCGTTGTTACTACAACAAGCTAATATACAGATTTTCTATTTCTTTATGTGTGTTTACACTGATTAATGCTTTCTGATAACTTCTTTCTCTGCTACTGATACTCGTTCCTACGACTCATACATAATATCTTATTCGAAGGAAGCATGACTATCATAGATGCCTAATTATATTGCTGCCTTCATGACTGTCTCAGACGCCTACAAAGATATTTCTCTTGTGTCGATCTAAGAAATAGTCTTAATCAATAATTTGTGTAGATCTTGTAATAATTTGATGTTGTGTTTTCTCTTGTTTGGATTTTACATTCAGCAAGAGTGGTATCAGAGCTAATAAATAATTAATCCCTAAAGTTTGTACCACCCTAACAAGTGGTACCAGAGCCAACAAGTAAACTATCAGAACCCAACAAGTGGTATCAGAGCCCCATTCCAATTTAATAGTATTCATGACAAAGTAACCATTTCTTAGATTGTTCTCTATTGAAGGTACATCTTCAGAGATCCGATTGATCTATAAGTTCAACAGAGATGATTTCCACATGTGAAAATTCAAAATGAGGATGATACTCATTGAAAAAGAACTTTGGGGATACGTCAATAGTTTAATAGCCAAACCGGCTGAACCTGACATGCTGACCGCTTGAGAAGCTAAGGATGGCAAAGCACTTGCCATTGTATCTATGAATCTTAAAGATTCACAAATAGCTCATATAGCAAATTGTTCCAGTTCTAAAGTAGCATGGGACATTCTTTCTGGTTAATTAAAACAACTACTCAACCAGCTAGCTGCAGTAAGTTCGCTAGTATCAGACAAAGATGCTAACATGTTTTTATTGGAAAGAGGGAATGACAATTCGACAATTCGAAGTCTGTGAACGAACTATCGAGCACAACGGGACAAGCCTTCTTTCCTAATGCATGACTACGCCTATCAATAATTGAACAAAGTTATAATGACAGAAGTCACAGTCAATATTTTAGCAACTAACTTTGAAATCATTAGTGCTAAAGTGATTTTGTAGCCAAACAATTTCAGAGTGCGAAGTGATGTATAGAATATTGCAGTGTTGAAGTATTCAACAATAAGAGATTTATCAATTACAAATAACTACAGAGAAGCATACATTCTGACATGATAGATTGATAACGCAATAAGAAGATAGATTGATTCAGTAAGTAGCGTGTACAAATTAGATGATGAGAGCACAAAGCAATAGCGGATGAAATCTGCGTACTCTAAACTATCTTTGAATAACTGAAAAACTTTGTTTGATGCACTTACGCTGATAAGCATTAAGTGTTAATAGCAATACTCTATTAGAGCTCCAAAAAAGAAACTTTTAGAGACTGTAGAAGTCATTAACGATTAGCTATTTTTACTAAAACAAGTTAAGCTAATCCAGTAGGACGACTAATCAGGTCGCAGATTGCAATTGGCAGCTAGCCATAATGCGTTGTCATCCATCCAGTTAGGACTTTCCAAAAATTTAGCTGCAAAGTGAAGAAGAGAAGAAATCGCGAATCGATCGCGATACTATCGCGAAAGCGAAGCAATCGTGATTCTCTTGCGATTTGGATGGAGTTCAAATGTGGTCGCTGGACACTGCCAACTGAATCACTCCTACAGTCCTCCAGAATGTAGTTAGGCACAACTGATCTACGTTTATAAATTATGCAGCATTCAACGAATTCAACCAATGTGCGGAATGAAATGAATGGGAGAATCAGACACACGAATAACAGCAAACACATTTGCATTCGAGATCATACAACATAAAAGAAGACATGTGCTCAATGGGTACAAGATCATCTATTGATTTTCTTTGATTCTTCAAGCACTGCATGCAGATCCACGTAGTGCATTGCGTGAGAGAAATACTGTTCTCTCACGAATAGGTGTCTCGCTTACTAGCGGACTTGTGGATCTCTATAAATCCTGATCACAGAACTTGTCTCGCTCGTAGGCGGACTTCTTGTCTGTATTTCCATCTTGATTGCTTACTAGCATCAGACTACTACATTGTATGTGTATTCTATCTCATCTTGTGTCAAGTATCATCCAGTAAGTATATAGTTGTTCTATGTAACTTTCAAGATTAGAGTGACTAAACATCTACAACTAATCAAAAAATTACAAGAGTGACAGATTAGCCACGACCTAGAGTGTATCTGCTGTCGTCATGCCATCAAGTCAAATATATGTACTTCTGGGTACTTGCATGATCTTGGCTAGTACTCTTTGGAGCGTGAGGGCAAAAAGTCTTTCGCGACGGTTTTCGTGTCGCTTCGTTGGTTTCGTTTAAGTCGTCTGACTTTCTCGTGTTCGATCGCAAAAGATTCTCGTTCGCAAATCTTTCGTGTTTGTGTCTTCTCGTCAAGTGTTCACGAATCTTTCATGCTTCGTGTCTCTTGACTTTCGTGTTCGCGAACATCTTCGTCAAGAAGAGGGCTGAAAGCTAGCAAAGCTTTGTAATTAGAAACGTTTTGTTTCTTCACAAATCAGTTAGGACAAGTCTCTAGATTCATATTAGGCGAAACAGTAACTGTCATTCTTCGACATGTTCAACTAATTCGACTTTCGTCGGAGTCATCCGATATGTCGGAGCCACTTGTTGAGTGATTCCCAAGTATTTCTATAGATTGTGTAGAAACACAAATAAAAATGCAGAACTGGATAATAAAATAGATGTAGATTAAAGATTCATTATGCATGAATCACTCCGATAGTAGAATAATCCAACACTCCCCCTTAATCTGAATCCATGAATGCTTGGACTTTCAAACTTGGTTTTGCACAGAACTTTATGTGTGCATCCAAGCTTAGCGCCTTAGTAAAAATATCGCTATCATATCTTGCGTTCGACAATACTGCAAGTTTACCTCTTTGTCGAGAACTTTGCTTCTGACATAGTGATACTTAATTTCAATGTGCTTACTCCTAGAGTTCTGATTCTGTCAGAACCTCTCATGAAGACCCGACACTGCTGATGGTACAAGATCAAGAAAGTAGAGATGCCCTTCTATGATATCTCGATTCTGGTGCTTCTCAGCACATGACACCATGCAAATTCCTATTCGAAGAACTCACACTAGCAGATTAGGTCAAGATTTCCAAAGGGACAAGCCACTAGAGCTAAGTTCATTCTAGAATTGATACATAGTGATCTATGTGGCCCTATGAGTACTCCTTCTATGGGTTCAAAACTATACTTTTTCACTTTTATCGATGACTATTCGAGATTCACCAGTATTATGTTCATCAAGAACAAGTCCGAGGCATTCAACTGCTCAAAGAATTCAAGCAGTTTGCTGAGACAGACTGGTCAAAAAGCTCAAGGCCCTTCACACAGATAGTGAGGGAAAATATCTGTCAGACGAAATGTCCAACTTCTTATCATCATGTGGCATTCATCACCACCAGTTGCACACCACAGCAGAATGGAGTGGCCGAGAGGAAGAATCGAACATTACTTAATGCGGCACGATCAATGATGTCAAATGCTCAGTTAGCCAAGAATTTTTGGGCTGAAGCAATTTCAACAGCTTCCTATCTGCAGAATTATTCAAGCACTAAGACAATCGACTCAAAGACTCCATTTGAAGCCTATTATGGATACAAACTGAGTCTCAAGCACCTTCGAGTGTTTGGTTGTCTATGGGCAGATTCCTTCTGATTTGAGAAAGAAGCTCGATCTTGTTAGCTGTAGAAGTGTCTGCATCATATACTCGACATCACACAAAGCCTATCAGATCTACAATGTCAAATCAAGCCGAAGAGTTGAGACGTTGTCTTCTTTGAAGATAGATTTTACGACTTCAAGCAGAAGCAGCCAATGCAAGAGTTTGTTCCAACGACTCCAATGACCATCAACATGCCTCGACCTGCGACTGTTCCGACAACAATTGAAGATACCCATGTCGCACAGCTAGGATAATCATCATCTCAGCAGCTGACCATTATTTGAAGGTATGCTTGACATCGACATGAGCCGGATCATTATGTCCCTCAAGCATTCATCAATTATGATGAATCTGCCTCAGTAGTAGAAGCACTGTCGAGTTCAAATGCAGAAAAAAAAAAACACATCCTTACTACCAAAATGCCTATGGGTTTTACTTCAATAATCAAACTTCTTGAAAATAAAAGCAAGCCCTTTGGTGGACTGCTATATGCTTGAAAAGTGTTCCATTTATTTTACCTTATACCTTATTTATTGACTACAAGATTCATGTTACTAATTTGAGGCTTGAGAAGTTATTGAGCTCGCCCTTAGGCCTTAGAAGTTCTTGAGGTGCTGCTAGCCTACGTCCTTGAAGTGGTCATTACAAGAATTTTATGCCATACAATCTCCTAAAGAATACAACTTAAAAAAGACACCCATAAAAAACATGGGGTCTTTTTTAAGTTGTATTCTTTAGGGGATTATATGGCATAAAAATATTGTTTGAGCCTCGTAGATTATACCGCATGAAGTCCATGAGCTTTGTAGAATTGGTGACACAACTTTAACTTGGGTCGATAATAAAATAAATAAAAATAAAATAACCTCAATAAAATGAGAGCTTCACAAAATTTTATGCAAGCACAAGTTTTGAAGACCTACCTAATTGGCCCTCTAGCTTGGGTTCTTAAGACCTTGGGCTGTTCACTATATCAAATACATGCATAACCCTTAGGAGAAGTGGTATGGTCCTTGACTTAGGAACATCCATAAGGTCATGGGCTGGATACCCTCATTGATGTAAAGTCCTAATGAGGTTGTTATACCTGTGCTTGGGAAGGAATTTATGACCACAATAATGAGGTAGTCTACTTGGGCATGGTGCTTTGGCCTGAGTAAAGAAATGTATACAATTTTACTCGTTTTTGGCCTTCCTACCTCAGGCAATTGCCCTTGGTGTGTAAAGCCACCCCTTGCCCCAAGGGCTCCACCTTATGCATATATATCTATATATTATATAAATATATATAGTAAAACCCCACTCTCTCGCCGTGCCTTGCCCGGAACGGCTACCTACCATTGGAGGTGGAGCAGATATATATTTCCCCTTGCTTGTTTGCTTGGCCTTTTTCTTCCTTCCCTTCCCTTTCGCCCCCTTCTCCCTCGCGCTCTCTCTCTCTCTCTCTCTCTCATAACTTGCATTTATTTATTTTCTTCTTTCTTTCTTTCTGCCATTCGTGCTTTTTCTTCCTTAAGCAATGAGATGAGATGAGACGAGACGAGACGAGACGAGATGAGCATTCAGGACTGAGGATTGCGGCTACCTAGTATAGTAGCTTAGCGTCTTTGTCAACTGTCGTGGCCTGCTGCTCGTGTATACTCAAACGATGATGAAAAAGTTTGAAGTGTTGTGGTAGTGATTATTGGAAGCTCGAGTGGTGGGCATGGCTATGGCGCTGTCGCATGTTCCTCCCTGGCTCTGGAGGAAGCAGCCAGAAATTTCTGTTCATTCAGATACTTCATCTGTCTCCCATCAATCAACGCCACCTTTAAGCGACGAGATAAGGCTCCTCCGCTATTCTGAAAACGTGCCGTGTCTGTGGAACGACGAAGCGATTTCCTTAAGCCAGAGCAGGAGGAGATCAAGCAAAGGAGGAACCATCCAGCAGCATCATCATCAGCAGCAGCAGCAGGATCAGCAGCGACAGCCTGGCCGCAAAACAGAAGTAGCGATGATGCGTCGTCAGCGCAGTGGCGGGTCACGGAAGTGGCTTGAGCGGCAAGTGGATCCCGAATTTGACCTGGTTGTGGTTCCACCTGATGGCTGCTGCATGTCCGGTTCTGACTCAGAAGATTCGGACTGGTCTGTGGGCTGGTTTGAGCCCCACTCTTCCGATTTTTCGGACTCGGAGGAGAATTTTGCAGTTATAGTGCCATGTTATGGATCATCCTCGCCAAAGCTCGTGGCCGCCTCCAGGAACGGCTTTTTCTTATCAGAGGATCCTCAAGTGCCGTTAGGGACGTCCGTCCTCTCTCGCATGTCCAGGCGCACCTCTGCAGGTGTGTGCTTCTTATGTCTTAAACCCATTTTTCCGTGACGGAAAAGGTTTTAAATTTCAACATGATTTCTTGGGTGTTTAATGCTGTCCGTAAGTTTGGGCTTTGCTTTCAAATTGAAATAATGTTTCTCACAAGGATCCGTATCTGCAACTAGATAGCTGCCATCCTTTTTGGCATTTTGAAGTGGTGTAATTTTGGTAGTATCTTGCTCCTGAGTTCCCTCGTAGTAATTATGCTCCTGTATTTGCTTTTCAAACCAAGCCACTAGGTGGGCTAACTCCTCGTCTACCAGTTTGGATTATTGAGTATATTTTTTACCCTATCTATACCAAGTACGTACTTGGAGAGCATGTACAAAATTATGACACCAGCCAGAACCCATGATAACTTGTTGCATCTGTATTCGGGGCATGGTGCATTTTATTCCATTTGCTAAGCTAGTCTTTTATAATTATGAACGTTAGTATGAGCATACTTTTCAATCCGGGGCGGGGCTTAGTAATGTTTGAAATGGGGCATACTTATAAACCTCCAGTTAGACCTTTTATTGATAACTTCTCGCACGGGAAAAGCACTTTTTTATGGTATCTTTCTGCTTAATTGAGCAATCACAAAGGCTCATACTGTTTATTTAGTCAAGACAAAAGATAGATGTCAGTATGTGGTGCAAATAGGAGCACATGAAACGTCTCCAATAACAGTGAAGAAAAAAAAACATGTATGAAGTATAACTGTTAATAACAAACTGGATATGGAGAGAGAAAAAGAAAGAAGGAAATGTCTTTTCCATTCCAAAAGGCATAAAACAAACCAGTTATCACATAAGATGGAAACCAGACGGATCAATGCCATCAAAGTAATAGACTAATAGAAATCTAAGTAAGAAGAGATTTTATAACCAGGATTATATGGTACGTAGACCATTCTCAAGTCAATTGAACATCCCTTCAGTACTATAACTTTGATTCTATTTCAGAATTCAAACTCTTGTTAACCATAGGCTTACTATCTACAAGTTTAATATTACCATCTCGATAAGTAAGCCACATTTTAGTAGATTGAGCTTCTTGTTGTGCCTTCTTGCGTTCTTGCACTTGGATGAAGGTAAGATCTTCGTCCAAGTAGATTTTGGGATCCTACGATCTCTTCCTCAAAAGTTCACGCCGATGAGACATTGAGGTGAAGTGGATGACAAGAGTCTTCGGGCCCTTCTGAGGCGGCCAAGCAGTTTCCATACATTTGCTATGGTGCTAGAGATTCTCACCCAAAAACTTCTTAGCTTCTTCAACAAATTCTAAAAACCATAACGGCCACCAAATAGAGTAGTGAACATGAGATGAGAGCTTGTGGTGAAGGTCACTAGTTCTATGAATGCAAAGGGACTGAAAGTGACAAAGGTGCTTGCCAACCTGAGAATAAGCTTGATGAGGAACAATAGATGGAGGTTTTGCAGCAAGATAAATGTCTAGAAAGCCAAGATAATGGGAGAAGTATAAATAAGGAAGAAAACCATGAGTCGTTTGAGTTCCAACGAAGGTTATGAGAGATAAGTATTTATATTCTTGTGCGACACCAATTTTAGCCCCATTATATAGCATAAGAGGATTACATACTATTTTGGATCAAAAACCATGACCAGGTTTTGCTCAAAGTTGCCAAAAGACCCGTGTTCCAAGAGCATCAAGGTGTTGTTGTAGACTCCATAAAGTGTTTGCCAAAAGAACCACATTGTCTGCATATAAGAAGAGTTTTATAACGAGGTGAGGGAGTTAACGCCCTTCCTCTTGAAGGCAATCTTTGAGTTTATCAATGTAAATACCAAATAGTGTTAGGGAAAGAGAACAGCCTTGTTTCACATTGATGTTACTGAAAATTTCATTAGTAGAACTCCTTCAAGAACTCTCCTTTTGCTATCACTTTTTTGTACAGCTTCCCTGGTACATGTTATGTTAAGGAGCACCAATCTCTTCCATTATTTCCCACAGTTTAAGCCTTGGAATGGTGTCAAAGGCCTTGCGGAAGCAACAATAGAGGGTAAGTTGTGTCCTACAACTTTCCTCAATAATAGAGCATAAAGTGACCTATGGTGGAATGCATTTTACTAAGATCGGCCTGCTCTTTTGTGTGCAGTCCATTTTTTTGCCACCCAGCCAGTGCCCATAATCTTGCCAAGAAATGTTAAATCATTAGTGTGTAGATTGTTCATATTTTTACCATTTTTATATAAAGGGAAATAATACTACATGCTTACACCTCGAGAAAGCCATCAAACAAAGCTTGATTGAACAACATAGTCAACAATACTATTGCCTTTATCAAATGAGCATATGAGCATGTAAATCCAATTGAGGATGGCCTTCTATTCACTCCGTTGCAAATAATCAACTCATCTATACAACCAAGATTGAGTAGTTACCAAAATGTGTAATATCATTGTAAGACATGTAATTTCGTTAAATGTCCAAATCCATTGTGGGCATCTCCTCCAACAAAAGAGAATCTTCATCACCTTTGTAGAAGTCGCTTGGGCATCCCCGGTCCTTTAAAATTCCCCTCACAATAATATCTCCTTGTTGGACTTCGACCATATCAAGATTGATTTCTTCAGATGGATCTTCACTATCCAAGTTCATGTTGCGATAAAAACTGGAATTTTGAGGAGCGAAGTAGTAAACACATAGAAAGATTACCTTCCCTTTTTCTATGATTTTCAGAGGTATGTTTTGATTTGTGGCATCTTATGTGGCTGACAAGTTTAATTGATCCCTCTAAAAAGTATCCAATGAAACAAGCCACGATTTCTCTCCCTTTTTCCATAGGAATGATTTATTGAAACTTGGTAATGAGCAAATCTCGTGTCCTGAGTTTCAGCCAAGAGTATGATATCTTTTATTCTTTGCCGCTTCACTTAAACCAACACCTTTATCACAAGGAAAACCATTGTAGTTCCAGAAAACCAGATCAGCTTTAAGCACTTCTTGGTCCCATAGACCGTTTCATCATCCTTCCAGAATGCTTTACCCTTCCGTAAGGCTACTTGTTTGCCTTCCGATCTCCATTTGTTTGACTTTTGACCATACAGCTCTTGTATCTGCTTGTTGATTGGGTGTAAGGTGCTCATCAACATAAACTTGGGTGCCTCGAAGTTTCCCTCTATTTTGATACTCTTTTTGAGGGAGAAGATTTATCTGTTCCATTGTTATCAAGCATAGGCCCCTTACGTTGTCTGCCCAAGTGGAGGTTTCTTCCAATGGAATATGGTTCAATCTGGTTTGAATGTCTACAGCCTTTGTTGAGCTGACACGTTCCAATGTGTTCAAAAGGCCTCTATTGCGACTTCCAAGTCCGCTTGAAGTTGTTCGATGAGAGATTGTATTTTTTGTGCTGTCCATGTGGATTGTATATTATTTTTCCAGCTTTGACCTGGTGTGCTCTTCGAACTCTAATCATTCCATTTTTTACACCTTTGAGTTACTTTTGGCCGCATCCAACTTCTAGTTTATTTTTTTGGGGGATAGCGTCAATTTTTTATTTTCAGCTTTGAGATCTTCATTGACTCTGTTTTATAAGGGCTGTCATCATTGTTCTACGTGACTCTTTTTCAGCATATAGGGCTTCTACCGTCTACGTCAAATTGATCCATTATGAACTTGGATGTGTTTGATATCCCACTCTTTGCGGTCTTTGTTGGCTGTGGTTTTAAAATGTCTTCTTGTCAAGGTGAATCTTCAAATAGTTTTCATTTTCTACCATAGCAAGATACCCCAGCTAGTATTGGCTGAAAAAAGGGTTAGCCGCTAGAAGTGAGACTGGGGGCCTTTAGGAGCAGATTTTGCGGTGGTCAAAGAGAGGAAAAATGCAAATTTGCTTGGGAGATGGCCTTCAGGAGCAAATTTAGAGAGAGAGAGAGAGAGAATTGGTAGAAATGAAACTTTTATGACGTCCACAACAGACTATGCAAGATCAATGGGACTATAAAAGACTAGGAAATTGTAATAGTCTAACTAGGAGATTGTAATAGCTTCAAGTTTAACTCCCACCCTGCCATTTCACCCTTTCTTTGAATCTAAAAAGTCCAGGAAATGTTGGGTAATAATTCTCCTTATGCCCTCACGCTTACACATTCACAAACTAAAAGTCTATGTTTACACTTTCCCTAGGGCCTTTACTAACCGAAAACTCTTTCTTACATTCCAATAATTTTCTTCAATTGCTATTATTAAAGTAGGCTGACTCAAAACTTTGAAGATAGATCAACATACCAAGTTGCCAATCACTCTTATTGATATTTTGTAGATCTATTTGAGTCCTATTATCTGATTTTTGACAAGTACTATATGGAAGAGCTCTCTTATTGTACATACAAGTTTTTGTGAAGCAATCTATGTGATACACAATATGTTTCCTCTTCTTCTCTCTCTACTTGAGGCCCCACTCACTTTATCTCTCTACCCGAGAGTAGGCTGTTTCTCTCTCTCTAAAAGCATGCTGTAATCTTAGTTTTTTCATGTACTTTGATTGCTTTGAGTGCCAATTGAATTTGGATTCATTATACATGAAATTGGGCTCTTGCCTTAGAATCAATCTCTCGCTCAATTATTCATTGGGTTTGATATGTTCATGTAGAGGGCATTTGTCGCAAACACATGGTTTTCATTTTTTATCTACTTCGAGATGCATTCTAGACCCAACCGATCAACCCTCCCTATTTTTGCTCGTCTGCCGGTTTCCATTGCTAAGTTATGTGTACTTGCTTCAACTTTGCAAATTAGGTGTCATTTGAATGTTGATACAGGTTTATGCTAATATTTTGTTCTCTATGTGCTATCAGAGAAATGTTCTCTTTTTGCAAGTTTTAAATTTCCTATTGGCCATATCTTTCCTAAAACTTTGGATTGTACCACATTCTTGATGGCCATCTGATTATTTCATATCCCTAGTTCCACTCATAGTTGAATTTGACTTTCAATCCTAGAAATTGATAGGACACTAGTTGTCGCTGGAGATTTTGGAATAGGACTATTGTTTGTTTGTTTCTATTGGACGATCATGATATTTGCTTTTACCTCCATATTGGATTGTGGCAAAAAATGGTCACCACCATTGTTTCTTTGTTAATGACCATTTTTTTGTACCAACAAAACATAATCATCTACATACATCAACAGCAAGGCCCTTCACCCCATCTTACTTTCTAGTGCGTCTATGAATTGTCCAGATAGTCTAGGTGTAAGGGGATATAGTTATTTTGCCCCAATATTATTGATTATTTTTAATCTTTTACTCTGATTCATTCATATCTTCAAGAGGCATTGCCAATGCTACCAAAACCTGTCCATTTAATCTGCATGTTACTTCTCTTAGTTCTATTGTTATCGCCTATTTGTCCATTCTTGCATCAATTTCTATCTAGAAAAGTTTGAAAGGGGCTTTGGAAGATCTACATAGTAGCAAAAAGTTCATTTTTTTTTCTTTGGACTTCTTCAATTGTTGCATTAGTAAGAGTCACCAAGGGATCGATTGTAGAGTATTTGGAGTGAAGACCTCTCTAAAGGTCTGCACAAATGTTATTGTTCCCTTTCCATTTTTTGATTTTTCTTTGTAGAATAGAGTCAAGTAATTTGGTCATCAAGCTACTTATCATAATTACTTGTTCTGTAGTTTTTGACATCAGTGACCTAGTAGAAAAGTACAAATGCTAAGTAGTAAGTACCCTGTAATAACTTAAGCTATAGGGGCCTTCATGTGAATATTCTATTGCTCCCCCATATAAGTTGCTATAGCTGCTTATACCGAGTTGGTGAGTCCAAAGTTCATTCCTACTCTCCCTTTAGAAATGTACCTAGGAGGTGATTTTTGAACTCCCACCTCTTATGTAACTCCTGTGTAACTCCCAACTCTTGTGTAACTTATGTAACTCATTCCTCTTGGCTCTTAGAATAGCCATCATGTGTCATGATGCACAGGATTCTTGGCCAACTAAATACAACTTTGGCTATGGCAATGTAGAATAGTAAGATCTGCTTGAGTGATTTGCACGTCATCAAGTAGCCTTCTAAGCCAAATAGCCCCCCTAGGTAGCTTTTGTAGTTACCATGTACTCAGCCTCCATCAATGATGGAGCTAAAGTTTGCTACTTCTTGCTGCACCACAAAATTAGCCTTGAACCAATTCTAAAAGCATAGCCTGACGTAGACTTGCAATCTTCTCTATCACCTCTCCAATCCAAATCGATGTAGCCTTTAAGCTGAAGCTCACTTGCATCTATGTATCCAATTCCAATCCCATAACTGATAGGCCCTTTGACATACCTGAACACCCTCTTTGCTGCTTTTCAATGGGCTTCAGTTGGGCTGCTCATAGACTGGCTTGTGACTTCAACTACATATGCTATATTTGGCCTTGTCCTCTCTCTCACACAGCAAGCCACCATCGGGCTTATTCCTTGATGGTGGATTTTGGGCTTATCCATTATGGTATCTACCATGTTCAACATTTGTGTTCCTCCAACTCCCATGTAGTTAAGCCTTAAGGGGTAAAAAATTGCGTCCACCCACTCTAAGCTTTCCTCTGGTTGAACTTCCAAGGGGATCTGAGCTGAAATGAGAACGTGGCTTCTTCACATATTTGTTCCCCACACTCTTCATGACGACTTCTTCAGGCGCACGTTGATTACTCCAATGCCATGTTTTTCACCCTTTTGTGCTGCATGTCGGCCTGCAAAGTCTTCACTTCTTCACGACTTTTCTCCATGCTGAAAACAGGTCTGAATTGTAGCAAACATCTCTCCTCACAGCCAGCAAAAAGTCCTACTTAAATTCAGCACTACTTTGGTCAGCGATGGGGCAGGGGCAGCACACATTTTTCACTTTGTTTTTTATCAGATATTTAAGTGTGATGTCAGCTACATATTCAAGCACGCTAGACAAGAAACAGTGTGTGTGGGTGAGTGCATTTATCTATGCATATTTGTGTGTCTCTACATAGAAGAGAAAATGTATGGCTATTTGGAATGTTCTAGAATCGGCAGGTTTTGATGATAAGCTCCTTTGATACCATGCTGAAGATCAGACCAAACAACAATGCATTCATAGATTAGAGAGAGGGGAGAGAACACACACATATTGCATTAGAGAATTGCACAATGATACGTGAGAGAGATGGAATTATGTAGAGACTTGTGTCTCTTCACATCTAGTCTATATGTCACGAGTTCTTTTCTACATAAGGAGCGGAAGGAGCCTGAATCGATGAACACAAAATGGAACTGGACTACATTAATTACATTACAAGAGGTTTCAGAGTATGTTAAATAACAACAGGTCCTATATGAACCACCATGTGTTGTACATTGTAATAGATAATGATAAAGCTATTTGCTATCCCGTAATAGCCTATAAATTGTTGATGTGGCACTGAGGTGGCAACTTCTGTAAAGTCATGATATGAGTAGGACATGAATTTAAAGGCCAGATTTCCGATAAGTTTGCAAAAGAATGTCAGATGTTGGGCTTAATAAGTGTTTTTGGCAAGAATGAAGATCAGAAAGGCCAAAGCAACAATATATGCTAATTGCTATGAGGTGCTACTTCCACTTGTTGAGTTGCTTGGAATTGATGGTCATGGACGACGACAAGTCTGTGCATTTTGTGAATAAATCATCTAAGTATTATGTGCTGGGCTTATGAGTCACACAATCTAATAATTAAGGGGAATGCTGACCAGTACAGAGAATTTTCTAATGTTTGAGTCGATTTGATGATTGAGTCACTGAATACTTGTCTTAGCAAGGCCCATAATATGCTAATTATTTTGGGGACAATTATTAAGTGAGGGGCTAGTTTATTCAAAGGAGATCAAGATATAGAGCTATTTTGACGAGCTTGAGCTACTAGTGTAATTAATGCAGGGTCACAAGGTACTTCTAGAAGCTACCTTAGGATTGAATGTTGTCTGACACTTGGCAAATGCAAGTAGTTAATCCCATGAGCAATGGTTGTACTTGTCTAGATGCTGCCAGCTATAAAAGGGCCGATTTGAAAGCCTTTGTACTTGTAGTTAATAAAGTGCTTTTCTCTTGTGCGTGCATACATGTTGGGGGTTCTTCTTATGCTCTTTCTATTTGTGATGAGTGCTAGAGTTTATTCTTGATGGGCTTGGAGATTCTAGTTTGCGAGCTTTTTAGTAGACCCTCCTATTGCTTTTGAGCAGAGTGATTATTTTTCCTCGGTATCTTCTTCCCGTTTGAGCTCCCAATATTATGTTTGTCAGCAACCTGGTATCTAAAAGCTGTATGTTTTAAAATTTACGGCCTACTGTTGCTGTTTTGGTGTGAAAAGTGTTGCGGTTGCCTGATCTGTACTCGTTTTGGGATTGATGATTGAAACTTTCCAATTGTCGGGAAATCTTCTCCTGTTTGTTTTTTTCACCTGCACACTTGGTCTTCCCTTAGGTACCATCAGGGAGCTTGCTATCCCTGAAAGTGAGCAGTACTGCTACTTACTGATGCAGCAGCTGTCAGTATAATACTTATCAGTTGAAATTATGAAAGGGTATTGTTTTTTGGTTGGCACTTTTTGTTTATAGCTTCACATATCCTTAAGAGTTGTTACAAGCAATAATCTATACAGGTACTTGTGCTATTTTATTGTAAGCTTAGCTGTGTTAGACAAAGTCAGCATGACTTGATGGCAAAGCTCAAACAACTTTTCATCTCGGTAGATATGGATGGTCAATTTGTTATAAATTTTACCTCATATTTCTTCTAGTACAGATGCTTGTTGAGCAGGTTAATGATAAATTGGTCTTTCAGAGTTTGTAGAAAGTGTAGTGAGTTAAGGAGCTGACTTCATTTCTCCTTTTAGTATCAATTTCACTGTAAGTAATGTTTTGCTACACTGGTGGATTGAAGTTTCTTGAATCGATTCTGAAAGTGTCCTCAGTTTTTGTTTATTGTTGACTGTTCACCTATCACTCCCAAGTTATTTTCTCTTTTCCCCAGCCTTCATTCAGCCCAGCACTTTTTCATCTTGGAAGCGTAATAATTTTTATGAGTATGGATGAGAGGATAATTTGTGCTTGCATAAGAGGGCTTTGTTTTTTGTGTGCTTTGGTCCACATCTTGTGATACGTTCAAGGATTGGGATTATCACTCTGTTCATCACCGAAGGCAGCACTTAACTTTCCAAGTCTGCAAAAGGTTGGATGCATATGATCTTACAAGAACCAGGGAAAAAATCATGAGCCTTTTTTTTGCAACAAGTTTCAAGTTTATCTGTTTAAGGCAAAACATTGGTTATGGTCTGTCTTGCAGAGCATAAAGTACAAGTGGAGCAGTGGCTCGCCTCACTACAGGAATAGTCTTTTTAAGGAGTGGGCTGACCAGCAAGATTGCACCTTTGGGGGTACTGGAGTACTTTCTTATCTGATTGACACAGCTGCATGAAATAAAAATTGTTGAAAATTGAAAATTATCCCTGGCCTTGGTAATTTCGTAAGGACTGTGGACAGTCCTCGGCTTTGAAAACTCCTGGAGTGGCTAGGCTCTTGGCTTTTGTACATTATTCAACATAAAATCTTGTATATAGTCCTGGAAAATCATATAAAAAGCATTATGATATTTTGATGCTTAGGTTTGGATTTGGAACAGACTGGTACATCCAACTGCTAACAGGTAGTCAGAGGACATTCCTCTGCTTCAGTGCTCCCGATAGCATGCACTGACTGACAACATTTTCAGACTGCCAGAGATTCAATCTATTTCTAGCTGTAAAGCCACTGTAATTTTTTAAGAAAAAGCAAATGCAGGTGTCTTGCATATTCTTGTGTAGTTCCCCCATCTCTCTCTCTCTCTCTCTCTCTCTCTCTCTCTCTCTCTCTCTCTCTCTCATATATGATCATTGGGGTGCTTTCTTATTTTACTTTCTTATTTTCGGTTCATAAAATATGCCATTAAGCAACTTGAGATAGAATTTTATGTGTCACTAGCATATTAATTCCTATGGCCAATGTAATGGATTAGGGCATATTGTCTGTTCGTTGCTTGGTGGTGTTGGTCTAAGTTGTGTTTGACGGATAATTGCAGATGGCACATTCTTATCGCTATATTGGGCTATTATTTTAGACTTCCAGCACAGGATATTTTTGTTTTGGAGTATTATCTGAAACTTCAAACACATAGGAACGTGCATGCCATGGAGAGGGCTAATCAACATTAGTTGGCCAAAGGGTAGCATAAGTTAGTTGTTACTTAACCTTGGTCAAGGATTACCCCTAGTGGTTGGACTCTGACTAGAAGTCTACGACTTTGGACTGTTTGTAGAACCACTAGAATGTTAAATCAGCACACTTGGAAGTATGGCTTTTGAGAGAGAGAGAGAGAGAGAGAGAGAGAGAGAGAGAGAGAGAGAGAGAGCTTTATTAACGTCATATAAGACCAAATACGTACATCTCAAGCGTGATAAATACTCAAAGGTGCATATAAATGTCTCCATAAACAAATGACGACCACTAGCTAAAATGATTAGTCTATCAAGACCAGACAAGATCTCTAATATGTCCTCAAGACATGGAGGTCTGAAATATGGTACAATGGGGCGTCGTATAGCTGTACAATAACCGTCCAAACTGTATGATAGATCATGTCACCATAGGACCGCTGTTGAAGAAAGCAAGGATAGAAGAAGATGCAAGTACTGAAGTAGTGGGGCTACGCACATGAGCTCTTGATCTGTGAAGTCTCCTGGTAGCCGATAACCGTCTGAACTGTATGATAGATCATGTCACCATAGGACAGCAAGGATAGAAGAAGATGCAGGTACTGAAGTAGTGGGGCTACGCACATGAGCTCTTGATCTGTGAAGTCTCCCGGTAGCCCATAACGTGTGGTCTGGAGGCAATACGCTGTCTGCGATTGCGATGAGAATCCCGAGATAAGATATTTGACTCAGCATCAATGTCTGCTCTAGTTCGTCGCCTAGAGAAAAAGGAGGTAATCTGGGTTTGCTGGGAGTAATGGTATCCATATTGATCTCTCGGACAAATCTCTCTTCGGAGTAGGAACATCTCGTGCAACATTAGTGCCACACACCAAGTGTTAATATATGAAGTGAGTGAGCGAGCGAAATGTGACAAGAGAATTTCGGAAAAGACAATGATAGCATCTTCGGATCTCATAATAGACAGAGCATCTGAATAGAAAATGCTCCTCTGACTCCACCTCCCCTAATGTGAGTCTTCTCATATGAGGGATGCCTTGGAAGTGCCCCGTCTCCACATATAGCTAGTGTGAGGAAACTCGAAACTGACCTAGTGTAAAACAGAGGCAATGTGAAAGTCCACTATCCAAGTAACGAGGCAAAACTAGGACCCCAGCACTGTCTAGCTCTAGGAAACTAGAGCCATAGAAGTCCGGTTTGACCCCCAAGGGCCCCTCCTGATATACTGTTGAGAACCCTCTGGTAGAGCAGAGATATCAATGTCGTATATGTGTAACTCTAGATGTATGTGATCAACTTGAAAATAGCCTCAACCTGAAGTGGAATGACGACAAACTTAGCAAGTATAATTTAGTGAGGAAAAAATGGCTTGGCTCGGATCATGCGTGCAAGCATACTGATCTATAGACGAGAAATGCTAGTCCACTTTGACTCAGGAATCCTGGTGCACCAATCCTTCGTTGCATACATAACTTTGGGTGCAACAATAGTGTCAAATTACACTTACTTGGGGCATCATGAATGTGCTTCCTGAAACAGAAACGCTCGAGACTAACCCACGAATCATGACCCTTACGTAGTCTAGCTGTGGTGGCATGACTCATATTGAAAGCAGGACCAGTGAAGGAAATCACCAAATAAGTGTAAGAGGATATCACCTCAAGTGGTTGCCCCCCTAGAGTGAACAACTGTCGCTGCATAAAGGTCCTGGAGGTATTAAAGATCATGATTTGGGTTTTCCTGGTATGCATTGTCAAACCAAATAAGTCTCCAAAAACCTGTAATGTGTCCGAGTGCCATTGCAACCCCTCGCCACAGACGAAGAAAGCAAGGTCACATCATCAACATAAAGCAAAATGGAAATGAGTATATCACCAAGCCTGTAGCCAATACCACCATCCTGATTGATGGCTCTCTCAAGCTCATCAATATACAAACCAAAGCATGTAGGGGAGAGGGAACAACCTTGCTTCACGCCAATAGTACTCCTAACTCTCTCAAAGAGACCCTCATTCGATCTAGAGCATCCCCCAAACCTGGTATCAATGGAAAAATCAAGATATCTCAGCTTTTGGATAAGCATATGACGTGGGACAAAGTCGAACGCTTTCCGGAAATCCATAAAACAACAATAGACTCTCTCATGTCTGGATCTGGCTTCCTCAATGATAGCCCAAAGAGTGAACACATGATTAGTGGTGGAGTGCTGTGTTTTGAAGCCAGCTTGACCCAAAGCATGTAGCTTCCGTGTCTCTGCGTCACAACTAATCACCGTCTGCCATAAAGTTAACCCACAATGTGTCCAATTGTAATGGTATGATAGTTATCAGGTTTCCTGGGGTCACCACTCTTGAAGGGAAAATCCAGAAATGATAGCCTGATTAAGGAGTGAGGCTAAAACAGGTGAAAGAATATCAGTAGCATGAATCAAGAGTTCAGACTCTAGGTCCTTGATATCCCGAGCACGATGGGTCTTTATTTTCTCAACGGCAAGGGAGACCATAGTAGGGGTGAAAAAGGAGAAAGTGGAGGGAGATATAACAATCGGATCAGTGGGAAAGGTGTAAAGTACTGTGGCATATTCAATCCCACAACGTAAATCTCTCAACAATGGAGGTGGAGCACGGGGCATAAACTCTAGCCAAAAAGCACCAGATGAGGAACTATAGAGTAGATCCACAAGGCGTTTCCCTTCAAAAGTTTCGTATATGCGTTTTTTACAACGACGAGTATAGCTATATAGGCATTTGAGATGACGAAGATGGGGAGATGGTAAGGATTGTGTAGAGTTGACTTGAGACTGGAGTTGTTTGCATATATCATCATACCAAGGCTGGTGAGGATGACAAAGCTTTGGGTATGTGGATTTTCTATGATGTTTGGATGGGAAGGCCATAGAAGCGGTGGTATGAAGAGCTATAGTAAGGAAAGATGCTTGGGAGTGGAGTGGGCTATCATATGGAAAATTTCGGAGTATGAAGGAGAGAGCGTCTTGGTAAAGATGAGTGTAAGCATTATTATAAGTGTAAATAGGGGCATGTTCCATATGAGAAGGATTAGATGGAGAGAGAGCTAAAACTGAGCCCAAATTAATGGAAAGAAAGGAATGGTCAGATAATGTGGTGGGAGAAACAGTAAAGTTAGATAGAAAGGGTATAAGAGATGGTGACCCCATGAAATAATCTACAACACTATGCTGTTGATAAAGAATGAATGCCATTACAGTTCCATAACCCGATATGTAGGTGAGGTGGATGTAGGTGATATGGATGGGGTCTCGGGCTGCTCCTATGCCTGAGGGCCCCAACTTCCTAGGCACTAGAGGTAGATGGACCTTGATCCAAATATCAAACTTGACCATCTCGATAAATGACAAAACATCCTAATGCTTCAGCCTCTTGAAAATTCTTCTTGTGTTAAGATCCTCATCCAAGAAAATCTGGTGCCCTTTAGTTTAGGCTGGAGTCTCAATATTTTGGTTCTTTCCTCTTTTGATTTGAAACAAACAATGAGACTGGAATTGTCTTTTTTGGTTTGCCATGCTTTATCCAATCCATTAGTATTGAAACTCAACGTAGTATCTAAAAAGGATTTTGCCTCTTTCTCAACATCTTGAGTCTCGAGAACACGTCGGACTCGGACATTGAGGAATTTGAAGTCACGTAATTTTTCTTCAGAGATGGTAGCTGAGATAACAGTAGACATATGAGTAGCATTACCTTCCTCTTTTGGAACAGCGAAGCCCATGATTTCGGAGCCTCGTGGTCGCTTAAATGTCGTTCCAGCTCATTGATTTTGTTTGTCACTGGGGCTGGCGTTCCCTCCAAGGTCTGGGTTTCCTGCTTGGGAACCCTATTATCCCGAAGTAACGTCCCTGGCTTTTTTTCGTCATTGTCAGCTTAAGTTGCTGTACTTGGAGTCTTAAGGCATCCAACTCTGCTTTTAGATATCCTCAAATGCCTTTCTTGGTGTGTAGATATCATCTTCAGAAATATTGGCGGATGAGGAAGAGGCAGCAGACACGTTGACAGGGATAGGCAACACTCCTGCTGACTGCATTCCCCGATTGGCAGCAATGCTGGGAACGTTGCCTGAGATGTAGGATTATCATCAACTTTGGAGGCAGTATTAGCACTGGAATTGGAGGTACTGCCAGCGATGGTTTTTCCAGCTGCAGCAGCGATGGAATCTGCATCAGCAGCAGCGATGGTACTTTTTCCAGCAGCAGCAACGATGGAGGTGGCCGCATCAGCAGCAGCAGCGATGGAGGTATCTGGGTCAGCAGCAGTGATGGAAGTAGAGCTGGTAGGACGAGATGGGGAGGGGGGGGGGGAGTTACTCCCCCACGTTTATGTGGAGCCATGGGGAGAGAGAGAGAGACAGGGAGAGGGGAGAGGAGAGGAGCGATGGTCTAGGAGGGCACCATGGAGAGAGAGAGATAGAGAGAGAGAGAGAGAGAGAGAGAGAGAGAGCTATTATCATGAAACGTTTTTCTCAGAAACTCAGTCTACCTACTGCTCTGCTAATGCTTTTTGGATGAACACCATCTGATGTTGGCTACTTAAGGCAATATGGGTATATGTCCCTCAAGGCATGAAATATGATCTGGCGATTTTTGTTTTACATGAACATTTCTTGAAATTTGGCTTGTAAAGAATGTGGGCCTCAGGGCCACGCACACACACGTACCCACACGAGCCGCGTACTGGGATCCCAACCCCAGTCGCCTAGCCGCCCGCCATCCGTCTAACCCCCACCCAAAAGGGTTGGTACCAGGGGATAGAGGATATAGAGAAGCCGCAACTTATATATGGGAGAGTTCAAGGCAAGCAGTTACTTATGGGACATTGAGAATTCTCAGGGCCTTCACTAGGCGCTCAAGCCCACAGCACTTTCCTGTGCGTGGCTTGCAACCAAACATTCTGCAACATGGCTTAGAAGTTCTTGGGTTATTTTATGAAGCTAAAAGAGTCTCTCTGTAATTTGAGCCACAGATCCGAGAAATAAAGTGTCTACTGAATGGTAGGCATTTGATAGTTGGTGACCATTTAGCCATATCTTGGGGATCAGGCATAGCATACACTATTAAGTTCCAACAGTAGGAAGAGCTTCGAGTATTGGAAGTATGTAACCAGCGTAAGTGCCTAAGTAGTGAGATGCTGTCACAGTTCTAGATGGCTTTTAGAGTGTACTATGCTGTCAATTTGACATTTTTATGCTATCAATCTCCTGGTAGCCCCATCAAGACACCTATTACGAAGTCCTGATTCTTGAATGGAAAATTTGTTAGCCTTAACAATGTACCCAAAAAAGGTCCTGGATAAATCTCAAAGCATACGAATATAAAAGTTAACAGCTAATTTTGAGGGACTAACTATTTCACAACCTTTTTGGAAAACAGTAACTAAGACCACTTTTTAGGCAGCCAAAAGTTTCCTAAAGCTGATTGGTCGTTCCAATAAACTGCTCTGTAAAAGGACAAGAAATACTTAATTTGAAAATACTACCATATAACAATTGTGTTGTGACAGGAGAAAGCTTGCAGGCTCAATAATTGGGCCAGTGGGAAAGTTACAAATTATGACAAACTATGGAGCCTTTTGCCAATTAGAGATACATTTATGTATGGTGTGCACACGCTTGCTTGTTCTCGTGTAAAGAGATGTAAGCTTGCTATGTCACAACTTCTCGATACATTTGAATTTGTTGATCTCATGTGATTGGTGTGGGGAGACTTTTAAGTCCTCAATCTAATTGAATCACACCTCATTGGGATGATAATTTTACCATAAACATGACATAATATGTCCTTCTGTGAGTATGTCTAATGTTGGATTCCTCTCCATTCACTAGGTTTGTCATATTGCTTATTATGAAAGGGCCCAACTTGGAAATTTGGGAGCTAGGAGGACTAGTTCATGTTAAACCATTAGTCTTGGTGCATGCACACTACCTTTCTAATTTACAATCAAAGCATTGTAAACTCGATAGATAGAACCTAGTGCATGGAGTATTTTCTAGGAAAAGTCGATCCTTTAAAGTTGTAGCAACTTTGAAAATTAGATGAAATCCATGTACCTCTCTAATACATGTCTAGTGATTGTAAACAATCTTGCTGCAAACTTTTATCGTCTACATATATCAAAATCTTGCTACGAAGTTCTAGCCATGTGATCATTGCTTACCATAAGCATGACTTGTTTAAAAAAAACATCATGTTCATTTCTCTATCTTGACATGTACACCGTAGAGCTTTGCTAGTTGTACCTAAGAACATTCTTTTTGTGCATGATTTCACTTCATTGGAGGGCGATATTAGAGTTTGTTTGTATTAAATAGAGACATTGCTAAATATATATTTTCCGCCAACATTGGATTTGAGAATTCAAATGAGTTTCTTTTAAGATGAAAGATTGCAATCAGTCTCACATTGTTATATTATGCATTACTACTTAATAATTGTTCTCAAGTTGTTTTTTCCATTGCTTCAATGGAGAAATCTTAGTACATACTACATGTTATGTGATTCCACTTAATCTGCAATAGATTAAATATTCCTCTTCACTATTGTTTTAATTGGTGTACATTGTGTGATAATTGTTACCGCCATGGCTTCAGTGGGGAAATCTTCACACATACTATGAATAATATATGATAATCTCACAATAGATCAAACTTTCTTCATTGTGGGCTTAATTGGTACATGTGGGTGAGGCAAAGCCAAAACGAAATTTTTTATATATGATTTGAGAAATAGCAAATTCCAAACTCTCGATCAATTCAATGGGGTACAAAAAGACAATAATTCTATTTTGGGGGGTTGTCTATTAGGTTGATTGTCAATAACAAAGTTGCAATGGCTTAAGCTCAAGAGCTATACAGTAAGTCAATTATAAAAGAAGATAAATAAGCATCTTTTTTACTTGCAAGAAGTTACTTTATTACTAAAGAGAATTTGATTGACGCAATAAAGCTCTGGGTTACTAATATCAAAATGTTCACTTGTTCAGAGGCCTTATAGCACTACCTTGATTATTCTATTGGCTTAGAACTTTGCCATTGGACTAAAATGACCCAAGGGAGTTGGCTCAATTGGTTAGCTTGACATCCGAAGTTTCTTTGGTCTCAAGTTCGAGCCTTCCCTTGGAAACCAAGAAGCATTGGACTAAAATGGACAACAACTTTCCTATTGTACTATACATGGTATATTTCCTTTGTAGATGTTCATTTTGGGAGATGTTTGATAGAATAAAGCTTTTATTAACAAAAATTTGCACTCCAACACTCACTTCTTGTTGGCTAGGTACAACTTAGAACCCTAATTTTTTAGCTCTTTCTTATAGTGACATAACTATTTTATTTAGTTACAGAACCAAGTTTGAAAACAATTGTTTTTGGTTTGAGGTTACAGTTATGTTTTGCTGGCTAAGTACAGTTAAAACATTGGCCTTTTTACCTCCTTAATATGATAAAACTATATGAAAATCTGCAAAGCAATGCCATATTGTTGTATAATTTTTTTTTTGGTCTAAGGTTACAGTTATGTTTAGCTGGTTAAGTACAGTTAAAACATTGGTCTTTTTATTTCCTTAATACGATAAAACTATATGAAAATCTACATAGCAACACCATATCGTTGTATAATTTAATTGAAGGTACATGTTGACTGTTATGGTATGTGTTTTGGATGATACTGCAAAAAAGAGCATTTAATTTCTACCTTTTGTTTGATTATGACATGGTGTGGTGTTACCAAAATATGATGTACTTACATGCCATATGACTTTATTTCTTAAGGCTAAAAACTACCTAGCTTATTTATGGATTCAACATAGGTACACTTAGTTGTTGGTATGGTTGAAATTTTTGTTATGCTACCAAGAAACAATGTACAATGGTTCTTAAGGCTGGAAATTGACCAAAATTCAGCATATAAGCACCAACCTTTTGTATAGTTACAATGCTTCTTGGTTTCCAAGAGGAGGCTCGAACCTGGGGCCAAAGAAACCTTGGATATGTATAGTTACAATGAAAAAAGATGTTAAAAAAGGCATTGTTGCTAAACATACATTTTAGTTTTGAGGAGGCTCCACAGGAAAAAATATGATTGCCTTCAACAGTTCGATCTCCCGAAGATTTAGTTGACCCTGAACCCACGATATTTCACCTATGAATGTTCACCAAGCATCTTGACATTTCAAACACATTCGTGGTAATGTGATCTTTCATTTTGACAAGGTGGCAATGTGCTACCTTGGTAATTAAGTGTTGCAATCAACAAAATAATAATATATATTTTTGTTTTGGATTTAGACAATTGGCAAATCAAGTACAGTACCTTTTTGCATTCAATTCTTCTCAAGATTAGGTGGCCATTGCCTTGCTTTATGAATCGAGAAATCTTCGGCCATAACAAGTAGCATTACTTCATTATAAGCTTTTATCCCACAAGTTTATAATACCAAAAAGCACTAACTTTTTAAACAGGTTTTTGCATAAGTATTTGTTTTTTAAATTTTATTATTTTATTATTATTTTTTTCTCAAGAGGCACTCATTTTCAAAAGCATTGGTTGACATTGCATTTGTGTGGTGAATATAAAAGATTGTCAAGCACTAATTATGTTGGTGCCAACTAGTTAATGCTGATGTTATATGCCTTAGTACACATGCTATGTTTTGGCACTCTTTTACAAATGTTAAATACATACATATATATCCAGCAACCTTTAAGATTCATGAGGATGTTTAGAAAGGAATTCCTGAATCTCTTCCTCAACGGTGATCGGTCACTTGAAAACCCTTTTTGTAATAATTTTCTATGTAGATGGACCAGCTTTAGGACCTAATTGAACCACCCGCACCTCTTCAGCTTGCCTGAAAAATCTCACATTCGCCAGACCTTGTCAGGCATCGCTTTGCCCTTGATCTTGATCAAACCATTGAGGTGAAAAGGTAGGCATGACAAGAATCTGAATCTAAGGAAGCCACGATCTACCTCAGACAGTGCAACAGCTCCAACTCCACGCCACCTTCTTGTACTTACATCTACACTAATGCTGTTTTGAGCTGTTAGATATTCATGATTATGGATAGCAGTGGTAAAGATTAATTTAAGATTCTGTTGATTGGATCAAATGGAATAAAGTTTTAATCTTAACCTTATGTCCAAAGATGTCTATATAAGTCAGCCTAATCTTGGTTTGTACACTAAGATTTGAAGTAGGTTGATTGGATAAAGAAATTATAATCGTAAAAGTATGATGGTTGAAAATGTGATGTGGAATTATTCACTTCAGAGATTTTCCAGATATGTTATTTACTCAAGAGAAATAGAATTCTTTAGTAGCTGAGTTACAAGATTCTCAGTGAGATATGTGAGCAACATATGTGGATTTTGGAGGAATCTGCTAGATAAGGATATATGTGTTTATGTACTGGGTCATAGTGAGATTATTCTCATATGTGCACGATTAATCTTGTTTGGATCTACTATGTATTCCTGGTTACTAGGGTTATCTGGTGCACTTAACCTAGTCGATGAACATAGACATATGATCAAGTATTGTGTTTGACAATTACTTGTAGAGTTAACAAATCTGTTCTAATATATCTATAGGCTAACTTAAGAGTGATTTGGATAAGGATTTAAATGTGGCGTTGTACTAGTACAATCAAGAGCTGCACCTAGACATTTAAGCTTTCTAAATCATGGGCAATTAGCTTTAGTGTTGATTTACTCCCGAGGAAATTAGTTGGTAAAACGGACAATATGAAGATAATTCATCGAAAACTATTCGTTTTGTGTGTATTGTTTGTAAGACACATAATTTATGAGTCATTTGGATTCATCAAGAAATTGTGTGCATAGGATATACGGAATTCTTGGGTGAGTATTTCTCAGTTGGGGAATAGACTTGATTCTTTAGTGATAGTATTCTTGAGAGCATAATTGGATACCGGATCCTAATGGTTCCAAGAATGGCAAACTAAATTTTGAAATTTAGCAGAACTTTGTAATCTCTAGATGTTGTTCTAGGGGATTCTATAAAGTTTATGTTGTTAAAGATGATTTTCGTAATGGTCTTTTATTACTTGTTTGATTGTAGAATTTGGAACTCATAATCTGATTAAGAATCGGTTTGAAAGAATATTCTTGGAATCGATTCTTATATTTCCTGAGTTGTGTTGTGCATATACTCCAGTATTTTTTTAATGATTACGGTTTTGGAGTCCTGTAAATTATGATTGACGAATCATAAGATTCTAATCTTGATCAATTGGGTAAGTGGCAAGGTTAAGATCTGTTAGTTGAACTCTAAATTTCTTTACTCCAGTGCGTACTTGAGATTGTATGATCTCACATGCATTTTATTTTAGGTAATTGTTTACTTATGAGGAATTTGCTTACCTTAGTGGATTGTATTCTACTATCGGACTGTAGTCAATAAGTGCTCGTGTACAAAGTTCAGTCTATATCTCCAGATTTACAGGAGACAGATAAATCTATTAAGATATAGATAGTTGTTGATTTCTTGCATGTGGTGCTAGAAATGGGCTATTAACTCATTATAGTAACTGTAGTACTCTGGATTGAGTTATAATTGTCTGAGACTTGATGGATCTCCTAAAGATTTTAGATGACTGAATTGTGGTATTTTGGAATATTTGGATATTCTAAGAATATTTTTACCAAGAAGCATTATTATCTGCAAGAAATTGTTGACAGATTTTAGACTATGACTAAAATGAAATTTATTTAGCTTTTGGATTTGATCTCTGAAATAAAGTAAATCACCCAATGGTTCATGTAATTTGGATTACATGAAGGTGATGAACTTTTATTTGGAGAAGATCAACCCATTTGGAGGAATTATAGCGTAGTGTATCTTTGAGGATTTATGAGTAGAGGCAAGCAATTTAAAAGTGTTGCATCTTTGAGTACTTATTCAGATGGAAAGATCAGACTAAGAATAATGATTCATGGGTAAGTCTTGAAAGCTTAAGGAATAAATTTCATGTTTTCTTTTTTCCGTTCTGAGGACAGAACCTGTATAAGGGAGGAAGAATGTTACGACCATATTTAACTAAGGACATTGAATAGTCCTAATATGGTAGGCCGGCCCTTCAATGTTCGAGATTATTGGTCACGCCTAGATTTAATTCCACATCGAGGCATGTTGGTGACTAATGAGAAATATGGAGTAGTGCATGTACATGTGACAGATATAGGCAAGAGGAATGCATGAAGAGCTGTGACCTATTTATAGTTGACCTGCATGGGGATTGCATGGGTTCATGCACATGATCCTACTCTCTATATATTGAGGTAGTGATTATTCCGTCGACAACTTTGGTCTAGGTTACCAGTAGAGCTCTTCTCCTCTTGCTATCACATGGCTTGGGGGCTAGATCCAGGAGGATTCTCCAAGAGGGATGTAGGATTGGTTGGGTGGTTTTGCTCCATTGTCTCTCTTGTTGTGTTTTCCTATCCTCATCTTAGGGGTTTTTCCTAATGGTCTTTACAATCATCCTCATCTTCCACCTCCAGAGCGAGTAGTTGGTCGCTCCTTCGAGCTTCTCAATAGTTTGGATCTCAGTGTTCTGAGTTCCATCCCTGCCTCGTATGATCTTTCTCATGGAATTCTTTGGACGCTTCGTTTAGATGACGTAGTGGGCCCGTAACCTATTGAAATTCCGTGTACCTGCAAGGACAATTCTACGTACAAGATGCTAATTGCTCTAGTGAACTCAAAAGCACATGACAAAGCACAAACTTAAAGCTTGAAAAGACAAAAACACAATGATGATCCCGAACCAAAAAGTATCGTGTCAGACATCATGATCACAATTATATTCATCCCTCCCATACATGCCAAGAAAATCCTGAGGCCACGTAGGCCCCTCATGTGCCAAGAAACCTGAGGAGATAAGGTCATGGGATCAATCCACCAACAGCCACATTCTAATTACTAACTCAAGTGAAAGACTAGCAACTAACAAAATGGGCCTATGAAATGCTAGATTAACTTACAAGTGTATCTTTAATGTACATCAATGCTACATTTCCATGTGTGATGGCAAGGCAAGGGCCTATACAAATAGAATAGAAACAAAGATAGAGAGAGGTTCCAATTTCCAATATACGTTGCGACTTGCGAGGCGGCTCGCGATCGTAGTCTCATGACCTGGCCGCCAAGCGGAGGCTAGAGCATATGACGGCCTTACGTTCGTCAAAATTGTGCTTTTCATTGGGGAGGCAAACATTTTATATGAATGAATCAATACCCAGCTTTGGATGTTTCTGCTCTGCGACTCTGACTGTGGCTGCGATGCTACCATTAAAAATTTGTAAATCAATGAAAAGCAGCGGGCACTGCTACTAAACATGCTAATAACTAGAGACTTTTCTACACCCACATCAATATCGGATGTAGTTTTCAGTAGATATATATATTACGTTTGATGTATGTAGCATTCCATCCATTCTGATGGAGCTGCCTATATTTGTTCGATAGGAAAGCTGAGGTAGATCTCACATCGGATTGTGTTTGTTTTGTCAAAGAATTTAGGAGGCGTAAAAGAGTTGATCTTGATCATGGCGTTGTACTATCATGCGAGCGGGGGTAAGGTGGGTTACAGCGTTGACGATGGAGAGCATGCTGCAAAACTTGATCCCCGCCTGCCTCTGCTTCAAGATGCTGATTTGAAGGACAAGGTTGTGCTGATGCGAGTGGATCATAATGTGGTTAAAAAAGGTGCATTCACGTTTTTCTTTTTCACATTCTACTCATTTCATTTCTGGAATGTTGTATTCATTCGAAGACGCTGCACTAAGTAAAGCCGGTACACGGAACCATGTGTAGGTAGCGTTGTCAAAACATATCATCAACTCTGAACTGTTAGCATTTAGCACGATGAGCCATTACACAGTAGTCAGACACTGCTCTGATTTTTCTACCACATTTCCTGACTAATTGACGCGAAGAATACTCTCTCTCTCTCTCTCTCTCTCTCTCTCTCTCTCTCTCTCTCTCTCTCTCTCTCTATCGGAGCATCACCTTGCTGCAGAACGTTTCAGGGTTCAAGGAGATGCTAAAGCGTTGACATTAGATAAAAAATTTCTCAAGCACAAACAGATCGAATCTGCATCTGCTGCGATCTAACCATGGTGAGCGACATTTATGGCAATTGGCGGTTAATTTTTCGGAGCCCTTCGGACAGCCGCTCATCACTTCAGATTGCCGTTGCATCTTAGTGCATGTGGTCAGAAACGCTTCTACAGCGGGCACGGGGGTTGCAGCAGATTGCTGCACCCACCCCCCCTCTGTTGCATGTGGCCAATATACTCTCTCTCTCTCTCTCTCTCTCTCTCTCTCTCTCTCTCTCACACACACACACACACACACACACACACTCAAAAAGTTGTACGAGTTCTAGAGTTATTGGTTAGCAACAATTGTCCAATTTCCAGTCCTTTGCGTCCTATTTGGCTTTGTCACATATTTAAGCTGCGCTTTCTTGCTTAGGGTATCCAACTTGCTCTCTCGAGTCTCGTGGCAAAGAAAAGGCGACGATTATTGCTATGTTTTCACTTTTTTTTGCTCTTACAGCTTTAGGACTTTTGGTAAACGAACCGCCTGATGAAAAAATGGAGTCTTTGTTCATTTCTAAGCTGAGTTTAATTTAGTTGTAGCTTGAAAATATCAAAATTTATTCGCGGAGGATTAACTTTATTCTCAATTAGAAGCTACTTTCATTGAATTGCGGTTGACGCCTGTCAGAATTTCTATTGCAATTGTTGGGAGTGGCAGCTAATTTTGTTGCTTTGATTTAACTTGGAGATTGATGATCCTCAGTGTTTTTAAAGATCGAGACCTCTTGGTACATTTTCAACAAGATCCCTTGTTTTTCGGACATTTTGTTCAGGTAAAGTCATGGATGAATATCGTATTGACGTGACACTGGCAACTATGTATAACATAGTGGAGCGAGGTGGAAGGTGAGTGAATTCCTTCTTCACCTCAAGAAAAACGTTAAGGATTTCTTGCTCTGCTGTCTGTTTGCAAGGCAACCCTTCTCATTAGCATCTTCATCTAAGCATTATGAAATGCATCAATCAATGACCACGGTTGAAGGTGTCGTATGCAGGCTGATTCTTATGAGTCACATTAATCGGCCCTTTGATAAGAAGGCAAAGACTATCACAATAAGCAAAGACGATTCCGTGGATGCGGTGGTTGCCTATCTACAAAGAAAGCTGCATATTAAGTTCGTGGTGCCCCAACTTCATGCATACGAAAAAGAAGGAATTCTGGACATTGATACATCAATCAATCTCCTGATTCAGGACCTTCGAAGCCGAAAGATTGGAGGAATTTATTTGCCAAATACTCGATGGTTTGGGGTAAGAGCAAGCTTGTTATAAAGTGCCTTAATCCTTTGCTTGTTCTGGAATCTCCAGAGGATTTTGCTAACCCATTTTCAATTAATAAGATTGCTACCGACAGGTAGTTCGGACCAATGACCATGTTTGGTTCTTGATGAGAGAGTAAAAAGTTTGTCTGGATCTTCTTGTAAAGTATTCATTTTTACAGAGGTGTAAATGATTGCAGGGTGAGGAAGACAAGGGCGAGAAGAGAGATCGATTCGTGGTGCAGCTCGCTGGCCTTGCTGATGTGTTCGTCAATGACGCTTTTGGATCGTGGCAGTCTCACGCAACCACATATCACGTTACCAAGTATCTACCATCCTATGCAGGCCTTTGCATGCAGGTCAGGTCGCGAGTGCTTGCCTTCCTTTTCCAGGCTGGGTTCATGTTTGGAAGCATCCAAGAGAGTTTATTTTTTATTTTTTATGCATGTCTTTCACAGTTGTACCTTGTAGGCCACCACAGGCTTGAAACAACCGTGAATGGTCCAAGGCTTTTGTGAAGCTATACAGTATAATTGATTTAGATTGCTTCACACTCTTGAAATGATTAAAATACAGGCTGAACTTTCCCACGTAAGAGATGTTTTGAGTCCCACGAGGCCATTTCTAGCAATCGTTGCCGGCTCCAAGTACGATACCAAGATTGGTCCTTTGACTGAGATTTACAAGAAAGTTGACAAGCTCATATTGGGAGGTGTCATGTACAACACATACCTTTCTGCCAAATATGGAATCAAAATAGCTGGAGTGGAGGTAACGCCTATGAGTTCAACCTTAGTCGTGGACAAGCCTCTCAGACCTAATATTAGAACATTTTGTTTACTGGCCCTTTATCAGGTTAGGCCATCAGCTTATTATTTTTCATCGTGTATTCGTGCAGGATTCAGAAATAGAACTGGCAAGAGGACTAGTTCAACAAGATAAAGAAGAATCGAAAATTTTGGAGCTACCACACCTTGTAGAATCCGACACATTGAAAGGACGCATTGATGGACAATATAGAACTATTTTTATACAGGTGAGTAAATGTTATGTAGTCTTGATTTCGCATACTCTTTGCAAGGAAGCAGCTTCAAAGAGAACAATGTTTGCATAAGAATTATATAGCTTCAGAGATGGTGTAACTTGTATTGCAATTCAACTGAAGGCATGACAAATTGGCCAAGCATTCTAATTGTCTGGTGTGTTTGGATAAATCAGGATTTTGAACCCGGAAAGACTTTCAACTACATTGTGGATGTTGACCCTTTGTCATTTGAGTCCCCTGCTTTGATAGAAGCACTGGGATCAGCAAAGACAATTTTTGTCAACGCTGTGATGGGGTTTATGCCTCATTTCTGGCAAGGCACTAGCAAGATGGATGAGGTCATTGATAACAACCGCATAGCACAAAAATTCTTTGGAGGCGGTGATACCCTTCAAACCTTTAAAAGGTTTGTGAACATTTGAAATTTTGTCTTTTGTACTATAGCAACATTTATTACTCTAGACATAAACTCAAGCAAAAAAAATAAACTTTGCTGAAAAATTATAGCTGGGTATGCATGTCGAGGTTGGGTGCAGAAAGGATACCGGTTCTGAGAGTGCCTATTTGTTTGGTCAGTTTTGGAGAGTGGTTGCAAATTGTACTTTGTCATATTATAACTCTTCTCATTCAGCTAGTTAAGAGGCTCTTTGCTTGAACTGGTTTCTTGTTTTTTTATCTTGCAGTCTGCATCCTGGTATCTATCACGCTGCTCTAGACAGTCCCAAATACTACTTATTTACAGGAGGTGGCACGGTCTTGAAGGTTATTGAAGAAGGAGATCCATTTGGTTTGGACACCGTCAAGGCCCTAATTACAAACAAAGAGTCACACTTGGCATAAAATCAGTTTTGGCATTTTCTATCCGGTTCAGGGATTATATTGATGCAACCTTTGCTTGTATATGGGAGTATCATGCTACTTTTATTGAGTTGTGCGCTCAAACATTTGAATTTTGAGAAAGTCCTACTGGGCCTCAGGGATGGAACTTTTGCATTTTCTAAATTTAATAAGGAATTAACAATATTATTTTGTCCAGGGGGTGGCTGTGCAAGGTGTCGACTAGCTTGATCCTTCAACACTTACCACAACTTTGTCTCTGCTTTTGGAGTTTCTCATCGAGAGCTTTCTATCTGAATGTGTAGGAGTAAATATTAGTTAGCAATCAGGTCTGTGTGCAGAAGATATCGGATTAATTTAAATTGTGCTCAACCTCTCTCGGTGTAGGTCCAGTAAGCTGTTTGTACCTCTGATATTTGCCATCATTTTGGTACCTTGCATCCAAGACAATGTGGAGCCAAAGAACTTCAGATCATGCTGGTGTTTCTAAATTTAAACTGTAGGCTTGCCAGTTTGTTTTGAACTATTGATTATCCATTTATGAGAATATATTATGCCATCTAAAGGGCCCTTGGAAGAAGTAGGAGCATAGGACCACATTGAGTAGGACTGAGTCTTAATAGGAGATCGTTTTGTTGGCTGTAAATAAACACAAGGACAAAGAGACGGCAGCAACCAAGAAAGCATACATCTAAGTTGAAAGACCACATCTTTATTATGTAAAGAAAACATCAAAGCTGCTGTTGCTGTTGACATAGGTTACATCTGTAAATAAGCTACTCTGGCATATGTGAGATAGCCAATTTAGGCAGCTTTTATACCCTGACACAGCCTAGGAGATGAAAAGCAAAGCACTCATGGGATTGCCAATCTACAAGTCACATCAAATGGTTTTTGGATTGATTCTAACAATCTCTCCCTTGATCCAAACACCATAACAGTATACTGCTTCCTAGCTTCCTTATCATTCAGACCTCTCACTAGATTACCTTACCGTACAGTTCAAACTTCAAGCCATCTCTTTCATGCATGTTGCATGCCATTCATGAGCTAAGTTACCTGTAATGTACATCTTTATGGAGTAATAAGAGGGTTCTGCAATAATAGCCAGTGTAGCTAAAACTATGTCAAACTGCTACGACATCTTCTTGGACCGAATTTGCATGTTCTTGGGAATTTTTCTCATTCTATGCCTTTTTCCAGCATTTCTTGGATTATGACCAAGCGTGCCACAGTAGCTGCAAATCTCCTTGTGGAACGCCTTGTTTGCATCTGCAAAGAGAGCAAGATCCTCTCCATATCTGGTTCCACCATTTGCATCTTTCCTCCAAAGTTTTTTTCTTGAAGGAGAAGTGATTTGACAGCCTAAATGCGTGTCATTCATTCCTGGTGTGCTTGCAATAATGGATTCCAAGGGCATAAGATTCCTCACACAAGCTACCAGAAAAGAATGGGAAACAATGCATGAAGAGAAGATAGAGAGCAAGAAAGAGGAGAATACCTAAGCTCAAAACGTGAATATTTTATTACTCGGATGCAATGGCGTATAGCACTC
Source organism: Diphasiastrum complanatum (assembly GCA_029204225.1). NCBI lineage: Eukaryota > Viridiplantae > Streptophyta > Lycopodiopsida > Lycopodiales > Lycopodiaceae > Diphasiastrum > Diphasiastrum complanatum. The sequence goes on along the minus strand of CM055101.1, from coordinate 44,775,370 downwards.
CATCTTTGAGGTGTCACCACATTATTGGTCCTTGTGGCCACACCTTAAGATTGCACAATTAGCTTCACTTAGGCTTATATCTTTTTATCAAAATGTTAGCACTACTTCTAAAATGCCTATGACTTGGTGATCTACTTGCATAACTCTTGGAAATTTGCAACATCGGTATCGAGTTACCTTTCATTTGGAGTATATGACAATTGTGAAATATCTCGTTTGGGATAAGAAAAAATAAATAACTTGCTTGATTTGCTTCAATAACTTGTTCTTGTAGGAACAATGCACATTGGAGAGTTGGGATGGTATTTATATGCTTGCATATCCCTCTCATACTAGCAAACTACAAGCGGATGTGGATGCAAATGTAGTAGGTTCTACTGATACTCACATACAACATATAACATATAACTGGATATGTGCCTGTGTTCGATATCTAATGGGATAGTCACTCTCATCCAAAATACGGAACCCACTCTAAAACTCTCATGTTGCACAATGTGTTAGAATTTCAACGTTCACAACTTCACTCTTTACTCTTTTCAATTTAGGCCTAATTGTACTCTAAAGTAGACTGTAGGTCAAATACTAAATACTCTCTCTCTCTCTCTCTCTCTCTCTCTCTCTCTCTCTCTCTCTCTCTCTCTCTCTCTCTCTCTCTCTCTCTCTCTCATTTTGTTTGTTACATTTTTCGCGGGACTACACTTATGTGCTTAAGAGCAACCAATGTAGATCTGCTTGGCAAATATCATATTCAGAAAATAGTCAATAGAGATTTGGACACTCATTGTATTGATTGTGATACATTAAAGAAATACACGAAAGTGGAAATAAATAAACGATAGAACTAGTGATTGCATTGAATCAAAAAGTTCAAACAATATCAAACCAAAGAAGCTATAACTTACTTGAATGCACAAATTCTTCTTTTTCGGTAACCTCCTCCGAATGACAGATCACAAATATCTTTGGTTTAACTTACCAGTCTTTTTCTCTTGTTATTTTTTCCATAATACGAGGATATGCATGGATTAAAATGCAATTTTCATCTCATCATTACTAGTTGTAAAATGACATGAAGAAGACTGCAACATTTGAATCTCCTTCTTGAAGATCTCATTTTCTTCTAAACAAGTTTTCAACTTCGTAGATTTTTCTTCATAATCCTTTGATATTTCCCTTAATTCCTCTTCTAAATAATGTATTCTTTGCATTGAATGTGCATTACGATAGAGTTTCAAATTCTCACAATAACCTTATTTGCCATGACACATATAGATTACCAATTGATTTACTGAATGAAAATCAGGATATTGCAATGAATCGCAAATCTCCTAATTTGCAGGACATAATTCCTAGATTGTAGGAATCTAGACGGTCAACACTAACCACCAATGGTGATGTGACAAAATTAGTGGGATCTTATCTAAAGTGGATATGGATGAGTACAATGAGTTGTCCCACACGTGCTAGAAGCAGCTTAGAGAGATATTATGGTGATTGTGTACTTGATCCATGATGGATTTTTATGGAGATTAATGATGAGAAACATTGATTTGGGAGCAATCTTGGTGATTTCACTTCTCTATGCATGTTCTTTGTGAATGAAAGCTTAGGATCTGATAAGTAAACATATTTTCTGTTAACAGGCCGTACAGTAGCTATACTTCACAATGTGAACCATTTTGATCATTATTCGTGATTGTTCTTGCTTGGAAGTGTAGAAATTGTCAAGTAGAAGCTAGTTTTGGATGCTAGTTTGGAGATAGATCAACATTCTAAGTTGCTAATCACTCTTATTGATCTTTTGTAGATCTATTTGAGTCCTATTCTTTGATTTTTGACATGGTATCATAGCCAAGTCTAAGAGCTTTGATAATGATCTAAATCTCTTGAATTTGTACAAAGCATTGGTGCTAAATTCAATTTGAAGGGAGGGGGAGTCCATTTGTTTACTTGAAAATTTGGAGTACAAATTAGTGAGTAAAGTTCAAGTGTACTTCCCATGTTGGATTATTCTCCTTCTTACCAATCGTCTAATCGGTTTTAATCTTCATCCGTTGTTTATCCAGTTCTGCGGATTTTCCCGTGTTTTTCTACAGTCTGCAGAATTACAAGTGTTTTTACACAATCTGCAAAATTACATGGAGTTTACGATAGGGGATTCTGGCAAAGTGTGGGGCAACCCTAAATGAGATTTAAGGGCACCTTCTTCTTTTTTGCCTTTTTCGTGAAAAAACTGACAGAGTCGCTTGTGGCTTGTTTAAGTTCATTTCTATAGAGCTACAGTTTTGATTCATTTATGCAGACAGAACGTTTACGGCCCATTTCACCGCTTATCAGCAATCAATGACAAGGACTGGATGGATGTCAGTGGATCATCCGCCAACTAGCTATTCATACAATTTCATTCATTGAAAATCAGAATTATCAGAGGCATTTGAATAGTTAGCTCTCTCTCTCAAGTCTGCGAGCTTGAACACTCCTGAGCATTCTAGCTCACTTCTTAGAGTTGTTTTAGAGATTTCTATTGCACTACTGCTTATCAGCATTGCGCATTAATTCAGACTTTCATTTTAGCCGCTCAGAGATAGCATAGAGTACACGGCTTCAATCCGCAACTTATTGTACTCATTTACTTCTGTTTCATTTTGAATCAATACTATTCATATTGCGTTCAGCTTCGTCTCAGAATGTATGCATTTTTTGGAATTCTTCACGACTAATTATTTGTTTGATATTTTCGATGCTTAATTGTTTGGCTACGTAATGACTGTAGTACTGGCGATTTCAAAGTTAGTTACTGTAATTTCAAACGTGATTTCTATCACTATTGTTTTGTTTGAAATTGATAGGCATAGTCATGAATTGGAAAGATGAAGATAGTTTATTCGGCCATGCACGAAAAGTTTTCTTTCTAGACACACGAATTATTTTCATTCGTTTCTTTTCGAACCAAACCTGTCTTCTACACACCACTTTTCGACATGGTATCAGAGCAATTTCGCTACTTTATCTGATTCCAATATGATATCAAAGCAAAAGCTCTAATACTTGATATCTTTCGCGATATCAAATTGATGTCATATTCTTCAGTTCTTTTCAACCTTTCAGTATCAGAGAATTGATTTCTTATTGTTGGCATTACCACATCTTAGCGTCATCAACAGACTAAGTTTCAGATGGATTCTCAAAGTAAAGCTGGTCTTATCGCAGACAAGCACTCAGATTTAACTCTTACTAGAGTTATCACTATGTTGCTGCAAGAAGATAATCGAAGAAGTCAAGACACTCCGTCTACCTCCTCATCTCAATTTCTATATGTCAACAAAGGCTCTAAATGACAGAAGCAGAAAAGCTCCAAGAAGGCTACAACAAATCAGAAACAGACTCAAGGTCAAGAATAATCATCAAATTTACAATCGAAGAAGAAGATGTTTTGCAGGTATTTCAAGCGCAATAACCATGAGAACAAGGATTGCCGAATTCTCCAAGCGAAGAACGCAGCCAAGCAACCTGATCAACAAGCAAACACAGTTTCATCATCTCCCCAGGTCGAAACCATGAATCATCCAAAAATGCGCTTCGTCCACTTCGACCTGGTCGCTTGTTGGATGATTCATGGTTTCTAGATTCTGGAACAACTCAACGTATGACTAATCAACGTGAGATCTTCAACTCCTACACTCCTTACAGCACAAAAAAATTTGTTCATCTTGGTGACAAGAGTACTCACACTATTGAAGGTGAAGGTATTGTAAGATTGCAATTCCAGCATGATCAATCCAAATTACTATCAAAGGTCTTATATGTTCCTAAACTCTCTACAAATCTGTTATCAGTGAGTAGAATTACAGATTTAGGTCATAAGGTAGAATTTGAATATGATCAATGCAAAAAAGTTGATAGGAGTAATAAGATCCTTGCACTCGGCAAGAGGCAGAGTTACTTATATGGATTGGCACAATGTTATTCAGAGTCTAGTCAAGCCTTGAAAACCTCTGTTCTAGTCAATAAAGCATTACTATGGCATCATCGCTTAGGACACTTGAATCATGCATCTGTTATGAACATGTCTAGACAATCCATGGTCCTTGATCTCGACTATCCTTCTGGTAAGGTCGATCTCCCTGTCTGTCATAGCTGCATCTTTGGAAAGCAGGCTAGGATTTCTTTTAGATCAAACCATATGCATGTAGCAAAAGATCTGTTAGATGTTGTTCATACAGATATATGTGGACCTATGCAAACTCCTTCATTACTAGACAAAAAGTATTATTTCATTACCTTTATTGATGAATTTTTCAGAAGACTAGTTGTTTATTTCATTAAACAGATATAAGAGGCTTTAATCAAATTTAGACAATTCAAAGAGCATGCTGAGTATCAAACTGGTAAACGAATCAAAACATTGAGGTCAGATAACGGGGGAGAGTACATCTCCAACGAATTCAAGGACTACTGCCTTAACAACTGCATTGAGCAACAATACATCACTTCCTATTCGCCTCAATCAAATGGTCTTGATGAGAGAAAGAACATAACCTTATATGAATCGGCAAAGTGCATGTTATCACATGCAACACCCGAAGTGCTTCTAGGCTGAAGCTATTTCAACAACAACCTATATTTAGAATAGATGTTCTACTAAAGGCCTTTCAGACAAAACACCATTCGAAGTTTGAACAAGAATCAAACCTTCTTTATCAAACTTACAAGTTTTTGGATGTACTGCTTTTGCACAGATTCCTTGTGATCTCAAGAAAAAGCTCAACTTCCAAAGTATCAAATGAAAGACCTCAAAGGAAAGGCAGTTCCCATGTAGCCGACCTATCAGATTCTTCTGACGCCTTGAACTTTCCAGTTTCTCAGTGACTATTTCTATTGAAGGTCCAAGCTCCTCTACTCTTGACAAACAACAAATCAACGACAAATCAGAAGATGATGATGTTGCAAATTAGCAACTACAGTATGATGGAAATAATCAGCTTCCTGCATTACCCAAAAGATCTTCAAGGACCAGTAGACCACCTAACCGATATATCGACGAATCTGCAGCTTATCATGTTCAAAAACCGACGTCTGTCCAAGAGACACTCAGTCAGCCTGATTCAGATCTCTGAAAAGAAGCTATGAATAAAGAGTAGTCATCTCTTATCAAGAACCAAACGTGGACGATTGTTGAATTACATGCCGGTAGAAACGTAGTTGATTGTAAATGGATTTTCAAAGTCAAGTACAACGCAGATGGAAGCATCAACAGAAGAAAGGCACGTCTTGTAGCCAGAGGATTTTCTCAAGTATACAATGTCAATTACACTGAGACTTTCAGTCTAGTAGTCAAGCATTCTTCTATTTGACTTTTGCTATCATTTGCCGTTGCAGCAGATTTGGAAATACATCAAAAGGATGTATAGACAGCATATCTCAATGGAGTCATCGAAGAAGACATTTACATGGTGCAACCCGAAGATTATATTATCAAGGGTAAACACAATCATGTGTGTAAACTCTATAAGTCACTTCATGGCTTGAAGCAATCTGTTCGAGCATGGTTTGAATGGATCAATACTTTCCTTATTGATCACAGCTATACACCTAGCTCTTCAGATTCAAACGTTTACTTCAAAGCAGTGCAGCAGTCTTTTATCATTGTCACTTTGTACGTAGATGATACATTGCTTTTCAGCAATAGCACCAATTTGATAAAAGAAGCCAAGATAATGCTATCTTCCAAATTCGACATGATCCATCTGGGCGAAGCTCATTTTTGTCTTGGTATACAAATCCACAGAGACAGAAAACAGAAGTTGGTCTACATTACACAACAGATACAACATTATAGTCAGATATAATATGATGAATTGCATGTTAACTCTCTCACTAATGGAACCAAGACTCAAATTGTCAAAGGACCAGTGTCCCCAAACAATTCATGAGAAGTAGCAGATGCGTGAGTATCCTTACCATTCTATTATAGGATCTCTTATGTACGCCATGATCTGTACTAGGCCAGACATAGCTTTCGCAGTCAGCTCACTCAGTCAGTTTATGGCTAATCCTAGTATAACTCATTGGAAGACTCTTATCATAGTCATGAGATATCTTCGAGCTACTATGGACTTTTGCATTTGTTATGGAGCAGTCGACAACGACAAGCTCAATTCCCTCAGTGGTTACACAAATGCAAGTTGGGCAGGAGATGTAGACACTCGTAAATTCACTTCTGGATTTACATTCTTCCCCAACAATGGTCCAATTTTCTAGAACAGTTGCAAGCAATCTTCGATAGCTCTATCTTCCACAGAGTTAGAGTATATCACAGCCTCTCAAGCTACAAAGGAAGCAATTTGATTGAGAAACTTACTCTCAGATATCGGTCTGACTCAATATGCTTTGACGACATCATAGTATTTTGTGATAATCAAAGTGCCATCGCTTTATCAGCCAACCCTAGATCTCATTTCAGGAGTAAGCACATGGAACTAAAGTATCATTTTATCAAAAGCAAAGTTCTTAACGAAGAAGTCGGATTGCAATACTGTAGAAATATACGACAGCAGATGTTTTCACTAAAGCATTAAGTTTGGAGTCACACAGAAGATTTTGTGTAGAACTAAGTTTGAAGGTCAAGGCATTCAAGGATTCAGATTAAGGGAGAGTGTTTTATTCTCCTTCTTACCAATCATCTGATCGGCTTTAATCTTCATTCGTTGTTTATCCAGTTCTGCGGATTTTCCCATTTTTTTCTACAGTCTGCAGAATTACAAGTGTTTTTACACAGTTTGTAGAATTATATGGAGTTTACAATAGCGTCTCCTTTTTTGCATGTCAGGAATCCCGTTGAAAAACGCAGTGTCGTCTTTTTCGCATTTTTTGCCTAACAGAAACTCATGTAAAATCACAATGTTGCAATTTTCGCTTTTTCCAAAGAGCCTCAAATGTTAAGAAAATGACTCTGACAAAGTGTGGGGCAAATCCTACATGAGATTTAAGGTCACCTTCTCCTTTTTCGCCTTTGTCGTCTTTTTCGCGAAAAAAACGACAGTGTCGTCTGTGGCTGTTTTAGTTCATTTCTACAGAGCTACAATTTTGGTTCATTTATGCAAACCGAACGTTTACAGCCACCGCTTATCAACAATCAATGACAAGGACCAGATGGATGTCAGCGGATCACCAGCCAACTGGCGATCGCAATTGATGACCTAATTTCTTAGTATAAATAGTTGTTCATATTCATACAGTTTCATTCATTGAAAATCAGAATTATCAGAAGCATTTGAATAGTTAGCTCTCTCTCTCAAGCATGCGAGCTTGAACACTCCTGAGCATTCTAGCTCACTTCGTAGAGTTGTTTTAGAGATTGTTATTGCGCTACTGCTTATCAGCATTGCGCATTAATCAGACTTTCATTTTAGCCGCTCAGAGATAATAGAGTACGCGGCTTCGATCCACAACTTATTGTACTTATATTTTGTTTTGAATCAATATTATTCTTTATTGCGTTCAGCTTCATCTCAGAATGTATGCATTTTCTAGAGTTCTTCACGGCTAATTATTTGTCTGATAATTTTTTATGCTTAATTGTTTGGCTACGTAATCACTGTAGTACTGGCGATTTCAAAGTTAGTTATTATAAGTTCAAACGTGATTTCTATCACTATTGTTTTGTTTGAAATTGATACGTGTAGTCATGCATTGGAAAGATGAAGATAGTTTATTCCGTCATGCACGAAAAGTTTTCTTTCTAGACACATGGATTATTTTCATTCGTTTCTTTTCGAGCTAGACCTATCTTCTACACACCACTTTCCGACATCCCACACGTGTGAGAGGCTATTGTACTTGTACTTTCACCTATCTATGTGATTTTTCATGTTTGTGCTTCATACAAGATTGAGAGAGTGAAACTAGTGATTTGCTTTGTAAAAATTCAATCAACTCATTCTAGATTTGATGTGAAATGGTGTTAGATCATTGATAAACCTCTAAATTATTGAATGTGAGTTTTGAGACTGATGTACTTTTAGTCCTAGAGAGAGACTAAAACCATTCTAAACAACATAGGAGGGCATAGGCACTTCCAAGAGTCAAATCCAATTTTTTCATTTGAATAGTGAGAGTAGAATTCATTCCCAAGTTCTTTCAAATCTAATATCCTTATAGATCTTGCTTCTTGAGTTTTGTGAGATTCAAGAGAGTTGCCTAAGTGGCTATTTTTTGAAAGGAAAGTAGAAAGAGCCTTTAATGGTACATTTGTTGTAATTGTTACTAGTAAAAATGGGTCCATTTGGAGCCTATATTCTTGAAGCTAGTGAAAGGTTAAATTCCAATAACTATTCAATATGGAAAGTAAGAATGGAGTCACATCTAGTGCTCCGATATTTGTATGATCTTGTCCTTGGTGAAGAGGAAGAGCCTCAAGGAGGACAAGAACAAGAGCTAGGCTAGCATTACATTGTCTAAAATTGAATGTTAGTAATGAACTTCTCAAAGAAGTTGCATCATGTACTTCGGCCAATAGAACTCCTTGAAAGGATTTATGGATCCAAAAATACCTCTAGAGTGCTAATACTAAGAAAAAAAGTTCTGCAAAGCATTAGAGGTAGTGAAGAGAGTGCTCAAGAGTATGTCTTGAGGATCAAATCTCTCGATAAAGAACTTTCCATCATAAGTGAAAAAATCTAAGATGATGAGCTTGTGCAAATCATCCTAAATGGTCTTGGAGATGAGTTCTCCAATCTAGTACAAAATTTTGCCATACAAGATTCCTTACCTTCTATTGACAAGCTCCATCGTGTGTTTGTGGCCGAGGAGAGTAGGATCCTACATGTAAGACAAAGGATTGATTCCTTGAAGCTACATGATGGAGATGAGAAGGAAAACTTCTTAAGCAAAGGCAAGACAAATTCCAAGAAGAAGATCCAACACAAGGAGGCCAAGAGTGATGATCAAGCATCAAGCTCTAAAGGTGGAAAGAAGAAAGACAAAGCCAAACAAAAGTGCTTCTTTTGTGGAAAGAAGGGGCACTTTGCATGCGAGTGCTACAAAAAGAAGAATGCACAAAATGAGAGCAAGCAAGGCAACCTTACCCTTGAGAAAGATGAGAATGAAGGTGATTCATTCTTGATGGCATCTACACCAACAAGCAAGAGCTACTCCAATGACACATGGTTGATTGATAGTGGGACTAGTTCCCACATGACATTCCAAACGGATTTCTTCTCAACTCTTGTATCTTTTATAGGTTGTGAAAAGTCTATTCTAACAACAAGTGACCAAGAATGTAGAATAGATGGAGTGGGAACAATCCCTTTAAGACTTGGATCCTCTAAAAGATTGGATCTAGAAAATGTACTCTATGTTCCTAATCTTACTAAGAGCTTGCTAAGTGTTGGACAACTAATGGATAGTGATTTAGATGTCCATTTTAAAGAAGGTGTTTGCTCTATTATGATGAATGACACTTGCATTGTAAAGGGATTCAAGCCAAGGGAGGCTATTCAAGCTTGATGCTAATGTGTTCCTTGGAAGTGTGAAAATGGCTAAGGAAGAGCTTATACAAGTGGAGCTTTGGCATAAGAGGTTGGGCCACCCCAACTTCAAATTAATGGAGATCCTATGCACAAAGGAGCTTGCACTTGGCCTTCCAAAAGCATTTTCAAAGTGTAGAAAGAGTTGTGAGGCTTGTAGCCTCTCAAAGGCTCACAAGCTACCATTTGCTAACTCTTCCACTAGATCTTCTAAGTCGTTAGATTTCATTCATAGTGTTGTGCACTCTTTTTCTCAAGAATCTAATGGAGGTGCATTAATGTATGTATATTTTATTGATGATTACTCTAGATACACTTGGATTGAGCTTTCGGATTCCAAAAGTAAGGTGTTTGATTCTTTTGTAAAGTTCAAAACTCTAGTAGAGAATCAACTTGATGCTAATGTAAAAGTATTGAGAAGTGATAATGGTGGGGAATAGATCTCCAATGTTGGAGTTAAACATCACTCCAACTCACCAGAATTCGACTCATTTGTATTCGGGTCATCAGAACACGAATCATTCGAGTTCTTCTCAATTCCTGAGCACCAATACATTATGTAAATAAACACACTCTCTCTCTACACGACAACATTGCAGTCTTACTCTCTAAAGGTGAACGTCTATGCAACCAATCAACTGGAGCAGAAGCGGGATCGACAACGAACTCTTCAAGTTCGAGACCTTCGACTACATCCTCTTCGTTCTCATACAAACTCAAAGTCTTCGGTTCAAGATCCACATCATCCACACTGCCCACTAGTCCAAACGCAGACCACGTCACATTTCACTTTAGCACTTTTTAGTAATTGCACTGTTTCACGCTCGTTGCCTACACAGTCATTATAACTGTTCCATGTACATTTATACATAACGGCAACTCACGTAAGTCGATGATGAGTCAATTGGTAATGAATGCATGCAAGTGGAGAAGAGTAAAACAGAGTTCCTGCGCGAACTCAATTGTGTCTTCATTATCTGATTCCATAGGATCAGAGATCTTAGAGAGAGTGAAAGTTGTTCAGAAGATAAAGATAGTTATTTAATTTGTAACTAGCAAAGTAAGATCACTGCACACAGTGTACCATTACTGTGAACCATTCTTGGGCACAGGATTGTTGTATTCACAACTGCTTAATTCAGATTCTCTATTTATGTGTATTGCACTACGAATGCTTTCTGATAGTTTTCTTTCTCATTAAAGGTAGTTTTCAAGGGTTTCCCTTCAAAGTGCAAGCTTGTCACTCTTCACACCCTTCTTGCTTTTCTTGCCATCTGTCCACTTCTTCGTGAAAAGGTACTCAAAGTATGAGTAGCTTTGAGGTGGTATCATTTCCCTTTTGCAAAAGATGTCTTGGGGTCAAGGTGTACAAGGGTACCACATGTGTGAGACACCTTTTCCTTTTTGCACTTTGAATTGGTTAAATATGGCAAGGATGGGGAGTATTCCACTTTTGCCAATCTTAAAGTGGTAGTTCTCATGCCTATCACTAGTCAATCCCTACCATTTTTAGGTAGGATATTTTTTTAAAGCACTTTGGGGCCTCTTTTTTGCATTTTCCCATTGCACACCCATGGCCCATGTTTTATGTCATCGAGTTGGTTTGTTGAGATATTGTTTTGGCCCGCATTATTTCTTGAGTGCCCGAAACTTGCCCATATTTTGCCATCCCCCATTCCTCGTTTTCTTGACCCGGCCCTCACAAATTTTCCTGTGGCTTGCTGTGAACCAATTTTTCCCACTGTCGATTCTTGTGCACTATTTTTTGCGAGTACCCGGTTTCCTAAAAACACAGCAGGTAACTTTTTATATTAGTCAAAAATAGAACATTACATTGGAAAGTTTGCGCAGTAGTGCCGGCTATTACAATTTGCGTAACTGGGCCAATTCTAAGGTCGTAAACTATTCTATGGGCCATTTCTAAGCCCTCAAAATTTCTCTAGCCACATTTTGACCCCTATCTATAGGCAATTTTGTGCCAGTTTTACCATTAGTAGCCTGGTTTTACATGTCGGTTCTTACAAAATTGTGAACATAACTATCAATGTCAGCCCGATTTTGTGTGTCAAAAAATCAACTAACACTAGTCCATATCCTAAAATTTTAAGTGCAATAGTTCTCTTAACAAATATTATTCTAGGCACCCTCGTAAAATAATGTTCTCCAAGAAAATGAGAAAGTGTCTTGATTTCCATAATTGTTTCACCATGTTGATGAAACTTTCAATGGACAACGCTTATCTCATTATTTTTGAAGAACTTCAAATCATGGCCCAGTGCATGATCTCTTTGTAATTCACCAGCAGGAGATCTCTGCCCTCCTCAATGGATTGCAAACTCATCAAGATACAGAGTTTCCTAAAATAAATAGAAAAGTTAGCTCCAATATAAAATCTGACTTTACATATCAATTAGTACAATTCAAGATACAAAACTTATGCATTCAACTATGTCTTCCTCAATTACCGTCTCATCATCAACATTATGACCACCTCTTGATGTCAATAAGGTCGATGTATAGACAGGTGGTTCTAGAAAACCAAGTTGATTATGAAATCTAAGAAACTCCTCTTCAGATTGGAAGATCATTTTCTTTTGCGCGCATCTGTTCAACAACCATCTTCAAGCAATCCGTCTCTGAAAAAAATTGATCCTTGTTTATATCATCCACACTAGGGAGAAGATCATCAGCATCATATCAATAATATTTGAAAGTTCATGAAGCTCCTTGCTCAAAATGCAAAGAACCTCAGCTTATCGGAGATCAAATAATAGTGACAAAAAATGCATCAAACAAAAAATCATGTTTTTGTACAAGCTATTTTTTAAAACACATTTATTCTCACCATTTTTACAAATCACATATATTCAAAAGTAAAGTTGCTAAATCTTATATGAAACCTCCCAATTCAGCTTCCTCACAATGAATCGGAGGCATGGGCTCCAAAGATGCGCTTTGAAACTTATCATTCAAAGCAAGAGCCCGACAACTAACCTCCTGATCTTCGTCTGGAAGCTCATGCAGGGCTACCACGCGCATTTCAATATACCACGCTTGGGTTTCATCAAGTTCCAGGGCTACGCAATTTCTTCAGGATTTTATAGCACATAATGTCGTAGTACCTACATAAACCGATGCATTTTAATCACTCATATTCACAATAATATTTGAAAATAAATCAATGTTAAACACGTAACGACACTTTTTAATACCTATTCCAGCAAATAGATCCAGTAGCCATTCATTCGGATTTGAAAATAAGGTAATCAGCCTATTTATTAGGCGTTGAGGCTTTTGGTAAGTGCTGATAAGAGCTTGAGACCCCTCGATGTGCCTCAATTTGTGTGTCATGGCAGAAAAACTAAAAACATTGTTGTAGTCGTCATTGCAATGAGCCTTTACACGCTTCTTTTTCAGACCATCAAAGTAATCAATGCTAATCATTTCAAATAAACTCAAAAGCCTCGACCTTGGTGCATAGCTTATACTTGTTTTGTGCTTGCAAAAAATATATATTCATAAGCGAATATATTCTTTTGTTCACAAATATATTTCTTTGTTCGAATATATATATTTTTAAGCAAATATATTTACTTTATGTTCCCAAAACTTTATCAAGTAAAACTTACCACATCATGTTTTCAGCTCCATGGATGTGCTCTTTTAAAGATGCAAGCACTGATGTTGTTTGTGCAGCAGTGTGAAAAACAATGAATCTCCATAAAGGAGCCGTCGTCAATACCTTGAAATCTGCAACCATCTTTGATATCTGTTTGAATGTAAATGCTTTTTCATCAACTATAGAATTTGGCAATCGAAATCCATAAGGAATATCAACAATGGCAAGGCTGTAATCCTTTCGGGGCAAAATAGATATCATCTCTTGTACATCTCCAACATAGACTTTATAGTACAGAGGGTTTATTGTGGGATCATTATTCATGACGGTTTTAAATTCTTCAGACAGGGCAGACATGTGTTGAGGGTATTCCCATGTAAATAAATAAATTAGCTGGAACGATACAAATAAGTTGCGAGGGTCGTGGCATCCTGCGTGCTTCAGCCCATGGCCCGATGAGCACTTGTAAATAATCATTTTTGGAATAAACTTAACTTTGGGCCATGTAATTAAAGTAATACTAAGAGGCCAAAGTTTAAACTTAACTTAAGTTTCTAATTTTTTTGAAATAGTCAAAAGTCAAATGGTGGTAGGTGGGGTGTGTTTCTTCCTACACCATAGATTAGTTTGTGCTTCTTGTGAAGGGTGTGGATTTCAATCCCACCTTCTTGCAATTAGCCAATGGGAAGCAAGGGGCAAGGGCCACCCCAAAGACAAAAAGGCACCATTTGTAACCATTTTACATGCTAATAGAGAGGAGACTCTGAGCTCAAGCATCCTCAAGTGCTAATCCATCTTGCTTATGCTTATTGTTGTGTTTTGCTAATTGTTTCTAGTTTCCATTGTTCTTGTTTTTTTTCTAGTTGTGGTTTTACTATAAGCATGACATTGAGCATTTGAGCTAACCTCCATCTCTCTCTCTCTCTCTCTCTCTCTCTCTCTCTCTCTCTCTCTCTCTCTCTCTCTCTCTCTCTCTCTCTCTCCACGATGGCGACCTCCTAATCCGCGATGGCGATGGCAACCTCCTCTATAGCTACGGCTGTTCGATCCCCTTCTTGTTTCTCACCTACCATTGCCATTCTTGTTGCACCAACAAGGCTCTCCGCGGGCTGCATGGACTAGCAGCGCATAAGAATACTTTAGGGTCTCCACTTTGTCCGTGCATTATGAGGACAAAGGGGCATAAGCTGAACAAGGCTTTGTTGGGCAAGACCAGAGGCTGCATTTACAGAATTGAGGAGAAAAGGTTGCTTGCAGCTGCAAACAAATTTACAATCTTTGGAGGGGACTCTAAAGCTCTCTGCCTGCTCCTGTGCTCCTGGCCTACTCCAGCATGGATATGGAATGGGTCACCACACACCTTCCAAAACCGACCCCTTGCTTGCAGCCAAAGAACTTCTGGCCTCACTTTTCTATGAGAAAGAGGAAGGCGTCGTGAAAGCAACTTGGCACAGTAAGTTCAACTTTTCGGTTGTCTTCATCCGTTTCAAATACACTGATTATCGTAATGAAGTTTTTAAGCATCATGGACATCTTAAAGGCAGTAACATTTTTGTTTATGAGGATCTAATTGCCTTATAGTGGAAGGAACGGAAGTAGCTCATTGAGGAAGCAAATGCGATAGGCAAAAGGGTTATTTTTCGGGATGGTCGACATTTTCTAATCACCCCATCCGAAACTCATCACTCAGTGACGCCTCCTACGTGAGAGCCTTTAAGTCGATATGGAATTTTCAAATTGTATTTAAGTTGACTCCTGCGTTAGAGCCTTTCATTGAAGCTTATTGTTCGAAGTTAGATTGAGAGTTAGAGCACTAAAGAGATATTTTTCTCTTCTTAGTTAGTTTGGTTTTAGTTTTGTTGTTTTGACGGCATTGCTCCATCTTGGTGCCATCCATTGTGATGTACTTGTTTCGTCTTATATGCCTTTGGGCATGAAAAAAGATGTTAATAAAGCTTTTTTTTTTTTTTTCTTCTTCTTCTTCTTCTCTCTCTCTCTCTCTCTCTCTCTCTCCCTCTCTCTCTCTCTCTCTCTCTCTCTCTCTCTCTCTCTCTCTCTCTCTCTCCACCCTCAATTATGAAGAATGCATCGGTTTAGAATTAGTGGAGCTAGAGTTAAGGTTGGGTAGTGTTAAAGTAGAGCTAGTAAGCATCTAAACTAGCAACTAAGTATAGTTAGGAACCTATCTTGCATTCTAACCCTTCTTGACAGGCGGAGGACAGCTCACCGACTATCCTACACACCCTACAATGGTGTCGTTGTCGAGGTGTTGTGAAGTTACCTTTACAAGCTTTACTTTCGGCGCCACTGGCACCAGTATTGTCCCGGTGCCAACAGTGCCCCTACTGCTCCCGGCGCAAGTGTGGCCAGAATACAGCCGACGCCAAGTTCCTATGGCTGAAAATCTTTGATCAGTTTTAGCGAAGTCCAGAGAGCTCAGATCGATGTGCAATCACCTCACACGATCTAAGCATGATTAAAAGAAGCCTGGGGATCAATAAATTCTAGAGAGAGAAAATGGCTTTCTAGAGAGAGAAAACATGCTTTACCAGCCTGGGTAGAGTACTTGGTATGAGGGGAGGTGGCGAATCCCACCAATACTATAGGGGAGTGCGGGTTGCGACTCAGGGCGAGCTTTAACCAAGTCTCAGCCTCCCTTGCTGGAATGTTTCGCCTTGACATGCCAGCATTTGAAAATATTTGACAATAAATAATATTCATTTTGAAGTATTAACACTATAGTCTTCAAATGCACTTACAATGTCCTTTGTCATACAAAACTTAAAATTCCACACCTTGTACATAACACAATATCATGAGAAACTATCCAATGATCTAGAGCATGGTCAGAATGCTTGACATGCACTTCCACGATGCCCTATTGCCTGCAAACCACTCAAAAATTAGTTTTCTCCACACGAACTGTTCTTCCCACTTTCACCTCCTGTGAGGGACTGTCACTTTAGTACGGAGTCCATAACAAGTCAAATGCAATAGGATTGTATAAGCTATGATACCATGTCAAAGATCAATATATCAGTAGCATACACACAACATTCACAACACAAGAGAAGTCATACACCAAACACCATGTCTATGCATTAACTTGGTAAGAGAGAGAGAGAGAGAGAGAGAGAGAGAGAGAGAGAGAGAAGCCCAGATCTTTTAGTGCTCCAAATGCTACAAGTCTCACTTTTCTTACCACCAAGGATGATCAGTCCCTTGCTATCTAGCTTTAAGCCCCTACACCCAGTATGCAGTATTTCCTTAGCTTCAGCTATTTTGAATCTACAATGCGTTATTTAGAGAAACTACGATGGCAAATGTGCCCTGTGGAAAATGTCTAGTATTCTCTCGAGGAATTTGGTCTCAATAGACTAGAGCAGATACATTTAGTCCAGATTTCTATGCTACATCTACTTATGTTTGAATTTTGTTTCCAGGAATTCACTTTTTGTCAATACTAGGCTCAATTCACATAGGCTATCTAACGAGCACCAATGAATTTTGCAGCATTTTTAAAAAAAAATCATGTCTTTTGTTGAGGGAATTTATAATAACCCCGATTCAATCCACATAGACCTTAGAATGTGCACCCAATTCATCTATGATGTAACAAAGGTTTTCATGTCTGTACATTGAAAGTATATACAGGATTTAAGGAGTCAGATAAACTTCTGATAAACTAGGCAATATAAACACATGACTGCGACTCGATTATCACAAAGCTGTAGGACCATGTGCTCATAAAAATAGAGCCATGTAATTGCAACCTGTGTGCTTCTCAAAGATGTCACTACTTCACCTTGACCAACTGGAAACGACTTTTTCTGCTTGGAGATTTTCAATTTAATTGGTTATGCTTATTGCTAGTTACAAAAATTTACTCCAAAGTTTTAAGATGACCTATTCCACCTCTGAAAGAGCTAAAAATAATATCACTTGTAATATAATATGCAGTTTATCCCTGTGACCAAGATATTTTCTGAAAAGTTCATCTTATAAAATACTGCTCTATGATACAAAAGAGCTCAGGCATCTTCATTTCTCTTTGGAATAATAATCTTTCCACCAGCCGAGTCGACTAAAGCTCTTATCTGATCCATTGCAGCAGCTTCCTTCCTCATATAAGCAGAGAACTTCTCATTGTAAAGAACCGATTTCCCCTTAGCTTGCATCTCCCTTCGAGCTTTCTCTTGTGCCAGCCTAAAAAGAAAACATTCCTTCAGAAGCTAATTCACAAAACCTCTCGAATCAAAACATTAACATACTAAACCTAAAATAAAAATCTGCAACTCAAAAAGCTTCAACCAAACCAGATAGCATATCAACATTCCCATGAGTATAATTAAGAAGCTTTAAGTACTCTAATATAAATAGGAACAGGATAAATATGAAATTCATAAGTGCAGGGATTCAAAAGTTTCATAATGTTCACATCTCTAATACTCTGGTATATAGAGGAAAATTATAGAACTTGAAACAGATCCAAAGCCAGAAATTGTAAAAACTTGGCCATCAAAGCCATTGCCACATAAATCTGCACAAACAACCGAGGTGCTGACTGCGAGGTTAAAAATGTCACTGACAAAAGGTTTGAGTGCAGAAAAGGTTAGGTTGCCTGCACAGCCCAACTGAATATGCAAATCAAGAATATTGCATCCACCAGTCCTTGAAACGTCTAGTTCCAAAGTAAGCTTTGACTATCAACTGATAGATAAGTTGCAAGAATTCAGTAAAATCATGATGCCCATCGGACTGTACACTACCGCAAACATTTGCAAAACATTGTCAAAAATAGAATAGAAAAGTAGCATACACTCAAAAATGATGATTCCCTGTAACTAATAGATGACAATAAACAGTCTTACAAGCCTTTCAGATCTGTGCTCCACTGAGTTTCTCCCAGGATATTGTCAAAACTCAAAACAAGAAGCAATCAAATGAAATAATTTGTAAGCTTCTAGAGTCTCCAAGCCTACTTACTAAATGGGTGGCTTTGACCAAGAGACCACATGGAGAAATGTGAAGTATGCCAAAGTTTGCTATAGACCCCGTCAACCACAAATTGTACCGTTTGACAAAAAAAAAGGTGAGCTGATAATATTTCAAGCTGTTCGTTTTTTAGTTTTTCAGAAATACACTTGTTTTAGCTCAAAGTATCAACTTATTGATGTCCTTATAGTGGTTCACCAAATTTCTAATTTTCTAGGTTTTTATAATGCTAGGTAGCAAGTTTTTACAATCAGTAACTCGGCTCAGTTGGTATATAGACCATACAACTTTCAATGCGTACAATTTTTCATATGGCTCGAATACTCATATAGTTACACATATCTTGTACGGCCGTATGTATGGATCTGTGTCCCGTACATATGATCTCAGCATAAGGTACCATAGAAACCCTTGCAAGTGCACACTGCATACCTAGAGTGATTGTTCACATGATCTCAGCCTATGGTGCCATACAAATCCTTACAAGTGCATACCTAGACTGATTGTGCCACTTAAAGAAACCGGCCACCCCAAACCAATGTTGCTATTGTACTTCCTTACCGCCATACAAGTATTTGGAGATGCAAAAAAAACTCCTAATCCGTACGTCACAAAACATACAGTTGAAAATACACGGATTGTACAACACCAAAAATTAAACATGAGAGACAACATTGCACTTATAATAGAAACATACATGACACTATTTTCAAATAACATTTACAATGATGCATGGATTACTAATGAATAAAGCTTGAACAGAGTCTTCACAAAGGAAACATTATAGTAGAATGGTAATTTGTGCTCACCAATGAGCAGTGGCAAATTGCAATTGGCTCAAATACATTCAGAGTCATAAACTTGTAAAAACAACTATTTATGCCATTATCCATATCTTTGTTGCCCGTTCCGGAACGGAACGGGCCCTGAAAAAAAAAACCGTATTTTTTTACAAAGGTTTTTAATCCGTTAATTATCACTTCTGGACATATAAGAGCATATATTGAGGATGGCAAATTGGTAAGATGGCGGAGTGAGGTTGCATTGTAAACATATAAGAGCCGGAGTGAGATTGCATTGAAAACATGAAATGGCAATATGCAACAACTGTCGCAAAAGGCTCCTGCGTTCATGAGAATCCGGCCATTGGTTCTCCCAACCATACCAACTGTCGCCAAAGGCTCCCAACCATACCAACTAACACCATATCTCCAATTCTGTGCATATGAAAAACTGATCTCCCCTTATCTATTGGAAACAGATCCGTGGAAAAAAGTATGAATTGGTCGCGGACCTGATTGCCGCTTTGGTCTTCATTTCCCCGTTCTTTGTTTTGTGCCAGCCATATTTTTTATCTGCTACCATCTCATAAAGGACGCAGCTATATGAAAAAAGTATTATGTTTATTTTTTTTAGATGTAGGCACACTTTCCCTCCTCGCTATCTGTGAAATGCACGCTACCTTGCTCGCTATCTGTGAAATGCAGAAGCCACGGGCCAGCAGGGTCTAAATTCTTTTTTTTTTAATTTACATGAACTCGTTTCGACCCAGTACGTTCCGGAACGTACAAAACGGACGGAACTGAACGTTCCGACCCATTTTGCTCGGAACGGGCTTCTAAGATCCATATGGTGAGATTCTCATTTCCAACAACATTATTCAACTGTAGGAACAACAACTAAGTTTGGGCCTCACACATTTCTCGATTAAATGTTTATTGAACTTAGCCTCCCATTTACATTGTTAAGTTATTTATTGTTGCTTTTAAGACCCCTGGCATGCCCCACCCACCAAGAATTATGCACCCTTCTTTACCTACACCATTCCAAAGCCTAAAACATCTTGAGGCCACAAGATACAAGCATAGACTCTGCTTACTCCTTATAGTACCAGAATATCAAGACATCCCTTACTTATAGGACAACTACATCCCATTTGTCATGCCAGGTCTATACACACTTAAGGGTTCAAACCCCGTATGGACATAACAAAACTTTCCCACCATCACTAAATTCATCTCAACTTCATGCAGTCACCTAGGTCCAAGGCCCTGAACGGCTCTACTACCACTTTTCAGACCCCAAGGACATATCCACTGGGATTTTCATGCCCCTACTTGTGCCTACACGTCGAGCCTCTCCCTCCCTCCCTCTCTCTGCTCCTATGAATGTAAGAGAATCGACAAATATGTACCTATATCAAGATTACAACTTGTAGAAAAACCCTCTTTTAATCTCTAGCATACTCATTGTATAACAATGTGATCTAAGCCTTGCTCATCTTTGTCAACAACCTCCTCGATTTCATCATGTGCCGCACACCTCTCTCTAACCTCATGATGCTGCCTCCAACAAACATATAATTGTTCTAACTTCACCATCAATAAAACTTCTAGAATATTGAAGTTAATCCAATGGTGGGTCCATCTCTGTCAACAAGATACAATAGCTTGGGCAAAGGCTTCATGTTCCTACAATACCTCGACCTTATCCCAAAAAACACCTCCATCTTTTCCAAAAATTCAATTTTGGATTCCATTTTCCCAT
The DNA here is from genome assembly GCA_029204225.1 of Diphasiastrum complanatum. NCBI lineage: Eukaryota > Viridiplantae > Streptophyta > Lycopodiopsida > Lycopodiales > Lycopodiaceae > Diphasiastrum > Diphasiastrum complanatum. The sequence continues at coordinate 44,754,679 of CM055101.1, read as the reverse complement.
CAAAACTCCATTGATTTCATGACTCATTCACTCCTCTCTAACCAAGAGCCTCATTTATGCAACTTTTACTTGAAAAAAAATTCCACAAACGATGTTCATGTGTGCAAATCATGTTTCAATAATATTGAATGATTCTTTAGCAGGACGTTACTTTTGAACTTCAACCAAAATATTGTCTCTTCCTCATGAACGTGACGATCTTCCTTGCATGGAATATAATACGCCTCACCCAATCAAATCCTCCTATGTCCTCAAATGCCAAATCCAGATACTCAAGTACAATGAGTAAACTTACATGTACAAATATTAATAGGCAACTCATCTGCTCATGTACAATTGCCTTGTCCATCACCACCTGCATGACTGTGTCCACACCAACCTCTTGAATAACATTTCTCAAGTAGTCATCAATGTATTTGCACATTGTCGCTTATATCTCATAAACCCAATAAAAATCATGCCAGCAATAGAACTTGGCAAAAATTTGACGATTGATAGATTTACAAAGCAGATGTCTGCAAGTGGCACAGAAATCAGCGATGCAGATGTTGTCATGACTCTTCTATTGAGCCTTTCTAACACCTACAAAAGTTAGGTGATTATCATTTCTACTCAATAAGGTCTTACATTAGAAAAAGTTTCGTCTATGCTATTACAGAAAGAGATCCCTAGATTACAATGATTTTATTCCATTAAAGACGACAAAAATAGAGTATGTGTCCCTGATCTAGAGGATTTCAATTGCCAGGTTCTAGATGAATGTCATGATAACCCTAGTGCGAGACACCCATGAGCATCTTCGAAGGCAATTTTTCTGGCCAGTATGAGAAGGGACGTCCATCAGTATTGATAAGTTGCTAGAAATGTTAGGTTAAAAAAGCAGAGCATGTAAAGGCAAGTGGGTCACTAAAACCCGTAGAAATACCAGCTAGTGGCAAAGCATATCCATGGATTTCAAAATAGGCCTGCCTAAGACCCCAAAAGGTCATGACACTATATGGATCACAGTTGACCTCTTGACCAAAATGACCCATTTTATTTCGACCAAAACAACCATCATAGCTCCATAACTAGCAAAGTTGTTTATAGAAGGGCTATTTAAGCTTTATGGTCTTCCTTTCGATATCGTTAGTGACCAGGATAGTAAGTTTACTAGGGGTTTTTGGAGGGCAATTTTATATCGCCTCCATACCAAACTTAATATACATACAACTAATCATCCTTAGATGGACGATCAAACATAAAGAGTAAACCAAGTGTTAGAGGATATGCTTAGTGTTAAGAATTAATGTTTATTTTATCCCTTAAACAAGACCGTGCCTGCATGCTATTTTAGGGACCTATACTACTTTACATAAGTTCTGAGACTAGTAAAAATTCTATGAATGCAGGAGGAGGGCATTGAAGAGCTATAATTAGGCTCAGAGTAAGTGATTGGGACGTTTACCTAATATAGACACTAGTTTTAGGATTTTGCTTTTTGCTTTAGCAAAGCTTTTAGCTTAAGATAAATCCAGGAATATTTTATAAGGACCAACGCTACCTCAAGATTATTTGTAGCGAGTTTCAACTCTATTCATATGAGTCATGACATGATGTTTTGCTCAATCAATTCTTGATTGTATGTGTGAGTGCTAATATGATTAATACAATCCTAGCTAGGATAATAGCCATGATTTTGATATGGTATCAAAGCCCGATTCTTTGATTGTGAAGCGATGTTGAAGAGGGATCACTACTGAAATTGGTTTTCTATTAGCCGATTGCTAGAATTGGATCGCTAAAATTATATAGGTCAGAGTGTTGGGAGATCATTTTGTTGAGAAGAAGAGGGGCTTGATATGAAGATAAGTACTTTGGATCTTGGCGATTGTGAATTGTTTTTGGCATCAACGTCTTCATGTGATTTTTCAAGAGAAGAAGAATGTTGATTTATCGATTCAGGTGCATCAAAGTATATGTATGACACCCTGACAAGATTGATTATCTAGTTTCCAACAATTAGATGATCAAACTAATGTCAGTTTCCGCCATAACAAAGCAACATATATGATTGTGCAGTTTGATGAAGAACGATCTCTTATCAAGAACAAGAAGAACAATGAAGTGGTAGCTGAAGGTGTTCTTGCACGAAGGTTTTATAAATTTCAAGCTCAAGTGATAAGTCATCAAATTACAATTGCAGATATTGATATAAAGAGTAAGTTATGGCATGAAAGGTTTGGACATTTGAATTATAAGTTTTGAAGAAATTTAATGTGCTTACAAGGTTACCTCAAGTTATTTCACATCACAAGTTTGCAAGGGTTGTCTTTGGAAAACATCATAGGCAAAAAATTCCATCTAGTATAACTAGAGCAAGAAATGTTCTAGAACTTGTTCATAGAGATTTGTGTGTTCCTATGAAAACACAATCTCATGGTGGAGCAAGTTATTTTATGGTGTTTGTAAATGATTACTTTAGGAACATACGAGTATATTTTCTCAAGAATAAGAGTGAGGCATTCAAAAGCTTTACTTGGTTTAAGGCATAGGTGGAAGTAGGCTAATGAAGATACTTTGCGGAGAGAGTATCTTTCTATAGAATTTCAAATATTTTGCAAAGTCAAATGGACTAAACAAAGAGATAGTATGCAAGTACAGAAACAGAATGGAGTTGCAAACAAAAGAACCATTGTTTGAATAAAAGTCCTACTAAAGCGGCAGAGAATTGAACTCTAGAAGTAGCGTATACAGGTAGGAAACCTAGTGTAAGTCATTTGAGAATGTTTGGGAGTATTGCATATGCTCATATTTCTAAGGACATGAGAAGCAAGTTGGATTCAGAGGCAACAAAGTGATGCTTGGATATGATGATCAAGAAAAGGGATACAGGCTTTATGACATTGCAGGAAAGAAGGTTATTAAAAGCAGGAATCTTATCTTTGATGAGATCAGATCTGATAAAGATACCAAAATGTCTTGTAAGGAGCAAGATGATGGTATTCCTTTACAAGAACCTGAATCAAAACCCATATCGCCCACACCAACTCATTTGTTTAGAGAAGCCTTGGTAGAGACAGGAAAAAGGAAAGAGAGATCAAGTATTTGGGATACTTATTCACCTCCGACTTCACCAGGAAAGGAAGCATCCTACACCGTTTACTAGAAAGTTACCCAGATGGTACTATGAGACTATCCATCTTGGAACAAGGAGAGTCAAGGCTTGAGAAGCAACATGAAGATCAAGATCAATGAGGATCGGCATGGCAATGAGGATGTACATTTTGCATTCATCTCTACAGTCTACAAGAAGAAGCATATTGAAGTACAACATGTCATAAGAGAGAAACTTCAGAGTCATGAAATTGAGCTTATATATTGTCCTACATAAGAGCAAGTTGTGGATATTTTTGCTAAGGGACTTGGTAAAAATTAATTTGAGAAGTTTAGAGAACTTCTAAGAGTGACAGATAACAAAGAAAACAATAAGCGGTAGTTTAACAAATAAATGTTTATTTTACCCTTAAGTTACAAGTGTTAGGATTCATGTTTATTTGTTACCCTATTGTTATTATCTAGGTTTAATTAGGGTCATTAAGGCCATGCCTGCGAGCTATTACTAGGGGGCTATATTTAGCATATTTAGGTTGACTAGATGTTGACCCAAGTTAAAGGTTTTATGCTTGATTTAGAGCACAAGCTTTGCTATAGATAGATTTTCAATGTACTTTTACCATATTTAGAGACATAATTTAGGAAATTGCTTCAAAGGTGCTTTTTCATTAATACCATAGAGACATGGATGCTAAAATCTATATGTGAGCTATTACTAGGGGCCTATATTTAGCATATTTAGGTTGACTACATGTTGACTCAAGTTAAAGGTTCTAGTGCTTGATTTAGAGCACAAGTTTTGCTATAGGTAGATGTTGGGTGTACTCTTACCATATTTAGAAACACCATTTAGGAATCTGTCCTAAGGTGTTTTTTCATTATTAGCATAGAGACATGGTTGCTAAAATCTATATAATGTAGTTCGCCAGGCCCTTGGAGAGTCATCATTGCAGATCATTGGTTGCTGATCAGGTCACTGCTGGAAATTGTATCTTCACTTAAATCGTTGAGGAGAACAAGGCAAAAAGATTCGCTGGAGAAGAGAATCGTTTTAGCTGATTCGTTGGAAGAGAACGAATATTTGAAGGAGAACAAAGCTACCTTTGCTGGCCAGCATTGTTGCCTGAAGGTGAAGTTCGCTGCTCGAAATTGTAGCAATGCGTTCTTGTTGTCATTAAGGGAATATGGCAGTTTCTTGGTGGCGGATTAATGCATCGAAACCCTAAAAGCAATGTGGAACAAAAGTTTGACCTAATCAAACAGGGTCAAAGGACATGCTATCTATGAACTTACAAAGGATACGCAGGGTCAAAGATCAAGGATACACATGGTCAGGCTATAGGGCAGTAACAAGTGTAAGGCAATCAGCTTGTGGAGGACAAAAAGGTTGTTAAGGTGCCAAAGAGCTGATTTAGGGCACTTGATTGTTATTGCAACAACATAACCCTAGTAGGGTTCCAACAAGTTGTTAGGCCGTAGAGAGACCTACAAGTTAGGGCACAACAAGGTTTGTTTGCATAGTTTCTTATCGCGGTGGCAAACGATAAGTTCATTGTTCCAGGTGGCAGCTGTTACAAGCTATGTGGAAATTCAGTTCAAAAAGCAAGGTATAGATAGAATCGGACACGTCATACTTTATATAGAGAATATTTAGTTAAGTAGAAGGTATGAGTTTAATGCTAAATTGCTAGTTAGAAGTGTACTAATCATATTAGCACTCACACACACCAATCAAGAACAGATTGAGCAAAATACTAAATCTTAAATACATGAGAGAAGAGCTGAAACTCACTACTGATCAATGGACGTGGGCGCTAGTCCTCCTTATATAATGTTTTCCAAGATCTATTTCAAGTAAAAGCTATGCACACACCTAGTCGCAATTGACCTCAGATGCCTCTAATGGGGAGTCATCGATCGTCAATGTCAATCCTATGACCTCTAGAGCTACCGCCCTCGCCAGGACATGTTACCCATGATTGGATCCTAGCACACTCACTATTCCAAAACTCCGACTCCTACCTCTTGTTCATACAGAGCTCTAAATTCTTACTCAATAGTTAGGAATTTATGCTCTGTCCCTCCACAAAGACGAACACCATTCAAATGGCCATCGAGTCCAAGATCTTTTAAAACTTGCAAAAACACATGTGACAACCTTGAATTCTTGCCCAAGAAAATATAGACAATACTAGTCAGCCATTATGCCCACTACCTACAAGAACGGCTGCTTACACCCTAGGGACACCAGAACAAACCCACCAAGAACCTAATGTAATTATGTAAGGAATCAATTGCGAGCCATACAAATTTTACTAGCACCAAATAGACATAATAAATACAGAGCCTTGTAGTTGATATCCTGACAAGGCCCAAACTAATGAAATCGAGGCTTAGAGTTCGACATAGCAAGACCACGCAGAGGAACAAACAGCAAGGCCCCAAGATAAAAGAAATGACAAAGGGTGGCCAACTTGAAGATTTGACCAAAAAGGAGGTTGCCCCAAGGAGACTTAGGTCAACACATGGAAAGCATAAAAAGGGTTTTAAAGACTCGAATCACCTCAAAAAGAGGACACCTATTTAAGGAAGTTTGGGGATGAGGACCACTCGGCCATATTGACTTCCCAATGACTTCCTAAGGGGAGGACAAGGAGCTCATCTACAAAAGTGGTAACCATTGTCCATTCCATGCCACCCCATGCCTCTTCTTGGCCATTCCATGCTATTTTCCACCCATACCCATGCATGGATCCAAATAACTATAAAAGGAAAGGGAAGGAGAGCATTTGCTACTGAAGTTTTGTCAATAGTTGCTTTGGCTTCTTGTTTGAGAGAGATATTCATGTGGAAGTGATGCCAAAATTACCTTGTTCTAAGTGTGTAAGGTCTCAAAGAGAATTCATGCTTGTAGGAATGTTATAATGCCGAATATTGCGAGGTTGGTTGTGTAAGTATTGTTCTATAAGGGATAAATAAGTATCAGTACATACTACATTGTTGCGACAAACTGTCAAGAGTGGAGGCCAAAAAATGAGAAAAATTACAAAGACATGGTACAGAGTCCAGACACCCACCTTTTTAGGGAACAAAGGCTGACCAATCACGAAAACATACAAAAACTAAACACAGCAAATACAGATTTGAACATAATACATTCACCAGTTCACCTATCATTACATTTATTTCATTCCTGATTTATAGCTCTAGTATTTGGCAGTGCAGTTGGGGTTTTCCAATAATGTGCAAAGACCAAAAGATGACAGGTTGACTCAATGACATAGCTCAAGAGAATAAGTCTGTAGAAGACAATTTGTAATATGATCTTCAACCAAGATGACTATCGATATCACAGCTGAATTACTTTGGAAAGGCCATATAGATACATTTGATGTGAAATATAAAAGTTTGAAGGCAAGAACCTTTTTTGGATATCGTCACCACCTCCCAGAATGTCTTTCTCCGAGAGCATTTCAGGACTATTGTCACGAGCTTTTATCATCTCTTTTCTTATGGTCCTCTTCTCAAATATTCTCTCTCTTCCAGTTTCTTTAGGAAGAAGCTCATCTAGCAGTACAGCTTGCTCCTTCCAATATTTCTTTTGTTCAGTCTTCTCCTTCTTCCAATCCAACAAAAACTTTTCCTCTTCATCTACAACATGGGGTGATATCTGTCATTACTGAATCTGCTTCTGAGATGTACACTTATAATTATTGATGTCAGGGAAACCCTGAACTTTTTCTACTAAGACTCTGAGCTCCAAAAGATAGGTGCTTTTTCAAAGTTAGAATACTGAGAACAAGTTCATGAATAACCTTTACCAGGAATGCTGTTCTGATCTTTGATTGCCCAATTGTGACTAGTGCGCGGGCCCCTACTAATGCCTTCATAATACTTGTTACTTAACCTGCATGCATTCCAAACCTCTACAAACTCGTTAAAAAGTCTGTGTGTATCATCCGAAGACAGGTCAGAAAAGTAGACGCCACGGTCCTCCTTCAGCCACATTGAAAACTCATTGTTCTTCAAATAATAGTCCACATCTGATATATTTTCAACCTGGCAATCGAAATAGAAATAAAGCGCTATCATTTATATAGAAATAAGTTGCTCAAATTCTCAAATGATCGACGTAAATAACCAACAGATCATGAACTGTTTTCACCTATAGCCAATTTTTGTTCATAAAGGACAATTAGAAAAAAAACAAACAATGCCTCAAAATGCCATTTTGATGAAAATGTTAAAACTACCGTGCAATAGGCAATTAGATCAAGTCAAACCAACATGAGAAATGGGCTTCTTGGCACCATTAAACTCTCCTGAAGGAACACCATTAGCAGCATGCGTCCCCAATTCATGTTCTGCACACACAAACAAGAACCTGGTAATCTCCTGTACGAGTTTTTATATGAAGCTGTAAAATGGAACTGTTGTAATGCTTTCTGGGCAGAAAGTGTAGCCTAGCACTCTCACTGGCTTCAAAACTAGTTTCATAGACGCTGTAAAGAAAGGAACTAAACGTCACAAGTCGTAGTGTGCCAGCAAATTTAGCAATTTATGGGCTTAAGCCCAGACCAAGAAGATCATAATAATGATGACTAGAATGTACTGAGAGATGTCAAACTTCAATTCTCAATGGGAACCTGAAACAGTGCAGCAGCCTATTGATGACATCAATACAAGTGTTGATGATTGCTAAGTGGAATAGCTTGTTACCTTCTCTTAAAACTGATCCGGTCAACAAGGAGACCAGTCGCAACATCTTTGAGACACACACATAATTGCATCTATAAGAGTTTAAGACATTCACCTCTACCGCTAGGTGTATTCCTAAACCAGAATACATTTCTATTTCTACATGCTGTGCTAGTCCTTACATTTTGCTATTGATTTTCTTTAAAACGCCATGTTGCTAACGATACTATGCAACAAGTCTGCAAAGACCTTAATTTCAACTTCAGACCCAGAAAAGTACAACAATCCAAATTATGGCAAACATCAGTTCAATCTCATCACCTCTATTGAACTGCTTTACAACACTAGACAAAAATTCTAAAACACGATCTTAATAACTGAATCCAATGTAACTTCAAAAAGCCACCACAGCAGTTCAACTGAAGTTGCCTAGGTGCATGCATCATCACAAAGACCAACGATTGCTCTGTGAACAATCATCATAAAAGAATTCAATTTCGAAACGTTCAAGTCAATTCAAAAGGATCATCAATCAGGGAGCTGCCTAGAGAGCACAATAATTTGTCTCCTGCTGTCAATTTAGTAGAAATGGTTACTGAGTACGACTTTCTTCAAATGAGAGCCTACACTGATTACATAAGAAATAAGCTAAAGGCTATCCCTCTTTAGTTGTAAGTAAATGTGTGATATCTGAGGTTAAAAGGCACTGTAGAATAACTGATGGATATACATTTTTACAATGAATATAATTGTGAATGTGTGTATTTACAAATAATATAAGAGGTGCTACATCTATCATGATTGGATAGTACATAGCATCAACGAGCGTCAATGAAACTTCAAAGATAATAGACAAGGTATCAATGTCGTAAGTTTGTGTATGATGTACATAGTACAAGTATCTATGATGTGCACTGTATGCATACAACATAAAATAAAAAGAATCTTTACACCATATTCATTTTGAAAACCTTTTTACAGTTCGTGTACCATTTGTCTATCTTATACTAGGGGATTAGTATTTGTGCACAAGTTCGGCCAATGTCAATTCGATATCATGAACCATATGGAAGTAAACATATTGGGGGCCCAAATGATATCACAATATTTAGGGCCCAACTTACGAGGACTACTAGCTTCTTAAGTAACACTTAGAAATTTCATATTAATCCCACGGGCAATCATGAAACTCATGGGTCCTAACCAAAGTATAGATAGGCTATTCTAAGAACCAAGTCAAATGTGCGTGAGTCTATGTTGTGAGAAAGCCCAACACCACACTACATGATGTAAAAAATAAGGTTGGAGACACAATTATGCAATAGTAGCCAAGCTAGTAAACAAGTAAGAGCAACTTCCACCATCCATGAAGAAGCCACCACTTTCCTACACAGTACATCAGTGAACTGCAAATATGTTTGACAATCTAGTCACACGGTACATACAGCAACCCAAAGAAGACTTTGCTCATGAATAAGATCAAAACTTCAAGAGCTAGCCTTCAAGCGGAGACCTACAAGCTTGCAACAACATGCTAGAGATTTGAAACTTAGAGAGAAAGAGAATTTTCTTGCCCTAAATCTTGCAAACCATAACTAGAGTAACCAAAAGAAATGGAGAGTAAGCATGCAAGATCAAAGCTCACCACATGCGCTCTAGTATAGATAGGGACACAAGATCATCTGACCATTTGATTCCAACCAGCCATTAAGCTCACTTTGCATTCTATGCCCCCACAATTTAGCAATCTCATATTTGTGATTGTCTCCTCCTAAATCCACAATGAGATGGTAGGCAAGCTTCTCATTCCCTTCAACGCACCTATACTTCCCTTGCACACTCGAAAGCACAATGGGATAATGTGTTTCCCTTCTCAATGTCCACCTACATTAAATAGAGAGGCAGGATGAGTTTTGGAGGAGGTTTTGTATTTGTAGGAAACAGTGCTCCTTGGATGGTGCGCCCAACCTTCCTAGATCTTGTTGCATGGTTAATTTTGAGGAATAACCTAGAAATTCCAAACATGAATTTTCCTTTGGATCCAAACTACCTAAAAAGATTCAATCATCTTTTGACATATCTTCATATCCAAGCATGAATTTTGACATGCTAAGATACCACTATCTCAAAACTCTCAATCTCCTCTTTCTATCAAGCTATAGCGTGCTCTTGACTAATCAATATAATAGCTTCTTTTTTCCTCTTATGCTCCTCACTCTCACTCCTTCTATGGACCTTTGGGTCACAAAACCCCAATCATGCCCATTGCCTAAATAATTAATACATTACCCAACTAAGTGAATAATGAATTTGTCTACCTTGAGCAAATAATGCAATCGACTACCAAAAATGAGATTGGATTGTACATTTGTTTATCCCATGCAATCAATAAATTGACTACACTAAGCAATCAGTACATTGGATTACTTACACACCCAATGATGAGCTAGCTAATTTTTTATATATGAAGTACATTCTTACATGATGGATCATTTCACAATAAAGACATACATTTGATAGCATAAAAGAAAAAGGTGTTGTAGCAATATGTTATTGAAATGACTGCAAAATGATAAAACATAGTGTGGAAACCTCCCTATTAGGTGTAGTTGTCCTTAAGAACAGGAAATTAGATGAGAGATTTCAAGCAAAATGTCCCACCTCCCAAGTGCTTTTTTGGCTGATTCCTCCATAGAACCGTACAATAAGAAATGCCAATCGTCCACAAAATCATACACTAAGAAGTATTTTGCTTCCTAATTTCCTCACCCTTGTTTGTCGGATACCTTAAGGTACAGATTTGTTGACATGCATTCTTTCCTACAGACCATGCATTGTGACTCCAGAATACGAACTCCTTAAAGTGAGTAAAATGAAAAGCATTATGAATATCAATACCACTCGGTAACTCCTGATTGCAACTTATAGCAAACAACACTGATTTTCTCAACCATAAAAATGTGGAGTTAATTTCAAGTCCTTCCAGCGTAATAAGGATTTAAGGCCACTCCTCTAGGAGAGCGTCTTACTCTTCAGAAGTTGCTTTGCCTCCTTATACAGCCTCTTCCTCTTTTGCCTTTCATCTTCGCTGCTGCCACCACTGTAACTCCTCTTCTTTCTCCTACTTTCCTTCTTTTGATTGTCGCTCTCCTTTTTAACTCTTCTCCTGTGACGATGCTCTTGGTTGCCTTTCTCCTTCGTTCCCTTTTTCCGTCGCCTCTTTCGGCTATTATCATCATCTTTGATTATTCAGAAAATTTTGTTATCAGTACTGAAGGCACTACTACATAGACCTAAAATGGAACAAGACACAAACCTCCCTTTCTTTTACTAATCTCTCATAAGCAAACCTGGAGACGGCTGCCGGCATTCGGCAACATCAACTTTACTTTCAGAGCAGAAATTTGAAAATCAATTTTTTTCACAAAAAGAACATGAGCACAAATTGAAATGAATTATAAAAGTCCACATATATATATGTATGTATATTCTGTCCTCGCCTACCCGAAAAGCTTGAAGCAGCAGAATCGGATGCCGATTTTGATCGGCCTCTAGAGATTTGGTCATTCAGTTCTTCTCGGTGCGTCATGCTCTTCGTAACAAAAATTCATTCAAGCTATCAAAAGTTCACAAGAGATTAGGTATAACCCACACGGGTGCACATTACATGGTGTAAGAGACTCTCTTCCAGTTTTCAGCCACTAATACATTTCCAATGATATAATCAATGGCTCTTGTACTTGGTTGTTGGATAACCTTCTTTTTTACATGGTGATTTTATTTTTTAATTCATGGTAATCACCAGTGTTGGGCGGGTATATACCTTCGTGCTTGGTTTCAACCCGGGGATCAACCTTGGTATTAAAAAACATACCAATCTGGTATATAGTTTTTTAATACCTAGCAATGAACCAAGTATCCTTGTGTATTGACTTTCGATATACTCAGGGTAATACCCGGCCAAATTGGTATAAGCCGGGAAAATCAGGGATTTACCATTACCAGGGCATATTTGTTCCTTTTACCTTGTGCCCCGGGTATTAAAATTTATTAATACAGGCATTAAATAAGACATGATTGTGTTCAACTTTTTATTGATTATGGTAGTCGTACCTTGTAGTCATACCCATCAACCCTTCAAAAAATGAAGTTTTTCAATGTATTTGTGCCTGTGTTTACTTTTCACCTTTCATCACATGTCACAACTTGCTACTTGCCGCTACATTCGCCCATTAGCGCTCGCGCTCCATGCTAGTGCTCCATGCTCGCTCTCGCGCTCCATGTTGGTGCTCCATCGTTGATCGCTCCATGCTCCATTCGCTCCTCTTGATCGCTCCATGCTCCATGCTCCATTCGCTCCTCTTATGCTCTCGATGCTGCTTTGCTCTCGCTCATCTCCTGATTTGTTTTGTTGTTTGCTGGTGCAGGCATGTTGGCGTTCTGGATTCTGGGTTCTCGCTTTTGGCTATGTTGTGGCCTCGGCTACCATCAACAAGTTAGGTTGAGCAATCTATCATCCACAACCAGCTTGTAGCACTGGTGCATTGCATTTGGGTATGATTGTTTTGTGATCCTTCTGTCACATTGATCAAGGTGTGTGTGTATCCTGTTATATGTTATTTCTCCCTGACTTAGACAAGTATGAAACTTTGTTAGTGAGCATTTCACATAGCACGATGCAGCTCAGTAAAGCTATTTTTGTTGTTGTTTTTTTTGGTGAGTTGTGTGCAGGTTGTGGTGGAATCAAAGAAGACAGTAGTGCAACCCCATTGGTACATGCACGACTATCTTTCAATGGGCCAGCTCCATCTGCCATACCTGTTACAGCCTACAACGCAAGCGAGTTGTAGAATAAAAAATTTCTTGCTTGGACAGATCTACATGTTCGATGATATGCTAACACAATAGTCTCCTCAAGCATCTCCAGGCTTTGGAAGAGCTCAAGGCACTTATTCTTTTATCTCCAGAGAGAAGTTCGTTGCGTACGTGAGCTACACAGTTAGTATCCAGACTGGAAAATACAAAGGCAACACTCTTAACATACTAGGAGCTAAGTTGTTAACTTGTTACGTACAAAATTGCAAACGTCTTGAAGCCATTTCCCTTGCATGTTGAACTTACTTACACCATAACATTGCTCTCTTTGATGTGTGCGTGTTGACACTTGACACCATCCTTGACTAACATACGAAAGTGTTGCTTTGTGCTGAAAGTTGGCAAAGAGATCATGAATCTTTGTCTTGATCACATCATAAAGCTGGCAGAAAGTTGCACTAGTATACATGGTTTCCCTGTCTTCCATGCTATTGGTGGCGGTTTCTGAATCTGGATTGGGATCCCTTCTTTTTGAACGACTATCTAGACTATGGAAAGAAGTGAAAGCTTGGATTTATTGTGTATCCTTCACCACAAATCTATAGATGTTACTAAAATTTGTAGCAAATCATATAATGATCTCTTCGCCTTATGACCTTGAAATAAGTTTTGAGGGCTCAATTAACCCAAAACCCACTTACACTCATCTGAATCCACAAGAAGTTGATGAAACATAGACAGTTCAAATTGATAAAATTTTCAGCGATTTCACACGTGTGGGGAATGATCCTCAAGTGTGAATGATCTTATTAAGCTTTGTGATTAATACATAAACTGATTCTAGATTGAATGCCAAGATCTAGTACAGAACTTTATGGCTAAATCACAATCTAGCATGCTAAGAATCAAAGAATGATAGCTTTGAAAGACAAGAGAAAAAAAGTACAAGAATTTAATGCATTAGCATAAGCCTCAACTCGAGTTAGAGAGAGAAAAAGAGAGAGAGAGAGAGAGAGAGAGAGAGAGAGAGAGAGAGAGAGAGAGAGAGAGAGAGAGAGAGAGAGAGAGAGAGAGAGCAATATTCAAGCAAATGATAGTGTAGATCCAAAATGGCATGGAATAGCTTCAAAACTTGGTTCTTCATAAAAAATTATGAGAATGTCTACACATATTTATGGAGTTTGAGGTAGCTCGAGGTAGAACCACATCCATCCAACTTCCATCCACGTCTATAAGTGAAAACTAGAGTATTAGTGACATTTGTCACTTCTCATGCATGCATTTCTACCTACTTTTACCAAGTGTCATATTTTCAACTAGAATTGTACAAATCATCATGCATGTGTCCAATTCACTTTGTGCATGCCTTGCATGTCACTATGGATCACTTACAACCATTGCATGTGATATGCCACGAGTTTCTACAAGCCTATTAATGACATTTCTAAGTCTACAATCTATATGCAAGTTGTATACTACCAACTAGACTTGAAGAACCCATGTAGCTCGAGTTTCTTCTAGGCCAAATTTGGCATTTACAATATGAAACAACAAACTCACATAGAAAAAACTTTGTGACAAGCCTAAAGTCAAGATAGATGATTTTTCATTTCTTAACACTCCTCCTAAAATAATGTATGTTAACTTGAACATGGATCTCGGTATTATTCCAAGATTGGCTCTATGCTTGATGAAGGAATTTTTGCTCAAAGGTTTGGTGAGCAAATCTGCAATACAAGATGATGTGTCGATGTGCTCCAAGTAGATTTCCCCTTCAATGAGCTTCTCTCTCATGAAGTGATGTGCAACCTCGATGTGTTTGCTCCTTGCATGAAATATTGGATTGTTATCAAGGGCTTGTGCTGAAATATTGTCACACGTGATCATAGGTAGATCATCTTAACTTTCTAGCCTGGAAAGTTAAGACATCACTCATACTCAAGGGCGAAGTTCTAATCCCCTGGGTGGATGGCACAGAAGAAATGCCTACGACATCAGACAAGGAACTACGCGAATGAGAGAGAGAAATGACAAGGCAGTAGCCTTGCTATCATCTTTCATCGAAGATTAGTCTCACACTTGACCTGGCTACACTCTCCAAAGCTAAGGAGATGTGGGATGCATTGCTCACAAGATTTCAGACGAAATCAAGAAGTCAAATCATGATGTTGGAAGATCAGCTGACGAATCTATAGTGGGATGGAAGAGACCTCACTTCTTTCGTAAGAAAGATGAAGGATCTATTCCTATCACTACATAACTCTAGAGCAGAGAATGCAGTGTCAGTTGAGAAGCAGCTCACGTACATGTTGAGAGAGCCTTACCCAAATCACTCCAGACAACAAGGACCCTGCTCGTGAAAGATCCTACCATGAACCTCGAAAAGGCGATTGTCGAGATTCGAGAGGAAGTCAAGGCCAGAGAACATCTTGATCACAAGGATGGTTCTGACCATGTGGTTGACGCCAGTACCAGTACATTGATCACTCAAGGCAGAAGGAAAGGAAATCTATACCCTCTGAAGGTACGCCTACCTGCAGATCAGGTGCATCAGACTCATGATGACTCGCCAGACACTCTGTGGCACAGAAGACTTTGCAACATGAACTCAATGACACTTTACCAAGCAAGCCATCATGGAGCGATAACAGGGGTCAGCATCTCGAATGCAACTAGTGCGACACCTGTGATGAATGTTTGAAGGGCAATATGTCACGCACTCCATTCATCAAAGACTCCTATAGAACGACTAAGATTCTGGAGTTAGTGCATTCAAACATCTGCGGACCATTCAATGTGATCTCAGTAGGAGGTTCAAAATATTATATAACCTTCATTGATGATTATAGCAAATTTGCCAGAGTGTATTTTATTCAAAATAAATATGAAGCACTTGATAGACTAACTAAATATGTGAATTGGGCTGAAAGATGTACAGGCAACAAAGTGAAGCAGATCAGGACAGATCGAGGTGGCAAATATATCTCGAATCGCTTCACTGACTTCTACAATGATCATGGCATTATTCACAGAAGGACTGTAGCCTACACACCGTAGCACAATGGTGTTGTTGAACGAAAGAATAGGACCTTGATGGAAGCAGCTAGATGCATTATGGCCTACTCAAAGGCTCCAAGGGTACTGTGGGCTGAAGCAGTGGCTACAGCCACATACATTCAGAATAGGACAGGCAAGTCTGGTGTCCCTCACACGACACCACAAGAGCTATGGTGGGGTAGAAAGCCCAACCTGTCTCACATATTCCTGATAAGCTTCGAAAGAAGCTTGATGAGAAAGCCGAGCAGGGATTTCTAGTAGGTTATGACCATGAGGAAGAACCAGGTATGGACGTTGCAGCCATTACCACATAAGCGCAAGATTGTCAAATGCAAATGAGTTTTCAAGCTCAAATATGGACCAGATGAAAATGTACGAAATACAAGGCAAGACTTGTAGCAAAGGGATTCTCTTAAAGATACGGTATTGACTACTCTGAAACCTTCTCTCTTGTCGTCAAACATTCGTCCCTACGATTGTTATTTGCATATGCAGCAGCTTATGACCTCAGGATCCACATTGTGGACGAGAAGACATGCTTCTTGCATGGCGAACTAGACGAAGAGGTCTATATGGATCAACCCCCAGGATATGTCTCGAATTCACTTATTGACTATGCATGCAGAATGCATAGAAGCATCTACGGTCTGAAACAATCAGCCCGACAATGGTACAAGAAAAAAGATCAAGCCGTAAAATCATTGGGATTCAAGCCTCTGTTGGCTGATTCCAATGTATATGTCAGAGTTATAGATGGGCAGATCATCATCGTGGTTGTATATGTGGACGACACTCTGACACTTTGCAGGAGTGAGCAGCTAATCACTAAGGTGAAGACAGACATCTCAAAACATTTTGAGATTGTGGATCTAGGAGAAGCCAGACGTTACCTAGGCTTACAAATTGAAAAGGACTATGAGGGAGGTAAGTTATGTCTTCACCAGTCCAAATACACCCAGAATATCCTAGAGGACTTTGGGATGCTGAACTGCAAATGAGCGAATACTCCAATGCTCACAGGGATGGTGCTAACAAATGATGACTGTCCAAAGACTGAGGAAGAGAGAGAACAGATGCAGCTCACACCTTACAAGAAGCTGATAGGATCACTGATGTACCTTGCAGACAACACATGTCATGATATTGCTTATGCAGTATTTAGGATGAGCCAATTCTGTACGAATCCAAGGCTCGACACATTGGAAGATTGCAAAACGAATTTTGCAATATCTTCAATTAACAAGGGATTATGGCTTGTGCTATTGTCGTGATGCAGATTTCAGGATACTTTCCTACAGTGATGCTAGCTGGGCATCTCTCAAGGATGACTGTAAAAGCATCTCAGGAGGATGTACCATCGCAGCAGGAGTAGCAATTCTCTTTGTCAACAAGAAGCAGACCGTTGTAGCCCACTCATCCTACGAAGCAGAGTACGTTGCAGTAGCAAAGATGGCCAACAAGATAATCTGGCTAAGGCAGTTCTTGGACGAATTGAGAAAAACAAGGAACGAGCCTCTGGTCTCGCAGATGGATAACACCTCTGCAATACACCTGACGAAAGATCCCGTGTTCCATTCGAAGCACATTGTGATCAAGTACCATTTGATCAAGGATCTAATCGAAAAGGAGATGTTGCAGACCACCTTCATCGGAACGAAAGACATGGTTGCTGACATCTTCACCAACGCCCTGGACAAAGGACTCTTTGAGAGACAGAGGAGCAGTCTCGGGATCGTAAAGCTATCATGCTTTGAGAGGGAGTTGAAGAAACAAAGCATTTCTTATTACAAAGCTTTGCTAGCTTTCAGCCCTCTGCCTAACGAAGATGTTCGCGAACATGAAAGTCAAGAGACACGAAGCACGAAAGTTTCGCGAACACCTGACAAAAAGACACAAACACGAAAGATTCACGAATGAGAATCTTTTGCGGTCCAACACGAGAAAGTCAAACGACGGAGACGAAACCAAACGATGCGACACGAAAAACGTCGCGAAACCTTTTTAGCACTCACACTCCAAAGAGTACCAGCAAAGATCATGCAAGTAGCCAGAAGTACAAATATCTGATCTGATGGCATGACGTCAGCAGATACACTCTAGGTTGTGGCTAATCTGCCACTTTTGTAGTTTCTTGATTAGTTATAGGTGTTTAATCACACTAATCATAAAGTTACATAGAGCGACTATATACTTATTGGATGATACTTGACACATACACAGATACACGAAGAAGTCTGATGCTAGTAAGCAATCAAGACGAAATACAGACTAGAAGTCCGCTTGCGTACGAGACGAGTTCTGTGATCATGATCCATAGAGATCCACAAGTCCGCTAGTAAGCGAGACATCCACTCGTGAGAGAACTGTATTTCTCTCACGTCAACGCACTGCGTGGATCTGCATGCAGTGCTTGAAGAATCAAAGAAAATCAATAGATGATCTTGTAGCCATCGTGCACAAGTCAATTTATGATGTATGATCTTGAATGCAAATGTGTCTGATGTTATTGGTGTGTCTGATTCTCCCACTCATTTCAATTTTGCACATTGGTTGAATTTGTTGAATGCTGCATTAATTTATAAACGTAGATCAGCGTTGCCTGGCTACATTCTGGAGGACTGTAGGAGTGATTCAGCTGGCAGTGTCCAGCAACCACATCTGAACTATGTGATGTCACGAAATTGTTAAATGTTGAATATCAACATAAATATGGCATGATATACTCGAAAATGAAGATATGAGCTGGATAAGTATAAATCATGAAGAGGCCTAAGTCATTTTTTTGGAATATATCTCCTAAGTACTTGCCTTGTATTTAAAGGCAAGACCGTTAAAAGGAAAGACATTGCCTTGGACAGCCTTTACTAGATCGTCCACACAAAACGACTGAGATATGAAAAGACATGTTAAACTAGAGTAATTTTAACTCTTAGTTAAATATACCTCTTATGGTATAATTGAACAAATACTCAATCTAATTGTTAACTAGACCCTTTCGCGGGAGCGACGCACCTGTTGTTTTAGAGGTGTGTTTGTTCACCCCATAGAACATATATTGATCTCACTCTTCAATCTCGAGCATCGAGAGAGAAGAGTTTATGCATATGTAAGAGGTTGAAGAAGTGAATAGAGTGCTGAGAGTTATCTTCCCTTATCTATGTTCTCCGCACTGTTGAGTGTGAGTGATCTTGAGTCTACTAGCAATCTCTAACGCATTACATGAATTACTCTCTGATCAGACAAACTCTCTGGCGCATTACAGTCGTTTGCTATGTATCCGTAAAACATGCTCTAAAGAACTGTCTTAAAGTCATCTTATTCGTCTGTCGCGAATACTTTCTTTTCGGCACTCGAATAACGACTATCTTTGGTACAGTCTAGCATGATCATTGAATAAAACTGTATGTATACATATGAGATGACAGTCCCTGTCTGAAGAATTGAGTCTTTGATATGTGTTCCTAATTGTAATTGACATAAATTTCTAACGTGCCCTAAAACAATTCATGTTCTTTAACCATTAATTTGGACTCAAGTTGTTGAGGACTTCTGTCTAGAAATGAACAGTTCGCAAACGCGATTAATTAACTATCTGCACAACCACAAATACATCGAACATTTCTCGACTCTCTGTTGAAACCTTAATCAGCCGGAGTGTAGTACTGCTATACTACTCTGATAACATCTCACCTGTAGAACGCATTTCATTCGATTTGATAGAGGCCAAATTGTTGCTCTGAAATTATTAACATTACATTCTCCAAACACAAGTAATACTGGTTACTTTCTAATGTCTGTCGACAACCAAAATAACACTCGAGACCATTTGTCATAAATTGTACCAAATACATAACTTTCTAACGCTGTCCTCTGTGGGAACGACACTATTTACTACAAAATCTATATTAACCTTGTTGGTATAGTACGACATATACCAATTTTTGGTGCCGTTGCCGGGGATAGCTCAGGAAAGTTATAAGAAATCTGACACATCCATCTCCATCTCCAGTGTATGTCAGATAGAGAATCCCGATTAGAACGATACCATAAGCTTAGAGAGGAGTTTTTACGAAGACAGAGTGAGAGTACTAGTCGAAGAAATCTAGACGAAATCACTACCCAGTTACTTGAACTCCTAATTAGCTTTGGTATGGAGGGTCCTGCTGCACGTTTCACTTCTATCTCAAAAATTAAGTACGATTATTTTAAAGGAACTACTTCCGATGATGCAGATAGCTATGTCTCGCAATTTGAGTCAATTGCTAATGCAAATAACGAAGGAACTGATGTAGATAAACTACGAATCTTCCCTGGTCTGCTAAGAAAGCAGACGCGCATATGGTACAGTCAAGTTGAACTAGGCCGTAAGGATAGATCAAGTAATCTGACAACCAATCCCTCTTGAGGATCAAACTAGGATCCACTCTTGGTCCTTTTTTTACTTTTTGCACATGGTATCAGAGCCTAGTACAAGAGGTTTTGTTGAAATTGATAGGGTTAATCCAAATCAAAGCCAAAATTAGCAATTTTTTGGAAACTAGTCAAATTTTGTGTAGCGAGTTGGATTTGATAGCTATCCTCAAAAATTTTGGTCCAGATCTTGTTGTGGGCTGTAGGAACCCTTTTCACACGTGTGAGTCCGCACAGCTCTGGTTTTGACTAAGAAATTTCAAAAATTTGTAGAATTTGACTCACATACCTAATTTGAGTGATTTTTGGTGCAAAATCAAGTATTTTTTATAGTGAATCTAATCCCTTGATTAGTTATTGGATTAGATCAGTCCAAAAATTAAAATTGAAGCTTGAACTAGGTGCACTAATTGATCTTCTCTGATTTTTTGAGTATATGTTGAGGTTGAAGAGAGAGATTGCTAAAAATCATAGATTAAGGAGTGATTTTGCAAGTTTGAGACTAGAATCTAAATTTCCATCATTCTAGATTGGTTCATGAGTGATAGGATTAAGTCTATAAGATTTCTAAATTTCTAAAAGACTTTGGGTTCGGATCTCTTAGAGAAGCCATAAGAGTTTCTAGTGCTTTTTCACATTCAAAAATGGCATCAATGGGTGGTTTTTTGCTTGAAGCTAGTGAAAGACTTACATCCACTAATTATGCTACTTGGATAGTTCGAATGGAGTCTTTGCTTGTACTTCATGATCTTTATGACATAGTACTTGAGGTGGAAGTAGAACCTCAAGGAGGAGTTGAATTGGCTAAGTACAAAAAGAGATGTAGAGTTGCATTACATTGCATAAAAATGAATGTAAGTAATGAACTTTTGAAAGAAATCTCATCTTGTACCACATCCAAGTAATCTACTTTCTTACAATAGTTCTAAGAGATTTATCTTCACTGCAAGTGATCAAGAATGTGAGATTGTAGGTATTGGATCCATTCCTTTATGTCTAGGATCATCTAAAAAAGTAGATCTAGACAATGTTCTTAATGTACCTTCAATTACAAAGAACTTGTTGAGTGTAGGACAACTTATGGATAATGGATTAGATGTAAATTTCAAGCTTGGAGCATGTTCTATCTTGAAAGATGAAAAATGTATTGCTAGTGGTTTCAAGCAAGTAAGGTTATTCAAATTGGATGCTAATGTGATGGTTGGAAGTGTGAACATGGCAAGGGAGGAGCTCACTCAAGTGGAATTATGGCACAAAAGGTTAGGCCATCCTAACTACAAAGCTATGGAGACCATGGTGACAAAGGAGCTAGCAAGAGGACTTCCCAAAACCATATCCAAGTGTGGCAAGCTTTGTGAAGCTTGTGGACTCTCCAAATCTCATAAGCTTCCTTTCAAGAGATCTTTGATAAGATCTAACTCTCCTCTTGACCTTATACACTCGGATGTTCATTCATTTTCACATGAATCAAATGGTGGAGCTCTTATGTATGTCACTTTTATTGATGATAAATCAAGATACTCTTGGGTTTATCTCTTGTCTAAGAAAAGTGAAGTTTTTGAGTCCTTTGTAAAGTTCAAAACTCTTGTGGAAAAGCAACTTAATACTAGCTTGAAAGTATTAAGAAGTGATAATGGAGGGGAGTACATCTCCAATAGGATGAAAGAGTTTTGTGAAACTAATGGCATAAAGAGAGAGTTTACTTGTACATATACTCCACAAGAAAATGGAGTAGCTGAAAGAAAGAATAGGACACTATGTGAGTGTGCTAAAGCTATGAGATTAGATGCATCTCTTCCTATTTCATTTTGGGGAGAAGCTATTTTATGTGCAAACTTTCTTTGTAATAGAATGACTAATAGTGCCATTAAAGGACTTACACCTTATGAAGTATTGTTTGGCAAAAAGCCAAATCTTAGTGATTTGAAAGTTTTTGGATGTACTTGGTATGTACATATTCCTTTAGAAACAAGGAAAAAGGAAGATGCCACTTCTTTCAAAGGCATCTTTGTTGGTTATAGTGAAAGTAAGAAAGCTTATAGGATATATGATCCTATTACAAAAAAGGTTGTTGCTAGTAGAAATGTACTTTTTGATGAATCTCTCCAAGCCAAAGGAAAAGTGACTTCCAACAACACTCAACTTGTCAAAGATCATGCTATGGCCGAGGAGGAGCTTCCTGAAGATGAAAACCAAGTGGAATCTACTCCAAGTCCAAGGGTGCCAAGAAGATCAACAAGGACAAGGATTGAGCCATCAAGGCTCACTTATAGTGACAAAGGGGAGCAAAGGGAAGATTCTCAACTACTCAACTCTTATACTTTCTTGACTACTATGCTTGAAGAACCAACTAGTTTTGAGGAAGCAAATAAATATCAATATTGGAGGAAAGCTATGCAAGTAGAGTTTGATGCATTAATAAACAATCAAACTTGGAAACTTGTTGATTTACCTTATGGAAAGAAGCCTCTTACTTGTAAATGGATATATGGATTGAAATATAATCAAGATGGTTCCATTCATAAGTACAAAGCTAGACTTGTAGCAAAAGATTTTTTGCAAGTCAAAGGCATAGATTATGATGAAACCTTTGCACCTGTTGCAAAGCTTGTGACCATTAGATTAATCATATGTCTTGCAACTTCTTTCAGATGGGAGCTCTTCCAACTTGATGTAACAAATGCTTTCTTGAATGGATTCTTGGAAGAGGAAACCTACATGTGCCAACCCGAGGGCTTCATCAAAGATGGAGAAGAAGACAAGGTGTGTCTCTTGAAGAGGAGTCTTTATGGACACAAGCTTTCCATGAAGATCTCCATATAGTAGAAAAATAGACCAAAAATGCCCAAAATGGAAAGTTTTGATCCAAGTGTCAAATTGCATGATGGTGACAAGGCATCCTCACACATGTGAGATCTGATGCATGATCAGTACCTTGAGCTCCAAAAATGTATATATAGAGGCTTATTTGGCCATAATCAATGTGAGACACCAATCTTGGTTTTGGTAGCAATTTTGAGTGATTCTCTCCATTTGTCTACATTTGTTTTGATTGTTTTGAGGTGCTATCAATGTGTACTTGATTTTCAGGTTGGAGTCCGTACTCAGACAGGGTTTCACAAGTGGGAAACCAGAAAGTACACCTACCTTCAATTAATGATTGTTCTTATTAGAATTTTGTGTCTAGAATTGATCTAGATTGATCTTAATCTCAAGTAGATTGATAGATCAAGTAATCTGACAACCAATCCCTCTTGAGGATCAGACTAGGATCCACTCTTGGTCGTTTTCGTACTTTTTTCACAACATATATAGATATTGGCCTCAAAAGATCATTGATTATGTATGTGAAACTTAGATATCACGTTCAATTTAAAAATTTCAGCTCAAACATTATTGCCTCAAGTCTCCAGAAATCAGCTAACTAATAATAATCATATGAATGTCAAACAAATAGGGAATACAAAATTGATAAGACATTAGCTAACAAAAATATGAGAAAAGAAAATATTAAATACTTTATCAGAGTGTTAACTGCATTGCATATAGAACTCAAATCCACTATAAGTAATAATTAAAATGTCAAAATCTAATGACATTTAAATGTGATACTAAGATAACCACTTACATTACTTAAATCAATTCTAAAAAAATAGTCAAAATGTTAGATGAAAAATTCATTTGGATTTTTCCTTGGTGGCGGACCCTTGTGTACAATCCTCTTAAGAAACATTCTCAGATTGCCCTAAGAAATGTGCCTAATCCTTCTGAATTTTGCCTTCCAAATCTGAGGGGAGTCTTCCCTGTTTAACATTGAAATTTTATCTGTTGGGATCTTATAAGATACTTGCATGCACGTTTTTAGTCTTTGACCATGAGCAGAAAATCAGATTATTCTGTGTACAAAACTCAGCCAGAGCCTATAAGTATCAACCTTTGTGATTCATACGTTGCATATAAGTTTTATCTAGAAATCTTGAGTTGCATGTAGAATTTGTTGTCAGACCTTTAGGAGATGGAGACGGTCCAAAAGATCTGATCTCATCATAGGCCATTTATAAATTTTACATATTTAAAAATTTGAAAAACTATAATGATGAAAAGATATATTTTTATATAGCATAATGTAAAGAAATCATACCTGGACTGAAGAACTAGGTTCACAATAACCATATATATGTTGGCTTGTTGACGTATCTTTTTTCCACAATTTGATAGCGTGAGAAAAATCCATGGAATCATCTAGTGGAGGGCCTTCTATGCATATACGCATAAGAGCATCAACATTTGAAGTAGACAAAAAATTACGTAATTTATCTTTGATCCAGTTTTTCATACTAAACCCTCTCTCACATGCTGCAGTGCTAGAACATTGTAACAAAGCAACTTTAGCTAATTTTAACATATTAGGGTATTTTTCTCGCCAAGTTTCATTAGATCCAATGTTCAACCAAGTTTTTAAGTGCTCCTCGTAATGCTGCAAGATAACCCTTCTTAGGACCATAATCAGGAATAATAGGATATCCACGACTATCCATTTGATAAGAATTAATATCAATAATAGGATATTCAATAAACTCTAATTGAATGGTACATACCTCACTCTCAACAAGACCAGAGACAGTGGTAACATCCACAAACTCCATCTGAAACATCTTACTAAGAAAATTCATGTATTCTAAAATATCAACCAAAAAATGAATGGAATAAATAAATTTAAAATTAGCCACTTTTGAAAAAGTAATCTGATCTTCTTCTTGCAAGTAAGCTAACAAAGCCCCTAAAACGTCACAAATCTTGAAAGAACTTGCTGCCTACTAAGCCAACGAATTTTATGAAGTTTTTTTAAGCTTAACGATAGAACAGTCAAACTCTTCTTCTAAAACCTTGAGTTTTTCAATTCTTTTACTACTACGAGAAAATATACTAGCTACAAAATTACAACTTCGTCTACATGTCTAGCAAAATCGCTCTTCTTAACTGCATTAACAACACACAAGTTAGTCCTGTGTGCAATGCAATGAATAGCAGTCATGAATGGAGAATGTTTCTTGAACAAAGTAGCAACTCCAACTCTAGATCCAACCATGGATGATGCACCATCAGAACCAAAACCAACACAATCAACTAAAGGCAATCCGTTGGCTACTAATAGTTTTTTTACAAATTCAAATATGCCTAAAACTGATTCATCATTCACATCACATAGCTCAAAAAATGTCACACAAGGATAGCTAATTTCCATGAAGCAAACATAGAATATAGGTGTTTCTTAGAAGAATGATCTGTAGACTCATCTATCATGACACTATAATATTTACTAGATTTAATTCTAGTCAATATAGACTCTTTAAGCGCAATACTAAGATACTTGATAAAAATAGCACATGCTTTACCATTCTCATATATACCACGAGGGACATCAGGAGCACGAGATGCCCGTAAATAGATCAGAATATCTTCAAAATCTGTGAAAGCAAAATTATGTTTAGCAAAAAAATATGCCAAACGAAAAAGATGTTGTACAGAGGTATCCACACTTGGAGCTTGCTTCTTCATTCCTTCTTCAAAAGATTTCCTGCCATTCTTCACAACCCAGTTAGAAATCTTATGTGATTCAGACTTTGCATGATTTTTAATAGCACTAAGTTTGATATTTATAGAACCATTTCTACCATATTATGTACGGTTATTAGGATCTTTTTTCACACCATGTACAAAAAACACAACCAATGGTTTTATCGAATCTAACCCATGGAAATGTGTCCTTCCAACTAGGACACCAAGCTTTGTTTTTTTATTTGATCAACTTCCTCTATGGATTTTCCATCTAAATTAATATCAGTTAAATCAAGTAGAACTACCTAGTGCACTTGGAACTTTATTAGACGTATCAGAAACATTAACTTTTTCAAAGCCAGGAATACTGAAAAGAGTCTTTGATGTTTAGACATGATCTACGAAGTGATAAAACAAAATATTATAGACCTAAAGGGATATACTTTAAAACAGAAGATTTTTGACTAAAAACAGATAAGTAGAATGAACTATAGTTAATGAACTTCGATTTGAAAGCAATAAAATTGTAGCATAACAAGAAAACTAAGTAGTGAGAAACTTCAACAATGTAAGGGTAATATCTTGAGCATTTAGATTTATCATTTACTTTGTAATGACCAGATCTCAAAAGCAAATAAAACTAGCACAATTAATTAGTGCATGAAAAATAGATTACATGGTAAAAGCTCCTAAAACCAGCACAGATCATATTAGTCATTAGACATAAATTTTCATAGATATCAATAATTTTCCTTACAACTGAAGATGACTTACAAGTTACAACATCTGCTAAATGCTTGCATTGCTTCATAACCACACAACAGCAAGAGTGATTGCTTCATAACCACACAACACCAAACATGATTTAGACTCCACTGTCCAGAGAGCTCAAAGAGCACCAAAACTTGAGAGAGAGAGAGAGAGAGAGAGAGAGAGAGAGAGAGAGAGAGAGAGAGAGAGAGAGAGAGAGAGAGAGAGAGAGAGAGAGAGAGAGAGAGAGAGAGAGAGAGAGAGAGAGAGAGAGAGAGAGAGAGAGAGAGAGAGAGAGAGCTGATTCTTTCTTGAGTGGTTGTTGCCTGTACCCAATTCTAATTTGTAAAATGTTTAAGACTGAGAAAAAGCTTAGAGACTGTAGGAATCTATACTTTACAGTGCATGAAAAAACTCTGATTTCAAAATTTAGAGAGTGTCATTTTAGCCTCCAAGGTGTCTTATTTATTGATGCCCATTACTGATAGGGAGACTGGAGGTCACTGGACTCTAGAGCACACAGTGCACTCGCAAGCTACAGCCAACACAAGCCTTAGTACTAGTTAGTAGCAATTTGTAAAGTAATGACTAGTCACTGACAACTTACAAGTATTGGATGAACTGTGAACATGTTCACATATCATAGACTATAGTGTTGGAAATTCAAACTTCAGTATCTAGAAGATTCAAGAAACATTCAAGAACTTAGAAATCTCAGAAATTTGAAATAAAGCTTCTGCGATTGAGAGACAATGAGAGAGCTTTCAGCACTGAATCAGTAGTAAGCATCCACGATTCCACACTATAGTGACTGCACAGTGCATTTCCATAAGCAGTGCTCCACTGGTACTTACTACTAGCGCAGCCAGATTTCGCAAGTTGATGGCATTTGTAACATGTAAATTGTAATAAGCTGTAAAATGAGAGCTGAAAACCAAAAGTTAAAACTTCTAGATTCAAGAATCTGAAAACAGAAGATTCTAGAAACTCAAGAGTCAGAATAGTAGAAACTCAGGAGTCAGGAGTCAGAAGATTTGAGAGGGAGGCTGGCAATTGGAGGTTGGAGCTCTCTGAGACTCTGAATCGCGATGGAGAGAGAGGAAGAGCGTGCGCCGTGCAGCAGCGTGCTCACTACTCACTGCTAAATCCTTTTGATTCCTGAATCGCGATGGGCAGGAGGTCACAGACTTCGATAGAGAGAGAGAGATGAATCGCGAATCGCGGAGAGAGAGAGAGAGAGAGAGAGAGAGAGAGAGAGAGAGAGAGAGAGAGAGAGAGAGAGAGAGAGAGAGAGAGAGAGAGAGAGAGAGAGAGAGAGAGAGAGAGAGAGAGAGAGAGAGAGAGAGAGAGAGAGAGAGAGAGAGAGAGAGAGAGAGAGAGAGAGAGAGAGAGAGAGAGAGAGAGAGAGAGAGAGAGAGAGAGAGAGAGAGAGAGAGAGAGAAAGGAAGCGAACCTGGAGAGTAGACGATTGTAGATTCTAGAAACAGTGTAGAAAATTGTAGATAGTAGAGAAAATCTGCGTGGGGGGGGGGGGACAAGTGGCAGGGCGGGCATTGATTGGCCATTGCCTAGTGGCAAGTGCCGTTGTAACTACTGGAAGCTGCACACCTACGTGCATGAAAATGAATTCCTTGAATGCCACCCATTCCAATGTCAACTCCTTGTACAAGAGGATGGTGGAGCTATTGCCCATGCCAGATGGGCTAAATGTAAATACTAATATGGAGATTGTTGATGCAAAGGTAAAAGGATCTTTTCACTGATTTTTTATTTACATGATGGCATGCAGTTAAAAATTATATTTTAATAATTTTCCGTTGTAACCTTTTAGTCTTCGCAACAAGACAGTGCATTCAGCTGCGGATGGTTTTGCATTTGGAATGTTAAATCATTCTTGGATTGGTATATGATGCAAACTTCAAATGTTAATATACGTGAGGTAAATTTCTCAACTTCTAGTATCCTGATGATATTATGTTTGTGTAATTATAAGTTATTAGTTATTGGCTATTATCTACACTCAATGTTTTAGATAGCAGTTCCAGTGCCCTGAAGTATCAACAAATATTGTTCATCAGTTCCGACATGAAATGATGCACGTACAACTATCGTCTACAAGGTCCTACAAGCATGAAGCTACCCCATAGGTGGATAGTGAAGTTGTAGTGCTTGAAGATCTGCCTCAGACACTTATGATTGAAATGTAAATATCGATATATAAGTGTAACTACTTGTTGATATAAAATACAAATGTATAGAAATATATCATCACATGATGATAAATAGAACAAATAGGCAAACAGAAAGTGGGCTATTATTGAAAGCCACAAATATTTTATTTTAGCTTTGCTAACAATGTACATTTTCCAAAATATTGAATACTATATGTTCGATGAAATCTTGAAGTCATTTGAGATAGTTTTCTATTTCTTTTTTTGAAAGGTACAATGTTGCACGTCCACCATCCAAATGTTTATGTGATTTCGACAATTTTTATGCCTGTATTTAAATCCTTGCATTGTAGATACTCATTTACACATCTAAATGATTGATGTACAGCTCAAAGTAAAAAAATTACGGTCTTTCATAGGTGTAAATATATAAATGGGCCAAGTGTACGTCGAATAGTTGAAAAGTAAAAAACAACATCTTGATAAAAGGCCCTTTTGGTGCTCGAAATATATCTAATGTAGTATAACCAATGAAAATGTCTTTTATATAGCGGAAGTCCATTAGACTATCTGGAAATCGACTGTACTATTGAAAAGACGAATACTATACATTTTTTAAATATCACCACTACTTTTGATCCAACCACATGCCTCGCACACTTATCTAAATATGACAAAAGAAAGGAGTTACCCTTTCGTTTCTTACAATATATACATCCATCTTCTGACAGACCCATTCTCAATTCTTATAGCGTTATTATCTCGCAAGTGATCATTGCGATGTATTGTTGCAATAGACCACAAAATTTTCTCGCTTATGGATGCATTTCAAAAAAATGGCTTTATGAGAATTGGACTTTGTCAAACTCTCAACAAACTACTTATGCAAGAAAACTTTCCTGGACATTCTTATGAACTACCTAATGACATCAACAACCTCTTGATGAGCAGTTAATTCTCCCTCGGGGGATGCTAACTGCCCTCGAGGGATTCACTAATTGTGGGAAGGCTAGTGGATTCTTTCTCTTTCTCTCTCTCTCTCTCTCTCTCTCTCTCTCTCTCTCTCTCTCTCTCTCTCTCTCTCTCTCTCTCTCTCTCTCTCTCTCTCTCTCTCTCTCTCTCTCTCTCTCTCTCTCTCTCTCTCTCTCTCTCTCTCTCTCTCTCTCTCATGGATAGTATCTAGTTTCTACCCACCCTTCCTCCTTTTAAGCTCCTCGATTAGTAACTTGGCTATAAAGGTATATATATGAGTCATTTGGTTTATTAAGGGTAAAGATTTGATCAAAGTTCATCCTACTATTGTGATTCATAAGAATGTGCATACACCTTCTTTGTTGCTCATAGACACATACAATGTGCATAAACTAACAATATGCATTGTCCTTGCTTAGCAATAAACCCATTGTTTGTGGTGAACATACATTTATTACATACATATTGTGTGATCATCGAATACACGATGAATACTACTACTCATTGAAATCGAAAAGCACGTATGAGGCTTCACCTTCGATTTTATCAATGCATATTGACAGATGTGGGTATATGATAGGAGTAAACAAGTCTATTGTTACAAACTATATTATAATTCAACTCATTTACAATGAAGGACTTGTTTTTCATCTACGATGTACTATACTATCGAGGCTCAAAGTCTTCATATGGTTTTTTTTGGCTTCTTAGAAGATACAGTATGGCATCCTCACAAGATAACACTTTTATCGTATTCAGGTAGGAGCATGAACTTGCTTTACGGTTTTTTTCCACATGAGACAAAGGTAAAATGCAAAATGACAAGTAGCATGTAGTAATTGCACAATAACAACTTTCAAACCTCTCATGTTTCTAAACCAATAGCAGGTATTTAACTTAACACAAATTGGTCAATTGTTGTCGAGTAACAGATCACATAATATGTAATAAGTTATCTGGTTTTCTAGTCAGTAGTTTTGGCTTTATTACTCTTTAATCACATGGATATGCAAAAGAGTATTGGTAGTTATAAAGGGTTAGCATGGCACGAAACTGCCCTAATACCTACTTATAACTATACTTAGCCAACTCTAATGATATGACAGTCAACTGTGGTAACGTACTGTTAGCTACAAGTATCAATCTCAAGAAAATCTCAACTAAAAATAGGAACCGAGCTTGAATACTCTTGGAAAGCATGGATATGCTTAGGGGTTTGACACCAGTGTATGACTTGCTACTTTTTGACAGTCATAAGGATTAGGATGGCTTGGATATGCCCTAATACCTATACAAGTGTGTCCTCACTCATCCTACTTGCTAAATCAAATCCTACAAATGGCTAACTTTTTATCATGCACATGTTATTACTCATGTTAGCTAATTGATACGGTCTATTACCTATAAACTTATCAGTATGGCATTCGCCCAATATGGTAAACAATGGTATGGCCTATTGCTATAAATACGATTGGAATGGGAAGACTTGGACTATGACTAATTTTTAAAGACAATTATGTTGTTAAGTAGTAAAGCTTGTTTTGGACATGGATAACAACTGACATTCAGCTTTGACACATGTCTTCCTCACATACAAACTTGCGCAGTTTTGTGTTGTGGGATGGTGGCAAGTTCCAGCTGGATGTCTTGAAATGAGTTCTGCTTCATGGTTCTATACTGTATTTTACTTTTCAGTTTTATATTACTTTGTTGGCTTATGAATAAAGTTTTCAAAGGGTTTGGTCTTGCTTAAGCAAGAGGAACTATGTGTATGCTTTTAACTCTCTCTCTCTCTCTCTCTCTCTCTCTCTCTCTCTCTCTCTCTCTCTCTCTCTCTCTCTCTCTCTCTCTCTCTCTCTCTCTCTCTCTCTCTCTCTCTCTCTCTCTCTCTCTCTCTCTCTCTCTCTCTCTCTCTCTCTCTCTCCCTGCATTTTTGGGATGTAAATCCAACTACCCTTTGGTTGGGGGTCGTATCAAACCTTTACCTTTTATTTTGATTCAACGACTAACGTAAGGTCTTTTTTTATTCAGTCCTCAAGTTGGTTTCAGGATGTTGGTTATGGGGAGCCCCTTCCTCCACCTAATCACTTTATACGGACCTTTATCTGTTGCATGAAAAAGGCCATCTCTATGCATGAGTTCATTATTGATACTGATCGGGCTACTTGTCTTACTGCTGGACCTGAAGATAAAGTGCTTTGTCTAATTGACCTCCTTGGTACTTTCTATTTCACCTACCATAGATGCACCTCTGTCTCCACATCTCTTGTCTTCATTGATGTTCTAAACGAAGATAGCACCTCAAAACTCGAGAGAAATAAAACTCCATGGCATGTGTTTTGTAAGTCCACGTACGAGTGTACTTAGACTTAGGAAACTTAAGATTAGAAATATTTTGTCTTAAGTTTTCCTAAGTTAAGAAACTTTGAAGTTCTAAATCCTAAGTTAGAAGTTCTAAAAAGGCTAGAAATAGATTAGTCTCATAAGTTAGTGGATACTTATGGAAGACCCTCCTTGCCATAAAAGGAGAGATATTTGCCTTGTAAATAGCACTTTTGACATTATACTAAATTGTTATCTCTTTTGAGATTATCTTGCTATTTCACTTGTGTCCCCATTGGAAGGTGCATAGCTTGAGGGAAGGTTCTCGGGCCTCCTCTTGCCTCCTTTCATTGGTTCTTTTATTGTGCCATGTTTTAATCAATATATGCTTAGTTTAGCCGCAATCTATCTTTTCAATCCCTTTGGGTGTTAATTTAGGATTTAGCTTAATCACCTTGCTAGTTGGGTAAGCCTTAGTAAGGTTTTGTTTTTGTCCTCTTAGTTAGTTCATTTCTATTTCGAGCACTAGTTGGGTAAGCCTTAGTGCTTCTGTCATTGTTTTCTATTTCTGCATTCCCGTTTGAAGCTTGGTAGAAACTTAGAAAGTGGACGATCCTCTCTATGCTACACCGCATCATGAGTAGATCTAGCCAACATATACAAATTAGATTTACTTCCAACATTAGCGTCGTTGCCGCTCTTTAAACATTTTTCACCTAGCTTCTTTTTTGTTTTTGTTTTTTCGACTCCATGTTGTGTGTTTGCTTGTTTGCCTGTTTTCTATCTTCCAACCATAGCACGAGTCTTCTCTCCAGGTCCTATACGAGCTGCGGAGCAACTTATCAAGCTGGGGGGAAGCAACAAAACTGTCAACTTGGGCATTTTCTTTGAAAAGAAGTGACCCAAGTGACCTTTTTCCGAACCAAACAGGTATATCAGAATTTGTCAGTCTGTCCGCAGCCCTAACATTCCCTGATCTTTCATTTTATCACCTCCATGAATTTTGACCACGGTCAGATTATGAGAAAACAGCCTGATATACTGTCAAAATCCCTTATTTCTCACCCAAATCTTTGTCCTAGAATTCGTCGGCTTCACTAAGGCTAGATCTAATCAAGATCAGTCCTCCAGCAGCTCCGCGAATTCTATCTCAAGCAGCTCCGCGAATTCTATCTCAGAGATTTTGCCTGTTTTCTATCAGGAAGTCATATTTCTTCCTATATCCCCTATCTGTCAGTAAAACCTCTGTATCAGAAATCGCCATCCAGCCTATGAAATCGTCCTCAGTGAGCATGAATTCTCTATCCCACCCATGAATTCTAACAGTACAATTTTTTTTCTAAAAATATAAAAAAATCAATATTCTGACAAACAGCACTCCTTGTCAGAATTCGCGAGTCCTATAGTTTGATTTATCTGCCTCTCCACGATTTCCCAACTTGTCCGCAAATTCTATTACAGCCAAAAATACCAGTTTTTTGTCCAACACTCTCCATTCTACAAACAAACTGCCTTTTTGTCCTTTTCCAAGAACAATACTAACCTGATCATCTGTGCTCTTACTCTCATCCACACTCTGCATCATGTCTCGTGATTGTGCTGAATCTTCAACCCTACGACTCCACGACTAGAATGCAGAATTCCACGAATCGATACATCAAAGCATAATGGAGAATCTGACCCAGTCCGATTTCTCCAAGACTTTGATAATGCATGTCGTTTTCATGGAGATATCTCTGAAATTGAAAAGCTTTGCCTATTTCCCATGGTACTCTATGGAACAGCCAAGGAGTGATATTTTAATCTTGAAGCTCCCGATCTTGCTTCTTGGACAACCCTCAAGGATGCTCTCATCAAGCGTTTCAGACCATCCAAACTGACTCAGAGCCCATTCATCCAAATTACCTATATCAAGATGCATCGCAAAGAGTCTGTTCGAAACTACATTGAGCATTTTAAACGTCTCAAAGTAGAATGTGTTGATGAAAATATCACCAGACGTATGGCCATAAAACTGTTCTTGGTTGGATTGCCTAAAAATATCCACCGTGAACTCAAACCAGTTGACCTTTATGATCAACTTAAAGATGTGATGAGTGATGCTATCATGAGGAAGACAAAGGTCCTGACGATGACTTTGACCATCGTGAAAAGAAATCTAAGAATCCTGACCGTCCTAATCACCCGAAGTCTGACGATGTTGCCCAATCTTTTGAACTTCTACATCAAATGGAAACCTGGCAAAAATCTCAACAATCTCATATGGATAAGCTCACTGTCAATTTCCAAACCGCCATGAAACGAATTGCTGAGAAATCCTTTCCAGCAAGAGAAAATACTGGTGTCCAATCTGCTCACAGCATCATACTGCTAATGAATGCCCTCAACTGCAAAGCCATTTTCCAGCAGCAACCAGACCCACCATCTATCGAGCATACTGCCCCTTCCCTCCACAACAACTTATGCCACAACCAAGGGTCTACCAACCACGACCAACTGCACCAAATCAGTACCAACCACCACGTCAACAGTTTGTCATTGACCACACAAAGGCCTGTGATGTTTGCCAATGCACAAAACGCTTTCAAAAGACCAATTACATGCCTTTATACCTGTCACCACTGATCAAGCTTTCCAGAAATGGGACATTGATTATGTCGGACCCATTAGTCCCGCTGCTCGGCACACACAATCTCGTTACATCATAGTAGCTACGGACTATTGTACCAACTGGGCTGAAGCAAGAGCTGTTCGCAATGCTGACGCCCGTTCTACCACAAATTTCTCTATGAACAGGTTATAGTTCATTTTGGCTATCCTCTAGAACTTATCAGTGATAGGAGTACACATTTCCTTAACTCTGTCATAGCAGATCTCCTTTCAAAAAATTTTGTGGTAGATCGCAAAATTTTCCCATATTATCCACCATGCAATGTCCAGGTGGAATCCACCAATAAAATCCTATGTGGAATTCTCACCAAAACCATCGAATCCAGCCGATCTGATTGGGAACTCAAACTTTATGCTGCTCTATGGGCTTATCGCACCACCTCGAAGAGAGATACAGACTTAACCCCTTTCCAGCTAGCATATGGCCAAGAAGCCGTTATGTCTGCAGAATTTCATTTTTCCTCCCTTCGAGTGGCCTATAATCTTGAGCTAGATAATCAACAAACTCTAGCAAATAGGTTATTCCATCTGGAACAACTATACAAAATACGACGAATCAGCATCCATGCTCAACAAGTCCACAAACGTCGACAAAAAGCATGGCATGATCGATCATTGAAACTTAGAGACTTCCAAGTTGGAGATAAGGTCCTGCTATAGCAGGCCAAAGCCTTTAAAGAAAAACTGAAATTTTCTGGCCAAGGTCCTTACGTCATTAAAAAAATCTTTGCCTCAGGATATGTACAACTCCAAACCCTTCAAGGCGATATCCTCGACATTTTGGTCAATGGGAGCAGACTGAGAAAGTATAATGAGCCATGTTTTAATCTTGATATGTATTAGTTGTTTTCTTTTCTACTGTCCTTCTTTACTTTTCTTTACTGCCTGCTTGCCATTTTGACAATTTTTTCCTGTGCTTTCTTGTTCACCCCATCAAGATAGTATCAGATTAGGCATACAACACATTTTTTTTACTGTCAGACATTTTTTCTATTTTGAGACACAAAAATCACTTACAGGAATTCGCCGACCCTCAGAACACTGCCTCGAAATTTGCGAGCATCATTAAGCAATCATGGACACTAAGGACGATTTGTGAGTGGAGTTGCAAATTTCTGACCAGAAAAGTCTATATATAGACCTCCACCCTTCTCTCCATGAATTCATTTTAGATTCCTACTCTCGAGTTCATGCCAAAATTTTTCAAAATTTTCAAACTTGCCAGAACAATCTAAAATCACTGCTACTATGGCCTCCCATGACTGCTCGCTCTCTCTGCATGGCCGTAAACCCCCTAGGCCTTATTCAGGGGACATTTTTATGATTTGTATCAAGAATTACACCGAGCAGCTGATCCTGGCCAAGGATATCCTCACAAACCTTGGATTTGATCTAACTCACTTCTGTGACCAGTAGAACGAGAGCCTGATCCGAGCGGCCTACTCAACCTATTCAGATGAATTCCATACCTTTAAGCTTACATCTAAGAGTGGTAGTTACACCATCATCAACATCTCTCCTGAGCATATACAGAGCATTGGCTTCCCTAATCTCGGAGAGATGATCCATGGCAAGGGCACCAGTTATAATGCCAAGTATTTTATCAAGTTTCTAATAGAGGACGACAAAACTATTGCCCAAACCAATGATGGGATTGCCATCTGTCTCCTCATAGATCCCCATCTCTGGGCTACCTTAGAATTCTCGTCACCATGGTCGAGGTGCATACTGCCAAGATGGATCGCATACCTCCAAGCGACATCTTCTCTTTGACCATCACCATGAATAATCCCACTCAAAACTACAAGTGGGCTGAGAAGATAGTAGAAAAGTTGTGCGGGGCCTTGAAAGTCAAAAAACCAACTACCAAGTGTGGATGTCTCCTCCACATGTTGGTCACCAAACAGTTGGGGTCTCGGGCAGCTGCTGCCATCAAAGAGCTTGATGATATCTATCTGAGCACTAAGAAGCGAGCCACCCCCCCAATCGATAGCAAAACCAGTTTCACCAGCACCACCAACTAAGAAACAGAAAGGGAAAACAATCAGCATGGAAGCTGACGTACCTCACGACATTTTATCCAGTGACATCGGGGCTGAGTATGCTGAATCCGGAGGGAGCCTTAAACCCTCTCCGGTCCCGAAGGAGGTCCTAGTGCAGCAGGAGACCTTACTCCACCAGGCCCAACAACGCAGACAAGCAGTAGCGGCAGCAACAGGCAGCTCAGTTGAGGCAGGCACTTCTGGTTCTGATCATGTGGGCGTGGTTCTATCCACACCGGCACCTTCCACAACCCCAACTCCCTCACTTGCTCTCACACTTCCGCACCACCCCCACCATTTACTGCTACCTCCACACCCTCACTCACTCTCAACACGGGCTTCGATTCCACACTTCCGCAAAAGCCCTCACCTGTACAAATATCCACCCTACTTGACTCTATAGTCAATGTAGATGATTTTGCCTTACAATTACTAACAGGAATTCCAACAACCACCGTCACCAGTAACCCACTCCACACATCTCCGCCACGCAGTATATCCCCACCTCTTTCACCTATCATCCCTCAATCACCTCCAACTGTCTTTCATTCATCTCCATCTACCCATGTTCATGATTTTCTACCCTTTAACCCAATGTCATACCGTAACTATACACGCACCCTCCCTGATATTGGCCCTTGGGAGCAGTTACCCCTTGCAGCCCAAAAAGTAGTATGGTTGGTAAATGAGCTCCAATATAATCTATTCAGCACCCTAGGAGGACAATATACCATGCAGCAATTCGACGATGGCGCTATGGCAGACCTTCAGAAAGAAAAAACAAGACTGGAAGTGAAAAATAAGCAACAATAGTTGCAGATCCAAAATCTCACCACTTATAATCAACAACAGCTACAGATGCTCATGCACCTCCAAAATAGCTCCGACTAAAGGTATCCAACATGTAGACTAGTCATCTTCTTCAAGAAGAAATGCAGAGAAAGACTAGTAGCCTGTCCATCAAAGACAAATCCATGGCTCTATACAGCAAGAAGAAAGACTATTCCAAGGGCAAGGATCAAGTGCAGCAGCAACAACAAAAGCCTCACACTCAAGGTGAGCATGGTGGATCGCGCAAGAAGCTTTTCTGCAGATATTGCAAAAGAGCTAATCACGACATCAAGGAGTGTCGCATCAAGATCTACAACAAGGCAAAGAAGCAACAACAGCAGCAGCAGCCAAACTCCTCCAACATGGCAAAACTCAAGGAGTCAGATACACACTTGTTAATGGCTTACAATAGCAGCAAAGATTGTGATAGCTGGTACCTGGACAATGGCGCTACCCAACACATGACCTCTCACAAGAAATGGTTTACGGAGTACACAGCTTACAACAAAGACCAATTTATCTACCTCGGAGATTCTACCACCATATGCGTGGAAGACAAAGGAGCAGTGAAGATCAGCTTCAACAATGATCTGTCCATTTGTGTTCCTAACGTCCTTCATGTTTCTCACTTGTCAAAGAACCTATTATCAGTCTCTAAGATAACTGATGAGGGCTACACTCTTACTTCTCATCTGAGTAGTGTACAATACTTGAGGAAGATACTACTTTGACTACATGCACTAGAGTCAGAAATGCTTCTTGTTCCTTGGCTTGGGGGTGAGACTTCTAGAGATTGATTGGATGCTTCTACTTGGTTGAGTGGTTTCTCCACAGTGTGTTATCCTTTGTGTTTAGGATTTGTAAGCAGGATCTAAGGAGCTTCTCTTATAGTGGTATCAGAGCAAGGCTTACAAGTTTGGAGAGGTGGTGCTTTTCATTGGAGCTTGGTGGTATTCAGCTAGTATTGTCATCCAAGGAGAGGATCGAGGATAGATATATTGAGATTGCCGAAGAAACTTCACATCAAGCTGCAAATCCAGGTCCGCCATCTTATATGGTGATTTGTCAGCAGTTGAGTACGGCACTCAATGATATGAATAATCGTAGTCAGATGAGAGATCAACAAATGGAGGTTCTTTTGAATCAAGTCAAATTGATGTCTTCACCTAATCTCGGTTTTCAACCGGAGGTTTATGCGGACGAGAAGAAGGAGAAAAAACCTGAGGTCGTTGAGAACTGGTTGTCCTATGGAGTAGTTACTTCAATTTGCACGGTGTTCCTGATGAGAAGAAAATTGAAAGTGTCGTGTTGTTCTTACGCGACAAAGCATCATCGTGGTGGCGAGATTTACCGGTGAAGCCAACTACTTGGGAGGCATTTGCGGAAGTTTTCAAGAAAGCTTTTGTAGTTGCTGATGACGTGGACTACTACCTAAAGTTTGTGAACTGCAAGATGGGTACAAAGAGTTTAGACTCTTATATCCAAGAATTCATGGACCTATGGAATAGGGTTCCATCATTTGATGCGAAGTTGGCACTTTGGCTATTTGTCCTAGGTCTGCCAGCCGACTATCAAAATGAATGCAGGCGAAATGTGCTTCAAAACCTCGAGGATGCGTTTTGGATTGCGAAAGCATATGATTCCACAGTGGTGGCATCCAGGAAGCAGTTTGCGCAAATTCCAACCACTTTGAAAACCAAGAAGGTTAAG
Source organism: Diphasiastrum complanatum (assembly GCA_029204225.1). Lineage (NCBI taxonomy): Eukaryota > Viridiplantae > Streptophyta > Lycopodiopsida > Lycopodiales > Lycopodiaceae > Diphasiastrum > Diphasiastrum complanatum. The sequence goes on along the minus strand of CM055101.1, from coordinate 44,715,576 downwards.
AAGCGTGGTCCAAACCAAGCAAAATACTTTGATGAATTAGATCAAGTAGCATCGGAACCAAGAAGCCGAAGAGAAAGAGATTCAAGAAATTTATGTCCTGGGAAAAGGCTAAAAGAGAGAACTTATGTTTTGTCTGTAAGAAGCTTGGACATATGATGAAATTTTGTCCAGAAAGGAAGAAAGTGTCTGCTCACATAATTGAAATCCCAAGAGGCAATGGTAAGACTTTGGAAATTAATCGGATGGATTGTGAGTGTGAATGTTCTTTTTGTACTACTTCTTTCTTGTCTAATGAACTTTTCCGTTTTATTGGCACAGTTAAAGATCAAAAAGTGAGTATTTTATTGGACAGTGGTTCAACTCATAATCTTATTAATTCTCGTCTTGTGCAGAAACTCAGTTTGGAAACTGAAGCCAACAATCATAGATATAAATTTTATCTAGCTTCAGGAGCAGAGTTGGAGACTTGGAACGTAAAAGTCCCAAAGCTCCCAGTTTTGATGCAAGGACACACAAAATTAGTTAATTTTCATGTTTTAGACCTAGCTCGTACTGATTAATCTTAGGTTACGAATGGTTATTTAGTAAATCGCCTTCTCTGTTAATTAATTTTGAGAAGCATGTTTTCACTTTCAAGGAGGGTGATAAGGTAGTTGCATTATTTGGCAATAATTTTGTACGTCCGTTGGATCAGATTTCTATAGTTAATGAAATGGAAACATTGGTTTATTCTGAGTATGAAGTTTTTTCAATTTATGTTATTACAGTTGTGGATGTTCCTGAAATGAATCTAAATGGTTGTAAATTCTCAACAATTCTTAACTCAGTAAATTTAGATCATAAACAAACAGTGAAAGAACAGATCATAAATGAATTTAGGGATGTTTTTCCATCTGAATTACCTCATGGTTTACCACCGTCTAGGTCAGTAGACCACAAAATTGCCAACCGGTCTCTAGACAACCTTATAGGTTCTCTCAAAGAAAAGGAGACAGAGATTTCAAATCAAATAGAAAACTTTTTGAGGATGGGACATATACAACCTAGTAAATCACCATGGGATGCTTATGTTCTTCTTAAAGCGAAGAAAGATGGAGGTTTCCGGATGTGTCTAGATTATGAGGGGCTTAATAAAGTGACTATTAAGAATAGATATCCATTACCCAGGATGGATGACCTTGTAGATCATTTGGGTGGAGCACGGTATTTAACCAAGATAGATCTCAGGACAAGATACCATCAAATAAGAATTAAGTCGGAAGATGTCCAAAAGACAGAATTTTGTTCTAGATTTGGTCATTATGAATTTCTAGTGTTGCCATTTGGATTAACGAATGCTCCAACAACGTTCCTGGAAATGATGAACGATTTATTTCGTCCATATTTGGGGAAGTTTGTGGTTGTATTCTTAGACGACATTCTCGTTTACAGTAAATCCTTGGTGGAACACGTAGAACACTTAAAAATCATCTTGATGAAACTCTGTCAGGAGTTACTCTACGCTAAAGAGTCCAAGTGTGAATTCTTTAACAAGAGTTGCTTTATCTCGGTCATAAGATCACAGTATATGGGATCAAGATTGACGAGGATAAAATCAAAATTGTAATTGAGTGGCCAGTTCCGGGGACTGTGAGAAAAGTAAAGTCTTTTTTAGGTTTTACACTTTTCTTCAAAAGATTTATTGAGGATTATGCTAAGTTAGCAGCACCGCTTAATAATATGACAAAATGAATTGTTAATAAGAAGAAAAATCAACCTAGTCCGCCTCTTGTTTGGAATGCGAAATTGAATCAATGTTTTGAGAAACTGAAAACAATGATTGTTTCAGCTCCCGTGTTACAAATTGCAACTACAGATTTACCTTACATCGTGAGAACAGACGCAAGTGATGTTGCAGTTGGAGCGGTTCTATTACAAATGGATAGGCCACTAGCACTTGAAAGCAAAAAAATTGTTGGTCCTCAGTTGCGTTATACTACGCAGGAAAAGGAATTGTTTGTTCTAATCCATGCACTTAAAACTTGGAGACACTACTTGTATGGTAGTAAGTTTGTAGTGTATACGGATCACCAGCCTCTTAACTATTTTTGTAATCAACATGATCTTCGGGGGAGAAACGCTCAATGGGCTGAATTGATGCAAGGATTCGATCATGAAATCCGTTACATAAGAGACAGCCCTAATCATCTCACTCTACATTCATGTTTCTTGTTCTTTGGCTTGGGGGTGAGGCTTCTAGAGATTGATTGGATGCTTCTACTTGATTGGGTGGTTTCTTCGCAGTGTGTTATCCTTTATGTTTAGGGTTTGTAAGCAGGATCTAAGGAGCTTCCCTTATACCAACGTCTACAGATCCTCACGGACTCGGATTGTTCATGAGAGGTATGCACCTCGATCATTCTGGACTTTATCAGAAGAACCAGAGAGCCTAGTCGAAGCAATTAACTCCAAGGATGTTGTGAAGTGGCAAGAAGCTATGGAAAGCGAGTACAACTCACTTTTGACGAATCAGACCTGGACACTGGTCGACTTTCCCACTCACAAGAAAATTATCGACAACAAGTGGATCTTCAAGAAGAAGATCGACTCTGATGGTTCCATTGCAAAATGGAAAGCACGGTTGGTGGCTAAAGAATTCACTCAAGTCCAAAGAGTGGATTATCAAGAGATTTTCAATCTTGTCATAAAGATGCAGTCAATCAGGACTCTGATTGCGTTAGCAATCGTGGAAGACGTCGAAATGCACCAAATGGGTGTCAAGACAACATTTCTTAATGACAATGTCGAAGAGGAGCTGTACACCTTATAACCAGAAGGATTTGAAGTCAAAGGCCAAGAGCACAAAGTGTGCAAGCTACACAAAGCAATCTACAGTCTGAAACAGGCCGCAAGGGCATGGTTCGATAGAATCAACTCTTATCTCATTCAATTAGGATTTGCAAACAATTCAGCTGACTGTAATGTTTATTCAAAGCATATAGGCACCAATTTAGTTCACATAGCTCTTTACGTAGATGATGCATTTATTTTGTCTAACGACACTTCTCTTCTGCACACTACTAAGAGTGATCTGTCAAAGGAATTTGACATGACTGATTTAGGAGCTATTCATTCTTTGTTAGGAATTCACATTACTAGAGATAGACTTCAGAAGAAGATCTATCTTAGCCAGCAGGCATATCTAAAAGGCATTTTAGAAAAGTCTCATATGTCTGATTGCAAACCAATTGATACCCCAATGGATCCAAGTATAGTATTGACTAAACCTTCTTGTGTTGAGACTGATAGTGAAGTACTTGACTTAGCGAAGTACCATTATCATTCACTAATCGGATCTCTAATGTATGCAATGTTGTATACTAGACCAGATTTAGCATATATTGTTAGCACGTTGAGTCAATTACTGACTAATCCGAGGATCTCTCATTGGAAAGCATTGAAGAGAGTGATGAAATATATTCAAGAATGTTTAGATCACATCTTATGTTATGATGGAAATGCTATCGACCCACTCGTCCTGTGAAGCTACTCCAACTCAGATTGGGGAGGAACAGTCTCTACCAGAAAATCTACCTCCGGGTTCTGTTTCTATCTGGCAGGGGGACCGATTTTGTGGAACTCAAGGAAGCATAAATCAGTTGCGCTTTCTTCGAAAGAGACAGAGTACATCACAGCATGTCAAGCTTCAAAAGAAACTGTATGGATCAGGTTATTACTTCACGACTTACATCACACTCAGTTTAATGCTACCACCATAATGTGTGACAACTTGAGCGATATTTTACTATCACTGAATCCCAAATTTCATGGCAAATCCAAGCACATAGAAATCCAGTATCATTTCATTCGGAAGAAAGTTTTCTCAGGGCAAGTGATCCTTCAATACTGCTCCACAACAAAAATGGTCGCAGACATCTTCACCAAAGCGCTTCCCAGGATCAAGCTCCAGAAATTCTTCAACAACCTGAACCTGATGAAGATACCAAGGCACCAACCGTGACCTTAAGGGGGACTATTGGAAATTAAGCCCACAGTTGCCTCCTTGGTGAATGACTAATTTTTATTGCATGATTCTTCTTGCATGTTCATTGATCATTGATCTAGAGTCAGATGAAACCAACTTTGGTTCTACGTCTACTCATCTGATACCTGTAGGAATCACAAACTTAGACAACCAATATATTTGAAGAACGTCTACAATGGGCTTCCGGTTGATCTCCAGCAAAGGGTAACCAATCTTGTCATAATTTCAAAGTTCAGATGTCAAGTTTAATAACTTGAAGTCATTGAAGACTTGGCCATCTTTAAGGACTTCCACAAAACTTGCATTTAGAACATACATTACTTTTTCAACAGTCTACAAAAATACACTATGTTTTCAACAGCTTCGGCCTTTCGCATTTCCCCAAAATACGACACTTGCATAGTTCAAAAGTTTAACTGTTTTTAACACACCTTCGGCTCTTTGCAAAAAATGCAAAGAGAGAGAAAATCCCGAAGGTTATCTATTTTCATGCATTAAACTGTTTTAAAGACATCACCATCTTTTTGAGGGCACCTTCGGCTTCTTGCAAAAAATGCAAAGAGAGAGAAAAATCCCGAAGGTCGTCTAAAATAAACGAAGAACATTCCAGCGACGTCCTCGTCCACGTCAACAATACTGAATTATTGACCGTAAATACTGTGTACAGTTGTCACAGAAGCCATATACTTCCAAGTACAACGGCTTTTCTAATTAGGTGACAAGCATTCAATTTAATTAATACATGGATGAAGTCTATAAATAGATCATCCAAGCACAGATTACGGGTTGCTCCATCCATGAGACACATTATTTGAGCCTCCCAATTACACCGTCATTTTTTGTTGTAATTGCTATTTTGTATTGTGCTTCTGTGTAATATAACAACATCTTGCTTTTATCTGTGTACAACGTAGATGAATGCTTGTTGTGATTAAATGCACTTTCATTGTTGTTTGATCGTGCTTGTTTACTCACTCTGATCAAAACATGGACGTCTACGACTCCTCAGTTTATGATCAAACAATGGCTGTCTTTGACGCCTGAGGAACTCGCATTATCACTGCTCTTCCATTTATTTCAGAACTATACTTCACGTTGAATTTGATTTCAGTAGTACCACATACAAACCATCTATAATCTCTTCGGTGGACTGTACTCTTGTTTCAGAGTATGAATTAATTTTTAAAATCATGTTGGGCAATTAGAACACTTAAAGCTGTGATTACATTTAGCATAAGCTGTCTATTAGACTATTTTTGCATTTAGTAGCTGATTACAATGGGACAGTTGTTCTGCAATATTCCTGCTCTCTTCTCCATTCACGTTCTTCTATCTCCCTTGCCCCATCAATATCCAACTACAAGGGAGCGGCTACATATTGCCAGATTTGGACCAGTGTTAGTATCAAACACATAAAGAAGTAGTCAAACTCATGGATCCACAACCTCTCTGGCGCCATTAGCTCTTCCTAAAAAGCAAGACCTCGATGGCATAGTATATCGAAGCACCCTCATATATGCGCACAAATCCTTATTACTATCCAGTAGTGATACGAGAACTGTTTCCTGCCACCAAGGTCAAGAATCAGATATTTTGGCCCAAGCTTACAGGCGTCAATACCGGCAAATTAGCTGAAGACATGGTCACTAACTGCCATGTATTCTACCAGAAGCACCATGGCAACCCTGATCGCGATGTCAGATATTTTGTGGACAATTGCGGCCTGGTAGCATTTCTGGTAGAACTCACGGGTTTTTGGGATCGAGGGCTACCCCCAATAGCCCTTGATATCAATAAACCACTACGAACGCAAGAGACCACATCGGCGTAGGTTTATTATTGCGCTGCACTCACTTCAGCCTTGCACGTTGATATGGTGGAGCTATGGAAAACCCACAACTTTCTACAAAGTATGCTCCATTACTACAAATTAATGCCCTTCCTGAACAAATTACAGTGGCAAATGGAGGGCATCGACACCACAATCTATTACTCCCAACAACAACAGTCTCGCCTCCAAGAAGCACAGAAGATCCAGGAAGAAAAGGCTTCGATTGGTGTGGGACCACCAATCCAATAAGGAGGGGGATAATGTTAGCATCTGACTAACACAGAAAAAAATAAAAAAGAGAGAAATAAAACTCCGTGGCATGTGTTTTGTAAGTCCACGTACGAGTGTCTGTTAATAAACTTCTGCCATGGCATGTGTTTGTAAGCCCATGAGTAGAAGTTTAAAAAATAATAAAATAGCTTAAACCTAGATTTAGAGCTTAGACTTAGGAAACTTAAGATTAGAAATATTTTGTCTTAAGTTTTCCTAAGTTAAGAAAATTTGAAGTTTCAAATCCTAAGTTAGAAGTTCTAGAAAGGCTAGAAATAGATTAGTCCCATAATTAGTGGATACTTATGGAAGACCCTCCTTGCCATAAAGGGAGAGGTATTTGCCTTGTAAATAACACTTTTGAGATTATGCTAAACAACTATCTCTTTTGAGATTATCTTGCTATTTCACTTGTGTCCCCATTGAAGGTGAATAGCTTGAGGGAAGGTGCTCGGGCCTCCTCTTGCCTCCTTTCATTGGTTCTTTTATTGTGGCATATTTTAGTCGATTGATGCTTAGCTTAGCCGCAATCTATCTTTTCAATCCCTTTGGGTGTTAATTTAGGATTTAGCTTAATCACCTTGCTAGTTGGGTAAGCCTTAGTAAGGTTTTGTTTTTGTCCTCTTAGCTAGTTCATTTCTATTTCGAGCACTAGTTGGGTAAGCCTTAGTGCTTTCGTCATTGTTTTCTATTCTGCATTCCCGTTTGAAGCTTGGTAGAAACTTAGAAAGTGGACGATCCTCGCTATACTACACCACATCATGAGTAGATCTAGCCAACATATACAAATCAGATTTACTTCCAACAATTTGGATTCATCAAGATGTTGTCTTGTGGCAATTCGTAATGAAGGTACCAAGAACTCCACTAACATTACTGCATCTTGACCATAAACCAGTTGAAATGGCGTGTGGTCAGTGCTTCCTTTGCAATCTGTTCTGAATGCCCACATAGCAGCATGTAACTTGTGCTCCCAATCAGATATGCTAGCTTCGACTGTTTTTATGATCACGCTGCATAAGATCTTGTTAGATGACTTGGCCTGCCCATTACTGCGAGGATAATAAGGCGCGTTGAATCAATGGATCATGAAGAATTCCTCCAATAGGACCTTGATGGTCTCATTGACGAAATGACTTCTACGATCGTTGACCATCTCTATCGGGCATTCGAAGCGCACAATGATATTTTCATACAGGGACTTGGAGAGTTATTGGAGCATCAGCTATTCGCATTGCCTTGGCTTCGACCCACTTGGTGAGGTAATCCGTAGCCACACTAATATATCGGGCTTGTGAACTTTTTGCAGTAGGGTGGATAGGACCAATATAGTCCAATCCCCACTTGTCGAATGGTGCTTGAGCTAGAATTGGGTGTAAAAGATCATACTTCAACCTTGTTGGTCTCCTAACTCTCTGGCACACATCGCACTTCTTCAAGTATCCATCCGTATCCTTATGTATTGTTGCATCTTGATTGCAATATCTTGCGAATTGTAATGTTGGATGCGAAATGACCACCACCCATGCCTTCATGCAAAATTGAAATAATGTAGGTGGCCTCGTGTGGAAGAATACATCTTCGAAGAATACTATTTGCTCCTCTTCGATATAATTGGTCAACAATTAGCTGATAAGGTCTAGCTTTGAGTATCAACTTTCGTTGTTCCGCCTTGGGTAAGTATTTGTCCAGTTGGCCCTGCATAAGGTACTCAACAACGTCAGTGGCTCATTCAGGTACAATGTCAATATAAAACAAGGCAACATCTGGTAGCTCATCATCAGGTAGGGCTGTAGTTTCCTTACCCTTGAATCGCGACACATGATCTGCCATGTAATGCCACTTTCCCTTGCGAACCACTATCTGAAAATCAAACTCCAACAACAGAAGTAACCAACGGGTGATTCTCCCTGTGTTGAAAGTTTTATTAACAAGATAAAACAAGGGTCGATGGTTCGTATAAAAAGCGAAATGTGTTGCCATCAAATAATGCCAAAATTTATTAACCGTATAAATCATAACCAGTGCCTCCTGCTTTGTGGTCAAATAATTTATCTCTCAACCACTGAGCTGTCGGCTAGCAAATCGGATTGGGAAATCCTTTTTGTGTTCTCTTGGCTGGGTTAAGACTGCCCCCACTGCATACTTTGATGCGTTCGTATGCACATGAAACTCGATGGACCAATTGGGTGGACGTAATATTGGTGCTGAGACAATGCATTTAGTTTTTGGAAAGCTTGTAGGGCCTCCTCCATCCAATGTGATTTTGTTGTGATCTTGTAGATTGGTCGTGCTAACTTCGCAAAGTCTAAAATGAAGATCTGATAGTAGTTAGCGTGACCCATGAAAACATAGACTCCACAGATCATTTTTGGTGGTGACAGATCAACAATGATCCTTATCTTTGACAGGTCTGTGGCGATTCCATTTCTGGATACTATATGGCCAAGAATGAGTCCATGTGTCACCCCAAAACTGACACTTCTCTAGGTTTAAGGATATCTGATATTCACAACATTTCTTTAGCACCTTTTCCAAATTGAATAATTGCTCAGAGTTAGGTCCGTGCATGCATTGATCATCCAAGAATATCTCCAAAATTTTTTGCAAATATTCTTTGAATGTCGCCTGCATAACTCGTTGGAAGGTACTTGGGGCATTACAAAGTCCAAACGACATCATTTTGTAGGCATAGGTTCCCCATTCAGTGGCGAATAATTCCATCATGGAATGTGCGTAGTTTAAACTTTGATGCCATAAGGAGGAGATATTTTTGTAGATCTTCTCTCCATGCTTAGGTACTCTATGATTGTGGATAACAAGAACAAGAAAATAGAGGTTTTTACCAGCACATGCATGATGGTTAATTGATTTACAAAAGAAGGCACAAAGGGAGCTATAATCACATTATTCTCTAGAGGTTGGCATATAAAAGAATCAAGAATTGACGCAAAGAAGGTGGACCCTAGCCACCTACAGAAAATTGAGATTTTGTTTCAAGCTGTGAGCATTTATGCTACATACTCCAATGATGAGTATGATGATTTTTGGAATTATGTGCCAAGGCCATTAAGTTGCAAACTCATCTTGATGGTAGTTACATTTTAGCATGATGGTGGTCATTTGGAGAATATTGTCATTTAGAAGATATCGATACAACATAACTAGCTATTGTATGTAGTTCAATATGCCCCCCTCAGTCTCTCAATGTACAGGGAATTGGCAAAAACCTTACTACAGGCCTAGGATGTTGAAAAGCTTTCTGTAGTTGACTTTTGATGGTCTTTACATGGCTTATTACACCATGTTTCAAATAGTAAGGTTGTCATCATGATTTGTCGCCATCTTGATGTGCAACCTTGTTATAGTGCAATATAGAAGCAACTTTCAGTTTTCTAACATGTTGTTAAATAGCGCAGCCTTTGGGACATTCTATTTTTATAGAAGAATAGCTTCTGAGTCTAACTTGTCACTTTGAAACTTTTTACCAAAGCCTACAAGGTTGCATAATGGTAACATAATTTGTAAGATGTATTTATTATTATTTTTATTAGAATTTTTGATATATTCTAGCTACAAAAAAAAAAAAAAAATACATCACTTTCTCAGTCGAATTGCTTTGTTCATTACTTTTACTATCTAGTTCTCAGCTCGTCTTTGTTACAATAGTTGAAGGCCTATAAAAAGACTTTTGCCAACTTCAAGTATATAGTGATTTCAACTGTGCTCAGTGCTACAAATACAGACACACAATTCTAATAATAAGATGGTACTAAGTGAAACTTGTTATCAACATGCATGTAAAATATGAACTAGATAATGGCATATAGAGGCATGTTACCAAAATTAATGGGAATCCACTTGTGAAGTCATGAATGCTATTAATTATAATAATAATATCCCTCATGCTTTTATTAGAAATGATGGGAAAACCATGATCATAAGAGAAGATTAAAGCTTGTTACAACACCAACATGCACTTCAATAATGAACTAAATAGTAGGTGTTTAGCAGCATGTATGGAGATTAGTCGCGAGCCATGTGAAACAGAATCAGGCATTTCCATGGAGGATCTTATCCACAAGAGGGACGGGGTCAAGAGAATAGAAGAACAAGAAAATTTTCCAAAGGTGCTTCTGATATCAACTTAAGTTGACTTTATAGAATACCTACAATTCCTGAAGTAGGGTGCATAAAAGTTCCTTGCGAAAGTAATCACATTGTTATAGCTTGGATTACGTACTCTTGACGCCTTTCAATTCTTTAAACAGAAAGAATTACTTGCATTTGCTTTGAGAGCTCCAACGCAGGGTTGAGCCTTGGTTCATGGTCGTGACTCATGACGGCATATTCTCCACAAAGCCAGCGGGCTTACGTGGCGAAATAGTTTAATCATTAGATGATGTCATCTCACAAAGCCATATGTGGCAAAAACAGCTTAATCATTGGATGACATCATCTAAAAATGGACTTTCCATTGCACCTGAGGATGAAAAAGGCACATACCTTTAAATGTAGTACACAAACAATGGTGCAAGCTAAATGAGAGAATGTCAATGTACACTAATGCTTTGCTCTTCTTGGAAACCTCTTTTGAGTTATACTAAATGATGTCGATTTTTGAAAAAATTTGTCAGTTCCATTCTTATAGTTTGTCGGTTGACTCACACTATCTCAGGTAACCTGGACCTTCACTCTCTCACTTAACTCACACTATCTCAGGTAACTTGGACCTTCACTCTCTCACTTAAGTGGATCTTCGGATGAGCACCTGATATTTAAAGCTTCTGCATAGTCCATTGCATGCATAATGGACAATTCTTCATGAACCATGATGAAAAACTATCTTTAGGAAGATAAGATTCACTATAAAAACATAATAAAGTACACAATTAACTTCAAAGTTAATGGAATTGGCCCATTTTACAATGCCTAACCATCAATCATCAATCTCTTTGCCTTTCACCATCATGTGTTCCCCTTGGACAAGGCAAGGGTGAACTCTCACGGGCATAAAACCTACATGAGAATTTTACCATATATTTTAAGCCTGATGAGTCTAAATTGGCTCTTTTTGTTTTGGAAATGAAGAGGTCTAGATACGAGGAATAGGAAGTAGTGGACAATCCACATCAAATAAATTAGGATGACATTACATCCCTTTTTGAGGCAGAGGCCATAGAAAGCTTAAAGCTTGATGCTCGAGGTTTTACCGCGTGCGTAAAAGTCACACTTAGTTTTTTTGTTGACTCATTTATAAACACTTGTCATGCATGGATTGCTTTAGGCTCTAAAGCCCATTAGCTTCTTATGTAGAAAGAAAGGAGAAATATTATGCCATATAATGCCCTAAAACATGAACTACACTATTTTGCCAGGTTTCTACATATTTTACGAGCAAATCACATAACACAATATTCTTCTACCTTGCATGATGAGGGGAGGGAAGGTTTAAACAACTCTTTGTGTATTAGGCACATGACACATCATTTGTGGTAGAAGATTCACAAACATGATTTTCAGTATTATTAACCAATGGATCATAGAGAGTCTAACCCAGGTGGGTGAGCCAAACTCAAGCATGATACACCAACTCACCATGTGTGGGAAGATCACATATGTAACAATCATGACAAAATCTTGAGGTGAACATTATGGTGGAATGTATAGGCATAATGCCACGGTCGCTAATAAATATATATATATATATATATATATATATATTTTTAAAACATTGTAAAAATATATTCTCAAGCTTGCATTATGCAAGAGAAGGTACAGTCCCAAGGGCCTTATTTTTCCTATGTCAAGGCCTAGAGGGCAAGGCCTTGCAGACCACTAGAGAAAGGTTCTTGGAGCCCCCCACAAAATTGTAATTGAATTTTAAAGCTTGTTTTATCTTTCTCTTGTATTAAAATCTTGATTAGTTTCTCTTAAAAAGGTGAACAAGGAAAAAGTTTCACATGAGAGTCAAAAGTACTTCCATGTGAGAATAGAGAAATACTAGGTCTGCATAGGCTAAAGGATTAGATTGCCATGTAGACATAAACTTGCAACTCGAAAGCACAAAAAGAAAAGTACACCTCACTTAGGAAGGATTGTATGTTCTTCAAATTCCATGAGAGAGAGAGAGAGAGAGAGAGAGAGAGAGAGAGAGAGAGAGAGAGAGAGAGAGAGAGAGAGAGAGAGAGAGAGAGAGAGAGAGAGAGAGAGAGAGAGAGAGAGAGAGAGAGAGAGAGAGAGAGAGAGAGAGAGAGAGAGAGAGAGAGAGAGAGAGAGAGAGAGAGAGAGAGAGAGAGAGAGAGACTTTTGTGCATGCAGAAAGCTAGAATAAGAGCTAATAGTGAGCATATGGAGATGCCATTTGATCATCAAGATGGGCAACTATGGTTAAACAAGGAGGCCATAAGAAGTTATTCAAGGTCATTATCATCAACTTTGGAATCATCATCATCAAGTGATCTTGTCGAGGGTAGTGATGAGCAAAGGGAAAGAGGGCTTGTGGATGAAGCTGATTACAATGGTCCAATCACTCACCCTCCTGGTAAAGGACATTGAATTCAATGGCATATACTAGTTGTGCATTGAACATTTGGCTAATTTTTTGGTGTAGGTGAATTGAGATCGAGCCATATAAACACGTGCATCTAGTCATGTCTCACATAAATTCCACTCCATATCAAAATAAAAATGTTTCAAGCATAGCCAAATTGGATAAGGGTGTTACGTGCCAACAATGAGCCTATCATTTATGAATCTTGGCCTATGCAAAGGCATGATATTGATTATGTGGTTTTCAACTTTGGCCCTTGTAAAATCTGCATGATTTTGGATTTGAGCCATGTATAAATCATGATCGCGAGCAGTTCTAGTTGATAATCATTAGCCTTGCGCCTTGCACAATATGGTATGTGTAGGTGTCTTATTTAATGGATTTATTTATAGCTTTATCGCTTTGTTGAACTTGCGATGTGATCTTGTTTGATTAGCATTGCATATGGATTTTATGCTAACTTTAGCATAAGTGTTAGATGGTCTTTCCATTGACCTTTACCGATGTAAGATCATTTCAAAAGTTACAATAAACCAAAAATTACTAGAGGTTATTGGACAGACATCCTACAAAGCTCTTCCTTTCAAGTTGCATGGGTGGAAGCAAGGGACAAATAAAGAGACTTTTATTATCACACTCTATATGCCTACACATATCAATTTTAAGAGAAGGTTTGCATGCTTATATGACTTGCCCTTTGGTACATTGACTCCTAGTAGAATAACTTGCAATAGATAGACATCACACATTATGAAAATAAGTGATATAGAATCCCCGACATATGTCGAATCATTCAAACAAGTATTTTTATTCATAAGGCAGCATATTAGAGTCTTTGTTGTTTTTAAGTCTATGATGCATATCCAATCAATTTAACACGGATGCTTAGCCAACACGCCTATATAAGCTTTGGAAATCCCCAATTTTTTAAATGCCAAGAGATAGTTTCAAAAACATTTTCTCACTTTGAAAGACCATGATGTCCTCATCAAGGAAAGAGTTGGCTTGACTAGAAATCCTATAGATTGCATTAGCATAAACTTGAGAATCTCTATTGACTTTGTAACCAAGTGCTTGAAATCTATTCGCCAACTTTATTGATGTTACAACATTTTTAGAGCTTTCTAAGCATATGATATCCTAGCTTGCAATCTTTTAGATATAGCACTAGTATTTAAATATTAGGTCTTAACTTGGGATAGGGCTTAAGTCTAAGTTCGGCTATTTTTCAAACCTTTGATTAGCTTAAGATCCATAACGACCAATAAGGTGTTTGACGTTTCTTGCATGCATGTTACATTAGGTACTATGATATCACAAAATTACAATATAAAGGAAAAACTACAAAAGATCTTGTTGATTGTGAAATGTTTTTTACGAATCCACATACTTTCTAGATTTGCAAGGGGGTTTTGGGCAGATCTAGCCCATTGCACTACTTACTATCAATAGTGATAAATGGATTATTCTTGATACTACAATGTTAGAATCATTTTGTTTTAAAAATTGATGATGTTAAGAATTCATTAAAAAATAGTACATGCTCAAAAATAGTTCGATTAAGCTGGTTTGTTTTTTAAATATATTTGTGAGATTTTTTTCAAGTGTAAGAGTACATAGAACTCCAACTATGGTCGTTTGTAAATTTATTGGATGATATTTGAGCTTATGGACAAAGGTTGAGATCATAGGTGTTTGTTAAGGTTTCTTGATCAACTTGGCACAACTACTCTTATATTATTGCTTTATCAAACTTCTTTTTAATGCAATAATCTTTTAATCATTTTTCTTTGAAAGTACGTAAAAGACAAGAGTGTCATATCAAATGCAAAAAAAATGAAAAAAACTAACCAGATACTGGAGGAACAATGAAATTAATCATTAGTGTATCACAATTATATGATCAATATTCAAATGGCAATAAAAACAACAAGATCATTGTTCTATATCACTGTAGCATCAACTACACATTGCTTGTTGAAAGACAATGTTTAAATTTAACAATCCATATGTATATTAATGAAAATCCCAAAAATGGGTTGTGTACATGTCTGATTGCATCTTTCTTTTGATCAAAATATAAACATGTATATCTATGTTTGAAATCGTATGTAATCAAACATTATATTAAGTAGTTTTTCTATTTCTTTTTTTGAACTAGGAGAAGCTTGTAGTAGAATTGCTTACTCATGTCCTTTTTTTATATCAAATCCTTGTATGCTTACTCCATTCATGTTATTTCTCTCTTCTATGTTCGAAAGAATTTTACTATCCGTCTCTCTATATATTAAAACATCTACATCTCATGTGACATGAAATGCAATTAAAGCATGAGCAATGGTTTGTTTAGGAGCATGCATGTCCTCATCTCGAAGAACAAATATCTTGCCATTAGAAACAATAGCCTTGAACAATTCTTGTCACAAGTCAAATACTTCATCAAGGGTGTATTGATCAAGAGTAAATTTTAATTACTAACACTATGGACTGTTGTCCGATTCTGGGAACGACATGGAATATTCTAGAATATGGCAAGAGGCTTCTGCAATAAGCCCAAACAATACATAAATAAGTAGAGAGTCAGAAGTATTAGAAACAGGCGACCAGTTGGCATCTTGCGTGTGTGAGTCCAACATTGGGCCTTAGGCTAATAAATGCCATGGAGCACAATTATTCAATAAAGTATTTTGAACTTAGCTTTTGTAAGTTCTTAAATTGGGAAACACAACTTGACCTCAAGAAACACAAAGTGATCTTGACGATCAAGATAGTGATCTTGATGGAACTTCAATAGCCAAACAGAGTGAAGGGGGCTCACCTCTCAAATTTATAAGAGGGAGCCATTTCCCATGTATTTCTTCTTCTTCTACTCATGTCCGTGTCTCTTTCGACTCTCTCTCTCTCTCTCTCTCTCTCTCTCTCTCTCTCTCTCTCTCTCTCTCTCTCTCTCTCTCTCTCTCTCTCTCTCTCTCTCTCTCTCTCTCTCTCTCTCTCGCTCTAAGAAAACCATGGAGAGATCATTAAGATCCGTAGGTAGGTCTCCTTTCGTTGTTCACCTCCCTTGAGAAGACCAACCTTTTGAGGAGAAGATCTAGAGCCAAGAACGCCTAGATAAGCACAGATAAACGAAACCGAGAAAAGACCAAAAAGAGAGATAGCATCCAAGATGAACATCGCACCAATATAGGCTATTCCATAATCCGATCCAAAGCTAAGACTGACAACCTTAGCAAGCCTAGATCCCCACTCCTATTTCATCGCTTAGCCCTCTCCCTCAGTTGGATCGAAGCCCAATACTACACGATAGAACCCCTTCTTTGCCCTTAGGTCAGATCGATTAGGGAGGCACAGAAAGAGTCCAACATATTTTTTTGGCGCCGTTGCCGGGGAGACGGTGCTAAACAGTCCTAGGAGTGATTTTTTAGTTTGCATTTTTCTGCTATTTTCTCTCTTTTTGACAGGTTTATTACTCGCTTACAGGTGTTTTTCCACTTTTTCCTTCTCCTCTTTGCTCGCCACTTCTCCATAGAGCTAGACAAGGTCCAAACTCTTTTATGTGAGCTCGACGAGTTATAAGTTATAACTCGCCATCAGTACTTTTACTTGCCCATCCACCTTTTACTCGCTAGACCATTTTTTTTCCACTTTTTTCTCATCCACTTCACTCACCATCAGGGCTGAGTGATCAACAAGCTCAGAGGCATCTTTTTGGTGATCGGTGAGTTATAAATTTATTACTCGTGCTCAGAGCTATTACTCGTCATTTTGGATTTTTTCGTCATTTTTTTTTATTCCTGTTCTTTTTATTACTCGTCAGTTATAACTCGCCAACAGGGATTTATAACTCATCATCAGAGTTTTTTCATTTTTTGTTCACTATCTTTAGTCGCCATCAAAGCTATTACTCACACCCAGTATAACTCGCCTACTCGCCCTCATTTACTCGGTTATAACTCGCCAACATGGATTTATAACTCATCATCAGAGTTTTCTCATTTTTTGTTCACTATCTTTACTCGCCATCAAATCTATTACTCGCGCCCAATATAACTCGCCTCATTTACTCCTCCTCATTATGTTAAAAATTCACAATTCTAGCTTGACTAGTTTTGGTCATATGACTTGTAAATAGTTAGATGGTCATGATGTGGCTTGTCACACGTGCCAAATAGCATAGGATTCCATTCATAAGGATGTTCTCAAGTAGACCTAAGTGTTAGAACCTTTGGAATGAGTCCAAATTATGCTTAGATACAAGGGAGAAAAAATAGGAGCTATTTTTGGTAATTTTTGCATTGTTGAGGGATCTCCAAGATTCCAACCCTAACTTGGTAGGGATGAAAGATCCACCAAAATTAGAATTAGGGATAGGTTTAGGGCTACTCATACCTGCCCAAAACCATGATGGATCATGTATATATAGGTGATGATATCTCACCAAAATCAATCAAGCAATTTCATGTTTTTTCTCTCATAATGGTGCAATTGCTCTCTATGTTCATAATTGTTTGAGTACTTGTGATTACTAATGATTATAGGATTGAATGTAGGTCTGGTGTATAGTACTCAGACTGTGGGAGGCCGTACTTTCACACGTGTGAAGCCTTCTTCAAGGATTTGGGCCATTTAGTGAGGTTCAAGCATAGATTTTTGATGGATTTTGATGGTTCAACTTGTGCTAATCTTATGAAATCATAATCTATTGTTTCCCTCATCATTTCAAGTGTTTTAGGATCCTTATTTGCTGTAATTTTTACATGGTATCAGAGCCTAAAGGCTGAAATGAGCTAAATCCTTGGTTTTCATTCAATTTGATCACAATTTTTGATCTAAATCTTGTGTAGATTGGATCTTAGCATCTAGTATTGATTCTAGAACCCAAAGTGAGTCAAATACATTGGAGATTGGTGTTGTGTGACTTCATTTGCAGGTGTTTAGGTGTCTAAAACCAGAGGCAAAGTTGAATTCAATTCACATTACCAAGATAGCAAGTTTTGCTTGCTCCAAGCATTGATTTCTAAGCGAGTTTTGGAGGTGATTTCATAGAGGAGGCTTTCTAGCATTCAATGAGAGGGAAAATCAGAGTTTTGAGGACTCTTCAAGGCTGTTCTAAGGTGTAGTAGGCACCTCCTAAAGTGATTTAGGTTTAGTCCAACCATTGCTTGACTTATGCACCAAATTAGATCAATTTTTCATCAATTTTGATCATTTTTTGCTTGTGATTGGATAGTAGATTGTGTTGCATCCTCATTAAGTTCCATTTAGATCTTTTACAAGTGATTTTGGAAGTATATTAGGTTGCTGAAATTCACTCTTGATCAGATCATTTGGAAGCTTTAATATTCTTTATAGAAAGAGGGGCAATTCTACTAGTATTGTCTACTTCAGTCAAGCAAGTGCATTGTTTCTAGTATTCTATGATTTGATTTTGTTAGAGATCATTCTTAGATCTTTATAGGAAGTCTATTACTGATCTTTTCAGGTCCCTAAGAAGTGGGATAAGGTAGACCTTCAATCAAATCAATAGAAGTAACCTTCATTTGTGTCAAGTCCTTGATTAGGAGACTAGATGGCATCTATAAATGCATATCTTTTGGATACTAATGAAAGGCTCAACAAAACTAACTATTCCATATGGAAAGTTAGAATGGAATCCATCATGATCATGCAAGATCTGATGGAAATTGTAAATGGTAAGGAGGGTGAACCTATTCATCCTCAAGAAAAAGCCAAATACATCAAGAGGTGCAATGTTGCACTACATTGCATAAAAATGAATGTTGCAAATGAACTCTTAAGAGAGGTAGGAGATTGCACTTCAGCTCAAGATGCTTGGGAGACTTTGCAAAAGGTCTATGAATCCAAGAACCAAACTAGAATGTTAGCTTTGAAGAATCAAATCTATAGAAGCTATCAAAAGAAAGGAGAGAGTGCACATACTTTTGTCCTAAGAGTAAAGGAATTGAACAAAGAGATAGCCTTTATAGGTGACCCTATCAAGGATGAAGAGCTTGTTCAACTCATATTGAATGGACTAAGCTTTGAATTTGACAATTTGGTTTAGGGATATGCAATTTTGGGTAAGCTACCCACACTTGAAGAACTCCAAGGCACACTCATGGCCGAGGAATCAAGAAGGAGCCAAATGCAAGAGAGGATGGATAGGCTTTCCATCCAAGGTGGAGATGACCAAGCTCTCTTCACCAAAGGCAAAGGCAAGTACAAAGGCAAAGGATCAACATTCAAGAAGTCTACAAAGCTTGAGGATCAAGAAGGACCCTCAAAGGCATCTCCATCAACCACCAAATTCAAGAAGGACAAATCAAAGGTGAAGTGCTTCTATTGTAGCAAGATGGGGCATTATGCCTCGGAATGCTTCAAGAGGAAGCAAGATCAAAGCCAAGCCAACATGAGCAAAGAGGAGGAGGAGGAGAGTTCACATGAGGACTCTCTCATGATGTCCATATTTTCTTCAACAAGCTTCAAAGGAGAAGATCCTTGGTGGATTGACTCGGGTGCTAGTTCACACATGACTAGTAAAAGGGAGTTTTTCTCTTCTCTCTTATCTTATGATGGACCTATAAAGTCTATCTATACAGCAAATGATGAAGCTTGTAAGATTGAAGGAGTTGGTAGCATTCCTCTTTGCTTAGGGTCTTCCAAAAAGATCAACATAGAAGGTGTTTTGTACATTCCTACAATAACAAAGAATCTACTAAGTGTTGGCCAAATGGTAGACAATGGTTTCAATGTTGACTTTGCTTCAAATGAATGTTTCATCAAGAAGAAGGGTAAGATGTGGCTAAGGGCACTAAACTTAGCAAACTTTATAAGTTGGATGCATTTGTGGATACTAATGTTGTCATGTTGGCCAAGAAGAGCAAGATATCTACCTTTACTTTATGGCACAAAAGACTTGGACATGTCAACTCGGGTTCCATGGAGGCTATGATCAAGGAGGAGTATGCTTTAGGCCTACCAAGGTCTATTGGGAAGGAAGACAAGGTTTGTGAAGCTTGTGCCTTATCCAAGGCACATAAGAAGGTGTTTCCTAACTCCATCACAAAGTCATCTCATCCTCTTGAACTCATACACTCGGATGTGCACATTGCTAGCACCAAATCTAATGGAGGTTCATCCATGTTTTTAACCTTCATTGATGACTACTCAAGATATTGTTGGGTGTTCTTACTTTCCTTCAAGTCTCAAGTATTTGATACTTTTGTAAAGTTCAAGTTGTTTGTGGAAAAGCATCATAATCATAGCATCAAGATTCTTAGAAGTGACAATGGTGGAGAATTCATCTCCAATGAGTTCAAGGCCTTTTGTGAGGAGGAAGGGATCAAGAAAGAGACTTCTTGTCCTTACACTCCTCAACAAAATGGAGCTGCTGAAAGAAGGAATAGAACATTATGTGAATGCTCTAAGGCTTTAAGATTAGATGCTTGTTTGCCCAAATCCTTTTGGGGTGAGTCTCTTGTATGTGCAAACTACTTGATGAATAGGGTGTCTTGCAAAGCAATTGAGGGCAAAACTCCTTATGAGATGTTGTATGGAAAGAAGCCCAATCTTAATCACTTGAAAGTTTTTGGGTGTATATGTTATGTGCATGTGCCATTGGAAACAAGAACCAAGGAGGATCCATCTTCCACAAGAGGGATCATGCTTGGATATGCAAGCTCAAGCAAGGGCTACAGAGTTTATCTCCCATCCTTGAACAAATTTGTTGTTTCAAGGGATGTCATCTTTGATGAACATCATATGCATATGCTTGAAGAAGGCTCAAGTGCTCCAACAATCAAGAAGAAGATGGCCGAGGAGCAAGATCTTGGTTTTGAGGAGGAGCTCATGGAGGAGCAAGCACCAAACCCACCTATCACACCAAGGAGATCTTCAAGGGCAAAAGTGGAGCCAGCAAGGCTCACATATCAAGGCAAAGGACAACAAGTTGAGGGTATCTCATCCACTTCTTATGCTTTATCTAGTTTTGAAGAACCATCTAATGTTGAAGATGCATTGAACTCCAAAGAATGGTATAAAGCTATGTTGGATGAGTATGATGCCTTGATTGAGAATGAAACTTGGTTGCTTGTTGAGAGACATCAAAGGAATGTAATAGGATGCAAGTGGGTCTTCAAGCTTAAGCTGAATGCAAATGGGAGTGTTAACAAACATAAAGCAAGATTAGTTGCAAAAGGTTATGCTCAAGAGAGAGGGATAGACTATGAGGAAACTTTTGCACTCGTGGCCAAGATGGTCACAATAAGGCTAATCATTGCACTTGCATCACATTTTGGATGGATTCTATGTCAAATGGATGTCTCTAATGCTTTCTTGAATGGTTTTTTGGAAGAGGATATCTATAGGGAGCAGCCACAAGGGTTCATCAAGCATGGAATGGAGAACAAAGTATGCCATCTCCAAAGAAGCATCTATGGCTTGAAGCAAGCCTCGAGATCTTGGAATGCAAGACTACATTGCTATCTTATTTCACTTTCTTTTGTTCAAAGTGAATATGATCCCACTCTTTACATTAAATTTGATGATGTTGGTATTGTACTTTTACTCATTTATGTAGATGACATCATCATTAGTGGAAATAGTGTTGATGGTATTGAAAAAATCAAGATAGATCTATCCTTAGAGTTCAAGATGGTAGATCTAGGGTGTCTTCACTTCATCTTAGGCATAGAGGTACTTAGAGGGTCTGATTTTATTTTTATAAGTCAAGTAAACTATGCTCAAAGTCTTTTGAAGAAGTTTAAGATGGAAGTATGCAAAAGTGTTGACACACCAATGGAGCAAGATGTAAAAGTGCCAAATGAAGATGACTTCATGGACATCACTTTGTTTAGGCAACTTATAGGCTCCTTAATGTGGATCACTATAACTAGACCAGATCTTAGCTTTAGTGTATGTAGGTTGAGACAATCCATGCAAAAGCCATTGAATATCCATTGGAAAAAGGCTAAGAGGATTCTAAGATACATCTCGGGTACATTGGATTTTGGGATTTTACATAGAGGAGATGTGATTAACCTTCATTTTTGCAGGGGACAAGAGGGATAGGAAATCAACAAGTGCCTATTCAACTTTCATAGGAGAAGGTGTGGTTTCATGGCTTTCAAAAAAGCAAGAAACTATATCTCTATCTTCAACCGAGGCCGAGTACAAAGCTTTGACAACCACTACAAAGGAGGTACTTTGGATCAAGAGATTATTGGTGGAACTAAAGATCATGGATTCAAAGGAGGCACCAATCATCTACAATGACAATATATCAGCCCAACACCTTGCATCTAACCCAATCTTCCATGCAAGATCTAAGCACATTGAGATATGCCATCACTTTGTGAGAGAAATGGTGCAAGCCAAGGAGATTGCTTTGGAGCATGTTCCAAGCAATGAATGTGTAGCTGATCTACTTACTAAACCACTTCAAAAGACACCTTTTATGAAGTTCAGATCATCACTTGGAGTGATTAGTAAAGCAATGATTGAACCAAGCTAGATAGTGAGGAGGAGTGTTAAAAATTCACAATTCTAGCTTGACTAGTTTTGGTCATATGACTTGTAAATAGTTAGATGGTCATGATGTGGCTTGTCACACGTGCCAAATAGCATAGGATTCCATTCATAAGGATGTTCTCAAGTAGACCTAAGTGTTAGAACCTTTGGAATGAGTCCAAATTATGCTTAGATACAAGGGAGAAAAAATAGGAGCTATTTTATTGAATTTCACACGTGTGGATTGTCCACTACATGTACTTGTGATCTCCTAAGGTGTGTAGATGCACCAAGATCAAGACTAGATTGAGATTCAAGATCTATCTTTGATTCTATGGCAAAAACACACTACTACATGCATTCAATCACTTCCAACTCTCACTCACACGTGTGGGAAGTGTTCCAAAAGTATTCTAAGTAAAAACAAGCTGCTCTCCTCGGGTAGAGAGAGAAAAACCATCAAGAGCTCTCGGGTAGAGAGAGAAAGCTAGAAATTCAATGACACTCAAAATCCACTCAATCTCAAAATCAATTAGATCCAAAAGGAGGAGTACAATGATACTAATAGATTCATGAGCTACCACTATGCTTAACTATGATTGGATCACACTTTGACACCTCTTAATCCTATTGGACCATTGATCCATGCACCTCTAAATTCTATTGGACTATATTCAAGCACACCTCAATTTTCTATTGGACCTCACAAGGTTCCACCTCTAAATCCTATTGAACCTCTTAAGCTTCATCAAACAAAAGCATGATACTTGTCTACACTCTAATTGGAACAAGTTTGGCTCTATTTTGGCTCAATATTGGCATTACAAGTGGAAATGGATAATTTGCCATCTATGCCAAATTTGACCCTATCAACATCCTACACCTAAATGCTTGACTACAAAATTCTATGAGACCCCTATATCAAACATTTTGATTTACTTTACAATTCTCCACACGTGGGAACATCCTCCACACATGTGAGATTCACTTACAAACTTCTATCATAAAAAATACCAAGCTATATTTTTGCCAATTTCTCACACTCCTCCTCAAAAAATAGCTTGGAAAGGTACTAGATCACTTGAGAAGTTTGTAAATCTTTTTGAGTGGATCCTTTGGTATGCATAAGAAGTGAAGATCAGCCAAGGGATCCATCATAGCAGCACCCTCACCATATCCATGATAAGATCTCTTTGGTAGAGATCTCTTGCCAATGCCTTTGAAGAGTGCTCCACCAATATGCCACTATTATCATGGGCTTCCTCCATGCTTGATGATGATCTTTGCCTTGAAAGTTCCACTTGCATGATGGATGCACCATAAATAGAGAAATCTGAGGCTTCCAAGCCTCATAAGGATCATGGAGATCAAGATCATAAGATGTGAAACAATGATGATTATCAAGATTATGCTTTCTAGCTTGACTAGTCCACATACAATGAACTATATCCATGATGGATCTAATCTTGATATAAAAGACTATCTTGATCTTTTTTAGGCTAGTTACTCTCTCAAGGATGTAAGTGTCCACTTTGGATGCTTCACTTAATCTCAAGAGGAGTTTACAATTTGCCTCAAAACATGTGAAAACATGATTTTCAAAAAAGTGAGTACCAAGCTCAATCTTGTTCTTACTAGAACCAAGAGCATACTTTAGACAATACAATATCTTGCTTTCAAAAAGTATTGGAAACACATCTAAGTCAATAATGACAAGAAACATGTCCATACCATAAGCATCATACAAAATTAGTATAGCTTTTCTTGAACTTTGAGATCCAAAAAATTCAATGAAGCAAGATAGCATTTCAAGCAAAGGAAGAGAAGCATATATGAATGTGTTGTAGTAGATACAACATGAAAGATGCCCCTCTTTGCCATGTAAGGTGAGCCATAAAGACTCGGCCATGCATCTTGAAGATCTTCTTGAAATCATATGAAGAAGAAACTCCTCCTCACACATTGGCCCCATCATAACTTGAATACCTTTAAAAAGGATAACTTGTGATGCTTCTTGAGAAGCCTTGATCTCGGCCACTTCCAAGATTGAATCTTCATGCAATATGACATCTCTATTCACGATCACATTTGAAATAGAGAGTGTAAAGACACTAAAGGCCTCCTTGATGGATGAGTATCCAATCATGATCCATGAGCTTGGATCATCCTTCCTTCTTGTTTCCAAGGGAATATGTGCAAAGCAAGCACTACCAAGTTCACTAAGGTGATCAACCTTAGGCTTCATCTTGAATAAAACTTCATATGGTGCTATTCCTTCAAGAGCTCCAATACTCCTCAAAGCTTTGATCTTCAATGAGAATTTCTTCTCAACATATGCTTTGAATAATAAGGAATAATCATACACCATAATACTTGAAGAGAGAAGATATGTGCATCTTGTGTAATCCTCCTCCTTTGAAATATTGGAAATATAAGAAACATCAAGAGAGTTTGCACTCTCACTTGGATCCAATTTGTAGATGCCTTCAAATCTTGATCCATATGCAAGGATCTCACCATCCTTCTTAATCACACAATTGTCAATATTGAAATTGACATCAAAGCCACTATCAAGAAGTTGGCCAACACTTAAGATGTTCTTTGTAAGCTTTGGGACAAAAAGAACATTGTTGAGAAAGAGATCTTTAGAAGATGCAAGCTTCAAGGGAATAATCCCTACTCCTTCAATATTGCACTCATGCTTACTTGCAAAGTATATGGTCTTCTTGACTCCATCATAAGGCATAATAGATGAAAAAAAGTGCTTGGAGCCACACATATGTGAAGATGCTCCACTATCAATATACCATGAGTCATCCTTGTTGAAGGTGGAAGAGGAGAAGCTTGATGCCATAAGAGAGCCTTCTCCATCACTTGCAATATAGTCTTCTTTCTCATTGGTGATGTTGGCTTGATTGAGTTGATTCTTCTTCTTGAAGCAATTGGTGGCATAATGGCCTTTCTTGCCACAATAAAAGCACTTGATCATCTTCTTCTTGAGATTTGAATTAGAAGCATGAGAGGTATCCTCCTCCTCTCCATCTTGGTCTTTAGCTTTGTCATTAGAGAAGTGATGGTGTTGCTTCTTACTCCTCTCTTTGTGCTTGGCAAATAAAACTTTGCCATCATCATGATTGAGTGATAGCTTGTCCATCCTCAAGAGTTTGTACTCTTGTCTTGATTCTTCAGAAATAAGCACACTTTGAAGGGCCTCCAAACTTGGTAGCTCCTCCTTAGTAGCATAGGATTGGACAAGGTTGTCATATTCATCTCTCAAGCCATTGAGAATGACTTGGACTAGCTCACTTTGATTGATTGAGTCACCAATACATGCAAGCTCCCTATGAATATCCTTGACTCTCAAAACATAATTAGATGCACTCTCATCACTCTTTTGACTACTTTGGAATATTTGATTTCTAAGAGTGAGAAGCCTAGAGGTGTTCTTAGCCTCATAGATGGACTTGAGACAATCCCAAGCTTCCTTGGATGTAGAACAATCACCAATCTCCCTCAATATCTCATTAGAGACATTCATCTTAATGTAGTGGAGAGCCATCCTAGCTCTCTTCTTGTATTTTTGTACTTCTTGAAGGACTTGAGGCTCCTCCTCAATCCCAAGTACAATGTCCATCACATCTTGGAGTATCAAGATGGACTCCATCCTCAACTTCCATATTGAATAATTGGAAGTAGACAATCTCTCACTTGGTTGCAACAAGTATGAACTCATTGAAGTCATGTAAAGTGGAGATAAATAAAAGTGATGAACAAAAAATGTTGCTTCTCTCTCACTATAGGATCCAATAATGGTGTGCTACCATCTCCTATGCAAGATCTTGCAACAAACTGTGAGATGATTCTCACTAGCTATCTCAATCTTTCCAAACCTAGATCTACTTCACATCAAATGATGGAGTATGGGCAAAGTTAGGATCAAACACTCTTAGCACGTGTGAAATACACTAAGAAACCAAATTTGACTCAAATACAATGATATTGCATGAAACAAAATGGCTAAGATCTCAAAACAGTGCCTAGATCACATATAGATGAGATTGGTAAGCATTCAACTGTGATTTTGGATCAAACAAGCAATCTTTTGATCAAACAAAATGTGTCCACCCAGGTCTAGGTGCCCTACCTAACCCTCTTCAAAATCTTATAACTTTTGATTGGCTCAACCAAATGGAATGAAACTGATTGCATCAGAAACTAGACAAAAATAGCTTCAAAACAAGCTATCAAGCAAGATAAATGGATCAAACATGAGAGAGAACTTCCAAACTGAGATTGGATGTTCCTCACACGTGTCTGAGCACCTGATTCCATACAGTACCAGGTCAGACCCAATCAATGTCCTTTTGATCTCTTTTGATCCAAGATTGAACAAGATAGCTAGGAAAATGGGCCTTGACAACTTCTAGCTCAAGATTGATGAAAATTTTTCACTTAGATGGATCAAAATGCATGGTAACCTTAGGTAGGCTCTGATAACATGTTGAATTTCACACGTGTGGATTGTCCACTACATGTACTTGTGATCTCCTAAGGTGTGTAGATGCACCAAGATCAAGACTAGATTGATATTCAAGATCTATCTTTGATTCTATGGCAAAAACACACTACTACATGCATTCAATCACTTCCAACTCTCACTCACACGTGTGGGAAGTGTTCCAAAAGTATTCTAAGTAAAAACAAGCTGCTCTCCTCAGGTAGAGAGAGAAACCATCAAGAGCTCTCGGGTAGAGAGAGAAAGCTAGAAATTCAATGACACTCAAAATCCACTCAATCTCAAAATCAATTAGATCCAAAAGGAGGAGTACAATGATACTAATAGATTCATGAGCTACCACTATGCTTAACTATTATTGGATCACACTTTGCCACTTCTTAATCCTATTGGACCATTGATCCATGCACCTCTAAATTCTATTGGACTATATTCAAGCACACCTCAATTTTCTATTGGACCTCACAAGGTTCCACCTCTAAATCCTATTGAACCTCTTAAGCTTCATCAAACAAAAGCATGATACTTGTCTACACTATAATTGGCACAAGTTTGGCTCTATTTTGGCTCAATATTGGCATTACAAGTGGAAATGGATAATTTGCCATCTATGCCAAATTTGACCCTATCAACATCCTACACCTAAATGCTTGACTATGAGATTCTATGAGACCCCTATATCAAACATTTTGATTTACTTTACAATTCTCCACACGTGGGAACATCCTCCACACATGTGAGATTCACTTACAAACTTCTATCATAAAAAATACCAAGCTAGATTTTTGCCAATTTCTCACATATTTTTGGTAATTTTTGCATTGTTGAGGGATCTCCAAGATTCCAACCCTAACTTGGTAGGGATGAGAGATCCACCAAAATTAGCATTAGGGATAGGTTTAGGGCTACTCATACCTACCCAAAACCGTGATGGATCATGTATATATAGGTGATGATATCTCACCAAAATCAATCAAGCAATTTCATGTTTTTTCTCTCATAATGGTGCAATTGCTCTCTATGTTCATAATTGTTTGAGTACTTGTGATTACTAATGATTATAGGATTGAATGTAGGTCTGGTGTACAGTACTCAGACTGTGGGAGGCCGTACTTTCACACGTGTGAAGCCTTCTTCAAGGATTTGGGCCTTTTAGTGAGGTTCAAGCATAGATTTTTGGTGGATTTTGATGGTTCAACTTGTGCTAATCTTATGAAATCATAATATATTGTTTCCCTCATCATTTCAAGTGTTTTAGGATCCTTATTTGCTGTAATTTTTACACATTACTCATCTCATTACTCGCCTCATTACTCGCCCACTGTCCATTACTCGCCCTCCTCTATAAAGAAAAAAAAAAAAGGAGAGGTCTCATCGGCTAATGACTTGAGACGCCAATCACCCGCTCAATCGCAAACAAGTCATATCGTCGCCGGGGCCTCATCAAGGAGGCCCCGGACCCCACCCGCCCGACACCATAGTTACCATTGTTCCTCCACATCAGTTGCCATCTACGCCGTCACAATGTACATTTTTTTCCATCTCCATTCTGTGTAACGTTCATCTTGTTCACCTGTGATATCCATTTGTCAAATCCATCTGTTTGTAACTACATCTGGTATATGTTAAATTCACCTGTTATATCCATTTGTTACTGTGACTTTTAGTTTTTTATTATTCATATTTTTTCATCCATATTGATCAATTTTTTATTTATTTACTCTTTTCTTTCTTCTTTTTTATCGTTTCCAAAAAAGAAAAAATTGGAATGCCACCATTGTATTGACACTGAAGCAATTCAACACGTAGCTATCTCTACTACACTCCACTGTCTAGTTATGGCAACTCCACTTGCACGGTTGTCTGAAGTACAAATGTTCTCTGATGAAACTATTCAACAATACACTTATGGAATGTACAACATCGTGAAGAGTTGTGATCCACCTCTACCTTTGGGAATCATAATGATGAACTACTATGCCAAACTGCTCAACGAGATCAGATCATACATGGCAGACTTGGCATCCTATACTTCATTTGTACAAATTTGTTAAGTGGATCATCCCTATTCTATTGCTGCATCATCTAATGGGACATCAGAGGAACCAAAATCCACAACGTTAGCCAATCATGCAAGAGAGGAAGACATGGCCTCACAATGGAGTCAAGAGGCAGAACCAAGTGCCGCATGTCACAAAATTGACCAAGATCAGCAAAAGGATGACTAACCTGAGCCTAAGTCTTGCAGAATGAAAAGTCTTTAATCGGACCAGTGTGGATACTATTTTGGAGATCATGCAGGCACTAAATGTCCAGTACGAAACCCTCGGTTGAAAAATCAAGGGCATAATGCAGACTATAAGGTTGGAGATCAGAATAAAAAAAGGTCAAACTTAATGACGAGCCAACAAGAGAATCATTCAACGGATGTCAAGAGTTTTGTCCCGAGCACATCAAAACAGTCCTCAACAGGAAAAGGTGGAGTGGTTGTGTTGGTAATATCGTCAGGCTTGTCCTTATCACCTCCGAGGGGATGGTATTCTGCACATGGTATGATGTTTTGGATGTGGTGGAAGACATCATCGATCAGAATACCCACATCGAGGTGATCGAACAGTCTTTTTACCTTGGTGTCACAATGCGGCGTCAACCATCCATGTCTAGATTGTCCATTGAGACAATTACAAAAAAGCTAAGATGGCATTATCTTACAAGGACCAGCATCAGACAAATCCACTCAAGATGCACTACAAACGAAAAATTTTAGTGCCACCTAATTTTGAGATGAGTGGATTATACGACAATCCTCCCAAATCCAAAAAGTGCACAGAGTCACCTCAAACTCAAACAACCACAACATCACAAAATACGGAGATGGTAGAATCATCAAAAAAATTGTATTAATAAAAATTACGAGAATTATACCCAGCCTTCTACAACAAACAGTGGATGCTACATTACAACAGGTACCTATGGCAACTCAAACTCTTGGTGGAAAACCGGCACAAGGTTTGCAAGCAAGCATGGTCATGCAGTCTTCAAGACCACAAGACAATGGGAAGGAAAAGGCTAAGGTGGACAATTGCCAACCAAGTCCAAAATCATCGATGGACAATGTCCAACCAAAGTCTAATTGTTCCACAAAAGCAACAGACCACCAGTACAGTTCCAAATTTGGGTATAACAGTGCTTGAAAGGCCAAATCCAGGGAATTCAAGCCCAAAAAGGTCAACTGCACAGCAAGAACCAGCGCCTACAATGTCTACGCCTTGTCCTCAATTGGTAAGATTGACTGCCGAAGAAAGTCTTCAAGTTGAAGCGTACCACGAATACCTAGATAGACTAAACAGTCAAGAGAGCAAGTCATGTTTGTAATGAAGTGAATCCTTTAGTGGAAGCACTTATTACTGACTTTTCTAGGATTTAGATATTTTCATATATCATCTTTCCAGTTAACTTTTATTGAGAGGGGTGAAGTGGTGGATAAAATTATTTTTGGAAATTTGTAGGTTGCATAGTTTTCGGAAAAGAACTTGTTGTAGTATAGAAATGAGATTTTTACTGGAAGTTTTAACATGCCTAATTGTAACTTTTCGAATAAGAGAAATTATCTAGGGATTGTGTGGACAATCTGGAACAAGGTTGGAATTTGAATCATTATCTATAAGTAGTACAGTAAAATGTCAAAAGTTACTGATTCCATTTTTATTGGAGTAGAAGTAAATTTGTTATGAATTTAAGTCTGAGAGTTTTGTATTGGAATAGGCTAATCTTAGTTTTAGTACAAGGAATAGAGAGGGGTTGTTTGAGTGGAAGAAATTATGCTATTAAAAGAAATTGGATTGGAAAACTACTGAGAGTGAATTTTATTCGTCTCAGAGATTTTCCCAGATATGTTATTTTACTCATGAGAAATAGAAAATATTTTTTAGCTGAGTTACAAGATCTCAGTGAGATATGTGAGTAGCATATGTGGGTTCTGGAGGAATCTGCCAGATAAAAATGTGTTTATCTACTGGGTCATAGTGAGTGCATGATTAATCTTGTATGAATCTACTGTGTATTCCTAGTTACTAGAGTTATTTGGTGCACTTAACCTAGTCGGCAAACATAAGCATATGATCAAGTATTGTTTTGACAGATACTTGCAAAGTTAACAAATCTTTGTATGGAAGATTTATGGACTAACTTATAAATGATTTGGGTAAGGATCTAAATATGGTGTCATAGTAGTATAATGGAATTCTTCACCTAGACATTTGAGATTTCTGAATCATTGGCAATTAGCTTGAGTAGTTGATTACTCCAAGATGAAGTTAATTGGTAAAAACAATCAGTGTGATGTGGATTCACTAGGAACTGATGATTTTTGAATTATATTGCTTGTAAGACACATGATTAGTGAATCATTTGGGTTCATCAGTTAAAATTGTGTGCATTGGATATACAGTATTCTTGGGATAGAGTATTCCTTAGTTAAAGAATAGACTCAACTCATGAGTGATTGTGGGCCCAGAGAGCTCAAATGGATAACGAATCATAATGAATCCAAGAATAACAACTGAATTGATATTCAGCAAGACTTTGGGTATCTAGATTTGATTCTAGATTGTAATCTAAAGTTTTGTAGTTGAAGATGATTGTCATTTTGATATGCATTCAGTCTTTAATTACCAGATGTTTATAGAACTTGAATCTTGCACTTCAGTTAAACAATCATGTTTTGAAAGTATTTCTAAATCCAGTATTTTCTTAATGGAAAGATTTTTGGAATGACTCTTACTTTTCCTGAGTTATGTTAGACATATACTCCAGTATCATGTAAATGATTAAGTATGGTTTGGATTCCAGGAAATTATGATTGACAAATCATATGAATCTAAATATTTATGGTTGACGAATCATAAATAGATACTTAATTATTGTCAGAGGATTGTAAGGTATCGTAATGATCTTAAGTGTGATGATTAAGTCTTGGTCTATTATTTGAGTAAGAATTCAGATCAGTGTTTTGAATTTCTCTACTCCAGTATCTTATTGAGAGCTTATGGATCTCACAGATATTCTCACAAGATAAGTTATCTTATTTGTGGAGAATTTAATTAGTCTAGTGGATGCTATTCTTCTACAATTTATGGTCTGCAGATGCTTGAGTACAATTCTTCATTTGATTGGATCTCCAGTTATCACAGGATACAGACAAGTCTATTAAGATGAATGAATGTTATTTTCTTGCATTTGGTGCTAGAAACATGAGCATTTAACTCAAAAGAGTATCTGGGATACTTCGAGTTGAGTTTTAATCATTCTATATCTTAATGATTCTCCTAGAGGTTCGAATTGAATGAATTATCATATCTTAGAATTTAGATTCTAAGGATATTTGTACTTGAAAGTTTATGAATTATATGTCAGAGTTGTGAATATTTTCATACTGTAATTGTAATTATTTTATTATTTCTTTAACTTTAATTTGTTAAGCTAGGTTATTTCACCCAGTGTTTTATATAAATGCTTTACATGAAGGTGATGTTACTAACTTGTGATGAATGTAACCCAGATGGAAAAATTTATTGCTTAGTGTACTTTTCAAACCTGAGTTGTACTCCAGTATAGAGATTATCATTTGGAAAATAGCATTATCTCTGAGTACTTGTTTGATGTGAAAGTTTGACTAAGGATAATGATTTTCTAGATGGACATTGAAAGTAAATAGAACTGTTTATGTTATTCTTTCCTGTTTAGGGGGCTTCTAAGGATAGAAGCAGTTTAAGGAGGGAAGAATGTTATGTCCATGGCCAGTAAGTAGGATTCAGTATACTCCTAGTCTTGGATACACGGTACTCCAGTAAATCAAGTTGTTAGTTATGCCACGTCATATTGGATGTGACCCAATAGTAACTAATTTTCTTGTGAGACCCAAAACACACTAAATGGAGTTTAGACAAGGTATGAGACAGTGTATGCACGTGTAGAGTTATCAATAGCAATTCTATGAATAGGTGGTCCATGCTTAGGACTCTATTCTAGGTGAATCTATGTATAGGAAACTTAGGGCTATGCATGGCTATGTGCCGAGGTTGCTTTTGGCTCTATATATTGAGGCCAAACTCGCCCTACTCCTCATGGTGGTCATTGATTCATTGCCAGGGTTTCGCTCTACCTTCATGCTTCTTATTCCTTGGCTTGGGGGTGAAGCTTCTAGAGTTGATCGGTTGCTTCTACTTGGTTGGGTGGTTGCTCCATAGTGTGTTTTCCATTGTGTTTGTCTTGTAAGCAGGATTTTAGGGAGTTTCTCTTTCTCTCTCTCTCTCTCTCTCTCTCTCTCTCTCTCTCTCTCTCTCTCTCTCTCTCTCTCTCTCTCTCTCTCTCTCTCTCTCTCTCTCTCTCTCTCTCTCTCTCTCTCTCTCTCTCTCTCTCTCTCTCTCTCTCACCAACTCTTTTTCCTTTCACTAAGAAAACCATGGAGCGATCATTAAGATCTGTAGGTAGATTTCCTTTCACTGTTCACCTCCCTTGAGAAGACCAACCTCCCGAGGAGAAGATCTAGAGCCAAGAACATCTAGAGCCAAGAACACCTAGATAAGCACAAATAAACGAAACCGAGAAAAGACCAAAAAGAGAGATAGCACCCGAGATGAACACCGCACCAATCTAGGCTATTCTACAATCCGATCCGAAGCTAAGACTGACAACCTTAGCAAGCCTAGATCCCCACTCCTATTTCATCGCTTAGCCCTCTCCCTATTGGATCGAAGCTCGATACTACACGACAGAACCCCTTCTTTGCCCTTTAGATCCGACCGATTAGGGAAGCACGAAAAGGGTCCAACATGGACTAGCGATTTAATACATAATGTTGAAATATAGAAAATCAATATAACTAAATAAAGTTTTAACCATGTCAATGTCTTCTTATAAGTTGTCCCACTGAAATAAATGATTTAACATTGTATAATTCAAACCAAGTACAACTAAAAGAATGTTTTGGTTGTATACTACAAGTAATAAAAGCGGAGTATTAAGATTATAATAGATACAAGATGCATAAAAAAAAACTTAGAATTCTTTTTACTACAATTGATTTGATCTTTATTTCACCAACATATATCATCGTTGTTGGTATTTGCTTGATATCTTTCAAAAGAAGAGCATCAAATTTCGTACGTGTTAAGTTCACAGAATTTTTCATCTTAATACATAAAAAATTTGAAACTCCTTTTTCATTTATTTTGATTGCTGTATTCAAGCTCAAGTAACGAAATTGCAACATGAGACAAAATCCCATGATAAAAAACAATGTATTTCTTTTTAGAACTGATATCCGCTTACAAGGCGTTACCACTGTTGGATTCTAATTCATTTTCAACCATTCGATCTAGTTGCCATTGTATTAGCTACTAGCTATTTCTTTCAAGTATTCATGACAAAGTCCTAGACCTGGTTATCTACTCGGGAGCCTACTACAATTGAAGAACTTTAGATTTACACACAATTTTGAGACAGGGTTCACGAGTCATTGAGAGGTCAACTATCCTTTGATAGTTCTTGACTCGACAACTCTTCGACATGTCGACAGTAAAACAACTTGACAACTATTGAAAGACGTTCGAACCTAACGACAAAGTTACGTCTCAAACTACCGTTATTGCTATCGGAACTTCACGCCCACTTTACAACATGATCAGCCCTAACGTACGATAGAGTAACCACATTTGTGTACATATACAGAGTGAGATTCACATTCTAAGTAGTTCTTAGATGAGATAGATAGTAATGTTATTATTATCAAATATCAAACACATATGTACTGATCTATCTAATCAAGAGCCTGGACCTATTGACATTCTTTTTGTTCTTAGCAAAGCACCATCGATAAACTCTAAGTTATTCTTCTAGGCCTATACATTAAAAAGTAGTTTTTTCTTACAACAATTTCATATACATTTTTGCATCTTAATTATACTATGTGTCCTTCAAATTGATATGAAATGTGTGAATGTTTTATTGTTGTTTCAGTAACTGTGCAGCGGCATGGATGACTGGATCGCAGATGCATTCTAGCAGGTAGCCATCATCCAGCTGTTGGACACACTTGGCATATCTATCACAGACCTTCCATCAGGCACCTATGCAGTGATAGAGATACCGAGTGTGCCAAGAAGTTTGGAGGCCTGAGAGAACCAAGTTAAATGGTAGCCTTGACTGTGAAGGCTCTGTCTGTATGAGACCCAAGATGTTACCACTCATCTATTCTTGTGAAAGAAATTCTTTTCATGCAAGATGTCAGAATTGACTTCAAGCAGTGACCATGTTAATCATGTTAGATCATTAATTGATCAACTTGCTATAGTCGGATCACCCATTGCCGACAACAATGTGATCATGACACTCTTAGGAAGCCTTCCTGCTTCCTATGATCATTTGGTCATGTTGATCTTGACACAGCCAAATTTAACAATGTAGAAGGTCACCTCCATTCTTCTCCAAAAAGAGATTCAAAGTCAGTATTCTTCGAGCTACACTCCCCAACATAATGGAATAGCCGAAAGAAAAAATCGGACTCTTGTCGAGTCTGCTAGATCCATATTAATTGCTGCTAATCTTCCAAACAAGTTTTGGGTAGAAGCAGTTGCAATAGCCTGTTATATTTAGAATCATTGCAATACCAAGACCATCAACAAAAAACTCCTTGAGGAGGTTTGGTCAGGTACAAAGCCATCCATAGACCACCAATGAGTTTTTAGATGTGTTCACTATGCTCAAGTTCCATTGGACCAAAGGAAAAAAATGACCGAACCAAGGCTAGATTCATGGGATATCCATCAGATCATAAGGCCTACAAGGTCTTTACTTATTAGCAAAGATTTTGTCTTCCTAGAAGGCAAATTCCATGATTTCAAGATGAAGAAACATGAATTTATTTTTGGTTAAAATACCAAAGTATCGACTGCCAATATCAAAGACAATCATGTCTCAATTCCTTTCACTTCTACACCTTGTCATTCCTCTTATGAGTCGGATCATGATAAGCAACCAAATGTTCTAAGATCTATTCGAATGAAGCATCCACCAGAGAGGTTGTTATGTCCATGACCAGTACATATAGGATATAGTATACTCCTAGTCTTGGATACACGGTACTCCAGTGAAACAAGCTGTTAGTTATGCCACGTCATACTGGACGTGACCCAAAAGTAACTAATATCCCTGTGAGGCCCAGAACACACTAAATGGAGTTTAGACAAGGTATGAGACAGTGTACGCATGTGTAGAGTTATCA
Source organism: Diphasiastrum complanatum (assembly GCA_029204225.1). Classification (NCBI taxonomy): domain Eukaryota; kingdom Viridiplantae; phylum Streptophyta; class Lycopodiopsida; order Lycopodiales; family Lycopodiaceae; genus Diphasiastrum; species Diphasiastrum complanatum. The sequence continues at coordinate 44,679,592 of CM055101.1, read as the reverse complement.
ATATCAATTCTATGAATAGTTGGTCCATGCTTAGGACTCTATTCTAGGTGAATATATGTATAGGAAACTTAGAGCTATGCATGGCTAAGTGCCCAAGATGCTTTTGGCTCTATATATTGGGTCCAAACTCACCCTACTCCTCATTATGGTTGTGGAATCATTGCCAGGCTCTCACTCTGCATTCATGCTTCTTGTTCTTTGGCTTGGGGGTGAGGCTTCTAGAGTTTGATTGGATGCTTCTACTTGGTTGGGTGGTTTCTCCATAGTGTGTTATCATTGTGTTTGTGATTTGTAAGCAGGATCTAAGGAGCTTCCCTTATAGTGGTATCAGAGCAAGGCTTACAAGTTTGGAGAGGTGGTGCTTTAAATGGAAGCTTGGTGGTATTCAACTAGTATTCTCATCCAAGATGAGGAGCAAGGTTGCAAGTTGGTGGATCTTCCCAATTTCAATTTGCATGATCCATATCTCTCTCAAATTTCATTGTGGTTTATGGAGAATTGTGCTAGGCAAACAATTTTGGTGTCTTTTTGGAGTTTTAGCATGTGTAGCTCAAAACTAGTTATGGATTTGAAATTTCCGGCAAGTTAATTCACTCAGAGGTAGTTGAAATTCAGGTTGCATGTTGGATCTTCTCATGTATTTGGATTCTAGGCTCTTTTGTGGCCAAATTTGGCTTGTTTTCCATGATTTTGGCACAAAATTGATGGTAGAATTCAAAATCCAGCAAGTTCAGATTAATTGGTTGGTTATAACTCTGTATTTTGGATTGCATGTGGATTTGGAAAGCATTCTTGCCATTTTAAATTCCAATTGGCCATGGTGGAAAAACCTAGAAAGGGCTAAAATTCATGTTTTTTGCTTGTTTTTCATGAAAGTGGATGGTAAGAGGTTGTTGAACATCAATTGAAGCTGGGAAAAGATGAATCATAGTCTTTTGAAGTTGTCTTAGAAGTTAGAGCCAAGAATTCCAGCAATTGGGTTTGTAGGAAGTCAAAAATTGGCCAATTTTGGTGAATTTTGGGGGGTGGATTTCTCTAGATCCATAAGGGAATCATTCTGGATTTTTTATAGCATGATTTGTATTCCTTTTTACCTTCCTAGCAACCTATCAGACCTATAAATTGATGGGTAGAGGCTTATGTTTCAATTCCATCATGTTTGTAGCAATTTTGACTTTTAGAAATCAAGAATTCATGGTTCTCAGCCCGTACTGCTTCATAGGAACTGTATGAGGGCTTCATGGAGCTCTTAGAGACCATTTAAGACTATTTGGATCATCACTTTTAGGCTTGGTTGAGTGTTTGCAAGTTTTAAACTTGATTGGCCTTGAAAAAGTGTGCACTCCTACAGGTTATTTGGCTATTCTGAACTCACACTTGTGAATCCTAGGTGGCAGGCTGATGTGGCAAGTGTCTTGTTCACTAGGTCTCCCTCTATACTGAGCTTTACAACATCCAATTTGGTGTCCTGTAGCCAAAGATATGATCATCTGAAGTTTTGCAATTTTGTGATTAAAATTGGTAGAATTTCGAGCTGTTCTGATTGCATGCATGTCAATTTTCTATTTTGAGATACTGTACTTGCATGGAATGTCTGCATGTTGATTCTCAGATTGATTCTGACATGCATGAGTGGTTTAGATCTGTTTTGAGTGATTATACGCATGTACTCTGACAATTAGATACAAAACTGGGTTTTATAGCTGACAATTTCCGTAGAACTTGATTTTTACGTAAAATTTCGTAAACGTGAAATAATCAGTTTAATGTCGCATGTTTTGCAAGCCCGATGGACATTAATGTAGTAAAATTAAGAATCTAACAGTGAATCGAATTTTTGATTTCGATTGCTTAATAACTGATAGTGGTTTTTTTATGGATTTTAAGGAAACGTAAAAAAAAAAAAAATTTAAAAATTAAGAGTGCAAAAACTCGAAATTTTTAGTTTTTTTTCCAGTTTCTTGTAATATCTATGAATTTGACTGACAATAGTGATTTGACCATGTTGGAGTCAATTTCAGTTAGTTTTTCAACCGTACTTCACTATGAGTTAATCTGATATTAACTAAATTTAGTAATTTCCAAGATAGGGACTACTACCTGAAGTTCGTGAACTGCAAGATGGGTACAAACAATTTAGACTCTTATATCCAGGAATTCATGGACCTATGGAATAGGGTTCCATCATTCGATGAGAAGTTGGCACTTTGGCAGTTTGTCCTAGGTTTGCCAGCCCACTATCAGAATTAAAGTTTATCTAGCTTCAAGAGTAGAGTTGGAGACTTGGAACATAAAAGTCCCGAAGCTCCCAGTTTTGATGCAAGGACATACGAAATTAGTTAATTTTCATGTTTTAGACCTAGCTCGTACTGATTTAATCTTAGTTTATGAGTGGTTATTTAGTAATCGCCTTCTTTGTTAATTGATTTTGAGAAGCATGTTCTCACTTTCAAGGTCTGAAACAATCACGATATGAGAAACAATAATCTTGGAACTCGTTCTTCTACTTTCTACATAATGTTTCAGTTCTTGCTTTATTGTTACATCCAGCCTGGGTAATGGATATTTATTTTTGATAGTCAATTTATTAAGACCCTTGGAATCCCCACACATCTGGAAATTTCCATCTTTCTCCGCTTTAAGAAGAACAGGAGCGCCCCATGGTGATTTACTAGGTTGTATATGTCCCATTCTCAGATAGTTTTCCATTTGGTTTGAAATCTCTGTCTCCTCCTATAAGGTTATCTAGAGACAGGTTGACTTCCTGGAATTAACTCAATCCTGTGGACCTAGATGGTGGTAAACCATGAGGTAATTCAGATGGAAAACATCCCTAAATTCAATTATGATCTGTTCTTTCATTGCTTGTTCATGATCAAAATTTACTGAGTTAAGAATTGTTGAGAATTCACAACTATGTAGATTCATTTCAGAAACTTCCACAATTGGAATAGCACATATTGAAAAAACTTCATACTCAGAATAATCCAATATCTCCATTTTATTGACTGTAGAAATTTGATCCAACGAACATACAAAATTACTGCCAAATAATGTAACTACCTTATCGGGGAATTGAATCAATGTTTTGAGAAACTTAAAACAATGATTGGTTCAGCTCCTGTGTTACAAATTGCAAATCCAGATTTACCTTACGTCGTGAGAACGGACGCAAGTGATGTTGCAGTTGGAGCGGTTAGGCCACTAGCATTTGAGAGCAAAAAATTCACTGGTCCTCATTTGCGTTATACTACGCAGGAAAAGGAATTGTTTGTTGTAATCCATGCACTTAAAACCTGGAGACACTACTAGTTGAAATCCTGTTAGGATCTAGTGCAATATGGATCGAATGAGTATTTATTCCATTTGGAAGATTTGTTGCTTAGTGTAAATTTGGAACTTGAGAAAGTGCTCAGAAGCAGAGATAAACAATTAAGAAATTGTTCTATCTCTGAGTGCTTAATTCGGTGGAAGGGTCGTACTGAGGATGATGATTTGTGGGAGAGAGTTGATAGCATAAAGAAGAATTTCCCGAATTTTAGTTTCTAAGGATAGAAACAGTTTAAGCAGAGAAGAATGTTATGTCCATGACCAGTACATAGGATACAGTATGCTCCTAGTCTTGGATACACGGTACTCCAGTGAAACAAGCTGTTAGTTATGCCACATCATACTAGACGTGACCCGAAAGTAACTAATATCCTTGTGAGGCCCAGAACACACTAAATGGAGTTTAGACAAGGTATGAGACAGTGTACGCATGTGTAGAGTTATCAATAACAATTCTATGAATAGTCAGTCCATGCTTAGGACTCTATTCTAGGTGAATCTATGTATAGGAAACTTAGGACTATGCATGGCTAAGTGCCCAGGATGCTTTTGGCTCTATCTATTGGGTCCAAACTCGCCCTACTCCTCATTATGGTTGTGGATTCATTGCCAGGCTCTCACTCTACATTTATGCTTCTTGTTTCTTGGCTTGGGGGTGAGGCTTCTAGAGCTCAATTGGATGCTTCTACTTGGTTGGGTGGTTTCTCCATAGTGTGTTATCATTGTGTTTGTGATTTGTATGCAGAATCTAAGGAGCTTCCCTTATAGAGGTATACACCTCAAGCTTTCTAGGCACTCACTGTTCATGATGCACTATCGAATGCAGATTCTGATAAGTGGAAAGTAGTGATGGATAGTGAACATAATTCACTAATCAAGAACTATACCTGGACTCTTGTCGAACCATCGATCAAAAGAAAGATTATTGACTACAAATGGATCTACAAAAGAAAATACAATTCTGATGGATCTATTTCGAAGTGGAAGGCAAGACTCATACCCAAAGACTACTCACAAGTACCAGGTATCGACTATACATAGACCTTTAGTCATGTTGTCAAACTTGCATCGATTCAAACCTTATTGGCAATTGCAGTAGTAGAAGACCTCGAGGTATATTAGATGGATGTACAAACTACATTTCTCAATGATTTTATCCACGAATATATCTATATGCATCAACCCAAAGGTTACACTATCGAAGGTCAGTAAGATCGAGTTTGCAAGATTTGAAAAGCTCTTTACGGGCTCATCAAGCAGGCACCTAGAGCCTCGTTCGAACGAATCAATGATGACCTATTGCAGATCAACTTTCATTATAATGCTGCTGACTTGAATGCCTATGACAAACATGATGGTCCATGGTACATAATCATTGCACTTTATGAAGATGATTGTTTTCTCCTAAGCAATTCTATCTCTCTATTAGAAACCACTAAGTCGAATCTTACTAAAGAATTCGACATGATAGATCTAGGACTAGTTCATTATCTACTTGGTATTTAAATCCTTCGAGATCGAACCAAGAAGACATTCTTTTTAAGCCAACAGAGGTACTTGCAAAACATTCTTGAGAAATTCAGAATGCTCGAATCAAAATCAATTGATTTGCCAATGGAGCCAGGACTTAAGCTCAGCAAGGACATGTGTCCTTCAACAACTGTCGAAACTTTAGACATGAATAGCTACTCATACCAATCTTTAATTGGCTCATCAATGTGATGGTGTGCACCAGACCCGATCTGGCATATACTGTAAGCACACTTTCTCAGTTAATGTCAAATCCAGGTATCCAGCACTGAAAAGCACTCAAAGGAGTGATGAAATACATTCAAGCAACAAAGAACTGAGTTCTTTGTTATTTGGGTAACTCTGCTATAACATTATGCTTACTCGGCTATTTTGATTCAGATTGGGAATGAGACTTAGACACCAAGAAGTCTACTTCCGGGTAATGTTTCTATTGATCATCTACACTAGTTCCCTATAATAGCAAAAAACAAAGGTCAATCTCACTATCTTTGACCAAAGCCGAATACGTAATAGCAACACAAGCAGCTAAGGAAGCTATCTAGCTAAGGCTTCTTCTACAAGATCTGAACTTCAAACAGAACAACCAGACTACCAATGATTGCGACAACATTAGCTGCATACTAGTTACTCTCAATCCTGTATTTCACTCTAGGACTAAACACATAGAAATTCAATTTTATTTTGTTTGAGAGAAAGTACATCTAGAGCTGATTTACTATTCGACAAACTGTATGGTAGTTGATACCTTTATCAAGGCCTTGCCTAAGGATAAACATTTTCTACTCAAAAATATGCTAAATTTAAAGATTATCTAAATGTTTGAAGTTGAATTAAGGGAGAGGGTTGGAATTGTCCCAAACTTGGTTATTTACTTGGGAACCTGCTACAGCTAAAGAACCTGCACATTTACACACAAGTTTGAGATATGGTTCGCGAGTCATCAAAAGTTCGACTATTCTTTAATAGTTCTCGACTCGACAACTGTGGGAATGTGCACTTTTCACACATGTGAGGACATCTCAAATCATGTGAATGATCTCCTAAGGTGTGTGTGATTGCACATAGATTTATCTCTCACAAGATACAAGCAATCAAGCTTCAAAAATCTAAGACAAGAGCACTCAATACATGCATGTATCACTTACCATTCATCACACATAATAAGAGGCAACTTTGGATACAAAAAACTAAGTATGAAATTGGCTTGCTCTCGGGTAGAGAGAGAATGCTACATCAAGCTCTAGGGTAGACAGATAATGTGAAAGATAATCTGAGTGTTGGAGCATGCAAACTCCAAATCTCTCATCAAAAAACTAAGTGGACTCAATCTCACTCTCACTCATAGTAGCTCAAGATCCATGAGTGGTAATGGAGTACAACAATTGGACCTCTTTAGTATCATCTCTTTCTTTGATTGGACCACCTACATGCCACCTCTTACAATGAGTGGACCATTTTGGTGCATCTTGCATTATGATTGGTCTAAATTGACAAATGAAGTCAAGAGGTGCTATGTCACTAGCCCTCTACCATCAAGCCAAGTGTAAGCTATCTATACTATCATGAGCTAATCCAACTCTAAATTTGGCTTAATCACTTAATTACAAGTGTACAATGAGTGGTTTTGATAGAGGACCCCCAAACCTCTAGATAGATGAATTTTACAATTTCACACGGAAGACGTTCAACCCTAACGACAAACTTACGTCTCGAACTACCAATATTGCTATTGGGACTTCATGCCCACTTTACAACATGATCAGCCCAAGGCTGACATACGATAGATTAACCACATTTGTGTACATATACAAAGTTAGATGCACATTCTAAGTAGTCCTTAGATGGGATAGCAAGTAATATTATCATTATCATATTATCAAACACACATGTATCTGTCTATCTTTTATGGAGCTTTGACCCAACGACATTCTTGCTATTCTTAGCCTAGCACTATCGATCAACTCTAAGTTGTAGATTTCTTTTAGAGTAATTTCATGTACATTTGCGCATTTTAATTATACTATGTGTTTTTCAAATTGGTGTATAATGTGTGATGTTTTATTGTTTTTTCTACTTTTGTATTTGTGAATTGAATGCTCATTAATCTCCTAGTGTGTCGTATTGAATGAGTCAAAGAGAAGAATCATGGTTGTCCTTGACACCTTCAAATTTTGTATATATGGTTGTCTTCGACACCTTCCGACTCATCGATTAATCGACTGGATTTGTTGTGATAGAAGATCTACTACGGTGCTCCTTATTCACTAAGACTTCTGCATCACTTACTTATAGTTTGACTGTGTTTCTCAACACTTCGAACTGTCGGCCCACCTCAGACCCTCATTTCTCCAACAACCACCAGTAGCTACCAACTATTAGCATGCAACTCACGAGATTTCTCATCTCATTGTGAAGGCGACAAGTTACAAACAATCACTGGTGGGCTTCCAACAACACTTAAAAAGTACTTGCCTCACAAGAGTTGTAGAAAAACAAATCTACTTTGAAATAATATAGGAAATCTACTGATCAACCATCGATCTAATCTCTTTATTGCCTTCTAATTTCATTCTACTATAGATGACCACATCATCAATGGAAGTAGATCTTGGATCAAGCCTTGAAGATATAAAATCTGTGATGAGATCGTCCTTATTTTAATTTTAAAAAATCCATAAAAAAAAATTGAGTTAAAAAAATACAAAAACAATAGATATTGAAAAGTGATTACAAATAACACATATCCAAACTACTTGCATTTGGGGTTATAGAAGTGTACGTTAAAGAACCGTACGGTTCTCAAAACCGTGAACCGATAATGGTTCATTAATTCTATGATTTGATGTTAGTTTCCGCTTGCGCAAGTTTGACTGTAGATTCTACCTCTCATTCAAGCGTTTGCTTTCAAAAGCACAATCTAAAAAAAAAATTCTGGTGGCTTTTCGATTTTCTTTTGCTATTTTCTGATTTTAGGGTTGATGTCTCTTATTATAATCTCCAAGCTATTATTCAAGCGCACTTCCAGCCCACAGAAGGGAAAATTCCTACCTGCAGATTCAATCCATTTTCAGTATTTAACTCAGTGCATCTTCTACTCGAAACCCAGCGCATTTTCTGACCAATGGGAAGGCGCGTCTTACTTAGAAATGTACTGACTTTAGACTAACAAATCAGATGATTTCCGACCCAAAGAGCTGCTTGCAGAAAAGCATGATTCTAACTATCAAAGGACACCTCCAGCTTGCATATCCAACGCACTCTTTTGTAAAAAAATCAATGCATCTTCAATCTATAAAGAGCGTATCGAAGAGAACCTTCACCCTCTACCTCCATTGCTGGCTTAGAGCTGTCACCAACACAACTCAAGTGGTTGTTTTCAACAAGCCAGACAAACACGATTTTCAGCTAACCTGCCAAGTGCAAGATATGGCGATTCTACTAGGAAGGAAGATCTATGGGAAGTGAAGGATTCAGTGATGCACTAAAGTCTAAGATTTAAGTGAGAAGCTTTGAGTCAGAAAGAGGTTAACATACGAATGAATCCTTAATTCAGCTGTAGCGGAAAAGTGAATGCGGAATGAACAACAGAATCTAGACCTTTAATGCAAATCACAAACAATATCACAGTCGGAAAAATACGTATGACACAACTTCAAGTGCTCGCCAAAAACCTATAATCCATGTTAAAAAGCCTTAAAAAAAACGAAACTCACCTAACAATTTTTTTTGAGTAGGTTTTCAAAACCTACAAGTTTAATTATCCATAGGTGAAAAGCCTACTCATATTTTTAACATAGGTTTTTGGCTTTAAAAAAATTTTAAAAAAAAGTTTTAAGCCTATCAATTTCAAGATTTATAGGTTTTTAGTTTTAGTCTACTAGTGACCACCTTAGGAGTCAGGAGTCAAGACTCAGGAGTCAGGACTTAGCATTGTCGAGCATTGAAATTTGAAGCAATGACTCCGAATGAGCATGGTCATGAGCGAGTCGCGAGTCGCGACTCACGAGTCCAAATTCCAACTCATGGCCATTGGCGAGTCATGGGTCATGAAAAATCATAGTCATGTAACCCTTCTACTATTCTATGCCAAAGTATCCCTCTCTCGCGTTGTAGAGATATTCGGCCTCAATGGCTCAGATGAAGCAAACTGCTAGGTTGACTAGCTTTGTCGCGCCAGCCCATCCACAAACTGAGCCCGTTTGTCTGCAAAGACACAGAAGACCTCGTCGTCCATGGTTGAGGGACATTAGATCTCTACAAAACAGCATGAAGCTTTTGATCCCGAAAGCAGCTTTCTACCGGGCTGTGAGGGAGGTTGCATAGGATATGACCACTCATTTGTCGTATGCAGTGAGGTGGAATATCACTGCTTTGGAGGCACTTCATGCTGCATACGAGGACTTCCAGGTCCAAATGTTTGAGGATTTGATTTTGTGCTCTATACTTGCCAAGAGGGTGACGTTGATGCCAAAGACATGTTTCTTGTCATGAGGCTTTAGATTACCTTTGATACCATTTTTAAGTCTGGCTTCACACAGAGGCAAGTGCCTCTTGCCAGGGGGCCTATCCCACCTTGAATAAGGAGAAAGCAAGCACAGCCCAAGCGGGCACAACGCAAGCTTCGATCTCCCAGCTCTTCACCCTCACCTCCTCCCTTGAATAGAGATGTGGCAACTACCTCGGGAGTTCCATGCCATTGAGAGCCCTCCAACAATCCCTGGTCTAGATATCCCCACTTCTCCTTCTCAACATTTGGAGGATCTAAATACAGTGGTGGATGAGATTGTATCTCATGTTGAAGCAACTAATAAAGAGTTGCATCTCAGACTCCCTAATGATCCAAAGGACACATTTTTTATTCTGAAAAATACATTGAATTTGATATGTATATAGCCAAAAGAATAGATGATCTTGGAGGAGAAATGTTGTTTTGTATAGATGATATTTTAAAATGCATATCAAGGATAAGCATTGTAAGGAGCTAAAGGAAAAGACCTCCCATATCTTAGATACAGTCGTTGAAGTCGGGTGTATATATTATTTACATAAATACACATATACAATCACCAAGGAGATTTGTGTTGTATCTCCGTTTTTTGGGCATCTATTGCATCGAGAGAGGAAAGCTAGAAGGCTCTTCAAGCACATAAGGGAGGAGGCAACCGTCTTCATCATTCCATAATGTGTAGAGTAAGATAATTTCTTTTTGTAAATATTGCCCTTGATAAGAGAAGAACTATTATTGTCTTCGTTTGCAAAATCATCCTATTCTATTTTGGAGCTTTCAACATTTGAAACACTTTGAGATATTTATGTATTCTTCAAATATTATGTTGTCTTCAATCTATTCTTAGCATATGAATTTTTAGATACACATCTTGAGCATAATTTAATTTGAACAACATACTAACCTTCTTGTTTAGTCAATTCGATTCCAAAAACACCTACAAACGCAACAATGATAAAATATATAGCTTGTCACCTTTATAAATTGTAATCCACAATAAATAAATATGGTAATAAAGTGTAGATTTTAACATATGATGATCCACTGAATAGATGTAAAATTTATGCACAATTGTTTACAATGATGATGCAATACCAATGTGCTTGAAAATCCATGCTTAATATTTTGGTCAAATCAATAGCAAAAAATTTGTTATAGTTTTTTTCACGGTTGCATTTGACCCTCTATAGTCGATCTCATACCAAACACACATCATATATGTCTTGAATATTTCCTACATGCTCAAGCTCTCCATGCATTGGAGTTCGGTCTCGTACACTACTCTTAGCTTTCTCGATAAAAAGATTCCCTCACCTCACAATCATCATATATGCAATGTTTCATTATTATTCATGCAATATGATGATACTTGGTAATTTAATTCAAAGAAAGTTAGCATAGTCAATTGCCTAATCGCAAAATGTCACAAGAAGAGAACATGCAATCTTAGAGTCTTAGCACACTCATAAAGTGTTAGTCTTTTTCTTGGTCACTCTGTTTTATGGAGGTGCCCATGCGTTGTACACAACTTTCTTTGGATCATAAAAAATACAAACAAAAGAAAGGAATTCCTTGTGATTAGTTATGTGAGAACTAGCACCACTATCTATCCACCATGGATCCAAAGACATAGTACATGACATAAGATTTGAAGACATCATAAGTGAATTATGAGAGATCAAGGTAGGCAATCAATCCCCTACAATAGTCACCCTTCGTCTATAATTATGTGATTGCTTATCGTACACCAAAAATGGTTTTCTCAAGTTGTAGGACTCACGTTGGAGAGAACATGAATATCGAAGATTCATAACACATTTCATTTTTTCTTTTGCTACATTGATTTCTACACCTTACTAAACCAAAAAAAAGGCATGCAATTGGACTTTTCAATTGCTTATGAATATTTGCTTCGAAGGGCTTTTTCATGAGAGATTGAGGAAGGAGAAAAAAAGATTGGGTGGCAATTGTCTCGTTTCTTGTTTTCTTTGTTTGTATCTATTACTTTTCAGTGTTCTTAGACAGAAAATTCACCATATTGACATTAATGAGACTCGTGCAAATAGGATCTTATCACCTAGTGCTAGCAATGATTATCTACACAACTAGTTCATCTCAATGAATTGGGGCCCAAATTTCATGGTTGTTACAATCTCCACTCTCCATTGAATACAAAATTGGTTATAGATGTCAACTGCACCATTTGAAGTTTGATAACCATTTAGGCTCATCAACCATTATTCAATCAATAATGTGAGTAATAAAGCCTTGTTAAATACTACCAGTATGAAATGTATAGATACGTGTGATCAATACTAAATTTTTAATAAGAGCTATACAGTGGAATAATTTGATGCAACAGTTGTTATTTCAATACAAAATGTCCATTTTATTATGCATCATATTGATTCATACATGATATAGACATCTATTTGTCTACATACCTTAGACAATATTATAAAATTATATATTGCAAGCATGATGTAGATGGATGTGTAACAAGGAGATTTGTAGGTGGATTGCAAAAAAACATGAAGGTATAGTAAAGGTTCTACTTATGCTTGATAGGCATTTTTCAATTTCCATCTGGGAGATGCAAATGCATTTGTTGGTTGAAGAAGAAGGCCGAAAATGACAAGGTATGGAATGATCTTTGATCCTTCAGCTTCTGTCATGAACCAAGTTGCGGAATGGATGAACATTCGTCATCAATTATGTCTGCTCCACTTGATAGAAAGTCATGTTATGAAGTACTTTATGAAAAGTGGCCTAATGTGAAAGATGTCAAAGTTTTTGGATGTACTTGTTATGTTCATGTCCTTTAGACAATAAATCTAAAGAGGATCCTACATCAATAGAAGAAAACTTTGTTAGATATAGTGAAAAGAATAAAGCATATATAGTGTACATTTATTCTATGAAGAGAATATTGTTATTACAAATGTGATTTTTGATGAACTTGTTGGTCATGTGTTGAAAATAATTGATTTTTCGAATGAGTCAAATCTAGAAGATATTGCTCAACATATTGATCAAGATATGTATTTATCAATTTCTTCCACGCCTATTGTTAGAAGATTATCTATAATAAGCAAAATTCTAAATGACTAAAGAGGGTAAGTTGTTGAAGGAACTAATATGGCCTTGATGTTTTTCATTCATCAAACGGATGGACCTCTTTCTTATAAAAATGCATGTAAAAAGACAAAATGGTGTGATGCTATGGATAGTAAGTATGATGCACTAATTAAAAAATAATACACTAGAACTTGTAAAACTTTCCCAGGACAACAAGACAATCAAATGCCAATGAAATTACAAGGTGAAACATTATCAAAATGATAACATTAACAAAACAAGGTTGGTGGCAAACGTCTGTGTTGCTCAACAATATGGCATTGATTATGACGAGACATTTGCACCCATGGCAACAACGGTAATATTTTGGATCCCTATCTATTTTGCGATTTTATGTGGCTGAAAATTATTTTGATTGGATGTCACTAATGCTTTCATGAATGGAAAATTGAACGAAGAGGTATACATGGAACAACTTGAAGGCTACATGGCTCATTGTAAAAAAAGATTTTGTTTGCTTTTTAGAGTAGCAAACTTAGTCCTAGTATAAGCTTAGCGATGAACCTTGCTAAGAAATTCTTTAAGTATCTCTCAAGAACTAAGAACTTTGGCATAGAAAATGGAGGCTCTCACATTTTTTTTGATTTCATATTCAAATTATGCAAGTGATGAGATGGATAAAAGATCGACAACATGCATATGCCTAATATTTGGGTAGTGGAGTGGTTCTATGGCTATTAAAACAAACAAGATACAATTTCTCTCTCATCTTGGGAAGTCGAGTACAAAGCTCTTACCACTTCATGCAAAGAGCCATTACAACTCAACAGACTTCTTGTTAAAATCCAAATGAATGATCCCAAATCTACTCTAATAATTTATGGTGACATCTCAACCCAAAATTTAACACATTCCTGTTTTTAATGCTAGATCTAAACACATAGAAGTTGCCTATCAATCATTTCATTAAAAAAAAGATTCTTACTAAATAGGTGGATCTTCATCATGTTCATCTAAAAATTGCATTGCTGATATTTTCACTAAGTCATTGGCCAAGAGTTGTTTGAGAAACATAGGTTTGCTCTTGGCACAAAAGAAAAATCAGATTTCAAAAAGACTAGATTGGCTTTGAGGATAAATGTGAAATTATAGCCAAATTTGGTGGCAAATTCCAACTTGGGAGAGGCTAACATTTGTATCCCAAATTTGTTGTCCATAAAACTAGCAATTTGTGGAGATTTGTCTAACTCAAGCTCCTTCAGAAACATGCTTGTTAACCTTAAAAAAATGGCAACTCGCTTGTCATATCCAATCATCAAGAAAGAGCCTTTCTCTTTAGCTTCTTCTTGGCTGCCACCTTGTTAGCTGAATGTTTGGGTTTTTTCCCTACTTTGAAAACTGCAAGGACTTCAATACTGCAAATTCAAACGATTCAAAATTTTGCATTGCCAGGCAAAATATTATGGCAAATGATTGAATGCTAACCAAGAAAATGCAGTGTTTTTTGGCATTTGGGGAGGGGGGGGAGGGGAGAGAGAGAGAGAGAGAGAGAGAGAGAGAGAGAGAGAGAGAGAGAGAGAGAGAGACCTGTTAGTTCCCGGGAAGAAATTGAATGCTTGGACACTATCCAAGTGCCATAAATTGTCCTTTTCTAAAGCTTCACAGTCCTGTGAGACCAAAATAGTGCAAATGGTCTTTTTAATGCATATCTTGACTAAAACATTATGGGTGGACTTTTTTACAAATCAAAATATTATAATAAAAACTAAAACTGGAAAAAATCTTCAATCTTGGTGAGATAAATTGCTATAACAAAGCTACTGTATTTGGGCATAGCCATACCAAGAAGCGTAGGCAGTTGTGTGAAGCTATATGACGTTTCTATGTTTGTGCGGGCAACGTGAATGCATTCTAATTTTTCTTGATCACAAACCTCTCTTTAAGCTGATGCACCGTCAATTAAGGAACACTGATCATGCCTCTTTACTTCAAATTTAGTTGATAGGAAACTAAGCCAGTAGGAGTATGGCGTGCTAGTTTACAGGGATTTTTCTTTAGCTGCAAATAGAAGGAAAGTTTCCAACATATCATGGGTCAATATTATCAATAGAACCTCTCACTCAGTCACACTGTCGATCAGTAAAGGTTCCTTTCATCTTTTCCACTTGTTACATAAATAAAACGGCTCCTTTCATCTGCCTTCAGTTGTAAGTTCCCTATCAGATTTTTTTGGTTCTAAGGTTTATTTATATATGATACAAATAAATTTTGTTCTTTTCTAAAAGGATGAGAATGCAAGAGTAGCTTTTAGGTACACAATTGAAACCACCTAATTATTGGCTATGTTAGTTATGGACTCGGTTCATCACATTCGCCACGTCCATTTGCATTTACTTCACTTTATGCATAAGTAGGCCTTAGGCCCTTTTTTTATTCATTATTAACACTTAGACTATATGGTTGGCCTTGGGCCTTATTATTCATTATTTGGACATATTATTGGAGAGTGAGGGCTTTCTTGGAGGGCGCACTATTATCCCTCCCAGTTGGGCCCTAACCACTGGAAGCTTCCTTATAGGGCTTCCTCTAGGCTATAAGTAGGGAATTTGTGTCATTTATTACTCAGCTGATGATATTCATCTCTCTTTAGTCTTCTTACTCTCTCTTCCCTGCTTTCTAGGGTTAAGTCTTGCTTATGTGATGCTTTCATAGCTTAGCTCTAGATCAATTGTGGCTTCATTCGTAACTTGGTATCAAAGCGCTTTCCTTTGCACCACTTTTTCAGATTTAGCAGAGGCTGTCTAACCCATCACTTTCGTCGATTTTTTCATCAGATTTCCATTGTTTTTCCAGATTTGGTAGAGGCTGGCTAGCGCCCTACTACCTTGTCACTTTCGTCGATTTTCTCCACCGATTTGCTGCCCATTTTGCTGATTGATTGGAGGCTGTCTAGCACCCTACTTCATCACCAATTTCAGCAGTTTTCTCCATTTCTTTTCAGGTTATGTACGGATTTTGGTAGTTGTTGGCCAGCGCCCTACTACCTTGCCATCTTCGACGGATTTCTCCACCGATTTGTTGTCCATTTTGCTGATTGTTTGGAGGCTGTCCAGCGCCCTACTTCCATTTTCAGCGGTTTTTCCATCATTTTGCAGGACATTTGTGGATCTTGCTAGCTGCTGCCCCAACACCCATTTTCAGCTCTCTCTCTCTTTCCACTTGTTTTGCAGATCATCACTATCGTTTGGAGGAGGACTGGCGCCCTACTGCTGCCCACCTACTGCCCATTTTCCAGCCCACCCTCACCTACTTCTAGCACCCTACTTTACTTTTCGTTTGTTGTCCACAACTCAACCTATTTGTACTCTTTCCCAGCCCACCCCTCTTTGCATTGTCTCCACCTTCTTTCTACTAATTTTCCAGCTTTGCTTGCTGGCTGACTAGCCCTCTCTTTTTGGCACTCACCTTTCTTATTTGGCTGTCCATTCTCCAGCCATCTACTCCACTACTTGTTACTTCTTTCTCTCATTCTTTGGTTTAGGGTTTAGCAGGCCCCTCTTATCTCTATTTAGGGACATAATGGCCTTCAAAATTTCATGACCGAGGGCACAAAGGCACTAATTAGGCAACATTTAAAAAGACCAACTTGGATAACCACTGGTCCACTACTTCCTACCTTTGAGTGATCCTTCATTTTGACCCCAGCTAATTCTTACCCCAGAAAGGTCAAACATATAGATGTTACATCTAGGACACTAGACAAATGTAGTAAATAAACGTATGTAATCCTTGGATTTATGGAGTCCAATCACGAAGTCCTCGACCACCAGAACTCAAAAGACATTACAAATCCAAAAAATATATCTTCAAAGGGGTTCCTTAAGACTGAATTACCTGTTGATGGCAAGGTGCCTTTCATCCTAGATAGCATGCAAGGTCAATGTTCCAATACATGTCAAAATGTTTGGCTGTCTGGTACTTTGTATAATCACAATTATTGATGTTTGAGAGGAATAACAAAGTGCATTTTCAAAAGAACTGGTACTATATGTGATATTGCTTGTTGGTCCCTTGTAAACTTGTCTCCATGTATATATTTGCTAACAGGTTTACATGCAGTATTGACTCCGTTTCAAAAAGTCCATTTCAAATGGACCGTTTGAAACTGATTTTAAAATTGGAGCCAAAAAAAAAAGATCTCCTAATGTGCATGTGAGAAAGTTTGGCATATAAAACTCTAGTAGATTTATGAATACCTTGTGCACGTGCATTGTGTCATGTATCTTAATGTCTCATTGAGTCCTCAATCATCTAAGTGTTTCAATTACCAGTTGTTATATTGTCATTGTATAGAGCTATAATCACTATCTAGACACTTAAACAACACTTGGTTTTCCTTTAACAAAAGGCTAGGAATAAACCAAGCAAAAAATAAAAAATAAAAACCCTAAAAATATTTTGTCGTTTCTTCCCCAGCAAAGCCAATTCTCTGTTGTTTCAAACATGATGTGAAAAGGCATTCGAAAAGGTCTGTGAAACGTTGGTACCCTTCACGAGTCCTGCCTATGGTATGAGACAGGCTACCACACCGGTCAAGTTGGGGAAGGGCAATGTAAAGAGGTTTTCTTTCAAAAGACACATACCAGATGGCTTCTATTTCACAACTTGGTCACCTCTACAATTATGTATGAAACAAAGACTTGGTGTATTGGACTTATATCCTCAGTGCCCTCTATTTCACATGAAATTATCCTAGCCATGTTCGCTATACATCCTATTAAGGTGGAACTTGTCTTCAGATTGATAATCTACATTCAGAGAAATTTGTAGTTTGGAGTTGTTGATAGAGAGAGAGAGAGAGAGAGAGAGAGAGAGAGAGAGAGAGAGAGAGAGAGAGAGAGAGAGAGATTTATTAATGTCAATGAAATACCCTAACAAAGGACTAATAAACAGATACATGTCAAGTACGCACGGTGGGAGCATGAAAGCTCTATCTACCACCTAAAAGAAACAAGACTACAAAAAAACAGGAAATAGTGACTGGCATGGTAGAGAGTGCGACTGTGTGATCTTGAAACAAGCAATAATATCTCCCTTGGATCTCATAGTAAGCTAGGCATCTGAAGAGAAAATGAAACTCATCCTCTCATCATGTGTATCACACATACTACAAAAAAATCCGAGCATCTCTCGAAGTGCCACTATATCTACCAGTCTCAATGGCTAGCTGATGAGAGGAAACCCAAAACTGACCCATCACTGTCTGCAGTCTATGTGAGACACTCACCACCAGATATTCGGGTGCTATAGAATACCTAGATACCCAATAAAACTCAGCCTTCACCCCAGACAAACCCTGCCAAGTGCTCTGAAGATGCCCTATACAGGTGGCCTCGAACATACTGATGAGTACCAGCTGGTAGATCAGTAATATGAATACCCAATGTGGAGAGGAGATGACAGGATTGGGAATACCACGAGGAGTGTCCCTTAGAATGTAAGTGCTGGGATGATAACAAAGCTGCTGCAGTATAGTGTGTGCCTCCACCCTGAAGATCCCCCAGTCGCTGTATGAATGTGATAATATGGAACAATGCCACTAGCTGAATAGGGGGGACGGCGAACTCCGCCAGTATAATATGATGTGGTACAGAGGGCTTAGCCTGCATCATTCGAGATAGCATATGAATATGAAGTCGTGAGATGTGTGCCCACTCGATGGTGGTCGTCAAGCCAGTACTCCATGTCTCTGATGCGTACAAGGCTGAGGAGACTACCATAGTGTCAAAGAGTTTGCACTTACTAGTTGCATCCCTAATGTGTGAGCCAAAACATAGTCTCTCCAAATCTACCAATGATGCATAGCCCTTCCATAACTGGGAAACTACCGCCTATCGCATGCTGAAAGTGGGGCCAGAAAATACCACGCCCAGGTATGTGTAGGAGTCAACTACCTCAAGTGGATGTCCATCCCATAGAAGCTCCTGCCACATCATGAAGGATCTGGAGATGTTAAACACCATAATTTTGGTCTTGGCCACATTCACTGACAGTCCCCATTGTATACAAAAAGAGTGAAGCGCATCCAGATGCCGCTGCAGGCCTTCCCTCGTTCTCGAAAACAAAACCACATCATCAGCATATAATAGGATAGCAATAACGAGGTTATCCAGTGTACATCCCTCTCCTCCATATCTCTGTATAATTTGCTCAAGCTCATCTATATATAAACGAAAGAGTGTACGTGAAAGTGGGCATCCTTGCTTAACCCCAATAGTACTCTCTATCTCTAGCGAGACAACTCCTGATACCCGGATCCGGCCAATAACTCGTCTGTACAATGCCACAACTGCCTGTATGATATCCTCCATGAAGCCATGATCCTGAAGCCTCTATATCAGTAAATGTCTAGGCACAGAGTCGAAGGCTTTGCGGAAATCCACAAAGCAACAATATACACACTCTATCCTGGCCTTAGCCTCCTCAATGATGGATCTCAGGGTGAAAATATGATCCGATGTAGTATAACCTGGCCTGAAACCAGCCTGGCCAATGGCATGCAGTGCTCTGGTATCCATCTATGTACTGATCCCCGATTGGAGAATAGAACCATAAACTTTGGCAAAGAGGTGGATAATCATGATGGTACGATAGTTGTCGACTTTCATGGGATCACCGCCTTTATGGATAGGATGGATAAGGTTTGTGGACCATGGGGAGGGAAAACCAGACGTGATAGCGCGATTGAAAAGGAAAGAGAGGAAAGGTGAGAGGAAGTCAGTGGCATGCTTCAACAATTCAGCCTCTAATTCGTCAATGTCTTTGGCTTTACGTAGTTTTAATCGATCGATGGCCTCTTCTACAATGTCTGCAGAAAAAATATCAGAAGTACATGTGTATGGGTGTGTGTGAAGTGGAGGTATGTCAGGTACAGTGTACAATGATGTGGCATAGGTCACCCATGTGCTAAGATCTGTGATCCGTGGTGGAGGCACTCATGGAAGGAATTTTTGCCAAAATGATCTCGACGAAGAGCTAAAGAGAAGGTCCATCATCTCCTTTCCCTGACAAGTTTCGTATGTAATTTTCTTTTTTCGGGTGGTTCTACGATATGCACGAGATAAGCCTTTTACCAGATGGGGAAGGTGGCAACGTGCATAAACTAAGTTCAGGTGAAGTTGGCTATATTCGTGGTCATACCAATGTCGTACGTGCTTGGGCCGTGTGGATGGGAAAGCAAGGGATGCAGCGGTATGCATGGTCTGGACAAGAAAAAGAGACTGGTCCGCTAAAGTATGTTCATAGAGGAAATGAGTCAGCAGGTCAAATAAGGCTTCCCTGTACAGAGGAATGTTTTGAGGGTTATAGCGATATACGGTCTTCCCGATAGGGGTTAACATACTAGTATATGGGGTGTGAAAAAGGGCAATAGAGAGAGAGAGAGAGAGAGAGAGAGAGAGAGAGAGAGAGAGAGAGAGAGAGAGAGAGAGAGAGAGAGAGAGAGAGAGAGAGGTATGAATGGTCAGATAGGGTGGTGCGGTGAACCAAGAAGGCTGAAATGGAGGGGAGGAGAGACGACAATCCCATGAAATAGTCAACAACACTACGTCCCCCACTATGGAAAACAAGTATAGTCACCTGAATCAGGCCATTGCAGTAAGCCATTATAAATGGCCAATCCATGAGCCTCGCCCAACTGAAGCATCTGCTCTCCATAAGCAGCAATTGGACCCTCCGCATCTGCTGATCGTCGTCGGAGACCAAGATCATCCCAGTCTAAAGCATGTATCCGCTGTGGATCATCCTCTGCTCTATGAAACTCCGTCTGCTTGGACCCATTAAAGTTGCCAGAATATAACCCCGCTCCTCGTATCTGATAATGTCTGAAGAGATATCCATGTAAGGTGACTCCTCATCTGATGTGAAACCTGATGTATCCAGAGGAAAATAACAAATGGCCATAAAGAGGTCTCGGTCCAGGCTCATCAAAGTCCGGTCCACCCGAATCCAAATATAGCAAGCTCACTCATCAGTATGTACCAACTCAACCCAAAGCTGAATGAAGTCGCGGACTAAGCAGGCCACCCCACCAGAACCGCGATCTGTCAATGCTCTCGTCGCCGTCCGATGTGCAAAATACCAGCAAAAACCCTCAACAATCAGTAATCCTCTCTCTGGACCCTCATGTGTCTCAGTGAGTAGTAAGATATCACCCTCCGCACAAAAATCTCTAAAATCCCCTACAGTAGCTGAAGAGTGAATGCCATTGCAGTTCCATAACCTCAACCGCAATGCTCTAAAGAGAGAGAGAGAGAGAGAGAGAGAGAGAGAGAGAGAGAGAGAGAGAGAGAGAGAGAGAGAGAGAGAGAGAGAGAAAGCTTTATTAACGTCTTTTGGGCACCCGTGGGTGCATAAGACCAAAAAGAAAATATGTACAAGCAACAGTGGGAGCATCATCCATAGGAGGACGTGGCTGTAAAATGCTATAAACTAGCTATGAATGAAAGTAGAACAAAGCAGAAGTGAAATAAGCCCACAACCCGGGCCAGGTATCACAAAAGAACTACAGAAAAAGTACCAATGCCCACAACCCCGGCCAGGTGGAGAATAAGTACATATCAGCGAAAGTAAGTGTGAAGTATTCGCTGAGTGGACCGTACAGTGGGCCTCTTGAATCCGCTGAAGAAAAAGAATAAGGCGAAAAAAGCCCTCAAGGATGATCGGAGGAGTAGCAAACTCAACACACAGGATATCATGAGGGGTGGTAGTCTTGGCACGTACCTTGCGACCCAACATAGTGGCCTGAATGCGGGAAATGCCTGCCCAGTCCCGGAGAGAAAGTCCTGGCAACCAAATCTCGGAGGCATACATCACTGCTGGAACCACCCGTGTGTGAACCAACTGGCATCTAGTGGTGGGATCAAAAATATGATTCATTGTACAACCACGCTCGAACTGGACCAATGCTGAAAGACCGGAGGAAATGTGTGCAAATGCAGCCTGGCAAAAACCAAGAAGGGGCGCAGTAAACAAGACATTCAAGTAAGTATAAGAGGCAACAATGTCAACTTCCTGGCCGTCATAGAAGAATTGATAATTGTGAAGGCTTTGTCGATTGGTGTTGAAAATCATGATCTTCGTATTTTTTAAGTTAACAGAGAGACCCCAAGCAACACAAAACCGATGCAAGACTTGTAAGTGACACTGCAACCCTTCTGGTGAGGAAGAAAGCAGGACAATGTCATCAGCATAAAGCAGAATGGGGATGAGCAAATGTGCCAGCGGGCAACCATCTCCACCTTCTTCACGAATGAGGCGCTCAAGATCATCAATATAAAGTGCAAAGAGCAGAGGGGATAGTGGACAGCCTTGCTTGACGCCAACAGTGCTACGGATGGGAGAAGACAAATCAGGTCCCAGCCGAATATGTGCTAGAACTCTCTCATACAGAGCAACCACTGCCGCGAGAATAGAGTTGGAAAAGCCAAGCTGACGTAGCTGGTGATCAAAAGATGATGGGGAACAATATCAAAGGCCTTAGAGAGATCAACGAAACAAGCAAATACCTTCTTGCCCATATGCTTTGCCTCCTCAATGATAGTACATAGAGTGAGGACATGATCAAGAGTGCTATAACCCCGGCGGAAGTCAGCCTGGCCAGTCGCATATAATAATCGAGAATCAGCCTCTGCCGTAACGAAGTTCTGGAGAATAGTGGCGTATAACTTGGCCATGGTATGACCAATCATAATAGTGCGATAGTTGTGGACATTCATGGCATTGCCTGCTTTAAGAATGGGATGAGGTATGGGGAAACCATCAACGACAGAGCGGTTGAACAGTGGGCCAGGAAAGGGGAGGCGAGTTTGGCAATTGGTTTGAGGAGCTCGGCTGAAAGGAGGTCAATGTCAGACGTACGATTGTTCTTGAGTTTGCAGATGGTGGCTTCAACCATGTCAGGAGAAAAGAGGTCACAGTGGGTAGGACGAGAAGAAAGAGAGATGGAAGGGTGAGCAGTTGTATATAGGTTGGTTGCATAGTCGACCCAGGATTGAAGAGGGATGGGTGCAATGGATAGGGGCTTATGAAGAAAGATCTTCCAAGAAGTAGCCAAGGAAGTAGAGTGGAGGGAGCGAAGGAGGTAGGAGGAACGGGAAGAAAAGTAGGCCACTTTCTTTTTGCAGAGAAGGGAACGAAGCTGCTTTTCTGCGGAAGAAGACAATGTAGAATTGGAGACTCGACATATTTCTGGAAGAAAGAACAGTCGTTGTCATACCATTTATTATGGGAGAGAGAGAGAGAGAGAGAGAGAGAGAGAGAGAGAGAGAGAGAGAGAGAGAGAGAGAGAGAGAGAGAGAGAGAGAGAGAGAGAGAGAGAAAGAAAGATCTTTATTAATGTCCATGGAGTACCCTAAGGTACATAGGACTGAAAAAAAGGTACATGTCAAGTGTGCCCGGTGGGAGCGTGAAAGCTCAACCACCTAAAAGAAACAAGATTACAATAAAACAGGAAATAGTGCTATGCACAAGGAGAGTCAAGCATCATAGATGTCTCTCTGCTTTGTGAGAAAAAATGATGTAAAGTATGTTGTGGCACTATCTCTGTGCAAGCTGCGTCTCTCTGTCGTCGAGTAGATGATCGGTGGTGTCTACGTTGTTGTGAAGTTGCAAGCCGTGGCCTGCGGGCTGGCTGTCTCTTTGGTCGACGACACTGCCTCTGCCATTTATGTATGGTGGCATCTGGAATCTCAACCTCTCCATCAGAGTCACTACTCTCCTGCCTCTGTCTCCGACGGGATAGACACTCCTGTATGCTCAGCTGTATCAGGGGGGAGGTGTCAGCGTCAAGACTCGCCATACGCAGGTCTATCATCTCCCGGATCATCAACGCAACACATCTGGAGTCCTCATACGATATCAAGGCAGAAAGTGCAAGTGGATGGTCTCGAAACAAGCAGTAGCATCTCCCTCGAATCTCATAGTAAGCTGGGCATCTGAAGAGAAAATGAAACTCATCCTCCATATCATGTAGATCACACATACTACAAATCCGCGCATCTCTTGGGATGCCCCTGTATCTACCAGTCTCAATGGCTAACTGGTGAGAGGAAACCCGGAACTGACCCATCACTGTCCGTGTGTGAGATATTGTCCACTAGGTATCTGGGTACAATGGGATACCCAGCAGGATCTCGAGATAGAAAATGTGTCCGATAGAACTCCATCTTCACCCCAGATGAATCCAGCCAAGTGCTCTGAAGATATGCCCTGTGTAAGTATCCTCTAATATACTGATGAGTACCAACTGGTAGATCCGTAATGTGAATACTCAATGTGGAGAGGAGACGACAGGCCTGGGAATACCACGAGAAGGAGTGTCCCTCAGAGTGTAGGTGCTGGGAGGACGACAGAGCTGTTGCAGCATAGTGTGTGCCTCTACTCTGGAGATCCTCTAGGCGCTGTATGAATGTGACAATATGGAACAATGCCTCTATCTGAATAGGGGGGACGACAAACTCTGCCAATATAATATGATGTGGGATAGAGGGCTTAGCCCGTATCATCTGAGAGAGCATATGAATCTGAAGTCGTGAGATGCGCGCCCACTCGGTAGCTGTCAAGCCAGTACTCCATGTCTCTGATGCATATGGAGCTGAGGGAACGACCATAGTGTCAAAGAGTCGGCACTTACTAGTCGCGTCTCTAACATGTGAGCTGAAGCATAATCTCTCCAACTCTACCAACGATGTATAACCCTTCCGTAGTCGGGAAAATGCCGCCTGTCGCATGCTGAATGTGGGACCAGAAAATACCACCCCTAGGTATGTGTAAGAGTCAACTACCTCAAGTGGATGCTCCTCCCATAAAAGCACCTGTCGCATCATGCGCCTTTATGGATAGGGTGGATAAGGGTTGTGGACCAGGGTGAGGGGAAACCAGATGTGATAGAGCGGTTAAATAGGAGAGAGAGGAAGGGTGAGAGAATGTCAGCAGCTTGCGTCAAAAGTTTAGCTTCTAGATCATCAATATCCTTGGCCTTATGTAGATTTAATCGGTCAATGGCCTCTTCTACTATGGCTGGAGAGAATATATCAGAAGTACATGTGTAGGGAGTGTAGGAAGTGGAGGGGTGTCAGGAACAGTGTACAACGATGTGGCATAGGTTACCCATGTGCTAAGATCTGTGATCTTGGGTGGAGGTGCCCGTGAGAGGAATTTTTGCCAAAATGATCGCGACGAGGAGCTAAAGAGAAGGTCCATCATCTTCTTCCCCTGGCCGATTTCGTAAGTAATTTTCTTTTTTCGGGTGGTTCTACGGTATACACGGGATAAGTTCTTTACCATATAGGGAAAGTGGCAGCGTGTGTAAATCAACTCCAGATGAAATTGGTTACACTCGTGGTCATACCAGGGATTGTGTGGTCGATTATGTCGTAAGTGCTTGGGCCGTGGAGATGGGAAGGCAAGGGATGCAGCGATATGCAAGGTCCGGACAAGAAAAAGAGACTGGTCCGTCAAAGTATCGTTGTAAGGGAAATGAGTCAGGAGGTCAGATAATGCTTCCCTGTACCTTGGGGTGTTTTGAGGATGATAGCGGTACACTGTTTTGTTGCCGGGAGTTAGGGTATTAGTACATGGGGTGTGAAGAAGGCCAATAGAGAGAGAGAGGTATGAGTGGTCAGACAAAGTGGTACGGTGAACCAAGAAAGATGAAATGTAGGGGAGGAGAGACGACAATCCCATGAAATAGTCAACAACACCACTCCCTCCACTGTGTGGGAAACAAGTAAAGTCACCTGAATCAGGCCACTGCAATAAGCCATTATAAATGGCCAATCCATGAGCCTCGCCCAACTGAAGCATCTGTTCTCCGTATGCAGTAACTGGACCCTCTGCATCTGCTGATCGTCGCCGGAGGCCAAGATCATCCCAGTCTAAAGCATGTATCCGCTGTGGATCATCCTCTGCTCTATGGAACTCTGTCTGCCTGGACCCAGTCCTGGCATTAAAGTCGCCAGCTAAAAGAACATAACCCCGCTCCTCATATCGGATAATGTCTGAATAGATATCCATGTAAGGTGACTCCTCATCTGCTGTGAAGACTGAGGTGTCTGGTGGAAAATAACAAATGGCCAGAAAGAGGTCACAGGTCAATCCCATCAAAGTCCGGTCCACCCGAATCCAAATATAGCGAGCTCGCTCATCTGTATGCACCAACTCGACCCAAGGCCGAATGAAGTCACGGACTAAGCAGGCCACCCCACCAGAACCCTGATCTGTCAATGCTCTCGTCGACCGCCGATGTGCAGAGTACCAGCAAAAACCCGTAACAACAGGTAGACCTCTTTCCGGACTCTCATGTGTCTCTGTGAATAGGAAGAGATCACCCTCCGCACAAAAGTCTCTAAAATCACCGGCAGTAGCCGAGGAGTGAATGCCATTGCAGTTCCATAGCCTCAACCACAATGCTCGAGGAGGACCCCCGAACCGCTTAGTCCGAGGGGCCTTAATCCCTATTTGACATAATTCGGAGGATCAATGTATCGAGCCTTGCCATCCCGATAAATTACCCTCTTCCCCAAAGCTTTTGCCTCAATAAATGCTTTTTTCCGATCCACAACTTGCATGGGAGTGAGATCATCATCCATAAATATAAGTGTACCTCTAAGCTTGGCCCGCAGTTTGAGAGCTGCCCGTCTCTCTTCCAGATTCGTGAAGCGAACTATGAGTGTAGAGGGGTCTCTCTTGGTTCTCCAAGCTCTATCCAACCCTTCGGAGTGATGGGAGAGTGTGCTTGAGAGAAAGCTGTCTGCTTCAGTTATTGGATCGTTGGTGTCTTCAACTCCACGGACCCTAATATTCAGGGCTTTGTATTCTCGCATTCGCTCTTCGGATATGGTGGCCGAAATGACTCGGTTGAAGGATGGTGTACCCTCCCTAACATCCTCCTTGAACAGAGAAGCCCACGATTTTGTCTCAGCCTTATGTTGCTCTATCTTCTCTTCCAACTCTTGAATCTTAGTAGGTTCTCCTTGGTTACTTATTGCTGCCTCCAAAGAAGTAATCCGGGCTAACATGATTTCTCGTTTAGCGGCCATAGTGTGAATGACCGTTCGAAGCTGTCCCATTTCTTTCCGTAGAGAGGTGGATTCGTTCTTGATTTGCTCGATGTAGGAGAAAATGTATTGCTCGAATGATTTGGCAAGTGTATAGATCTCAGGTATCAAGAAAGAGGAGTGAGCAGGTGGAAGGCAAGGAGTATGGACTGTAGGCAACACTGTCTCATCTTTCATACCGCATATGATTCCATCTGTAACCACAACAGTGCCATCACGAGGCCTTTGAGCAACATTGAGAGCATTGGCAAGCATTTAGATCATCATGGGTGATTGATGAGCAAGGGCATCATCTTCCAAGTACTATCAAGCCTTGCGTCTATTGGACTCGTTTGGCATATCTATTTCACACCTTCATGGAAACTCACTAACACATTCGACAATTCATATATTGACCATGCGCTCGTCAAGATTGGCTGGGTAATTCAGAAGTCAAGTTAGACCTCTATCAAACCAACTTTTTGGAGTTAGATGCAGCTCGTGACCTATAAAACTCCCGCATTATTTGGACTTTGGATTATGCATAGCCTCAGGTTCATTTTGGAGAAGCTCAAAGTTTCCTCTTGTCACCTACATGTGGAGAAAAATAATTTCAAGGGAATCCCCCAAGTTGACAAGATTTGTTGCTTGTGTGCTATCAAGAGTGAGGTTGAGAGTATGGATCATTTTGTCTTTTGACAAAACCTATTTATTATAAGATCAAAGGGAGGCATCAATGCCTCTATCGTGATCAACTAGTCACGCTACACTCAAAGATAGCAGATGATGATCAGAGATGTACAAGTTTGATGATACAAGAGACGTTTCACCTTAGGAGAAATGTTTTCCACAACACTTGCTCCAGCCCAATAGACACACAACCTCAGAGAACCTTCTCCAGGCATCGTCCTCGTACTGATCCCAAGTTAGAGGATGATGCGACTTTCTCTCTCTCTCTCTTTCTCTCTCTCTCTCTCTCTCTCTCTCTCTCTCTCTCTCTCTCTCTCTCTCTCTCTCTCTCTCTCTCATGAACGATACTCAATGTTATTTAATCTTGCCTCGTCAGTCTATTTGTGCTTTGATGGGTGATTTTATAAGTCATCTTAAAACCATATGATTTGGGAGCCAAAAAATAGGTCGGGTTCAAAATTCAAAAACGCATTAATGGACTTTGTCTCCATTAATGGACTTTCCCTCCATTATCATGCTATCAAAAGGTTATAAAAGCCACCATCAATGCCTTCACCACGCTTCCTCCTTCTCCTCCTCCTCTTCCTCATGCTTGCTTATGCATGGTAGCACCCATCTACGATCTGTCTTTTAGCACCATCACACGGAACGGTAAGCTTTCTTACTCTTTTCATTTCGTAAATGTTATGATAGTATGAGGAAGGAATGCTTGTGTAGAGTGTTGGTATATCCTAAACTATAAGGTACCGTGGGTGCTGGATCGCGATCCACCACATGTTTGGTTCAATATCATATGTTGGATGTTTTCCACTCCTTTCGTAAGGAAGAACAGGCTGTGAATCGCGATTTTCTGCTCTTTAGACAGTGTTTAAATGACATATTAATCTATGCACAATATGTTGCATTGTTGAAGTAAGTTATGAGCATACTGATCCAGAGCTAATGCGCATTTCTACTTCTTTAAGTTCACAAACGGAAATATGTATATAGCTATATACTATAGCTGCACGGTTCACCAAAAAACTCGTTGGAACAGCGGCTACACCTTTTGTAGAATACTTGATTGAATGAATACACTTTTAAGCAGTGATATTGCACCTTCATCGCTGAAAGGACAGCGATGATAGCACTTTTGAAGACATAGGGATCTATCTTTTCAACGCGACTGTTGGTTCTTCGCTGGTAGACAGCGACCTACTGTTTACTGATAGTTGTTTCAACCATCTTTTGACGTATGGGTTATGATAAATGCATGCATTGATATACGAAGCCATATGTCTCTTGCTTCACAGCGACCTCTATACTGCTGTATCGCACCTCGATTCCATTTTCGGATTCGGAGTACGCTCTCATACAGGTATGTGCTTCGATAAAGAGACTAAAGTGGTAAGAGATGGATGGTTGTATGCTCTTTGAACTAAGCCATATGCAGATAATTCGTTTCATATGTAAATACATACTGATTGGCATTGCTTTTTATGCTATCACTGTTATGGCATAGACTAGACTCGGATACGCTTATTATCACTCTTCGAAGGAAACGTCTTTCGTAAACAAACATGACTTCCTCACAAGATTCATATGCGACAT
Source organism: Diphasiastrum complanatum (assembly GCA_029204225.1). Classification (NCBI taxonomy): domain Eukaryota; kingdom Viridiplantae; phylum Streptophyta; class Lycopodiopsida; order Lycopodiales; family Lycopodiaceae; genus Diphasiastrum; species Diphasiastrum complanatum. Next base: position 44,650,768 of record CM055101.1, on the reverse strand, counting down.
CTATTCAGGTGTACTGCAATACGTTACTTTGTTCACTTGTTTACAATGCGTTGATAGTGTTTACACTATGAATAATCTACATACATGAATGGTGGTAAGTAAAATAGTAGGAAAAGGTGCTGTTTTTATACCTATAGCAGGAAAAAGCAAACTACGGCATTTATTTCTTTCATTCTTCAATGCAAACATGCCTGGTTAACTGTGGCTACACATATGATGACTTTGCAGTTGCTCTTCCCATGTATAAAGGCTATAAATGATAACACAAGTACTGATAATCTAGGCGCCCTTAATGTACATGGATTTTTGCAAGGGATCGCTACACTCATAGGGATTGGTATGGCATGGCTTTGCCCTAATCCTTTTGCAAGTGTTAGGGTAAGATACTTGGCTATATATAACCACATACAGGTATTGTTGTTTTGTTTCTTAAGGCACGATCGGTATTAAAAATCAATAAAACAAGGCGGTAGTTGGCGTACTCTTGGAAAGCATGGATATGCTCAAGGGTTTCGAAAATGGTACTCTACCTATTATGGGTTCAGGTATTGGTATGGCTTGGATTTGCCCCATACCTAAGTACCGATCCACGCTATCGCTCGTTTGCAATTTGCACCCTATATAGCATAGTTATTTTTTCATATACATATGCTTTAATTCTATAAACTGATACGGACTAGTACCATAAAACTGAACAGAATGGCGGAATGCCCTGATACAGTAATGCCCTGATACGGTAATAATATGGGAAGGCCTATCGCTATTAATCACGTTTACATAGGGATGATTGGACTACATTTTTACATCAAATATTTTAAGTTGTTAAGATGCTAAACTTATTTTGGACGTGGATAACAACTGATGTTCAGCGTTGACACCTATCTTCCTCATTGTGCTAACTTGTGCGGTTTTGTGTGGTGGGATGGTGGCAGGTACCAGCTGGATGTCTTAAAATTTGTTTCGCTTTACGGTGCTTTTCTTTGAAGTACGGTATGCTTTCAACTATGTTTTACCTTGTTGGGTTATGAATAAAGGTTTCAAAAGGTTTGGTCTTGCTTTGGCAAGGAGGAGCTATGTTTCGTTAAGCCTGACTACTACCGGACTCACTTTCTAGAGCAGGATGGCAGTCTCCTCACATCAGTTGGCTATTGAGATAGGCAGATTCCAAGGTACACCACAAGAGGACAGACTATGCCTGCTATGTCCCCTACACGAGATAGAGTCCGAGGAGCATTTCATCTTCAGATGCCCCATATATTATGAGATTAGAGGGAGATATCATTGTTTATTCCGTGACATGCCTACTACATTCAGAGCACTGATGGGATATGAGGACTCTCGCTGTGTCGCACTTATGCTACGAGAGATGGTCTTGCTGCGCCAGGATATGTACCAGTCAGCTCACCAGCCACATCCTAGCTCTCAGGCTCAGATTCTATCTTTCTTCACTAGGAGACGGACACGACCCGACGACGATGACGACGACATACCACCTCACCGATGTCAGAGACAGTGTATCACTCATAGTCATGCAGCAGCCCCTTGTTACGAGAGCACACAGTTTTCACCCTCCTAGATGACGTCAGCAACGGTCCATACCTGATACAGCTCGTATTACGTCTTTTTTTCAGCAGCAGCACTATCTGACACTATCTGATACTACTCTACTCTTGGCAGCTATTCTTGCTCCCACTTATGGACAGTTGGCGTTATATTACTCAATTCTCTTTTATGCATAGTTTTTCCTGGAGACGTTTATATACGCTCCCATGGTTTTCACATACTTGACATGTACTCCTTTTGGTCTTATATGCCTTTTGGCATGGAAAAGACATTAATAAAGCTTTCTTTCTCTCTCTCTCTCTCTCTCTCTCTCTCTTGCTGCCTTCGGTGTCCTCTTGTAGCTTGTGTCTTGTAGCTCGCCTCCCCTGCTTGCATCTTCCAAAGTTCGAATGCCCTCTTCTTACAACCTATGGACATACTAGAAAGATAAATAGAAGGCTCCAGGAAATTCCAATGCTGATATTGCAATTTAAAGAGCACTATTGGAGCAACAAGCATGGCATTGTGATATTGTTGCACACAAACTCACACACCCGGAGTAAATACCAGAATTACCCAGTAAATCCGTCACTTTATTAATCTCAAGCAAATGTACATAGATCAATAAGCAAACATGAGAGCTCTGATGCCAGTCTCCTCCCAACCATAGCTGCATAGGAATACCATAATTCGGGATGCCTGACAAGGCTCACACTATATCCCCTCATGCACCCCTTAACCTTGACACATCCTAACGTCGACACATGGCAAACTCCATGCACAGTCGACACTTGCCACTTGGCAGTACCCTGACACATAGGCAAGCTAGTAGGTGGACAGTCTGACACGTGTCACTCATGCATTGGACCAAGTGTCCCAATGAGCATATGACACATGTCCTGTTGACCTGTCCATTGTTAGTCCGACAAGTGTCACTCATGCACTGGACCAAGTGTCCCAGTGAGCATATGACACGTGTCACGTTGACCGGTCAACCCTTTCTACTTTTTAGGAGGTCAGTCCAGCAGCCTCTCATGAGACCTAGTACCCTCTTGGCCATCTCGGATTTAGTCACTCTAACAGATATTTACATTGCAATTTACAATTGTCTCCACAGGCCGGTGGCTTAGCCATTTACAATTTATTAATTACAATTTACCATTTACATTGGGCAAAGGATTCAAAGTGCATGTGACAGATATGCCATTAGATTCCTCCTGCAAAGAAGGTGGACTTGAGGCATGTTCTCATTCAAAGCATGGTAGCAACCAAAAGTCTATAAAATTTGGACTTGGAACGGCATCAAAATGTTTAGAAAATCAACCAAACAAGAGAAATTTTCAATTCTAAGACTTATAATAAATTGAAATTTTTTCTTTATATTTTAGGAAAAATTGCCCATCAATTGTTATACAATTGAAAAAAAGATCAAATTAGGGAGCATAGGAAAAAGCACATGAAGTGCACATGGAGTGCCGACATCTTTCTCATTCACAACCAATTCTAACAAATAGTACAAGACCAAACTATATGATCCAAATTATAGATAGTAACAAGGGTGGGCCCATGTGCCAAAGAGATGTCCTCCTTACTTGGCTTGTAACTTCGACTATAAGCAATTGCTGCACCATACGCATAAATTTAGCATATGAAGTCCTTGTTCTATGAGCCATTTCATCAAGAGTAATCAATGACAATAAGATGAAGTGTGGAATTCTTAGGAACAAGAGACATAGTTTGGATTGGTTACAAAATGACTCCCCACAAGCCTATGTTAACTTATTGCTTTCACATACGGAGCATGACTTTAAATTCTCAACATTGATGTCTTCTTACCTCTTGAAAAGACTGCCATCCACAACTGATGTATATTAACTTTGTGGGCCATGTAAAATTGTCATCATCCACGTCAAATGACCGTTCCATCCTTACACCTCCCATCATATGTAAAATCCATGGACGCTTCTCAGTTCTACAAGATAAACAATGATAGATAAGGACTTGCACACTTATCATGCACGGAAAATATTTCTACACCAAAAATTTATGCCAAAAATTACTTTTCATGCATGTATAGGGAAAAAGCACATAACAACTAGAATTTTGTGAAGCAAGATAATAAGCACCTATGATTACATTCTACATCTTTCATGCTACTTCTCAGGACAAATGGAAAGATTAGATTATTGTCAGAAAGTAATCAAGTTTCCCGACAATGATACACTTTTCATAATGCATATAAAATTCGTTACAATTCAGAACGTGGAAACAAGCTTCTTCAGAAAGAGGAGGTATACAAAATTTCATAGCTACATGATATATCCGTATTGACGACATTCAAAATTGTGGACTATCATAAAACCTTTCCCTGAGAGACAAATGCTATGAGATGTTGTAAGAGCTATGTTGTGACAGGAGGGGTGGCTGATACATTAACGCAAGAACATCCATCTAAACAGAGGAATCATCAAATTCAACAGAATGAGTTGTATGCCATAGTTCATACTAAAAGCATTACTTTAATGAATCTGAGTTGTAAGAATACTTAACTCATGATACATTGAGATGTTTCTGCAAGCAAGAATCAAGCCATGGCTGTGAAGGATGTAGCACTAGTGAAAGGTCAAATTCTTGACGGTGCCATGGAATATTGCAATGATAAGGCCCAAAGGTCTAGCAAATCTTTTATGATAGCCATCATGCAGGTAATGCATGGTGGTGTGAATAAGACCGTCATGCAGGTAATGATAGCCATCATGCAGCTAATGCATGGTGTAAATAAGAGTTGACCTACGTCCTTGAGAGTTGATTTAAGTGTCTAGTGGCCTAAACTTAAGAAAGATGTAAGATAAGTAGTGCCAGACAATTTTGAGTTTCAAGTGAATAAAGCTGAACAGATGAAGTCTTTTGGGTCATTCCATCCACAATCAAATCATGAGGGTAGGTCGGAGAATAATATATCCATGTCATAGTTGCCCAGAAACGCGTTTCTGGGCAAAAATGTTCCTAGAAACGCATTTCTGGGAACAGAATCGTTGACCCAAAAAAAAAACAGATGTCAAAAAATTTGAAACCCATGACAGAATCCAACAGAACTGGACCACATTGTACCCAAAACATTCGACAACCTACATAAATGTACTGCCCTTGATTAGTGCTTTAAACTGATACCCATATTGCCCACAAAAAATGGAAAAAATATTTTTTAAAAAAAATAATAATAATAAATAAACAAATTTCTGAGAAACACGCCCCCATTTCAGAAACGCTATCCAGAAACACGTTTCTGAACGCGTTTCTGGACGCTTTTTAGAAACTCAATGCAAGTATGATCCATGTACTACCTGCCAACTAACTCAACCTATACCATTCTGCGTTCAGCAACTAACAGGTTCGGCGTTTCTACCAATAGTGATAGGATATTGGCTGCATCAATCAATAAATTGTGTATGATTTTGCACAGTGGAAGTGGTTTGATCCATTCTACCAGCGATTCACTACTTGCCAACTATACATCAGTGATCAGCTGCCAATATGTTCTATTGAATTACTTTTGTGACAGATGCATTAGCGGTTCTCATGAATCCATGTTAGTGAGACAATGTTTAGTGTTGTCACAGTCCATTATTACACTTACACAGCTATCTCCATTGATATATAATGGTGGGAATGACCCCCTATAACCTGAAGGTTAGCAACAAATTATTTGTGTGTTTTTCAGCTTTAAAGGGGTCACAATTTAGGGCATGCAAATCAGCTAGTTGCGATCCAATTTGTGCCAAGATAATTAACAAGAAAGATTCTTGTGCTATTAAAAGAATATGACATCTTTTTGGGCAACATGGCCGATTTGGGGACCTCCTTTGTAAGGGATTCTTTATTCGCCTTCAAGGGCCTTTAACTCTTGGAGCGTTCCATCTCTTAATTCTTGTATGCAGCTTTCAGAAGCCAAATCAGAAGTGGATGATAGGGACATCATACCAAGGTATCCAAAAAGCCCGAGAAAGTAGAACTGCATCAGCAACGGGAAGCCAATAAGGAAACTGGAAAAGAGATGGACACTCATCGCGAATAGCCGCATCATACACATAACCATCAACCATATGTGCAAACTCAGTGATATAGGTGCCCCAAGAAAAGATAGCAGCATCGAAAGACCAGCACCAAGGAGTAGGAACATAAGCAGGATGACAGGCACGCTGTAATAGCATGGAAAAGCAAGCGATGTGCCAGGAAACATGGATCATAAAGAGATCATCTTGACAAAGGATAGCTAAAATGGAGAAATGTGCACCAGCTATGGTCAAAAGCCCAAGGTATCCATAAGGCCCATGAATGAGAAGTAGCAATGGCACACGGTACCTTCAAGGCCCCTATCACGAGAAGAGCAGCATGCAAAAAGCTCCAGAAGGTCCAAGAAATCAATGCATCATCTAAAAAGACATGATGCATAAAAACAATAGCAACAAATCTAGAAATAGTAGAGGCCTCAACTGAAAAACTGTAGCTGAAAAACTCATCCAGAAAGACCTCATATGGACATAACAATCCATCATAGGATACACCAAAAACGGATGGAGAATCGGATGACCCATCGGAACTGGCCGCAAGTGTAATCCCAAAGTACACACCAGGCGCACAAGTGAGGAATAGAAGAAATGCACTGGAACGAGGAACAGGAACCCCAACATCAGTAGCAAGCATCGGATCAATATCCACGTGTAGCTGGGAATGAGTATCAAAGCACATATGAGCAATGTTGAAGTATATGGCGGCAACATCCCCAAAAACTATCCAAGAGAGGAGAAGGAACTCTCTCAAGGTACTCTGATGGTCTCGGAAGACCAGAACAAAGTGGCAACTTAGCATCGGAGACCAAGCAATATGTAGCATCGCGAAATGACTGGGAATCTGAAGATCACCCGGACAAACAGTAGCTGGAACGGAGACAATAACCCAAGCCATCAGGATATGCCAAGCCTGACAATGAGCAACAATCCAAGGAACAGATAGAGAGCCACATGCATAATCATAGAGATATCCGCACCATAGGCGATCAGTAATATGGAAAAACCAGCACCAATCAACAGGTCCAAATGGAAACCAAGCTATACGTAATAACCAGGAATGCCATATATCCATAGCATCGACATGGTATGTAGAAACACAAGGAGACTGAAGGATGCCCGTATACTCACCTAGAAAGATCCCAGCATATAAATACCCTAGATAAGTAATAGTGACCATCTGGCAAATATCCTGGGATGGAAAATGTGTAACCGTAAGGGCAAAAGGCGCATGAATCATGTAAGGAACCGTAGAAATATCATGAGGCGGTTCACAAACCTCAAGCAAAGATCCATGGAGTAAAGCGAAAGAAGATACAACCTGATCACCAATAGCGAGGGAACCATCAAACGTGGACCCGTGAAGAACCCCATAGAAATCAGTAGGAACATCGGCCATAACGAACTCAAGAGATGGAGATATAGAGACCAATGGAGAAGATACTGCACCAACCACCGAACCAGGAGGGCTATCTGAGGTATGCGCAAAAGCAATAGTAGAAATACCACCAAAGTATACGGTCTGAATACCAATGAAACCAGGAATGACCACTGAATACAATATCGGTGAATCAAGGCATATAGGCACAAGGCACACAACAACAACCTGTAAATCCGGAGCAGCAACAACCTAAGGAAGAGGACCCACGAATGGTGAAAGTGAAGTAGCAACTGATGTACTCTGAATGGAAAGAAGAGCTGCATCCTGACCCTTTGGCAGGCTACGCATAAACTGCTTCCCGGTAACCAACTGATAGTCACCCTGGGAATTAATACCAGCAAGTGAATGATGTTGACCAGCATGAGTAAAGGAAAGTGTCTGCTGAGAGAGATCCACAGCAACAATACCAAGTGAAGAGAACCAATTTGAACCAAAAATAATGTCATAGTGCTTCAGAGAAATGATGACCAAAAAAATCACCAATGCGATAATCCAAGCCCTGAATCATCTGAGAACTGGGAAAAGAATGGGAACGAGCAACCTCAACACTAAGAGGCTGGGAAGCAGGAACAGGTGTAGCACGAATCCTGGTGGAAATGTAACTGCTAATAAATGAATGTGTATTGCGCCTGTATCCACTAAAGCAATATACTCTCGCCTCGCATCTAGAATAATATGATCCACAAATGGAACAACATACGTAGGCATAATAACAGAAGCATCAACTGATAAGTTCTGGCCTAAATATGCATCTAGAAGAACCGCATACTCATCTAGACGGGTATCAGCAAAATCGGCTAATGAGTATACAATAGGACCATCATGAAATGTATAACCGTATGCCATATGGAGATCTACTAAAGTAGCCAAAGCATATGAAACCGTAGACCCATTAATAATATCGAAATAAGGAGCATAGGCGACAACATCTATAGCATGGCGCTCAGGAACATGAGTAGCGTCAAAGTACTCAACAACAATATCAAAGCATGGAACAGCATCATCAATAGTATCAGTATCAAGGACCATGTCAAACGCAACCTGTATATGTGAATCAGCATCAGTAGGAACCTGTATATATAAATCTGACTCACTATGGGATACAATGACGAGCTCAGGTAGATCAATAACTATCTCAAGTAAATCAGGCAACTCGCTCAAACTGTGTGATATAGGATCCTGAAGGTCAGTGAACTCTGCAGACGTGTAACATCGGACAAAAGCAGGTCGAGGGGTCGGAGGACGAGGAGACGAAGGGACAATGCAAGGAGCTGGAATTGAAGGGGCAGGTGTAGGGGTGGACATAGCAGGAAAAGATGAAGCAGAAGGACGGGGTCGGGAGAAGCGGGAAGGAAGGGTGTTAGAGTACTTGTGCTGTAAAGTACTGGCAAGAGACATCGCCTCAACAAGTGTGGGAGGACGGAAGGATGAAACATCGTAACGTAAGGCACCACGAAGCCCAGCAATGTAACGAGAAATAAGCTCAGTGGGCGGTAGATCTGTGAAAAGATAAGAAAGCTCCATAAACTGATCTGTATAAAAAGCAAGGTCACTGGTCTGAGTGAGACTACGGAATGTATCACGTTGGCGGTCAAGCCACTGAGGATCAATCATAGCATGACGGAGGTCACGGCGAAAGGTATGCCATATATGGAGCTTTCCCGATCAGGATCAGCTCGATAAACTCGCCACCAGGTGGCGGCGCGTCCATCTAAGTGTACCGCAGCCAGCTGGATCTTCTGAGGATCAGTCTTAGGGTAGATCTAAAAATATGTCAAGCTTAGCAAACCAATTCTCTAATAAGTTCCCGTCAGAGGAACCGGTCCACCACCAGGCTGACTAGCAGAAGAAGATGGAAATCCAAACGGAGGGGGAGTCCCAAATGAAGGAAAGACAAGAGCTTTTCCAGGACCATGAGGTTGTAAAGAATCAATATGTGACTGCATAGTAAGAAAGCCGGTCATAACTGTATCGAAGCGAAAAATGAGGCCAGAAAGGGTTTCATCCATGCGCCGAAACTGATCGGATAAGTTTTCCTGAACAGTTTCACTCGGGGTAGGTGAATGTGCCATATGATAGTGGAAGGAATAGACGAAAACTTGAGGGAGTGGACTCTTGTCGTCACCCCAAATTAGTCTATTAAAACCAATATTATCACAACTAAGAAAGGGCATCAATTAGCAAATGGAAAAAGTGAAAATGAAGGCTGTAAAAATGCGCTGGACAGCCAGGAGGGAAATGGCAAATTGGAATATCAAACGGAGTCGGAATTCCGTGAAATGTGGTTGAGGATGGGCACTGGAGAGCCTTTTGATAAATTGTGAAAGATGGCTAGAAACAAATAAAATAATAGGTGAAAGTGACAAGTTGGAAGGGCTGGGGCAGCGATGAACAGGCTGCAGGATTTTGGCAATTTGGAATAGCAAACGATTACGGAATTGGGCGATTTTTGGATAGGAGGCTAGAGAGAGAGAGAGAGCTGAAGATCCAAGCTGAAAATGGGTGCTGGGCAGCAGCTAGTAAGATCCACAAATGTCCTGCAACATGATCGAAAAACCGCTGAAAATGGTGATGAAGTAGGGCGCTGAACAGCCTCCAAATCAGCAAAATGGACAGCAAATTGGTGGAGAAATCCGTCGAAGATGGCAAGGTAGTAGGGCGCTGGGCAGTAGCTACCAAAATCCGCACATAACCTAAAAAAAAAAAAATCGAGAAAACTGCTGAAAATGGTGATGAAGTAGGGCGCTGGTCATCCTCTAATCAAGCCACGAAATGGGCAGCAAATCGATGGAGAAAATCGACGAAAGTGACAAGGTAGTAGGGGGCTGGCCAACCTCTACCAAATTTGGAAAAACGATGGAAATCTGATGAAAAAATCGATGAAAGTGATGGGTTAGTAGGGTGCTGGACAGCCTCTACTAAATCTGAAAAAACGATGGAAATCTGATGAAAAAATCGACAAAAGTGATGGGTTAGTAGGACGCTGGACAGCCTCTACTAAATCTGAAAAAGTAGTGCACAAGAAAGTGCTCTGATACCAAGTTACAAATAGAGCCACAGCTGATCTAGAGCTAAGCTATAAAAGCATCACATAAGCAAGACTTAAGCTATGAAAGCAGCACATAAGCAAGAATTAGCCCTAGAAAGCAGAAAAGAGAGAACGAAAGAGAGAGATCAATATCATCAGCTGAATAACAAATGACACAGTTTCCCTACTTATAACCAAGAGGAAGCCCTAAAGGAAGCTTCCGATGGCTAGGGCCCAATTGGGAGGGATAATAGTGCGCCCTCCAAGAAGGCCCCCACTCTCCAGTCATATGTCCAAATGGCCTAATAATGAATAATAAGGCCAAAGGCCAACCATATAGTCTAAGTGTCACTAATGAATAAAAAGGGCCCAAGGCCTGCTTATGCATAAAGTAAATGTAAATAGACGCAGCGAATGTAATGAGCCAAGTCCATAACTCATATGTAGGAAACATTGTCTATTTAACAATTTAAAATGACCTACAACCCAATGGTTAGCAATGATTTTTATGAGTATTTTCTAGCTTTGAGGATGGGACAATTTGAGGCTTGTAGGTTGTTTAACAAATGTGTAGTTGCGTGCAAAGATAGTTCACAAGAAAGATTCTTGATGCACTCATATTCAAGCCTTCCTCAAAAAATCTCATCGTGAGACAAAGATCAGCCCATTAACGCCAAAAATGCCATTTTTAGTTACTCTTGAAAACCTCAATTGACGCCACGGACAAAATTGACAGTAGGTTTTGAAATGGACAATGCACATAATGAACAAAATCCCAAACCAATTATAGTTCCAATTTCCAAAAATAACTGCAAACCTTTCACAGATATCAAGTTCTTGCACTGCTGCTCACAGATGTCACTAGGGGGCAAACCTAGAGGCTCTTGTTTAGGCCTAATTGTTCCGGCTAGAGTTGGAGGGAGATCAAGAGTACAATCAATCGTCTCTTCTACACCTTGAGAGGTCTTTGTGCTACATTCAGGAGAGTGCAATGGACAAATTTGATTAGCAGGATTCTAGTTCACATGCTAAACATTGCTTTCACCATTATGTGCTAGTCATTGCTTATTCTGGTTTATGAGGGTTTATCTAGTTTATGGATCATTCTTCTGCTATCACTTTATAAGGCTTCATCCGATTTGTGCACCTGACCATTTTAAGTGGCTTCATCCATTTCATGGATTGTTTCCACAAGCTTCCACTTCCACAGGCATGTGATGAATGACAAACATTAAGTATAATCTCTCTCTCTCTCTCTCTCTCTCTCTCTCTCTCTCTCTCTCTCTCTCTCTCTCTTTCATTTATATGGATGATGACTTAACAAATACTCAATGGTTGGCAAGAAAAAAGATTATCCTTGAAGCGAAAGAGAAAGGGCAAAGGGTTGTTTTTATTGACGGGAAACCGAGATTTTTCGACCTTCCACAATAGGAACTAGGGGCCCCCGGATATAGAAGCTACCCGAGATCCCCTACCAATTTGAGACTTGGCTTCTGGAATTGTAATGGTTTTTTATCTTCGTCATCAGCCGGAGACTTTGCTGATTTTATTAGAAAATGCGACATTTTGTTGTTGGCTGAAACTCATGAGTCCTTATATCATCCTCTTCCAAATATACAGGAGTACTCTTGGCATTCTGCTTTTCGTCCATTTGTTAGGGGAAAAACTTGTCGAGGATCTAGAGGAGTAGCTTGTTTATACAGAGACGCCACAGTTCAGATGGTTAAACAAGATCCATACGCTCGCTATATTTGGTTACACATTATTGGCTCACTATTGGGATTACCTCAGGACATCTATATAGCTGTATGCTATTTTGCTCCACAGACCTCAGTGTTTGCTGAGTTTGGCGGGGACCCTTTTCAGGCTCTCTCAGATGATATTGCTATCTTTTCTCAGCAGGGTTCCATTTTACTAGCAGGTGATTTCAACGCCCGCACAAGCTCTAGACAAACCGAATTTCATGCAGCTACGGATCTTCTCAGGCTTTACCCTTTGGATATGGGGCTAGACCGGGTATCACAGGATGCAGACACTCCAGCTACATCTTTCGGGGAGCAGTTGATCACTCTAGCAGAGACACACGCTCTTGCCATTTTGAATGGCCTCACACAGTGGCCTTCCTCATCAGCATATACATGCTATCCTCATGATGGAGGACATAGTGTGGTCGACTACTTCATTGGATCACCTGCTTTGATCTCTCACATTTCTGATTTCTCCATTACACCCCCTACCATTTCCGATCACTCACTCTTACACATCTCACTTGGTCACATAACCTCTTCTTTGCAAGTTTCTTGCTCTCTTCCCACTCATAAACGTATTCCTTTCACCCAATCTGGATTCACTAATTACACCACAATCTTATCCCAACTACTCGCTAACTTCCCGTTCATGGCACCAATTGACCAGCGAGCCACTTTTCTCTCTACATCCCTCTTAGCTGCTGCTTCCTCATCCTTCCCCACCAAAACGACATCATCTCACAGAAGTGTTCACAACAGATGGTATGATGCAGAATGCCGCTCTCTTCACAATCATGTGACATATGCCAGGTCACACTCCCCTGCCACACTCAAACAATGCCAGAAAGAATATCATAGAACCACCAGAACAAAGAAGATCAAGTACCTACAATCACTCTGCCAAAAAATGATCAACTCTTTAGATTCACCCTCCTCTTTTTTCTGGAAACATTTCACCAGACACTCTTCAACATTGGCCCCCATAGCCATCGAATCCTGGATCGAGTATGCCACGGAGTTATATACCACGGACTCTCCTCCTACCTCACTCTCACCGAGACCTGACCACTGCTCACTTTTCACCCCTGACATGGTTGAAAACGCCATTAAACATGCCAAACTAAATAAAGCCACTGACTATGACTCCTTAAGTGTAGACTTCCTAAAGCCCATAGCACATCTCATCTCCCCTTACATTGCTCATGTTTTTAACACAGCTGTTACTTCTGGTTTTCCTACGGCTTGGTGTACTAATATCCTTCACCCCATCCTCAAGGCAGGTGATCCCATGAATGTAGGAAACTACCGCACCATTATGATTGGCCACACTCTGGCTAAGATATATGGCTCTATACTACAGACAGTTACTGGATCTTTTGCTGAAACTGAGGGTTTACACGCTATGGGTCAAGCTGGTTTCAGACCGGGATATTCTACTTCAGACCAGATCTTCATTTTGAGATGCATTATTGAGGAGGCTCGACATCGGAAACAGAGAATTTACTGTTGCTTTGTGGATTTTCGCAAAGCTTTTGACTCTGTTCCACGACATCTTCTTTTCCAGAGACTGTCTTCACTTGGCTTTTCAGAGGATACTATTGCTGCGATCATTACTTTATATGAGCGAGTCTTGGCACGTTTCAGAGATGGTAGTGGCTGGTCCTCACAGATACATTCTACCATTGGTGTGAAGCAGGGTTGCCCCTTATCACCCACTCTTTTTGCACTATATATAGATGACCTCGAGCGGATTATTCGCGAGGAAGGTGGAGAGGGCTGTCCCCTAGCAGACATTATTATCCCCATTCTCTTGTACGCTGATGATGTGGTTCTCCTCTCATCCTCTGCAGCTGGTTTACAGAGTCACCTTTCTGCTTTACATCACTTTTGCCAGCGTTGGGGATTGACGGTTAACCTTAAGAAGACTAAGATTATGGTGTTTAACACCAACAGACAGCATATGAGAGATGTGATTTTCTATTATGACGGGCTACCGATTGAGATCGTGACCTCCTACACCTATCTGGGAGTTCTTTTCTCTGGTCCGCTACTCACTTTTCGACCAGCAGCCACCGCCAGGCTCCGCAAGGGGCATACCGCTCTTGTGCATATGGAGAGATTTTGCTCTACTTATTATGTGCAGGATCCTGCTACCAGATGCCTACTATTTTCTGCTACTGTCTCCCCAGTTGTGCTATATTCGGCTGAGACTTGGTGCCCTGATTTATCACGCGATACATGGAGAGATCTTACTCGTATCCAGATTCTCATGCTCAGTAGGATAATCCGGGCTAAGCCCTCAGTACCACATGATATCATACTAGCCGAGTTTGCTTCTCCTCCATTAGTTGTTGGTGCTATGTTTCAGATCATCACCTTTCTTCACAGGGTATCAGATCTAGATACCTCCAGATACATTGTTGCTGCTCTCACTTCATCTTGTACCATTGCGGATCAGGGAGCCAAGCACTCTTGGTATCGCAGTGTCTCAGCCCTTCTTCAGACTTGGGGTTTATCCGCACTTGATCTTCCGAATGGAACCCATGCTTATATCAGACAGCAGATCTACCGGAGCTACATACGCACTATATGGTCACATCCTGATCCAGATAGGGTCAAGCTACATTATTATGGCACACATCTTTTACAGCTGGACGTTTCGGGCTTGCCTATTCTTCCAGTTTATCTTACACAGACGCTATCTTTTGGTCTGAGATATCGTATAGGACAGCTTCGAGTCTCTTCTCATCAGCTTGCTATCGAGACAGGTAGATACACAGACACTCCCAGATTGCAGCGGATATGTCAGCTCTGTTCTCTTCAGGAGGTGGAAGATGAGTTTCATTTCATCTTTCGCTGCCCAGTATACTATGAGATTAGAGGACGATACCATTGTTTATACCGAGATATTCCCCTCACGTTGAGCTCCTTCCTCGAGTATCCAGACGCTAGATGTGTGGGTCTTCTTTTGAGAGAGATGTATATTTTACGAGCTTCACTTCTACCTACGCTCTCAGATATGGATTCCAGTCAGGCTCACATTACTCAGTTCTTCCAGAAGCGAGACAGAGTGGATATTTCGGTTGCGGATTTTGACATCCCCGTCCGAAGATCGAAGACACAGAGAGTTTCGGCTCGATCCAGTGCTACTAGATCTTCATACGCCTCCCACCAGCCTACATCACGACCCACTACTACCATCACTCATTACTTTCGGCTTGCTCGTAGCTAGTTTCCTCCGCGGAGCAGGTGGTTAAGCTCTTGCTTTGTACCCTCACCAGCTGGTGGTCAAGCTTGGATACTTTTTCTCTTAGAGACAGAGAGATCGATATTTTAGTTTTAGTTTTACTGTCTTTTCATTGGTAAATAAGTCCTTATGCAGACAATGCTTCTCACATTTTGTACTCTCTTTTGTCTTATGTGCCCCTGGGCACCAAAAGACGTTAATAATAATAATTCTAATTCTAATTCTAATTCTCTCTCTCTCTCTCTCTCTCTCTCTCTCTCTCTCTCTCTCTCTCTCTCTCTCTCTCTCTCTCTCTCTCTGCTGATTTTCAATCACTACCATCTCTTAGTATGGTGCACCTACTGGCCGCTACCAACATGAAGGTGTTCATCGCATATCAGCGATCTGCTCACACAATGATCATCGCTGATAATTCATATTTTATTGATCACACATTTTGCTACTTGCATGCTGATCAGCGAGCTAATCACATGTTGATCAGCGATCCACATTGCATGCTAACCAGCGATTCAATCGCTACACTATCTCTGCATTACTATCGCACTACTTTTTGATGATTAATGCACGTTCTATTCAAGTAAAACTCCATCATTGCTTAAACACTTCTCAGCCTATTTACTCTCGTTTCGGACCTCCACTTCTCAAGTATAGCTCCGTTTAATTCTTGATAACACGGTCAAGAATATATTTCTTAAATCTTTGAAATACTAATTTATAGTATAATCATCCCATTCTTTCAGAAGCTAATACTTGGTAATATTACTCTTGCAGCGGATCACGTAATTTTATTTATTACGTTCTTGCAGCGATCCGTTGCAAGAACGTTCCAGATCGCGCGATCAGGAATGTCAGCGATCCGCGACCCGGATCACGTAATTTTACTTATTTATTTATTTATTTTTTGTGGAAAAAATACTAATGGCCAATTTTTTTTTTTTGATAGTTTAATACTAACTAAACCCTAATTGGATGGTGGACATGATGGAATGATTACAATAATAGACTGGAGTTGAAACAACTATAAGCTCTGTTACAAATGGCATATGAAAGAAGATTAGAGATTCCCGACATAGAGAACTCACACACACACGACTGTTCGAAGGGATGCTTATGTTTATGCTTCTGAGATGGGTGCTTATGCTTCATAATTGTTGTCGGTTTGCTGCCATTTAATACGGTTCCATGTGATTTCATTTCACATAAGGGTTTCCCGGAACACAGTTTTTTTTTTTTGAAATTTTTTCAGTGCCAATATGGGTATCAAATGAAAGGGTTTTTTGAGAGCAGTTCATTTATCTAGTTTGCCAACATTTTTATGACCAATGTCATCCAGTTTCGGCCATTAAGTGATTTTCTACCTACCAGGCTGATTAAATTTCAAACATGGATTGCACAATTTGGGTTGGAGGGTGTTCACAAAGTATTTTTTCCCACCGGCCGACGAACACGGCTTCGATCGCGTCGAATTTATGGAACAAGTTACAGGTTATTTAATAAGGGTTGTGAAACCTGCGGACCATACTAGCGCCATAGTGCCGAGGGACCAACACTACTTCAAATCGGGGGCCCTGTTGAGGGTATTTTCTATAAATAAATAAACATGGCCGGAAATAAAAAATAAGGTGCGAGTGTCGAGGCAACCTGCATGTGTAAGCCCATAGCCCAATGAGCACATGTAAAATATTGTTTTATGGTATTCAATCGAATCTGTATATTGTGCGAAGAAACGCTCCCATGATGATTCTGAAGGGAAACGTCTCATTGACCTTCTTTTCAGCTCTTCTTCGGGCGCTTTCTGGCGCGAGTTCATTCCTCGCTCTCCACCACCTCTCTTGGAAGACCTCCACATATGGACTGATTATGCTACTAGCCTGTACACGGTTCCTACCGACTCACCTATCGCCATATCTCCACGGCCACCTGCGTTCTCCTTTTTCACATCTGACATGGTACTTGCAGCCATTAAGAAGCTGAAGTCCCACAAAGCCAGAGATATCGAAGACCTTGAATCTGAGCTCCTTTCCCATGCCTCTGACTTACTCGCCCCCATTATAGCCACCCTTCTTAACTCTGCAGTTGTCTCTGGCTTTCCGTCTCCCTGGTGCAGTAATATTATCCACCCCATCCATAAGAATGGTGACCCCATGATTCCGAGTAACTACCGCACCATCATGATTGGATATGTCCTGGCTAAATTATATGGTACTATATTGCAGTCTGTTGTGAGCTCAGAGGCGGAGACTAGGAGACTACATGCCATGGGTCAGGCTGGTTTCAGAACACATTATTCCACGGCAGATCACATCTTCACATTGCAAGCCTTGATTGAGGAGGCTAAGCACAGGAGAGAGAGGGTTTACTGTTGTTTTGTGGACTTCAGGAAAGCCTTTGATTCTGTTCCTCATTCATTGCTCATCCAAAGACTCCGAGACCTTGGTTTCTCCACTGACATTGTTCTTGCTGTGATGGCACTTTATGAGCGTGTCCTTGGTTGTTTCCGGCATAGCAGTGGCATATCTGAGCACATCTGGAGCACTATTGGGGTGAAGTAGGGTTGTTCCCTCTCACCAGTCCTCTTTGGCTTGTATATTGATGAGTTGGAGAGTCATTACACAGGGTGGTGGTACTGGCTGCAGGCTTGGTGACATCGTAATTGCTATCCTCCTTTATGCTGATGATGTGGTGTTGGTCTCACCGACCAGAGAGGGCCTACAACGACAGTTGGATTGCTTGCATGAGTTTTGCACCAGATGGGCCCGGGCCCAAGGGTGAACATTGGGAAGACCAAGAATATGGTCTTCAACACTTCGAGGGCATTCATGCAGCGACAGGAGCTTACTTTGGGCGGACAGATTCTAGAGGTGGTCCCTTCCTACACATACTTGGGGGTCCTTTTCTCAGGTCCTACTTTTAGCATGAGACAGGCCGCTACCACTCGACTAGGGAAAGGACATGCCTCCCTTGTTCAGCTAGAGTGATTTTGTTTCCGCAGGTCCATCCAAGATGCTCGCAGTAACTGTCACCTCTTCGATACCATTGTTATCCCCACAACTTTATATGCGGAAGAGACATGGTGTGTAGGTCTCCCTTCTTCACACTGGGCCAGTCTCTCACGATTACAGACCACCATGCTGGCTCGGTTGATTCGAGCGAAGCCTTCTGTTCCCCATGAGATTCTCCTGGCCGAGTTTGCAATTCCACCTATACAGATCGAGGCAGTTCTTCAGCTTATCACCTATATACAGAGGATACAGGCGTTACCAGAGATAGACAGGCGATACATACAGGTTGCACTATCCTCCTCACAGCATCTTCATGATTAGGGCTACAAGCTATCATGGTTCTCTCAGGCCTCTCACCTCCTACTTGTATCATTTGGCATCTCCATCACAGAGCTCCCCTCCGGCACACATCAGTATATCAGACGCTTCCTTTATCGCACATATCTAGAGCGGACTTGGTGTAACCAGTTAGGGGTTAAGCTAGCTTTCTACCGGACTCATTTCTTGGAGCTAGAGGCATCAGGGACCCCGGTCATGACGCGCTACTTGGACTCGGGATTGTCACATTGCCTCAGATTCACATTGGGGCAGCTCAGGGTGTCCTCTCATCAACTAGCTATTGAGACTGGGAGGTTCCACGGTATTCCCAGAGAGGAGCAGATTTGCCATTTCTGCTCTCTAGGTGAGGTGGAGTCTGAGGAGCACTTTATATTTAAGTGCCCTGTATATTATGAGATTAGAGGACGATATCACTGCTTGTTCCGAGAGATGCCTACCACTCTACGATCTCTCATAGCTTATGAGGACCCACGGTGTGTCGCTCTAATGGTACACGAGATGTCCAGACTACGGAGAGATTTATACGAGACACCCCAGCATTTTACCTCACAGCCACTGATTACTTCGTTCTTTACTAGACGAAGATCGCATGATTTAGTACCTGAGGATGAGGATTATGATGAGGATGACGACGAGGATGTTGGCCGCTCTCATGCTCATAGAGATCAGAGACAGTGTACCTCCCACCATCAGGATACCACCAGGATTACTAGACATTCTATGCAGGGGCGTACTACTACTACTACTACACATACACGTGCTCGTACTCACAAACGCCGCCGGCAGGCTCCAGTGCTTTCCCATTCTGTGGCTCGCATTACATCTTTTTACAACAGCAGCACAGCAGATGCAGCACAGCCTTGACATCTTACCCGAGACACATATGATTATTATTATGCGCATTCTCGCATACGTCTCTATTTTAGGTTGCACTAGATGTTTTCTTTATTACACTTTGGAGACGTTTTTATACGCTCCCATGGTTACCACATACATGACATGTACTTCATTAGTCTTATATGCCTTTTGGCATGGAAAAGACATTAATAAAGCTTTCTTTTCTCTCTCTCTCTCTCTCTCTCTCTCTCTCTCTCTCTCTAGGAGTACTATTCTCGGGGCCTACGTTCAGCATGAGACACGCAGCTATTTCCCGGGTACGGAAGGGCTATGCCTCACTGGTAGATT
This sequence comes from Diphasiastrum complanatum, assembly GCA_029204225.1. Taxonomy (NCBI): domain Eukaryota; kingdom Viridiplantae; phylum Streptophyta; class Lycopodiopsida; order Lycopodiales; family Lycopodiaceae; genus Diphasiastrum; species Diphasiastrum complanatum. Next base: position 44,631,169 of record CM055101.1, on the reverse strand, counting down.
TGGAGAGAGTATGTTTCAGCTCACACATCAGAGATGCGACTAGTAAGTGTCGACTCTTTGACACTATGGTTGTGCCCTCAGTTATGTATGCTTCCAAGACATGGAGTACTGGTCTGACAGCTACTGATTGGACATATATCTCCCGGCTCTAGATTCGTTTGCTCTCCTGGATGATACGGGCTAAGCCCTCAGTACCACACCAGATTATCTTGGCGGAGTTCGCGGTCCCCCCCATTCAGATTGAGGCCTTATTCCATATTGTGACATTCATACAGAGGTTAGAGGATCTTCAGGACGGGGGTACACATTATGTAGTTGCAGCTTTATCTTCATCCCGGTGCCTACACTCAGAGGGACACCTTTTCTCATGGTACTCCCAGGCTTGCCGTCTCCTCTCCACATTGGGTATCAAGATCAGTGATCTACCTGCGGGCACCCACTAGTACATCAGAGGCCTCCTTTACAGATCATATCTTCATATCAATTGGCAGGGTCCATTGGGGACCAAGAGTGAGTTTTATCGTACACACTTTCTATCTCTTGATCCGGCTGGCTGCCCCATAGTATCTGGTTACTTGCTGAGGAGTATATCACATAGTCTGCGGATAGCGATGGGTCAGTTTCGGGTTTCTTCACATCAGCTGGCTATTGAGATTGGCAGATACAGTGGCACCCCACGAGAGGACCGGCTTTGTAGCATGTGTGTTATGCATGAGACTGAGGACGAGTCACATTTCCTCTTCAGATGTCCAGCCTACTATCAGATACGGGGGCGGTACTATGTTTGTTCAAAGAGCACCCAGTTACAGTTTCTACCTTGATATCTTATGAGGACCCTAGACGTGTCGAACTGATGATCCGAGAGATGTCAGACCTGAGGAGGAGGAGACTAGATGGTACACATTCCTTGACACAACTGAGCATTGATGAGTGCATATCCCGTCGGAGACAGAGATCCGAGGTACCCATAGGCAGCGACTCAGATGGAGAGGCCGAGATTCCCGACTCCTTCGTACACCGGCATCAGAGACCATGTCGACGGCCAGAGAGACAGTCAGTTCTTAGATCACAGCCCAGAGCGCCACAGCAGCAGAGACGACACCGACGGCCTATCCGGCGACAGAGGTCCAGGGCACATCTAATCACACCTTCACAGCATACCATCCACCATTTCTTTCATGCTGATGGGCATCGTGATATATGATTCCAGGCTATTGGATCCTGACTGGGCCAACTGTCTTTATGCATTGTATTTGCAGTTATTTAGTTTTATAGAGGATCGAGCTTTAAGCTCCGATGTGCACACTTGACATGTACCTTTTCTTAGTCCTATGTACCTTAGGGTATTCAAGGACATTAATAAAATCTTTCTTTCTTCTCTCTCTCTCTCTCTCTCTCTGTGTGTGTGTGTGTGCATGTAGAATGTGATAATTACCATACTGAAGTAAACCATGTTGAAAAAAACCATATCGAAACACAAACTGACAAGACACAATGTAAAAACGTGAAAAGATGTAATGTCGGGCTCAAGGCCGTAAAGAAGTACAATGATGTCTGATAAACAATGTCTCATAAACATTGACAACTACCACTCGTCCTCTAACTCAAAGTTTGAGTCATCGGAGTCTGTGGAACTGCCAAACAAGGAGTCTGCAGATGACACTGAGGGTGTCAAGCGTCGTGGTGAGCCTCTGCCTCCACACTGTCCCCTCCCTCTCCCTCTCCCTCTCCCTCCCTCCCTCTTGCCCCCTCCTAGCTGGCTCCAACTACTCCTCTGATGCTCCCTCTATGTCGCCCTCTCAATCGTGATCTCATACCCTGGGAAGGCCCTATAAACTTAGGGTCTACCTGGCCCTCAACTGCCTGTGATAGGAGCAGTCCTCTCTACAAACGATGCCCCTAGCCCACTCCCCCCCCCCTAGAATGCCTAGGTCACCCTCTACGTCTAGATGCAGGAATGGCTGGCTCCTCCTGTGTCTCAGCATCGAGGTCTACGAATAAGTGTTGTATGCCCCCCCCCCCCCACCAATGCTCACCCTCATCCTCTGCTTCGCCTCGCCGATGTGGTCCATGAACTCATATATGAGACCAAGAGTGCGTAACACATAGAAGATAGGTCGAAGAAACTCTACAAGCTCACCCGACAGTGTCCGGAAGTCCTCTCCAAAGACTATGGCCTGGAAATACACTGCCTCTATCGTGCGATTCCTAAACTCATAAAATCCATCATTAGATGCCATCCTCCACAAATGATCTCGTAAGACGCATAGTCGCTCGAGAACCAGGGAAAGGTAGGCAAACCGAGTGGGCGCTGGCTTCTTCAGGTCCAGCCGCGAGAAGGTACGGAACAATGCCAACACGCGCTTCTTCCTGGTAACGAAGTTCACCACGCGCATGACCTGAGGGGTGAGCTGCAAGAAAAACATTAAACAAAAATTCGTTAGAAGCTTAAAGAGGTTAGGGGCCTAGAACTGACAAGTGGAAAAGGCTTTACAAAGTGGCGAAAATTGTACCTCACGAACCCATGGAAGTTCGACCATGTCATGAATGAGAAGATCGATGCAATGTGTAGCACACGGGTTCCACACAATACTGGGGTGCTCCCTCGTCACCATCTCTCCCATCTGTCTACAGTTCGTGGTGTTGTCTGTGTCAACTTGAATCACGTGATCTGCCCCAATCTCCTGCACTACATCTCTAACTGCTTGATAGATGAACTCGGCTGTGATGGCTCCACCAGCTTGAGTAGCATCCACACCTCGTAGGAAGACTGTGCCAAGCAGGTAAGATACTAGAATATTGACGACAGATCGTTGACGAGTGTCAGTCCATCCATTGCTCAATATCAAGCATCCATAGCTGCAAAAAAATAACATTTCTTATTCATATGCACATTGCAAACACTGTGGTGCTTTGCAAAGTGAAACAAATGTCGTGGTAAAGAGTAGCAAAGAATTCTTACGTCTGCTACACAGTGCAAATGGAGCTCAACTCCCATGTGATAGTCTCCTCCTCGTGCCATAGCATAGTCGTGTGCAATGCCTCTCTCCTTGGAGGCCTCCATGAAGAATCAGCTGCTGCGATCTGAAGGCAAGTGTCCCTAAAGATCCAAGTGTCAACAACAGCAAAAGGGATGCCACACTCATAGAAGAGCTGGCCAATTCGTCGGGTACATAGGGCATGCTGTTGTCTCTGCCACCCACCTTTGTCCAAGGTCTGCTACCTGGACCTAACCCCTCTTTGATGCACAAAGGGCTCTTTCAGTCTAGCACGCCCGCCAGAGGCAACAGGGGGCGCATTGAGGGTGTGTCTCACTGTGGAGCATCACCTGTTGGATCTCTGTGCCCCCCTGTGGCAAGATCTAGCTCTGTAAGTGGTGCATCAACAGCTGATGACGACGATGGATGAAAGGGACCTGCTGAAGGAACAACAGGACGAGAGGCTGCATGTGTGTTGGTAGCTCTAGGAACATCCCCCCCCGTGTGACTAGGCCCTGCCTCTACATCTGCTCCAGGCCCTGCACCTGCACTGGACCCTGCACCTGACCTGCTCTAGTCCCTGCTCCTGCCACTGACCCGTGAATAGAGCTCTGAGATGGTCTCAATGGCTCAAGAGTCGTACCGTCGGGCCCATATGTGTCCATCAATCTCTCCGCCTCTGCATCTGATATGCGAGGGCAAATGGATATGCCCATCCCCCGCCCATCTGGCTTGGCGAGCTGTAGCAAGTGGGCCCTGACCCTGGTAAATTAACTAGTAAAGACCCCACCACAATGCAGGCATCTCCATCTGCAGGCACCAGATCCCTGGTGCATAGCCACATCCTCCTCTGTCAACACAACCTCTGACCAAATGCCTCTACCAAGGACTGGCATCGTGTGAATCTATCAATGTATCAGACCTGCAAAAGAGGAAGCAAACAATCGCATGTCAGTACATTCCGTTGGTAGCAACAACATTCGAATTCCACATATGCATTCATAGCATTCAATTGCTTACAACCACCCTAAACCCAACATCGAAAAAAAACTGCCATTTTGTTGCATCAGTACCACGTGGCTGACACTTGGCAGTATGCATGCTACCAATCCTCACACTGGGCTAGGAGGGGCTTACTCCATATCAGGGATTAGGCAAGGTTGGGGGGATCAGTTAGTGTTTGCCCTACTGTGGGGTTTAGATCTCTAACACTGGTATCAGAGCCATCTCCATCTTTGGGAGAAGTGTAGTAGTGTCGATAGTAGCAAAGCCAGGGAGGACCGGAAATCAGGGATGGCACCAAGCCTTTTTGGGGGAGATCCATCGCTGGAGTTCCAGCCCTCCATCGTTGTAGTTGTAGCTTTCAACTCCTTGTAAAAAGTAGTTTTCGAGGTAAAACCAGAAGTAAAGCCAGCGCTGGAGGAATATAAACATATCTGCAGGTGTCTCGCTACAATTTCAGTTCTCTAGCGCTGCACCTTCAGTGGAATTTCTGGTAGTCTGAGCGGAATTCAGATTTGTTTTGGAGAGCAAATTCATCGCTGCAATCTCAGTTCTCTAGCGCTGCAAATTCAGAGAAATCTTTGGCAGATTGAGTAGATGTCAGATCAGAATAGAACTGCAGGCCCATCACTGTAGTTGCAGCCTCATATCCTAATTTTGCAACCAAATTTTAAGAGTAAAATCAAAGGCAAGGCCAGTGCTGGACAGGCATATACAAATTTGCAGACCTATCTCTGATTTTCAGAGGTCCTTGGGGTGGATTTTTTCTACCAAACAGAGGATAGACCAGCGAGCAGTTTGCCTCCATAAATCCAGAATTTCTAATTAGATTTTGGCTTCGAACCTAAGTTTTTTGGAGCAGCAGGGTCGCTAGCCAGGGTTTTCAGAATTTTGTTGCAGATTGGAGAGCCAAATTGCAATACACAGCTACGAAAGAACTGAGGGGGTTTCTTGCTTTTCTCTTTGGAAGTACAGTCCTAAGACAAAGCTAAGTTTTCTACTTTCGTTTTTCCAGTTCAGTCAATCTTTCTTCTTGTTTTAGTCAGAATCTAAGGTACCTCTCTTTCCGTTCCAAAAATGACCACTCCTCAGGGATCTGATCAAACCCCGGAGAGAGGCATCAACGAACTAGAAACAAAAGCCTTGGTTTTCAGTAAAGGGAAAGAACCCATGGAAGTGGAAGAACAAGACCAATTCGCCGAAGAACTCGACGATTTGGTTACCAAAGAGTAGTACCTCCATTTGGTAACATAAGTGGATGAATTGAAATCGGCTGTCAAATCCAGTGTGAAAGACTCGTTCGCCGAGCTCAAAAGTTTAATTTTGAGCTCTGCGAAAGGAAGTCTCCCTTTCACTTCTCAGTCGTCCCCTTCACCACTTCCATCAGCATCGGGTGAGCCTCTTTGGTCTCATCCCAGTGTCTTTAAAGACTTAAAACCTCCTACTTTTATTGGGGAAGATAAGGATAGAAATGCAGACATTTTACATACCTTCCTCAACAAATGGAAGACATACATGCTCTTAAACAGACCCCTGACCATTTGCAAGCTATCGAGGCCAGTCTTTCCTTAGGACCCATGGCCTACAAGTGGTGGTTAAACCTCCAAGAGACCGGGCAGACTCCCCGATCGTGGAAGGCTTTTGAAGAGGCTTTCCTAAAAGAGTTTCTACCAGAAAATGAACTTGATAGAGCCTGGGAAGCCTAGGAAAGAACAGTAATGGACAAATCCTTAATACAGTATGTCTCGCAGTATCGGGAAACCATATTAAAAATAAAGAATATGGATGACTATCAGAAAGTCAGAGGGTTTGTACGTGGGCTTTGAAACGAATATAAAGTAGAGGTCCAAAGAAACTCGCCTACTACCTTAGAGCAGGCTCTCAGATATGCTCAAATCTATGATGATTCAGTGGGTAAGAAGAAGGCAAAACAACAATCCTTTTCTGAGCAGCCTACTCAGAAAGACTTTCAATATAGAAAAAAAAAATTAAAAAGAAAGAAAGAAGATAAAATTAAGAATGAAGCTCCTCAAAAACATCCATCACGCATACAACCCTTAAAACCAGAAGATTTTGAGAAAGCCAAACAAGAACGTTTGTGCTTTGTGGGTATGGGCAAGGGTCACACAGTCAGACAGTGTCCCAAGGGGCCATTCATTAAAAAAGATAAGAAAGATAAAAAACAAGTCCATCTTGTTCAGACTGCAAGCTTCCCAAGTGACTCGGCAAAGTGTTTCATGAAAATCATGAACACTATTGCCAATTAACCTCTGCAATACTAGCGAGACCCTTCAGCTTTGGGCCACATGACCTAGTACATATGCATGGTAAAATTGGCAACAATTAGTAAGAGTCATGGTTGATGATGGAGCAACCCATAATTTCATCAACTACACCCTAGTTAAGAAGCTCAAACTTCCAGAGGTACCTAGTCAACATAGGTACATAGTTTCATTAGCTAAAGGTGAAGACAAGAAAATTTGGGAAACTATGGTAAGCAGTTTAAATCTTGATATTCAGGGGTATCGAGATGAAATTAACTTTCAGATAATGCACCTGGATCATACTTTACCAGAAGTACGTTCATAAAGAACAAGTCTGAGGCCTTTAACTGTTTTAAAAAATTCAACCTTGTTCTCAAGAGAGATTGGCTTTTCTTAGGAACTTCCCTCCACAGAAATTATCAGGAGAACACCCTCAGCTTTCAGCGTAATGGCAGAGAGATCCAGTTGCGGGGGAGCATGATGTTCCCAACAGTCCTATGGTCTGCAGTTCAGAGCTCCGTCAACTAATCGGGGATACCGACCATCAGGTATTCTTATGTGACCTTCACTTTATTCCAGAAGTTTCTATTTCTAGTTCTTTACGACAGCAAGTAAATAAATTAGAAACTTTATTATCTAAATTTAAAGATGCCTTTCCTGAAGATTTACCGCATGGTTTACCACCTAGCAGAGATGTAGATCATGTAATAAAGTACCAGATAACATATGTTTCTAAACCTCCGTATCAGATCAACCGAACAGAGGATGAAGAAATAACTAGGCAGTTAACAGATTATCTTGGGAAAGGCCAAATTCAGACCAGTAGCTCACCATGGGCCTCACCAGTCCTTTTGGTGAAAAAGGAGGGGTCTATGCGTCTTTGCGGAGATTACAAAGCCCTCAATAAGGTCACAATTAAGAATAAGTACCCAATGCCTCGGGCAGACGAGTTGTTTGACCAACTCGACGGGGCTAAGTTTTTTAGTAAAATTGACCTTAGATCGGGATATCATCAAGTCTGTATAAAAACGGAAGATGTCCCAAAAACAACCTTTAGGACTCGTCATGGTCATTATGAGTTTAAGGTGATGCCATTTGGGCTCACAAATGCTCCAGCTACCTTTATGACCTTGATGAACAGTGTCCTCAGACCATACTTGGGTAAGTTTGTAGTCATATTTTTAGATGACATCCTCGTCTACAGTAAAACAAGGAGCATCTTAAACACCTCAGAAAGGTGTTTCGACTGCTTAGAAAGCATAAGCTTTATGCTAAGAAACCTAAGTGTGAATTCTTTGTTCAAGAAGTAGCTTATTTGGGTCACATTATCTCGACAAATGGGATTAAGATGGACCCCAATAAGGTTAAAGCCATACTCAGTTGGCTGAGACCTCAGAATATTATAGAGCTACAGATCTTTCTAGGTTTGGCGGGATATTACAGACGATTTGTCAAAACATATGCTCAAATAGCAGTTCCTATGACAAATCTTCTTAAGGGGAAGGGAAAGGAGTTCAAATGGCACATAGTAGGAGAGCTTTGATGCTCTCAAAATAGCCTTAGCTACTGCACTAGTTCTAAAAGTCGTCAACCCCAATCAGCCATTTGTGGTCGAAATAGATGCCAGCGACTTTGTGGTTGGTGCTGTACTAACTCAAAATGGATGACCAGTTGCGTTCGAGTGTAAAAAACTCGAACCAACACAGATTAGGTATAGTGCGTATGAAAAGGAACTCATCTCCATAGTACATGCCCTTAAGACTTGGAGGAATTATTTGTATGGTGCCAACTTTGAGGTCCTAACTGTTGAAATATAAACCTAGTTAATTAAATAAAACATAGCACACGGTTTTATTTCAAAGTTTTAAGGCCCAAATAAACTTAGGCAAATTTTTTTTTAGTACAAACTCGTGGAGGGCCTTCTTGCATGATGATGCCACTTGTCCACTTGAGTTTGGTAGACTCCCATGTGCCAGTGATTGTACATACTCAAATTCTATTTAATGGAGTCTCCACGAGTTGAAGAGTGTGTTGAATGGAATCATCTTCCATCTTCATCATTTTTCATTGTCTCCTTGATCTGAATACTAGTAGGAGGTCGCATTTGGATCTGATCTGATCTTTTACATGTTTCTCCCTCTCCTCTCATCAGATTTTGATGAGGACAGTTGCATACTGATCCTTGGAGGAGGGCGCTACCATTCCTATGCTTTCTAGCTTCAATCAAATTGTTTGAAAGACCAAAACAGCCATCATTCAGATCTGATTGGGCGCTGGATCTGATTTGTTTGTTCCTTCATTTCTCCACAGTGGATAGTCTGAATTGAATCAAATCAATTACACAAGATTTCTATTGCATAGGCTCTATCATTCCTTATGAATAGAAGCAATCAGAAGTCAATCTGATTTTTTCTATTTGCATGTGCAAGTACTAGTCCATGCATGTTGTACGCATGCCTCTAGAATTCTTCGGATTGCTTGCATGTTTCCACAGTTGCTTGCATGTTCATTGCATGTCACTACAGTTGCTTGCATGTTGACTGCATGTCACTGTATTTGCTTGCATGTTGCTGATTTTGATCTATTTCGAGTTGTAGAAGACCATCGAGGATTCCTAGGTTGGTAAACCTCGATTTAACGATCCTTTCTATCTCTATTTTCAATTCTATAACAGTGGCATCAGAGCAATGGCTTCTACTTCTACTTTTCAGGCATGGACAACGATCCTAGATGGTTCCAACTATCCTGCATGGAGATCAAAGACTCGACTGATCCTGCAAGCTGAGAAGCTGTGGCCTTATGTTGATGGGACTATTCCCAAACCGCATGTACCTGATGTAATAAATACAGCAGCTTATGAAGAAGATTTAAAAGATCTTCACGCTTGGTTGCATGCAGATTCGAAAGCTAAAGTAATTATTTCCCAAACCATTTCGAAAGATATCGTTCTCACTGTTGCCAATTTTGCTACATGTGGGATGAACTTGCTCGAAGATTTGAGTCAAACTCAATCAACTTACTAGTTTAAAGTGGGATGGAATTTTAGATTGTGATACTTTTCTTTTCAAGTTACAATCTTTGTTTAATGCTCTACAAAGTGCAGGTAGAATAACTCCCAAGGAGGAGAAATTTGCGTACCTGTTGCGAGCACTACCACCCTCCTACATCTACATGCGACCTGTTCTTACAGGTAAATCCTTTGAAGAGGCCATTCAAAGCCTTCGAGAGGAGTATCTCATGCGGCAAGGGAGTTCACCTTCTCAAGGAGGAGCTAGAGCTTTATATGCGAAGAAAGGAAAGGGCAAGGCAAAAGGACGCGGAAACCTGTTCCAAGCTACTAGCATGCAAGATCCAAACAATATAGATTCCAAAGTGGAATCATCTGAGCCTAAGTCAAAGAAATATTTTTGCAACTATTGTAAAAAGCCTGGACATACTCTTGATATATGTTGGGCTAATCCTAGAGTAGCTTGTAGACATTGTGGCAAAACTGGTCATTCATCTTTCAATTGCTATTCTAGGCCTAACAATAGTAAAGCCAATGTTTATCAAGAGGAACAACTTTCTTCTAACTCAAGCAAAGAGGAAAACACTCTAGCTGCTGCTTTTGTTTGTGTAGAAGATTGTTTTGATTCTACTGATAATACTTCCGAAGTTGTGATAGATTCTGGAGCTACTGCTCATATCATCTCTAATAGAGCTATGTTGTCTAGTTATTCTCCTACTTACACTCAGAGATATGTCATTTTAGGAGATGGTAGTCCACATGATGTTTCAGGAATAGGAAGCTTGAGTTTACTCACAATTAAAGGTTCTAAAGTTCTTCGAAATGTATTGCATGTACCAACCATGCAAAAGGACATATTGTCAGTAGCCCGCATGACAGATGTGGGCATCAAAATTCTGTTTCTTGACAATGACAATACTACCATCTATCCCGAGGACACACAAACTTCAGAAGGATACTAAGAAGCTCAAATGTTGCTTGTTGAAGTGGCTTCACAAGTTGATTGTATGCAGGATGCAATGCAAGAAGAATCTCGTGAGGAGTCATTTGCATCAAATTGTGTGCAAGATATATGCATGCAACATGGTTCTCAAGATGAGAAACCTCTAATTATTGTTTTGCAGGAAGACTCTCAAGAAGAGGAGTCTCAATTATGCAAACAAGTAGATCCTCATAAAGAGGATACTGTTTTTACTTCCATACAGGAAGAAACCTTCATGACTTGCATGCAAGAAGATCCTCAGCGGGAGTTGCACGTTGCTATCAGACGAGATTTCTCAAGATGAGAAATCAAATTTTAATGAAGTTGTTTGCCGCCCAAATCAGCCAGTTGCTTTCCCTCTATCAGATCTTGTTTATGATTTGCAGCTTGTAGGTGAATTGCAGCATGCAGGGGGAGCACAAATCATGTTTCAGATTCCAAATGGTTCAATATGTCTATCAAATTGCCTTGGAGATGCAGCTTTGAAGACCTTTGTGCAAGAACCATATATGGCTGAATCTGTTTATGAAGTTATAAGAGAGAGAGATCTCAAATGGCTTCAACTTGGTGCTGATCAACCTGTTTTTTCCTTGGAGGAAGAGGACTCCAAATTCCACTTAGTTGGTTGCTGCCTAGATACTTCTTTTGAACAGTTGTATATGCAGCCAGTTGTATATTGTTTGATGATGGTGGTTAATGTCTACCTACATAGTGAGGGGAACTGTTATGTTCCTAATCCCCGTCACATGCATGTTCAAGAAACATCGGGAGGCATTAGGGGTTATTTATTTAACAGGTTTAAGGGGGAGTTGTTGAAATATAAACCTAGTTAAATAAATAAAACATAGCACACGGTTTTATTTGGAGGCCAAAGTTTTAAGGCCCAAATAAACTTAGGCAAATTTTTTTTTAGTACAAACTCGTGGAGGGCCTTCTTGCATGATGATGCCACTTGTCCACTTGAGTTTGGTAGACCCCCATGCACATGTGCATGGGGGAGAACAAGTTAATTTGCCACCTAACATAGCATGCATGAATATTCTGACACTTGGCAATTGCATGCCAGTGATTGTACATACTCACTCCACGAGTTGGAGAGTGTGTTGAATGGAATCATCTTCCATCTTCATCATTTTTCATTGTCTCCTTGATCTGAATACTAGTAGGAGGTCGCATTCGGAACTGATCTGATCTTTTACATGTTTCTCCCTCTCCTCTCATCAGATTTCGATGAGATTCCTATGCTTTCTAGCTTCAATCAAATTGTTTCCATGACCAGAACAGCCATCATTCAGATCTGATTGGGCGCTGGATCTGATTTGTTTGTTCCTTCATTTCTCCACAGTGGATAGTCAGAATTGAATCAAATCAATTACACAAGATTTCTATTGCATAGGCTCTATCATTCCTTATGAATAGAAGCAATCAGAAGTCAATCTGATTTTTTTCATTTGCATGTGCAAGTACTAGTCCATGCATGTTGTATGCATGCCTCTAAAATTCTTCAGATTGCTTGCATGTTTCCACAGTTGCTTGCATGTTTATTGCATGTCACTACAGTTGCTTGCATGTTGATTGCATGTCACTGTATTTGCTTGCATGTTGCTGATTTTGATCTATTTTGAGTTGTAGAAGACCATCGAGGATTCCTAGGTTGGTAAACCTCGATCTAACGATCCTTTCTATCTCTATTTTCGATTCTATAACACTAACAGACCATGAAAGCCTCAGATACCTTTGCAATCAGCCTGAGCTCAGAGGTCGGAAAGCTCGTTGGGCTGAGTTAATGCAAGAGTTTGATATGTCTATCAAATATAGACGAGGGAAATTCAACACAGTAGCAGATGCCCTTAGTAGAATGCCTATGATAAACGAGCTGAGTTTTACTCAAATTCATAGTGAGTTACTCGAGTCCTTGAGAGAGAAGTGCCAGCACGATGCTTACTTCTCTACTATTTGGAGCTCAGTCCAGAGCAGATAGTTACAGACTTCAGAACCAGTTCCCGGGGCTGGTGCCAGTTCGTCCAAGAATACGGCAACTGCTGTTGAGGATGATGAGTCCGAGTATACGTCAGATGACATTGAGGACTCAGAGCCTGTTTTGCTCAAAGAAACGGCAGTGGTTGAGGGTCAGTTGACTCAAGGATTCAAATGGAAACAGTATTCCATTCAGGATGAGTACTTGCTCTATTGAGATAGAGTATGTGTACCCAATTCAGAGGATTATAGGCAATAGGTCCTATATGAGTGTAATGACAATCCTAGTGCGAGGCATCCAAGGATTCAAAAGACCTATGAGCTTCTTCGTAGGCAATTTTTCTGGCCCAGTATGAAAAAGGACGTCCAACAATATGTAGCCAGTTGCCAGAAATGTCAGGTTAATAAAGCAGAGCGTTTGAAGGCAGGAGGGTTGTTACAGCCCTTAGATATACCAGCTGGTGGTAAGTGGGAGAGTATCTCCATGGATTTTATAGTAAACCTACCTAAGACCCAACAGGGTAATGGCGCTATATGGCCCACAATTGACCGTCTAACCAAAATGGCTCACTTTATTCCGACTAAAACAATCGTTAGAGCTCCAAAGTTAGCGAGGTTGTTTATAGATGGGCTATTTAAAATGTACGGTCTACCTTCCGGTATAGTTAGTGACTGGGATAGTAAGTTTAATGGAAATTTTTGGAGGGCAGTATTCCATCATCTCCATACTAAACTAAACATGAGCACCACCGACCATCCACAGACGGACAATCAAACAAAAAGAGTAAATCAGGTGCTGGAGGATATGCTTCGTGCATATGTCAGCAAAAAGCAGACTAATTGGGAGGAGTATCTCTCGATATTAGAGTTTGCATATAACAGTACCAAACATTCAGCTACGGGATACAGCCCATTTATGCTGATGTACGGTTTTCAGCCATGCTCACCCACAGTTGTAGGGTTTAAACAAAAAAAAGTTGAAGCAGCCAGAAACTTTTTAGAAGACCTAAACCAGATGATACTAAGTGTAACATTAGGCAATCCCAGGATCGAGCCAAGCATTATGCAGATCCACACAGACGGGATGTGCAGTTCTCCATTGATGAGAAAGTCTTTCTACTAGTCCCAGTTGCCTCTAAAACCCTCAAATCAGGAGTGCTAAGTTGTCTCCTAAGTATTGTGGTCCTTTTACCATTAGTAGGAGACTAGGCGAGGTCACCTATGAACTAGAACTCTCACGCAACAGTAAGGTTTTTCCAGTCTTTCACGTAAGCCAGTTATGAAAAGCCTTAACCAAATCTAAAAATCTGGTAGGGGACAGTGTTCTAGTTCTCCCATTGGATTCTCAGCAACCTCCACATGAACTAGAGGAGATCCTTGGTAGTAGAGAAACGCAGACTCGTCATACTCTATACCAAGAATATCTAATCAAGTGGAACGATCAGCCTGTTGAGAATGCCTCTTGGGAAAAAGGCAGCGTCCTTCTCAAGATTTTTCCAGACTTTGTCTTAGAGGACCAAGACGGTTCTTAAGGGGGAGGGAGTGTTACGAGCCTGTAACCTATACCGAACCCTAGGGAACTCAAGAGGTCAGATACCATAGTCAGGGGCGTGTCCAGCGTACACGTCCAACAGGGCAAGACAGTGTGAGTAGTGTGCCCTGGCACGAACCACAGTCATGGCGGGCCTAGGGACCCTGTCAGTAGGATAGGACCCCACGTTGGGTCCCAACGTGCAGTCGGCCATGCCAGTGCCACGTGGCCGACACTTGGCAGTATGCATGCTACCAGTCCTCCTAGGAGGGGCTTACTCCATATCAGGGAGTAGGCAAGATTGGGTGGATCAATTAGTGTTTGCCCTACTGTGGGGTTTAGATCTCTAACAATTATGTTGCCTACAACTCATTCCATGAGCTTCCATGATGTGAAGCCAAAACTTACCTAAAACCGTTTTGGAGAGAAATGCCACTACCTCGTCGTTGCCACCATGTTGATCACACACTGAACAATGCTCCAAGATGCCTACAATCCACCATCACCCTCTTACCATCACTCTCCCTCTCTATCTAACTCCAAGAATGCAAATTTTTTTATGTGGGCCGCGGGTTGCCTGCTCGCGGCCCACACAAAAAAATTTGCATCTTTTTTGCACGTTCCGGACCGCGTGATCCGGAACGTTATTGTTCCAGATCGCGATCCGCTACATCTGTGCTGCTGTGATTATCAACTTTCTAGAATGCTCATGTGGATCTTTCCACATGACTATCTCAGTTTTACTACTAATCATGGATTCGATTCAACATTTGATGGTTGTGGCTAGTTTGAATTTTCTCGAGATCAACCTCTCTTTGTGTGTAGTCAAACAACTTTTCCCATTAAAAATCAATTTCTAGTTATAATTGATCTCATTGTTGCATTTGGTTATTTACAATAATTGGTTGTACTACAAAATTGCAAAGGCTCAAGTATTTTTTACATCTTAATATTTCTTCTGAGCTCAATCCACAAATTGTATGCCCTCAAAAAATTGTGCACTTTGTTATGACTTTGTATCGTATATTTGAAAATTTGCATCACCAATTAAGAGCAAGTAGTTTACATAGGATTGTCCTTCCACAAAATTCCTCTTACGTTGGCTGCCATAAGTGTTACAAAACATCGTTACTCTAAAACTAGCGCGTGGTGAATTTGAACTCCTTGCTTTAGACCATTACTTGAGTACAATACTTGACATTCTAGTACTTGATCACATGACCAACTCAAGGTTCATCAAGCTTCGTGCACTTTTTTGAGTCTTTGACCCACCTAGAGTCTAGTACCAATAAAAATCACTCCCAAGCCAAGCATGAATTGTGGTCAACTTGACCACCCTGACAGCTTATGCACCTAGCTTCTCATCACATCTCAACTAACTCTAACACTCATGATTAGGTCCATGGTGATCTTCTTCATGCCTAACAACTTGTCAAATGTGCTCGCATAATCACCGCTCATGAATCGTGCCTAACGTAGCCTTCAACATGCAATTCATCTAGATTTCAAAAATGATATGGATGTAGCTAGCTAGAGAGCTATAGGAATTAGTTTGAACAAGGTTTCAAAGGATTTTATTTAGAGACAGCCCAATAGGATTGTTAGATGCAAGTGCAGCACATATTGAGCTCACTCCATAGGCAAGCCCAATCTGTAGGCCACCTTATACAATGAGTTTGAAGGAGGAAAAGTTGAAGATTAATATGTGCTTAAGTTACATGATGGTTGACGGAAGCTTCTAAGTTAAGGTTGAAGTATTGTTAATGTGGGGAGCTATTGACTATGGTTACTGGTTAGCTAGAACTTTAGGTTGGCATAGATTGTGTGCATCTTCAACAAGTAACCTTGTTGAAGAAGATCTTCATAGCGACAATGGAGATCAAAGTATAGCATTTGCTACGACATTGACATCACAGCATTATGTCCGATGATGCATCAGTTACTATTGCTTCTTTCTTGTCAGGGGCGCACATGAAGTTATTGCTTAGGCTAGTATGCATTTATAATAGACACACTAGCAACATAAGACCGTCATTGACACACATTGCCACCATTTGGAGTTCCATGAGGGTGATTTTGTATATTTTAGGTTTAATGTTGCTAAGCATCATTATGTTCAAGGGCATGGCTTCTACTAAGAAGCTTGCACCACAATACTATGGCCCTTATCAGATACTTCACTGTTGGTTGGCTTCCACTTCTTCTTGATACGCATGCCTGTGATATATTTCATGTGAGCCTACTACGCATTGCTATTCAGAATGATGCTCTTTGCCATGCTATTTCTCCCGATGATCCAGAGCTCTTTTCCTTTTTACCAACAACTATTTACAGGTTAAACTTCAGTTTAGCTGACGTTAGCATTAGGTTCAACCTCCTGTTCAGTGGGAGGGTATGCCCATTGCAGAGGCTACTTTCTAGCCTATTGGTGTCCTCTATCATATACCCTTGCTTGTTGATTAGGCTCATGCTCTTGCTACTACTATTCAGTCCCAAGATCCTCTTGCTACAATTACAATTACAGTTGATGTTGATTGCTATTGTCCTTGTTGGTGTGCCTCCTTGCTTGATGCTGTTTTTTCTCCATGCCCACATTGGGGGCAACTTTTTCAGTGGGGGAGAGCTATGGAGTTGCCTCATTTTACTCAACACCATGCCCTTATTGCAAATGTATATTTCTTTTATTCATTTGTTGGTCGCAAGTGCTTTTTCCTTCATGTACAAGACTAAAAACCTTTTTCATGCATTTATATCTAGGACTGGCCAAGATTTTGTGGTTAGTTACCAGTAGTTGGGGGGGGCACTATGTTCTTTCTGGAAATTCTACCTCCCACTTTTAGGATTCCTCGAGGGATTATAAATAGGCCTTATGCACATTCATTGATCAGCTTATAATTTGATATTGCTTGGGCTCTCCATGGAAGAACTCTTGCATTTGCTATTGCTCCAAGGGCTTTAGCTATTAATTATATGTGTCACTATTTTCCATTGTTCATGGGAGAATGTTAGATTACTTCATGTATCGTCAATTTACACTTAATTGATATACTAAAATCTGTGATTTCGGCTCAAGGGAGTTAGGAATTCAATGACAATTTGCCATTATCTTACCTTGTACAAGGAATGTGGGGCTGGGGCATAGGATTGAGCTTGTACTAGGATATAGTCCAATTTCAAGGCCACCTTACAGAAAGAGCATAAGAGAGAAAGAGGAGGTTAGGAAGATGATGACTTTGATGGCAGGACAAACAAGGCCTAGTTTCATCAATCATTCTCGTGAAGGATGGATTATTGAGGCTTCATCATTCTTGTGAAGGATGGATTATG
This sequence comes from Diphasiastrum complanatum, assembly GCA_029204225.1. Taxonomy (NCBI): domain Eukaryota; kingdom Viridiplantae; phylum Streptophyta; class Lycopodiopsida; order Lycopodiales; family Lycopodiaceae; genus Diphasiastrum; species Diphasiastrum complanatum. The sequence goes on along the minus strand of CM055101.1, from coordinate 44,614,101 downwards.
GAGGTGCACGTGGATTATTGAGGCTTAAACAGGATTTTTGTTAAACATTGGTATTCTATACCATATATTGATGACTTGCTTGATGCTCTGTATGATTCTATTATGTTCGACAAGATAAATTCAAGGAGCCCTTTTTATTTTAGAATTGATGAGAGGATGTCCTAACAGTTGCAGCCTTTCACAATATCGCCGACACAGATTGACAGAATTGCTTGCCAAGCTCCTCAAGTCGTAAATTCCTACTTATTCCAGCAGGAGATATGAATCCAATTGTTACTTGCACATGTCTCAGTAAATAACAAAGACAATTATATCTGTGAAGGGATCCTTTCTAACAAGGTGGAAATGAAAGAACTTTTCATTGACACCACTTGATTCCTGTCATGCAAAGTCAAATATTTCTTGGGCTCTTTCTATTAAATGCTGTAGCAAATACATCAATTTGGTGTCCAAAAATATAAAAAGTCGGACAGGATGGAACCATGGTAGTCACAAGATGTTTTCTGTCTGCTTTCCATATGGTGATAAATCCTGTTGATGATAACACCATTCGTAAAAGAAGAAGTCACATAAACAGTGAAAATGGTTTACTTCAAAATCCAATGAAATGTAATTGTACTTCTTGATTGGGTTCGAAGGTGGGCACTTTGTTTTCCCTTGCAACCTCATTGAAGCTAATCGCAAGGCCTCAATAATGGAAGCTTCCAACCCTTTTCGTGGAGGATCAGCAATCACAATCTCAACACCTTCCAGCCACTTGATTGGAGTCTGTCATAGATGGATAATAGAATGCTTATATAAACAAGACTTCAGCCTGCATTAGTTTTGCTCATCATGAAATACAAGCAAGAAGAACCTTCAAAAGTTTGTTTCAACCACTTCAGAATGGAAAAGATGAAAAACAAACAAAGCAAAATTTAGAACCATTATCTCACACTTACAACTGATACATCAGCACAGTGCCAACTAAGATCACAATCGACAGATTTGGATATCCTTGAAAGTGAAAGTTCAAAGGGTGCCTTTGATTCCTTGTTTACCTCCACACATTTCACAACCCTGAGTTTCACAGTTTTTCACCTATGTCAGACTGAGAAGAGTAAACGAAATTTGAAGAACGAGGTATAATAAGCTCCTCTCCTCGAGGAACTGTTTTCTGCTTTGGCAAACCCAATAAACATATCTACAACGCTGAATCTAAAACCATGCCTGCAATTTCGAGTAGCAGCCAGACTCAGACCAATTACGCCAACACCAGCATAAAGATCCACTACTGCAGCTCCTTTATGCACAAACTTCTGCAGACTCCTAAGAAGCGCGTGGAATGCCTGAAGAAAGCAAAGCAGATCTCATAACAAATTATTTGCATATTTGGCCCGTGAGCTTCAAGAATAGAAGATTGCATGAAAAAAATAGTAAGTACTGCATGTACAAAGTCCAACCACTTCCATAGCTACGTTCCCTGAAGAGAGGAGTTTATGAGAGCAGGTCGTACACATTCACGTTAGGCAAGAAAGAAATTGCAGCCAGAAAAGTCTTCCATCTACAAGCAAGCTACAGAAAAATAAAAAAGCACTTGTAATTCGAACCATGTGACCCTTCAATTGTCAACCACGAATAATGGTCCTCCATTACCAGGCTAAGGAGAAATAGGAGCATTCATCATCTTAAAAACCAGACGGGCTGACTATCCAATGGAAACTATATAATCCCCAAGTCTAACAACACCTATGATTGTATGATTTTGGAAATACCATGTACAGGTAGAAAACTTGTCGCAGGGGCTATTCAAAATTTCTCGTATATCATCAAGAAAGCAGTTGCTGATTTGATGCTCACATTCAAGATAGGAGTGAACTAATCATATTAGCACTCACACACACCAATCAAGATCAACATAAGAAATTAGAGAGAACTTAGATTAATTGGAGAATGAGCATAGCTCTCTACAATGGAATTTATGAAGGTGGGGCGCCAGCCCTCCTTATATAATTTCTCTAGTCCTTAGCAAAAGCTAAAACATAAAGAAGCAAAAAGCAAGAAGCTGATTAATATAGTTGCTCTCTGTTTTGGGTAAATACCATTATCTAATTTCTAAAGTAAAATCATGTTCTATTGTAGAACTAGTGCTCCCTCCTAGATGCAAGACTAATTAACTTGACTTTAGGACTTTGACTTTGATATACTAAAGATAGAAATGGCCCCTAAAATAGCTTGCATGTATGGCCAAGCTAACAATAGGGGTGCAAATAAGCATTAATTTCTAACACTCCCCCTTAATGTTTACTTTGTTATCTATCACTTCTAGAAGTTCTCTAAACTTCTGAAACTTTTCTTTGCCAAGTCCTTTGATAAAGATATTTGTGACTTGCTCTTCTGTAGGGCAATAAATAAGCTTCACTTCATGACTTTGAATCTTCTCTCTAATGAAGTGTTGTTGTACTTTGATGTGCTTTGTCATGCTGTGAATAACTAGATTCTTCGCTAGTTTAATACAACTTTGATTATCACATTGAAGTACTGTAGGTGTATCATGTAACATATGAAGATCTTGCAAAATCTTTCGTAACCATATTGCTTCACTTGCTGCACTCGTAGTAGATCAGTACTCTGCCTCTGTTAATACAATACTATGTTGCTTCTTTGAACTCCAAGATATAGAAACTGAACCAAGACTAAACACATAACTTGAAGTAGATCTTTGATCTTCAAACTCAATGTACCCTTGATATATCTGAGACAGCTTTCTAGTGAATTTGCTAAGGCGTAAACATAAACTGACTAACCATACTAACAGGATATGCAATATCCAGTCTCGTAGTAGTTAGATAGATTAAGCTTCCAACAAGTTTTCTATATAACTTGCCATCTTCATCTTGATCATCTTCAGCTTTAGTAAGCTTACATCCACTATCATATGGTGTAGAAATAGGTTTGCACCCTGACATATTGAACTTTTCAAGAAGTTCACGGGCATACTTAGATTGAGAAATAAATAGTCCATGTGCTACTCTCCATACCTCAATCCCAAAAAAGTATTCTAGTGAGCCAAGGTCTTTCATATCAAACTGTGATGAGAGATCTTTCTTGATATTTTGCATTAAATCACAATTTGAACCTGTGATAACAAGATCATCCACATACATCACTACAGTGACAATATGACCATACCTAATCAAAACATAAAGTGTAGGCTGCAAACTACTCCTTTGACAACCACGTTGAGTCCTCATGTACCATGCCCTAGGTGCTTGCTTTAGTCCGTACAATGCCTCGTCCAACTTGCAAACCTTGTCTTCCTGTCCTGCTACAATGTATCCCTCTGGCTGCTCCATGTAGACTTCCTCCTCTAACAATTTATTTAAGAATGCACTCTTAACATCCATTTGTTGAACATCCCATCCAAATTGAGCTGCCAATAAAACTGTCCTAATAGTAATTAACTTAGCAACTGGTGCAAAACTTTCCTCATAGTCAATCCCTTCTTGTTGAAGCATACCCTTTTGCAACCAACCTTGCCTTACATTTGTCTATACAACCATCCAATTTATACTTACTTTTATAGATCCAATTGCATCCAATAACCTTTTTACCTATAGGTAACTGAGCAAGACCCCAAGTCTTGTTCTTTATGATTGAATTATACTCCTCGTCCATATCTTTCCTCCAAATATCCTCTTTTTCAGCTTCCTTGAAAGTATATTGATCCTTAGTTTCCAACACTATAGCCATATATGCAAATTGTACATCCTCATCGTCAAGATGATCCTCATGATGCTTTTCAAGCCTAACAAATCTCTTAGTTCCTTGTATACTAGACTCTCCTTGTTCCAAAATAGCACTATCCTTGATAGTTTCATAGTACCATCTTGGTAATCTTCTAGTATCTAATGTAGGATGCTTCATGCCTGGTGAACTTGGAGGTGAATAAGTATTCTATGTACTTGATCTCTCCTTTCTTTTTCCTTTCTCAACCATGGTCACTCTAGATACTTGAATTGGTGTAGGCAGTACATGTGTCAACTCAATCATCACACAAGATGAGAATTCCTCCATCTTGCTTCCTATCATAAGATAATTTTGTATTCTTATACGGTCCATCCTCATCAAAGATTACATCCCTACTTATGATAATTTTCTTACTCTCCAAGTCATACAACCTGTATACCTTCTCTTGACTATCATATCCAAGAAATAAACACTTAGTAGCCTTTCAATCCAATTTGCTCCTTGAATCATTAGGTATGTGAGCATATGCAATACTTCCAAAAACCCTCAATTGACTTAGGTCAGGTTTCCGACCCATGTAAGCTTCCTCTGGAGTCCAATTCTCTGCAACATTTGTAGGACTTTGATTCAAAAGATAAACCATTGTGTGAACTGCTTCACCCCAAAACATATTCAAAAGTTCCTTAGTTTTAAACATGCTCCTTGTAATTTTCACAATAGATCGATTCTTCCTTCCGCAACTCCATTTTGTTGAGGCGTTTCCATACTTGCAAATTGTCTCTCTATACCATGATCCTTGCAAAACACCTGAAACTCACAAAGATACTCTCCCCCTTTATCCAAACGAAGTATCTTAATTTGTCTATCTGTTTCTTTCTCCACCTATGTCATAATGATATGGAATACTTGAATGCCTCAACCTTATTCTTGAGACAATATACCCACATCTTCCTAGAATAATTATCTACAAACACCATAAAGTAACTTGCTCCCCCATAAGACCTAGTTTTCATAGGACCACACAAATCTGTATGAACAAGTTCTGGAACATTTCTTGACTAGATGGAAATCTCTTCATATGATATTTCCCTAAGACAACCCTCACAAAACTTGTGATCAAAAACAACTTGAGGTAAACCAGTAACCATATTGTATTTCCTCAAGACTTGTAGACTTTTGAAATTCAGATGTCCAAACCTTTTGTGCCATAACTTACTCATTGAACCAATATTTGCAATACCTGCATGATGACCCACCACTTGAGCCTGAAGTTTGTACAACCTGCCTACAAGAATATGTCAAAATTTGTCATACAAATTCTAGATGGAGTTTACTAGTCCTACTAGCACTCACAAATCAAGCACATAGATTAAAGACAACATAGATTGTAGAAGAGTTGAGCAAAGCTCTAAACAATTGAAATGAAATTGTGGTGGGACCCCAGCCTACATATATAGCTTCTCTAATCTATGTGAAAAGCTAAAAGCATAAAGCAAATAGCTAAAGACAGAAAGCTATTTGCTGATATTATTACCTATATTGGGTAAGACCCACGTTGTATTTCTAAGTAGTAAAAATCGCCCCTGTGCTACTCTCCATACCTCAATCCCAAGAAAATATTGTACTGAACCAGGATCTTTCATGTCAAACTCCAACGAGAGATCTTTCTTGATACCCTGAATCACACCATGATCTGATCCTATAATAACAAGGTCATCCACATACATCACTACAATCACAATATGACCATCCCTGATCAAAACATAAAGTGTAGGCTCCGAACTACTCCTCTGAAAGCCAAGCTCCTCAAAATATTTGTCACTCCTCATGTACCACGCCCTGGGTGCCTGCTTAAGTCCATATAGTGCCTTATCCAACTTGCAAACCTTGTCTTCATGTCCTGCTACTATGTATCTCTCTGGCTGCTCCATGCAGACTTCCTCCTCTAGAAATCCATTCAGGAATGCACTCTTCACATCCATTTGTTGAATATCCCATTTAAACTGAGCTGCCAATGATAAAACCGTCCTCATAGTAGTACACTTAGCAACTGGTGCAAAAGTTTTTTCATAATTAATCCCTTCCTGTTGAGCATAACTTTTTGCCACCAATCTTGCCTTATGTTTATCTATAGAACCATCTGATTTGTACTTAGTTCTATAGACCCACTTGCATCCAATGGCCATTTTACCTGTAGGTAACTAAACAACAGTCTTATTCTTCATGATTGAGTCATACTCCTCATCCATAGCTTTCCTCCTAATGTCCTCTTTTTCAGCCTCCCTGAAAGTTGATGGATCCTTGGTTTCCAATATTGTGGCCATATATGCAAAATGTACATCCCCATCTTCATGATGATCCTCTTGTCAAACTTCATGTTGATCTTGATCTTCATGATGATCCTCCCGCCGATCCTAATCTTCATGTTACTTTTCAAGCCTAGCTGATCTCCTAGTCCCATGTGTACTGGACTTTCCTTGTTCCAAAATGACACTATCCTTGATAGTTTCTAGTACCATCTAGGCAATCGTCTAGCTTCTGATGAAGTAGGAGGTGAATAAGTATCCCATATACTTGATCTCTCCTTCCTCTTTCCTTTCTCAACCAAGGTCAATCTAGGTACTTGAACTAGTGTAGGCGATATATGTGTCAATTCAGGCTCCTGTAATGACTTGTCACACAAGATAGGAATTCCTCCATATTGCTTCCTATCATAAGGTATCATTAGACCCTTGCTTATGATGACTTTCTTACCCTCCAAGTCATACAACCTATATCCCTTCTCTTGACTATCATATCCAAGGAATAAACACATGGTCGCCTTAAAATCAAATTTTCTCTTGGAATCCTTAGGAATGTGAGCATAAGCAATACTTCCAAACACTCTCAAATGACTTACATCTGGTTTCCGACCCGTGTAAGCTTCGTTTGGAGTCCAATTCTCTACAACCTTTGTAGGACTTCGATTCAAAAGACAAATTGTCGTCTTGACTGCTTCACCCCAAAACATATTTGGATGATTATTACTCTTGAGCATACTCCTCGCAGTTTCCACTATAGACCGGTTCTTTCTTTCCGCAACTCCATTTTGTTGAGGTGTGTCCGTGCTTGCAAATTGTCTCTTTATACCATGATCCTTGCAAAACACCTGAATTCCCTAGAAAGATACTCTCTCCCTTTGTTCGAGCAAAGTATCTTGATTTGTCTATCTATTTCTTTCTCCATCTGTCTTAAACCATGTGAAATACTTGAATGCTTCACCCTTATTCTTGAGAAGATAGATCCACATCTTCCTAGAATAGTCATCAACAAACACCATAAAGTAACTTGCTCCCCCATAAGACTAAGTTCTCGTAGGACCACACAAATCCATATGAACAAGTTCTAGAACATTTCTCACCCTGAATGTACTAGACGAAAACTTCTTCATATGATGTTTTCCTAAGACACAGCCCTCACAAACCTTGTGATCAGAAACAACTTGAGGTAAACTTGTAAACATGTTGTATTTCCTCAAGACTTGTAGACTTTTATAATTCAGATGTCCAAACCTTTCATGCCATAACTTACTCACCAATCCAATATCCGCAACACTCGCATGATGACCCACCTGAAGTTTGTACAATCTTCCTACAAGTATGCCTTCAACTACTACCATAGAGTTGATACTGAGAGTAAGTTTTTCTTGATTCTTGGTACATAAAGCACGTCCTATATGTCTCCAATTTTCCCTGAAGGTAGTTGAACCTGTACTTTTCCAACTCCCTTTATATCATATGTGTAGTTGTCTCCCAACTTCACATTCGATCCATCATCTAATTTTTGAAAATTAGATAGCCACTCTTGCCTAGGTGTCATATGCTTCGAAGCTCCTCAATCAATAAACCAATAGTTTTCTTCCTTCGAGAAGCCATCACCAGAAGAGGTTGATGCTGAAAATAACTCATAGTCTTCAAGATTTAAGGCACTTAACTTTGTATTAGGTCCTTCTTCAGCAAAATTCCATTCTACTTCTTCTTGAACTTGTTATGCCATCACTCCTTTGCATAATGCCCAGATTTTTTGCAAATAAAGTAGTTTTCCTTTCAAAGTACTTTCTTTCCATCTTCTAATCGATTTGACTGATTCTCCTCCATATCTTGCTTCTTCTTCTTCTTCTTCTTCTTCTTCTTCCCTTTGCCAACCTTTTTGGAACTTGCTCTTGCTTCTTTGCCATGAATGATTGTTAAAATCGGCCCTGTTGACAATATTTTGTCGTCTCATTTCTTCCTGTAGTAATATGGCATTCAGCTCATCGAAAGAAGGCCTCGTCTATCATAATGATAACATAATCACAAAGTTCTGATAAGCCAAAGGTAGACTATTACGCTTGCGATACTAAAACTGAATCCTGAACAATTTTTCCAACTGCAATAAGTTGCCCTCTCAAATCCTTCACCTGAGTAAAATAGTCCCTTACCGATTCACCTGTACCCATCTTCAATGTGTGTAGCTTATTAGTCAAGAAATTCACAGTCTCATACAAGTTCTTCAGTCTATTCCAAGCCTCCTTGGGTCCAGCAGCATCTCTGATGTGAGGAATGATCATATCTCTAACAGACAAGTTGATGATATGATGAGCTTTTCTTCTATGTCTCTGATATTCCTGCATCTCCCTGTCAGTGTTAGGAGGTATCTCGACACTTGTGACTATCTCCCAATATTCTCGATCCTGGAGAATATTTTGCATCTTGAACTTCCATATGCTGTAATTCGTTCCATCTAGATTGCTAGACTCTGACAACACAACATCATTCAAGCTTGCCATTGTACCGATCCGTAACAATTCTTAGAAACCTGAATTTTCAGCAATCATTATGTTGCTTCAGCCAATGAACAGTTCTACAATTCCAGTGAACTGTTTCAGGTCAACAAACAATCTTAGATCTTTCAACTCAGCTATAAGATTAACAACCAGCAAACAGATCAGCAATCTGAATCCCAGCAATCAATGATCTGACTGCCAACACTCAACAAACTTCTTCCGCAATCTGACTTCTGTCCAACGATCTGATTTCTGTCCAGCAAACTGATTCAGATCTGATTTCTGATATAACCGCCTCCTACAACTTGTAACAGTAGTGCTTCAATTCTCAGATAAGCAAAGAGATCCGTCCTGTAAACTGCGATCAAGTTTGTCTCCAACAAAAATCAGCTACAACAGTAGACAATATACTGTCTCAGCATGGACGTTCCAAGTAAATCAGATCTGAAACAAATATGTGTGGCAGCGAACAAGTCTAAAACAAACTTGGCTCATTACATTCGCCGCGTCCATTCTTTTATTGTTATTATGCATAAGCAGGCCTAAGGGCCCTTTTTATTCATATACTGGCCTTGGGCTCTATTTGGTTATATTCTTAGGACTTGGTCACATTGATTTGGAGTGGGGGTCCTCCTATTGGGAGGGCGCACTATTTCCTTCCAAATCCTTTTCCCTCCCTTTTTTGAATCCTCCATTTGATTTAGGGAGAGGGTATAAGTAGGGCATCATTGTATTCCTTTATTCGGTTTATGATGATTGCTCCTCTTTAGCCTCCTTAAGCATTCTCTTCCTGCTTTCTAGCTTAAGTCCTGCTTTCTAGCATAGCTAGTGAATCTTAACTTGTAACTTGGTATCAGAGCACTTTCCTGCAGATTGGTGGAGGCTGCCCAGCGCCCTACCACCCATCACTTTCATTGATTTTTCTCCGTCAACCTTCCTGCAGATTTGTGGAGGCTGTCCAGCGCCCTACCACCCATCACTTTCATCGATTTTTCTCCGTCATTTTTGCAGATTGGTGGTGGGTGTCCAGCGCCCTACTGCCCATCACTTTCGACGATTTCTTCATCATTTTTTGCAGTTTTTGTAGAGGCTGTCCAGCACCCTGCTAACCCATCACTTTTGTCGATTTTTTCGGCAGATTTCATTGTTTTTGCAGATTTGGTAGCTATTGCCCGGCGCCCTACTACCTCATCATTTTTGACACTTTTCGTCAGCGATTTGCTGTCCATTTTTTATATTGATTGGAGGCTGTCCAGCGCCCTACTACCGCCTCATTTTCAGCGGTAACCCATCACTTTCATCGATTTTTTCGGCAGATTTTCATTGTTTTTGCAGATTTGGTAGCTATGAGTTGAGGATTAGGATTGGTGGCTGGTTGGCACATCTATTCTGTCATATCTTCAGCTTTTACCTCTCTTTGTTGGCACTACTGATTGGACGACGGATCAGCACCCACCTAGGTATTGCTTGCGCCCATTTGTACTTCCTTTTTGCACCTACTTGCTCTCTTTTTGTTCACATACTGCTCTTTTTCCAGCCCCCTATTTCCCTCTCATATTTGTTATTTTGCTGTCTCACACCCTCCTCCTTCCTTTTTCCTTTTTGTTAGAACCCCTCTACTTATTGGCCTTGCACATTTGTTGTCCATTATTCTACTTTCTCAACCCCTTATTTTCTGATTATTATCTATCTTGATTGGCTGTTTATGTGCCATTTTTGGTTATTTTGGAAGTTAGACTAAGTTGGGGTGACGACAAACGTCCTCTCCCTCAGGTTTTGTCTCTTCCTTAGTCCCTATGGCGACTTATTCATCAGAAAACCCACGCAGAGCTCTTTAGATGATCGTTTTACACATATTGCTGCCCGCATGGATCACCTTGAGAGTCATATTGATCGTGTTCTTTCCAGCCTTGAGACTATCCTACCACAAGGGGATACCATCCCCTCAGACATTCTTCATCATCCTAGTAAAGCACCTTTATTTCCTACTTTGAGTACGCCTGCTCCTGCTTCATCTTCAGGAGGTGCTTTTGATAGTACGTTTGGTCTCCCTTCGGGTCTTCTGTACCACCACCTGGATTTCCCTCCTCACCACCAGGATTTCCTTCTCCTACTTTTTCAGGTAATCCTGAGCCCCATTTTGCTCGTGATCTTCGTGATCGCATCCAGCTTACTACTTATTCCGGTTTGTCTGACGGGAATATCTTGGAAAATTGGTTCTCTGAACTAGAGACCTATTTTCTTATATATCCCAAGACTGAAACCTAGAAAGTGCAGTTGGCCGCATTACATTTAGATGGTAGAGCTCAGACTTGGTGGCGTGTTTATCGCTCTGAGCCTACTCATGAGGGGTTACATATATGGCCTACTTTTCGTCATGATCTTCGTATGGCTATGATTGACCCACAGTGGTTGGTTCGCCAACGTGATCTGTTTCGTAGCCTTCGCCATACTAGTGATTTGACCGCTTATATTGATCAGTTTATTGAGCTTTCCTACCTTTTTACTGATCTTCATCCTACAGAGCTTATTTCACGTTTTATTGCCGGTCCAGCAATGTTTCTTAAAAGCTAGTTTGATCACTTTTCAGGTCATATTATTGTAATATGATGTCCACTTGATGTCCAAGGAACCAGCCCGAACTATCTTGAAATGTCTAATGAATGTGTGTGCCCTCAAGAACGTGTGAGATGGAAATACCAAACAGGTCTGGGAGTCTTGTGACTTGTGAACTCAATGACAATAGGATGTCCTTGCTCATGGAGCTTTCGAGGAGCTGTAAATGCAAGAGATGGATATTTGACACGCTCCCCCAAACAATACGATCCTTTGGAGATAGATGATAACTCTGAAAATGGCCCAACCTAAAGAGGAAAACAACAAACTTAGCGAGAACAATCTGCTGTGGGACCAAGGGCTTTCCACAAATCAACCGAGATAACATGCTGACTTAGAGGTAAGAGAACTGGTGTGAGTCCTGTACGTCAAACCTCCACCACACACATAACCATTGGGGTGAACAAGGAGTCAAAAATATGACACTTATTGTCGATATCTCTAATGTGTCTCCAAAAGCAAAGCCTCTCCATCTTAACCAAAGTTGTCTGACCTTTCGAGCTGATCCACGACTGCTGTACTCATACAAAAAACATGTCCCATAAAGAGGAAAAATGCCTAAGTAGGTACAAGATGAGACAATCTCAGTAGGCTATCCATCTAGACAGAATGAATGTGGAAGAATCGTTTGGAAGTGTTGAAAACCATAACCTTGATCTTCTGAATATGGACCTTTTAGGCCTATTTCACAACATGCCCACTACACTACGATCGCTCATAGCATATGAGGACTCCTGCGATGTTAAACTTATGATACGAGAGATGTTCCTACTACGACAAGATGTATGTCAGATAGCTCAACAGAGTCATCTCAGCTCTCAGCCTCCGATTACCTCTTTCTTCTCCAGGAGAAGACCACAGGATCCATAGTCTGGTGATGATGATGATGATGATGATGTACCTGTTCATAGACATCAAAAACAACACACCACTCATAGTCATGTTGCAGCTCGAGCTATCCGACTTATCATGAGGAGACACATCTCATCCTCCTAGACGACATCGGCGGATACTAGACTTACCTCATATTACAGCTCATATCACATCCTTCTATAGCATCAACAAGACATGATGATAGTGCTATACCTCATTTTTTACATTCATTATGCTCATATATATTTCATCTCGTTATTTCAATTCATAGCATTTAGACATGTTTCTTTCGTCACCGTGTCGAAGACATTTCATACGCTCCCATTGTTCCCACATACTTGACATTTACATTTACTAGTCTTACATGCCTTTTGGCATTGAAAAGACATTAATAAAGCCCTACTCCCTCATGCCCTACTCCCCCGCCATGGCTCCATGGTGCCCCACACCCTCCCCCTGTTGATGCGGCAGCGCTGCCTGCTGCTCCCTCTACCCAGCCCCTCTGATTGTCCTACCCTCCCCACTGATTCTTCTACCCTCCTTCCCTCGTTCTAATCCTTTTTCTAATGCTTCTTCTATCCCTCCTATTGGGCTCCTTCCCATACCTATCACCTATGCTTCTACTGCCAGCTCCTCTTCCCTTCAAGAACCACAACCTACACCAAATATCCCATACACACCCTCTAAATAAACGGAACTTTTCATCTTGGCAAAACAATCAGATTAAGGCAGATTTCCAGACTTTGAAGCAAGAAATCTCTCAGCTGAAGGGAATAGTAACCTCTCCGATCAATGAAAAGAACTTGTTGCAATCAAAATTCGCATCACTCGAGCAATCAATTGGGACCAAACAAGTTGCAATTTCGGAATCCACTAGCACGATGATACGGGAATTGGAAAACAAGATCAAGAAGCAGAAAGAAGAGGCCCTTTCTTGGGCATCAATTTTGAAGAAAGGCATCAAACCAAGAGCCCCCATCTCCTCAGTCATTTCAACCACCATTTTGGAAGAAAAATCCCGAGACCAAAAAGCCCACAACATTAGGGTTCGTGGGATCCCGGATACACAGGGTGCCATGGCTGAAGCCAAACACTTCCTTGACACCACACTAGGGCACATGACAGACGGACTAGATGCTGCATGGAGGACCACCAGAGATGCAGCCACACTTAGTATCCGTTTTACTTCCTTGGAGAGTTGCAGAGAAGCTTTGCGGTGTAGAGCTAAGCTACGTGGTACCACTATTTATATGGATGACGACCTCACATATATCCAGGTGGAGGAGAGACGTAAGGCCTTCCAGGAGGCCCGTGAGTCTGGCAAACAGGTTATCTATCAGGATGGATGGGTGCACTTTTCTTATAGCACTCCTAGCAATTCTCAGTGCTAGGGATTTGGGGGCCTCGGGGTACTGATGGACGGGTGCACTTTCTTTATAGCACTCCTAGCAGTTCTCAGTGCTAGGGATTTGGGGTTCCCGGGTTCGGGAGTACCCCGGCCCATCCACACCATCCCCAAATTGGAGTATGGATCTGTGATGGTATACACTCATCATCCACAGCTGGAGACTTGATTGATTTCATCACTGGCCGAGATTTATTGCTTTTCATGGAGGCCCATGAGAGTCAAGAGAGAGGACTACCCACTTTCCCAGGATACAAATTGGGATTCTGTGTATAGAGCTGAGACTAGATCAACTAGTGGTCATGGATCCAGAGGGGTTGATACAGGGAGTCTCTTCACCCGAGCATCGAGTTTATCAGACATGACGAGCATGCACTGGACCTCTTTGTTGCGGCATGTTATCTTCCTCCAGAGTCTTCATCCTTTAAGGGCATAGGTTCACCCTACCTTAATCTCTGATTGGATATTGTCAGATTCGCAGAGAGAGGGTATATTTTCCTTGCTGGGGATTTTAATGCCAGAACCTCCTTACGACAGTCAAAGTTTTATGACACCACTGACCAGCTCCGCGTTCATGCCCTCAACAGTGATGAGATGGGTGTTACCAGGATTTACCCCGTATGGTGAGTACTTATTACAATTTGGAGAGCCCATGAGTTAGCCGAAGTCAGGCAGATATACTTGTTGGCCGAAATCAGGCAGCTATACTTGTCAACCTCAGAGTGGCGGACATCGTGTTGTTGATTATCTCATGGGGTATACGTCTCATCTCTATTTTCATATATCTCCCACAACCCTCTTTGATCACTCTTTCCTCTCTTTTGCTATTGGCAACCTCCCAACCCCCCCAGTCATTGTCCCACCCCATGCTTACCCGTCTGGCCTCCTTACTATACTCCTTTCCCCATGATAGTACAGTTGAGACACAAACTGCCTTCCCTACCACCTCACTTCATATTGTCGCTTCTCTAGCCTTTCCTTCTAATCCCCATAAAGGCAAATCCACACATTCTTCACTGCTCCGTCCTCTACACCCCCCATGGTATGATGCCGAATATAGCTCTCTTCATCATCTTGTCACCCATGCACGTACTCATGCTCCTCGCCTTCTCCGTTCCTCCCAATGCTCTTACCGTCGTACACTCCACCATAAAAAGCACGTCTATGATGACTCTGAAGGAAAACGTCTTGTTGACCTTCTCTTCAACTCTTCCTCCGACGCTTTTTGGCATGAGTTTATCCCTCATGCTCCACCACCTCTCCTAGATGACCTTAAACGTCTTCACCTCTGACATGGTACTTGCGGCCATCAAGAGAATGAAGCCCCATAAGCGAGAGATATCGAAGACCTTGAATCCGAACTCCTAACCTATGCTCCCAACCTCCTTGCTCCCACACTAGCCACTCTCCTCAATTCCGCAGTTGTCCCTGGCTTCCCATCATCCTGGTGCACTAACATCATCCACCCTATTCATAAAAATGGTGACCCCATGATTCCTGGTAACTACCACACTATCATAGTTGGGCATCTCGCAAAGCTATATGGTACTATACTTCAGTTTGCAGTGAGTTCAAAGGCAAAATCTAGGAGATTACATGCTTTGGGACAAAGTGCTTCCAGCATCTTAGCCGAGCTCTAATACCAATGTAAAAACCACCAGGAAGACTACTAAGATGAGGACAGGATTGACACACCAAGAGACTAGTGGGAGCCAAACCACCCATCCAACTGAGATGTATCCGAACACCTCACCCCCGAGCCATGGCAAGTGAATACCTAAGAAGAGGAGAGAAACTGGCAACCAAGAGCCAAAAGCTGAGAATGGAGGAGGGCGAGTCCCTACCTGTATACATAGGGGTAATCATCTAAGCATAGGTCATATATCCCATGTCGTCCTCATGCATACGACCGTCACACGCCATGCACTGCTCCACATTTCTCAATAGGAGTGTCTAGGTCCTCTCAAGGTTATTGGCCTTGACATGGAATTAAATCGAGGCATAACCAACAACCTCGAACACTAGAGAGCCGTTCTACCATATCAGGACTATTCCAAATCCTCTAGATATGGCACTCACTCGCTCCCTCACTCCCTCCCTCGCTCGCTCGCTCGCTCCCTCCCTCCCTCCCTCCCTCCCTCCCTCCCTCCCTCTCTCCCTCCCTCTCTCTCTCTCTCTCTCTCTCTCTCTCTCTCTCCCTCTCGCTCTCCTCTCTCTCTCTCTCTCTCTCTCTCTCTCTCTCTCTCTCTCTCTCTCTCTCTCTCTCTCTCTCTCTCTCTCTCTCTCTCTCTCTCTCTCTCTCTCTCTCTCTCTCTCTCTCTCTCTCTCTCTCTCTCTCTCTCACATCATCCATCCCATACACAAGAATGGTGATCCCAAGAATCCTAGTAGCTATCGGACTCTTATGATTGGGCACGTTATTACGAAGTGGCATTATTCTTCAGTCAGCTGTGAGTACTGAGTCAGAGACCAGGAGATTGCATGCTATGGGCCAAGCTGGGTTTAGAGCTCATTATTCTACTACAGATCATATCTTTACTCTCAGAGCTATTATTGAGGAAGCTCGGCACCGGCGAGAGCGAGTTTATTGCTGCTTCGTTGACTTCAGGAAGGCCTTTGACTCTGTCCCACGCTCCTTACTCATCCAACGGATATGAGACCTTGGTTTTTCTGATGACACGGTCCTAGCAGTGATGGCACTCTATGAGAAAGTATTGGGATGTTTCTGAAGTGACAGAAATATCTCAGAGCAGATCATGAGCACTATTGGGGTGAAGCAGGGATGTTCCCTCTCCCCTACACTTTTTGGCTTATATATTGATGAGTTGGAGCGAGTTATCGAGCAGTGTGGTGGTT
Source organism: Diphasiastrum complanatum (assembly GCA_029204225.1). Taxonomy (NCBI): domain Eukaryota; kingdom Viridiplantae; phylum Streptophyta; class Lycopodiopsida; order Lycopodiales; family Lycopodiaceae; genus Diphasiastrum; species Diphasiastrum complanatum. Next base: position 44,597,818 of record CM055101.1, on the reverse strand, counting down.
CTGGGTGCAGACTTAGTGACATCTTGATTGCTATTCTTCTTTATGCAGATGATGTGGTTCTACTTTCACCTACTAGAGAGGGGTTGCAGAGACAGATTGACAATCTTCATGATTTCTGTTCCAAATGGGGTCTAGGGGTGAACATTGTGAAGACCAAGGTGATGTTTTCAACATTTCCAGGAGCTTTATGTTGAGACAGGAGCTCCTTTTTGACAATCCGCCATTAGAGATTGTCCCTTCCTACACTTACTTGGGCACCCTTTTTACTGGTCCTATATTTAGTATGACACAGGCAGCCTCTAGTAGGCTTGGGAAAGGCCATGCTTCCCTTGCCCAGATGGAGAGATTTTGCTTCTGTAAGTCTATTCAAGATGCCTCGAGTAAGTGTCGGCTTTTTGACACCATTGTTTCTCCTAAAGCTCTATATGCATCGGCTGCATGGTGCACGAGCCTTACCTCATATGACTGGACTAGTATCTCACGGTTACAGATCACTATGCTTTCCCGCATGATTCGGGCTAAGCCTTCAGTACCACATCAGATCATCCTTGTTGAGTTTGCGGTCCCGCCCATGTACCTTGATGCCTTACTCCAGCTCATCACATATATTCAGCACGTCAGTGCGTTCCAGTCTTCTGAGCAGAGATATACTCAGGCTGCTCTCATTTCATCTCAGCATCTTCACAGTCAGGGCTACCATGTGGCTTGGTTTTCTCAGGCCTCCAGACTTCTTAGCACACTCGGCATCTCTACCACTGCTCTTCCTTCTGGTACCCATGACTACATCAGACAATTCATTTATAGAGCTTACCTGGATCGAGTCTGGAATAGTCATTTGGGTGTCAAACCCGACTTTTATCGGCTTCATTTTTTGGAGACAGATGTATCAGGGTCCCCACTACTACCACTGTACCTACGATCTGGACTATCACATGGTCTCAGATTCATATTGGGTCAGCTTCGTGTCTCTTCACGCCAGCTTGAGATTGAGACTGGCCGGTTTCAGGGTACCCCACGAGAGGACAGGATCTGCCAGCTTTGTTCCCTAGGGGTAGTAGAGACAGAGGAGCATTTTATTTTCATTTGCCCAGCTTATTATGAGATTCGTGGGAGATACCATTGCTTGTTCAAGGACACACCACTTACTTTGCGCTCACTTGTTACATATGAGAATCCACGTTGTGTTGCACTTATGGTCTGAGAGATGTTTCTATTACGACGGGATCTCCAGCCTCAGCATTAGATTGCTCCTGACACACAGCTTCAGATTACCTCCTTTTTCTCCAGACGACGTTCACGACCAATCCCAGACTTAGATGATGATGACGAGGATGAAGACACGGCTTTCCACAGAGATTAGAGGCAGCGCACCTCCCAGCATTGCCCAGCAGCCAGACCTCTTCGGCCTACTACGAGGAGACGTCCTCCCTACATTCGACATCGGCAGCAGATCTCAGCTTCACTCCCCACTGCAGCTTGTATTACATCTTTCTTCAGTAGCCGCAACAGCAGCAATAGCAGTGTTACCTCCAAGACTTGATCTGCGACTTGCTTCCATTATATATAGCCATTTCTTGCTTTCTACCTTTTGGTTTGGTTAACACTGATAATTGTGTTTGAATTTATTATATATGCTTTTCTTTCAGTTTTCTGGAGACGTTTTTCATACGCTCCCAGCTGGTCCACATACTTGATATCTACTTATTTGTCTTATATGCCTTTTGGCATGGAAGAGACATTAATAAAGCTTTCTTTCTTTCTTCTTTCTTCCCTTGCCCAGATGGAGAGATTTTGCTTCCGTAAGTCTATTCGAGATGCCTCGAGTAAGTGTCGGCTTTTTGACACCATTGTTTCTCCTACAGCCCTATATGCATCGGCTGCATGGTGCACGGACCTTACCTCATCTGACTGGACTAGTATCTCACGGTTACAGATCACCATGCTTTCACGCATGATTCGGGCTAAGCCTTCAGTACCACATCAGATCATCCTTGCTGAGTTTGCGGTCCCTCCCATGTACCTTGATGCCTTACTCCAGCTCATCACATATATTCAGCACGTCAGTGCGTTCCAATCTTCTGAGCAGAGATATACTCAGGCTGCTCGCATTTCATCTCAGCATCTTCACAGTCAGGGCTACCATGTGGCTTGGTTTTCTCAGGCCTCCAGACTTCTTAGCACACTCGGCATCTCTACCACTGCCCTTCCTTCTGGTACCCATGACTACATCAGACGATTCATTTATAGAGCTTACCTGGATCGAGCCTGGAATGGTCAATTGGGTGTCAAACCCGACTTTTATCGGCTTCATTTTTTGGAGACAGATGTATCAGGGTCCCCACTGCTACCACTGTACCTACGACCTTGACTATCACATGGTCTCAGATTCATATTGGGTCAGCTTCGTGTCTCTTCACGCCAGCTTGAGATTGAGACTGGCCGGTTTCAGGGTACCCCACGAGAGGACAGGATCTGCCAGCTTTGTTCCCTAGGGGTAGTAGAGACAGAGGAGCATTTTATTTTCATTTGCCCAGCTTATTATGAGATTCGTGGGAGATACAATTGCTTGTTCAAGGACACACCAGTTACTTTGCGCTCACTTGTTACATATGAGGATCCACGTTGTGTTGCACTTATCGTCCGAGAGATGTTTCTATTACGACGGGATCTCCAGCCTCAGCATCAGATTGCTCCTGACACACAGCTTTAGATTACCTCCTTTTTCTCCAGACGACGTTCACGACCAGTCCCAGACTTAGATGATGATGACGAGGATGAAGACACGGCTTTCCACAGAGATTAGAGGCAGCGCACCTCCCAGCATTGCCTTGCAGCCAGACCTCTTCGGCCTACTACGAGGAGACGTCCTCCCTACATTCTACATCGGCAGCAGATCTCAACTTCACTCCCCACTGCAGCTTGTATTATATCTTTCTTCAGTAGCAGCAGCAGCAGCAATAGCAGTGTTACCTCCAAGATTTGATCTGCGGCTTGCTTCCATTATATATAGCCATTTCTTGCTTTCTACCTTTTGGTTTAGTTAACACTGATAATTGTGTTTGAATTTATTCTATATGCTTTTCTTTCAGTTTTCTGGAGACGTTTTTCATACGCTCCCAACTGGTCCACATACTTGATATGTACTTATTTGTCTTATATGCCTTCAGTACCACATCAGATCATCCTTGCTGAGTTTGCGGTCCCGCCCATGTACCTTGATGCCTTACTCCAGCTCATCACATATATTCAGCACGTCAGTGCGTTCCAGTCTTCTGAGCAGAGATATACTTAGGATGCTCTCATTTCATCTCAGCATCTTCACAGTCAGGGCTACCATGTGGCTTGGTTTTCTCAGGCCTCCAGACTTCTTAGCACACTCGGCATCTCTACCACTGCCCTTCCTTCTGGTACCCATGACTACATCAGACGATTCATTTATAGAGCTTACCTGGATCGAGCCTGGAATGGTTAGTTGGGTGTCAAACCCGACTTTTATCAGCTTCCTTTTCTGGAGACAGATGTATCAGGGTCCCCACTGCTACCACTGTACCTACGATCTGGACTATCACATGGTCTCAGATTCATATTGGGTCAGCTTCGTGTCTCTTCACGCCAGCTTGAGATTGAGACTGGCCGGTTTCAGGGTACCCCACGAGAGGACAGGATCTGCCAGCTTTGTTCCCTAGGGGTAGTAAAGCCAGAGGAGCATTTTGTTTTCATTTGCCCAGCTTATTATGAGATTCGTGGGAGATACCATTGCTTGTTCTATTACGACAGGATCTCCAGCCTCGGCATCAGATTGCTCCTGACACACAACTTCAGATTACCTCCTTTTTCTCCAGACGACGTTCACGACCAGTCCCAGACTTAGATGATGATGACGAGGAAGAAGACACGACTTTCCACAGAGATTAGAGGCAGCGCACCTCCCAGCATTGCCTTGCAGCAGATCTCTTCGGCCTACTACGAGGAGACGTCCTCCCTACATTCGACATCGGCAGCAGATCTCAGCTTCACTCACCACTGCAGCTTGTATTACATCTTTCTTCAGTAGCAGCAGCAGCAGCAATAGCAGTGTTACCTCCAGGACTTGATCTACGACTTGCTTCCATTATATATAGCCATTTCTTGCTTTCTACCTTTTGGTTTAGTTAACACTGATAATTGTGTTTGAATTTATTATATATGCTTTTCTTTCAGTTTTCTGGAGACGTTTTCCATACGCTCCCAGCTGGTCCACATACTTGATATGTACTTATTTGTCTTATATGCCTTTTGGCATGGAAAAGACATTAATAAAGCTTTCTTTCTTTCTTCTTTCATCCCTTGCCCAGATGGAGAGATTTTGCTTCCGTAAGTCTATTCGAGATGCCTCGAGTAAGTGTCGGCTTTTATACACCGTTGTTTCTCCTACAGCTCTATATGCATCGGCTGCATGGTGCACGGGCCTTACCTCATCTGACTGGACTAGTATCTCACGGTTACAGATCACTATGCTTTCACGCATGATTCGGGCTAAGCCTTCAGTACCACATCAGATCATCCTTGCTGAGTTTGCGGTCCCGCCCATGTACCTTGATGCCTTACTCCAGCTCATCACATATATTCAGCGCGTCAATGCGTTCCAGTCTTCTGAGCAAAGATATACTCATGCTGCTCTCATTTCATCTCAGCATCTTCACAGTCAGGGCTACCATGTGGCTTGGTTTTCTTAGGCCTCCAGAATTCTTAGCACACTTGGCATCTCTACCACTGCCCTTCCTTCTGGTACCCATGACTACATTAGACGATTCATTTATAGCAGTTTGTAGTTTACAGTTATATTACTCATTTCTCTTTTATGCATAGTTTTTCTTGGAGATGTTTATATAGGCTCCCATGGTTTTCACATACTTGACATGTACTCCTTTTGGTCTTACATGCCTTTTGGCATGGAAAAGACATTAATAAAGCTTTCTTTCTTTCTTTCTCTCTCTCTCTCTATAATCGACACTTCCTTAACAAATGAATGGGTCCCAAATAGCAAATATTCTTTAGCAGTCAGATTATTCATGACCTCTCTCTCTCTCTCTCTCTCTCTCTCTCTCTCTCTCTCTCTCTCTCTCTCTCTCTCTCTCTCTCTCTCTCTCTCTCTCTCTCTCCCCCTCGCTGCTCCATGGCAGCTCCTCCTCGCGCCCCTGCTCGTAGATCAGCACGATCCCCAGCCACCTCCTCACTCACCTCCCTCACTCACCACTCACCTCCCCTCGCTGCCCCTTCCCCTAACCCCCTCGCTGCTCCCTCTCCTTCCCTCGCTGCTCCTTCTCCTTCTCCTTCCCTCGCTGCCCCTTCCTGTAACCTCCTCGCTGCTCCTTCCCCCCTCGCTGCCCCTTCCCTCGCTGCTGCTCCTTCCCTCGTTGCTCCTTCCCCCCTTGCTGCCCCTTCCCTCGCTGCTGCCCCCTCCCTCGATGCTCCTTCTTGCCCCCTCGCTGCCCCTTCCCTCGCTGCTCCCTCCCCTAACCCCCTCGCTGTTCCTTCCCCTTCCCCCCTCGCTGCTCTATCCCCCCCCCTCCGCTGACCTCCCTGATCTCCTAGCTGCCACCCCCTCACCCATCCTCCTCGCTGAACCCTCCTTGTCACCCCCCTCACCTCACCCCCTCGCTGATCTCTCACCTCACCCCATTGTCATTCCAGCCCCCCCCCCCTCGTTGCCACTTCACCTCACCCCCTTGATGACCCATCTCCCTCTCCTACTACAACTCTCACCCCCCTCTCTGATGGCAGCTCCCCTGATTCAGCTCCTCTTCTGTCTTCTGACCCTATTCTTCCCACACCTACCATTGCTCACTCTTCCTCCTTCACGGCACCACAGTCTACAGCCAATATTCCGTATACGCCTTCTAAATCAATTGAACTTTTCTCATCTTGGCAGATTGATCAATTCAAGGCAGATTTCCAATTTTTGCGGTATGAAATTTCAGAGCTGAAAGGAACGGTTACTTCTTTGGTCAACGAGAAGAAGCTATTGCAGTCCAAGGTTGCCTCACTCGAACAATCCATCGGAATCAAACAGGCCGCAGCTTCGGAATCCACCACCAACATGCTACGGGAGCTAGAAACCAAGATTGAGAAGCAACACGAAGAGGCCCTTTCCTGGGCATCAGTTTTGAAAAAGGGCACCAAACCTAGCTGTTGCGCCGGTGCCTCAAAGGGCGCTGGGACTTGAGCGGTTTCCCCAACACGCGCTTAAGTCTAACATTCATCCATCATGCACTTACGTAAAAGCCAACTCAGAAACGTAACAAGCTTAACCATTCAGACTTAAGAAAACTGGAATCCCAACCAACCCGAAAGCCAACTCAGAATCCGTCCCCAAAAGGTAACCAAAGGCAAAGACAAGCCACACATGAAACCCAAGGCATAGTGGTCGCCAAACTGACCAATTGACATAGCGGCAAGCCCCATGTCGATGACAGGGACCCTTAGGCGCCAGCGACGCAAAAAGGTTGTAGTAAGGGTCCTTCCACTTGGACCAGTCCCGGAGGCGAAACCGAAATGGTAATCATCCCCAAGGATCAACTTTATTAGATTTGGAAGAGGTTACATTCATACATAGACTGACCGGTCTCGGGGCCACCAACACGTGCTGGGCATTGTGCCTGGCTCGTGCTGGTAGAGGGAGCTGAGACCTGGCGACTGGATTCCTGGCGCTGGTTGAGCTGCCCAAGTTTCTGTCTGCCGGACTCCCCCTATAGTTCTGCTGTGATTCGGCGCACCCCCTCTGGTTTGAAACATAGTGCTTTCTGGTAAAGCACGCTTTTTAGGACTTAGTTTTTATTTTGCTGATTAAGCCTGGCAAGCCTGGCAGAATCAGTCTGGCTCCCGGACATGGGTCCCGGGAGCCGTCCCGGCGACCGAATCAACCTGCTTTCCTGACTAGGCCATGACTCGAGCTCCAGAGCTAGCTCATGACTTTGTGACTACTTGACTGGCTCACCACAGGTCGGAGGCTCAGTCCTTGACATTCTAACTTGCTCTGGGACCTTAGGGAGTGTCACCCCTTAGAGTCTTACAGGGCACGTTGGGTGCACCCGAGTCAGCTTTACAACATCCTCCCCTCGTTTGAAAAAGCTGATGTCCTCATCAGGGCCAAACTAGACCTAGGACGTATGGCACGGGCTTAATTCACCGGCCTTAGCAACTTTGAATCACAAAATACATTGGCAGTAGCACAGGAAAAGTGTAGATAAAGTTCACTTACGTAAAACCTGTGTAAAGCTGCAAGTGATTTATTGGCAAACTTAAGAAAAATACCAGAAAGTTCCTTGAACTTCAGAATGGCCATGAATGTTTATGTAAAAGGCATGCCGCCAAGTAGTGCTTTGTGTGCCGATCTGGGAAAACGGCTATTGCGTTGGTTCTTCTGCAGATAATCTGCTAGTACTTCAGGGGCTCCCTCCTTAAGTTTGTCTTCGTACTCCCAAGAAGCCTCAATAAGTGGAGCCCGTAGCCACTTCACTAGATATTCACGTTGAACGCCAGTTCGCTTTCTATGTGTCAATATTTGTTCTAGTACAAGCTGCCTCTTCGTATCATCAAGTGTCATTGGTGGGTGACGGAGTTCGTGTTGCCGATCAAATCGCTCATCTGGTTTGTACCGTTTGAGTAATGAGATATGAAACACATTGTGTATATCCAAGCTGGATGGCAGCGCTAATCGATAAGCCACTGGGTTGATCTTCTTGGTGACATAATATGGTCCCGCATAAGGTCGAGCAAACTTATGAGAAAAACCTTTTGGTAGCGCAATGTTCTTTGTGTTCAGCCATACTTGATCACCTTCCTCAAATTCCAGTTCTCGTCGATGTGGGTTTACGTCAGCTGCCATACTCCTTTGTGATTGCTCTAAAAACGCCTTCACCTCGGTCAGCTTTGTGTGCCACTCATTGATGAATTCCTCTACAGTGGGTACTGGTGTTTCCTGCACGCCTGTAAGAAAAGAGCTTGGAACAATCGGTAGCCGACCATTGCTTATCTCGAAGGGTGCCCTTCCAGTAGATCTGTTCACTTGGTTGTTATGTGCAAACTCGAGAATATCCAAGTAGTTGACCCAATCGGATTGGTCCCAAGCGACATAATTTCGTAAATATTGTTCAATCTGTCGATTGACTCGCTCCGTTTGCCCATCAGTCTGAGGATGATATGCAGTACTGAAATTCAATCCGGTTCCCACGAGGCGAAATAGACAAGTCCAAAACTTTCCGACGAACTTGGTGTCTCGGTCAGAAATAATCGTTCTAGGCAGGCCGTGGTATTTGAAAACACATTTGAAAAATAACCTTGCCACTTCTTCAGCTGTCACTGAACTTTTAGTTGGTACTAGATGAACTTGCTTTGAAAAGCGGTCAACCACCACATAAATTGAGTCGAATCCTTGGCACCGTGGTAGTTGAACAATAAAATCCATGCTCACCGAATCCCATGGGTATGTTGGTACCGGTAATGGTTGGAGTAGTCCAGCCGGAGCTAGCGGTTCCACCTTCACTTGTTGACATGTCGGGCATGTTTGTACATAGGATTCAACGTCTGCCCACATACTTGGCCAATAGAAGCCTCTTTTGAGAAGTTCATACATGCGATTCACCCCTGGATGCCCGGCGGCTAGTACGTCATGATGTTCTCGCAAGACTTTCTTCCTCAGGTTGATGTTGTCTGGGACATATACTCTGCGTTGTTTATAAACAACCATTTGATCTTTCCAAGTAAAATGTTTATGAGGCTTTCCCAGCTGGAATTCGATCATTAAGTCCTTCGCCAACGCATCTACACCATAATTCTCTCTGATTTCTTGGAGTAGGTCAGTCACCTGAGTTGTCACTGTTGCCATCAAGTGTTCCTGTCTACTTAGTGCGTCCGCCACCACATTGTTCTTTCCCGCCGTGTGTAAAATGTCTATATTGAATTTTGAGAGAAAGTTTTGCCATCGCATTTGCTTTGGCGTGAGCATACCTTGGGATGAGAAGTACTTGAGTGATACATTATCAGTGAACGCCTTAAAGGGTTTTCCTGCCACATAATGTCTCCAATGCTCCACTGCTTGGACTTCTGCGACCATTTCTTTTTCATGAGTTGGCCATCGTCGCTCTACGTCACTCAATTTCTTTGAAAAATATGCAACAGGTTTTCCGTCTTGCATCAGCACGGCCCCAATAGCAAAGTTCGACGCATCTGTATGTATTTCAAAAGGTTTGCTAAAGTCCGGTAAGGCAAGGATGGGTTCTTGAGTGATACGTCGCTTTAGTTCTTGGAACGCTGCTTCACATTCTGGTGTCCATGTCATCTTCAGATGAGTCTTAGTCTGCTCCAACAGTGGTGCCACAATTTTGCTAAATGCCTCAATGAATCTCCTGTAAAAGTTACATAAGCCCACAAAGGATTTGATGCCATGAACAGTTTTAGGTGCTAGCCAATCCAAGATAGCCTTGATCTTCTTAGGATCCATTCGAATCCGTCCGTGGCCTATAACATGTCCAAGGAAGTCAACTTCCTCCACCACAAACTCACATTTCTCTCTTTTCGCGAACAAGCAGTTCCTCCTCAGTCGTTGGAGAACTGTCCTTAAATGTTGAATGTGATCTTTAAGGTTCCGGCTAAATACTAATATGTCATCAATGTACACAATGACAAATTCATCCAGGCAGTCTTGAAATATATTGTTCATCAACGTGCAAAAAGTGGCTGGTGCGTTTGTTAGACCGAATGGCATCACCAGGAACTCGTGACTTCCGTACCGCGTTCGAAACGCCGTTTTGTGCTCATCACCTTTAGCTATTCGAATTTGATGATATCCAGATCTGAGATCTATTCGGCTAAAGTATTTGGCATGTTTGAGTTGGTCGAATAGGTCATCAATTCTAGGCATGGGGTACTTGTTCTTGATGGTACTCTTGTTAAGCATGCGATAATCCACACACATTCGAAGAGTTTTGTCTGCCTTTTCCACGAACAACACTGGGGCTCCAAAAGGTGAAGCGCTAGGTCTAATAAAACCTTTGTCTATCAATTCACCAAGTTGTCGTTTCAGTTCCGCCAACTCTTCTTGTGACATTCTGTAGGGTGCTCGTGAAGTTGGCTCTGTTCCTGGTACCAACTCAATTTTATGGTCCACTGGTCTTCGAGGAGGTAGCTTAGCTGGGAGTTCCTCCGGGAACACATCGCTAAATTCTTCTAACAGATCTGCCACTTCTTTTGGCAAGTTTTCTTGTCGCACGCTTTTCCCTTCTGGGACTTCTCGACAGATGCAAAGAAAGCACTTTGACCTTTTCCCTTTCGCCATTCTTTTCATCACTAATGTTGCAACCAGATTTTGTTCAATATCGGTATCCTTAGCATTTCCTCCGGGCAGGGCTTTTGTCACGCAGATTTGTCCCTTATAATCCAAGAGGACCAAATTTGAGCTCCTACCCAAAACTGCGATACAGTGTTCATTTAACCAAGGGAGGCCCAAAATCACATCAAAGGCATCCATCTCTAAAATCACAAAGCTAAGTTTAGCCTTCCATCTTCCAATCTACACCGGGATGTTCAATGTCGCTTTGTCTGCATCTAGTGCTCCCTTCGCTGTTTCTACCTTGAGAGTAGATGTAACATTCCTGGTCGGCAAGCTGAATTGTTCCACTACGCTCCTTGAGATATAGTTATGTGAAGCTCCGGAGTCGATCATGAAATCTGACTTCCTCCCCGCGATCTTTCCTGATAAGAATAACAATCTTGAACCAATCTTGGGGGTTGCCCCATGGAAGTTCCTTTCCATACTTGTGCGTCGTCCACTCATAAATGTAAGCTCCTCTCACAACTCCCAACTAGATCAGATCACCTGGATCAAAAGAAGTAGTCAGGGATAATTCAGGTCCAAGCAAGCACACCCCAAACGAACATACCAACCAAAGCTAAACAGAGGATCCCTCTCAAGTCACATTCCCCTTGAGACCGGACGTAGGATCTTTGCCTAGCCGCGCCCACACAAATCTATCACAGAATTAGTCCACGGGGAAACATCCATCCAACCATCCGTGCTTTCACCATTAAGACGCACATTGCCTCAGTCACGCCCCACCACTTTTTGGTCGATAGCCCTTATAGCTAAACGATCGGCAGCTATCCCGCACCGGCAGCTAACCACCCGTGCTTTACACTCGAATTCGAGCAGCATCTCTGTATCAATGGTTAACCCGTACAGTTCGAATATGTCGCCCCGCACCCCACAAGGTACAGACCGTGCTTTCACCTACCTAGGCAGCACTTTGCCTCATCCGTCCTACGTGCAGACAGCGCCAGGCCCGAACCGCGAGAACTGACCGTGCTTACACCTCGAGGGCAGCACTTTGACTCATCAAGTCCCCCGTTCTGCCGACCACCCCGACCGTGGACGCACCCGTGCTTACACTGTGGGCAGCACCTTGCGCAACGGTTGTCCTGACAAATCCCAAAACGTGGCCATCCCTGTGAGACTTGCGTAGCTGACCGGCTAGTCGGCTCTGATACCACATGTTGCGCCGGCGCCTCAAAGGGCGCTGGGACTTGAGCGGTTTCCCCAACACGCGCTTAAGCCTAACATTCATCCATCATGCACTTACGTAAAAGCCAACTCAGAAACGTAACAAGCTTAACCATTCAGACTTAAGAAAACTGGAATCCCAACCAACCCGAAAGCCAACTCAGAATCCGTCCCCAAAAGGTAACCAAAGGCAAAGACAAGCCACACATGAAACCCAAGGCATAGTGGTCGCCAAACTGACCAATTGACATAGCGGCAAGCCCCATGTCGATGACAGGGACCCTTAGGCGCCAGCGACGCAAAAAGGTTGTAGTAAGGGTCCTTCCACTTGGACCAGTCCCGGAGGCGAAACCGAAATGGTAATCATCCCCAAGGATCAACTTTATTAGATTTGGAAGAGATTACATTCATACATAGACTGACCGGTCTCGGGGCCACCAACACGTGCTGGGCATTGTGCCTGGCTCGTGCTGGTAGAGGGAGCTGAGACCTGTGCGACTGGATTCCTGGCGCTGGTTGAGCTGCCCAAGTTTCTGTCTGCCGGACTCCCCCTATAGTTCTGCTGTGATTCGGCGCACCCCCTCTGGTTTGAAACATAGTGCTTTCTGGTAAAGCACGCTTTTTAGGACTTAGTTTTTATTTTGCTGATTAAGCCTGGCAAGCCTGGCAGAATCAGTCTGGCTCCCGGACATGGGTCCTGGGAGCCGTCCCGGCGGCCGAATCAACCTGCTTTCCTGACTAGGCCATGACTCGAGCTCCAGAGCTAGCTCATGACTTTGTGACTACTTGACTGGCTCACCACAGGTCGGAGGCTCAGTCCTTGACATTCTAACTTGCTCTGGGACCTTAGGGAGTGTCACCCCTTAGAGTCTTACAGGGCACGTTGGGTGCACCCGAGTCAGCTTTACAACACTAGCGCTCCCATCTCCTCAGTTATCTCAGCCACCATCTCGGAAGAGAAATCTCGAGACCAAAAATCCCACAATATTAGAGTTCGTGTAGTTCTAGATACACAGGATGCATTGGCTGAAGCTAAACGCTTTCTCGACATCACTCTCGGGCACAAGACAGAGGGGTTAGACACCGCATGGAGGACCACTAGAGATGCAGCCACACTCATTCTTCGTTTCACCTCCCTCGAGAGTCGTCGAGATGCTTTGCGGTGCAGAGCTAAGCTACGTGGTACCACTATCTACATGGACGACGACCTCACATATATCCAGGTAGAGGAGAGGCGTAAGGCCTTTCAGGCAGCCCGTGAGTCTGGCAGATGAGTCATTTACCGAGATGGACGAGTGCGTTTTCTTGACAGCGCACCTAGCAGCTCCCAGTGCTAGGGATTTGGGGTCCCCGGGTTTGGGAGTGCCCCGGGGCCCCACCCACACCATCTCCGGATTGGAGTATGGAACTGTGATGGTTTACACTCATCCTCCATTGCTGGCGACTTGATCGATTTCATCACTGACAGGGATTTGCTGCTCTTTATGGAGACTCATGAGAGTCAGGAGAGAGGATTACCTATTTTTCCAGGATACAGATGGGATTCCGTGTACAGACTTGAGACTAGATCAGCTAGCGGTCGTGGATCCGGAGGTGTTGCATGTTTATACAGAGAGTCTCTTCATCCGAGCATTGAGTTCATCAGACACGACGAGCATGCACGGTATATATGGATTCATATTATTGGGCAGGATATTGGGTTGGACAGGGACCTCTTTGTGGCGGCCTGTTATTTTCCTCCAGAGTCTTCGTCCTTTGCTGAGGGCACAGGTTCACCCTACCTTGATTTATCGCCTGATATCATCAGATTCGCAGAGCGGGGGCATATTCTCCTCACTGGAGATTTTAATGCCCGAACCTCTTCACGACAGTCAGAGTTCTATGACATCACCGACCAGCTCCGCGTTCATGCCCTTGACAGCGATGATATGGGAGTTACCAGGATTTCAGAGGACAGCTTGGGACCTACTACCCCTTACGGTGAGCATTTATTGCAGTTTGGAGAGGCCCATGAGTTAGCCATTTACAATGGCCTAACTTGTTGGCCAAAATCTGGCAGTTATACTTGTCACCCTCACAGTGGTGGACATAGTGTTGTGGATTATCTCATGGGATCAACATCTTCCATACCTCCCATATCTGATTTTCATGTATCTCCCACCACTCTCTCTGATCATTCCTTTCTCTCCTTCGCTATCGGCCGCCTCCCACCTCCCCAACCATCCTCACACCCCCTGCTTACACGGGCACCCAAGTATACATTCAGTTCTCTCTTTACACCAGTTTACCAGGAGTTCCTAACCTCATTGCTCCATTCCTTCCCTTGCGATAGTACAGTCGAGACTCAAGCTGCCTTTCTTAGAACTTACTCTTCATACCGCTGCTTCCCTTGCTTTTCCATCTAAACCCCATAAAAGCAGAGGCACCCGCTCCTCATCGATACGACCCCCACACCCCCCGTGGTATGATGTTGAATGTCGCTCTCTTCGTCAGCTTGTCACCCATGCCCGCACTCACGATCCTCATCTCGTCCACTCCGCCAGGCGCTCTTACCCTCGCACACTCCGCCGAAAAAAGCGTATATATGATGACTCCAAAGGAACGCGTCTTGTTGATCTTCTCTTCAGTTCCTCTTCAGGCGCCTTTTGGCGTGAGTTTATCCCTCGTGCTCCACCACCCCTCCTGGATGACCTTCGCATATGGACCGAATACGCTACCAAACTATATACCATACCCACTGACGCACCCATCTCTATCTCCCCACGCCCCTCTGAGTTCACCTTCTTCACATCTGACATGGTACTTACGGCCATCAAGAGAATGAAGTCCCATAAAGCAAGAGATATCAAAGACCTTGAATCTGAACTCCTAACCCATGCTTCCGACCTCCTTGCTCCCACACTAGCCACTCTCCTCAATTCCGCCGTTGTCTCTGGTTTCCCCTCATCCTGGTGCACCAACATCATCCACCCTATTCATAAAAATGGTGATACCATGATCCCTGGCAATTACCGCACTATCATGATCGGACATGTTCTCACGAAGCTCTATGGTACCATACTCCAGTCTGCAGTGAGTTCAGAGGCGGAAGCTCGGAGATTACATGCATTGGGGCAGGCAGGTTTCCGATCTCATTATTCTACCATTGACCATATTTTTACACTTCGAGCCTTGATCGAGGAAGCTAAGTACAGGAAAGAGAGGGTTTACTGCTGTTTTGTAGATTTCAGGAAGGCCTTCGATTCTGTACCACGCTCCCTGCTCATTCAGAGACTTCGTGACCTTGGTTTCTCCACAGATATTGTTTTAGCAGTGATGGCTCTTTATGAGAAGGTCTTGGGATGTTTCCGACATAGCAGCGGCTTATCTGATCACATTTGGAGCACCATTGGGGTGAAACAGGGGTGCTCTCTTTCACCGGTTCTCTTTGGATTGTATATTGATGAGTTAGAGCGAGTCATCTCACAGTGTGGCGGGGGTTGCTGTAGACTTGGCACCATTCTGATTGCTATTCTCCTTTATGCGGATGATGTAGTACTAGTATCCCCGACCAGAGAGGGTTTGCAGAGGCAGCTGGATTGTTTACAGGGATTTTGCACCAGATGGGGGTTGGGGGTGAACACTGCGAAGACCAAGGTTATGGTCTTCAACACTTCTCGAGCCTTCATGCAGCGCCAGGAGCTCATCCTAGATGGACAGGCCTTAGAGGTAGTTTCCTCTTATACCTATTTGGGGATACTCTTCTCTGGTCCTACCTTCAGCATGCGGCAAGTTGCCACCACCCGACTTGGGAAGGGGCATTCCTCTCCTGTTCAACTTGAGCGGTTCTGTTTCAGGAAGCTCATCCGAGATGTTCGCAGTAAGTGTAGACTCTTTGATACTATTGTCACCCCCACAGCCTTATATGCAGCAGAGACATGGTGCACCGGCCTCCCTTCATCACACTGGGCCAGCATTTCACGATTGCAGACCACCATGTTAGCCCGTATGATTCGGGCGAAGCCCTCGGTTCCACATGAGATCCTTCTTGCAGAGTTCGCCGTTCCACCCATTCAGATATATGCCACGTTCCAGCTTATCACATACATTCAGAGAATCCAGGCTCTGCCCGATGAGGATATGAGATATACACAGACAGCACTGGTCTCCTCACACTTTCTTCATGACCAGGGCTATCGACTATCGTGGTTCTCTCAGGCATCCCATTTCCTCCTTGAGTCATTTGGTATCTCCATTACAGAGCTCCCCTCAGGTACTCATCAGTATATCAGGCGCATCTTATATCGGGCATATCTCGACCGCACTTGGGGGCGACAGCTTGGGGTGAAACCCGGCTACTACTGGACTCATTTTATTGAGCTTGACATAGCAGGGGTCCCGGTCTTACCGCATTATTTGGACTCGAGACTATCACATTGCCTCAGATTTACATTGGGACAGCTCCGTGTATCATCACATCAGTTGGCTATTGAGACTGGTAGATTCCAGGGTACCCCGAGAGAGGAGCGGATTTGCCAGTTATGCTCTTTAGAGGAGGTGGAGTCAGAGGAGCACTTTATCTTTAGGTGCCCGGTATATTACGAGATCAGAGGGAGATACCACTGTTTGTTCCGAGACACACCTGTCACCTTACGATCGCTCATAGGATTCCCGATGCGCGGCACTCATGATACGAGAGATGTTTATACTACGACAGGATTTGTATCAGACAGCCCAGCCGAGTCAGGTTTCTCAGCCTCAGATCACTTCTTTCTTCTCCAGGAGGAGAGGACGTTTTGATGACGGTGACGATGATGATGATGACCTACTTGCCCACAGAGACAGAGACAGCGTCCCACACATACCCATGTTGCAGCACGAGCTACTCGACCTATCACGAGGAGACCTCTTCATCCTCTCAGACGACGTCAGAGACCACCAGTGGCCCTTCATGCCACAGGCCGTATTACATCCTTCTATATCATCAGCACCAGCAGGACAGGACTAGATGATAACGTCATATCTCACTCATGACTGTTAGCAGTATACATGCTCCCGCATGTTTCTAATAGCATCACATCTATTTCAGTTTATAGCTTTAGCTCTAGATTGCTACTTTGTTACTGTTTTGGAGACGTTTCATACGCTCCTATGGTTACCACATACTTGACATGTACATTTACTAGTCTTATATGCCTTTTGGCATGGAAAAGACATTAATAAAGCTTTTTCTCCCTCCCTCCCTCCCTCCCTCCCTCCCTCCCTCCCTCCCTCCCTCCCTCCCTCCCTCCCTCCCTCCCTCCCTCCCTCCCTCTCACAAAACTAGCAATACTTCAAAGTTGAAAGTTTAAACTTCAAATAGAAACACAAGTTAGTAATAACAAGTCCCAAGTTCCAACGCTTAAGACTCAAGAGTCAAGAGTCAAAATTTAAATTATCACGATTCGCAATGCATACAATGATAAATCAAAATGTTAAAACTTAAAATTGATATTAGATACTCAAATTTCGTTGCGAATAATCTTGAACTAGAGGAGTTTTGGGAATTGAATAGTAGGTTATTCAGGTCTATGGATAATAGAGATAAAGATTAAATTTATGTTCCCCTGATCTGTTTTTACCGAGTACCATTATGTTACGGATTGGATCAGGTTGGAATAAAGCTCTAATCTTAACTCGGTAGCCAAAGACGTTTGTATAAGTCAACTTGATCTTGGTAGGAATACTAAGATCTGATGTACGTTGATTGTGCAAATGAATTTTCTTATTAAAAGTTCGATGGTTGGAAAACTCGTGAGATAGGATCTGTTCTTAGTCGTGGAGATTTCCCAGATATGTTATTTACTCGTGAGGAATAGAATTCTCTGAGTTGCAAGATTCTTAGTGAGTTATATAAGTAACATATGTGGATTTTGGAGGAATCTGCCAGATAATGATATGTGTTTATGTATTGGGTTGTAGTGAGATTATTCTCAAATGTGCTCGATTAATCTTGAATGGATCTACTATGTATTCCTGGTTAGTAGGTTTATTTGGTGCACTTAAACCAGTCGGTGAACATAAACATCTGACCAAGTATTGTTTAGAACAAATACTTGCAAACTTAATAGATCTTTCTTTGGAGATTTATTTTGTTAACTTAGGAATGATTTGGAAAAGGGTCTAAATGTGGTGTTGCTCCGAGGTAAACGAATTCGGCACCTAGACATATGAGACTTCTGAATCATTAGCAATTAACTTGAGTAGTTGGTTTACTCTTGAATAAAGTTAATTGGTTAAGAACAATGTGAAGGGAATTCACTAAAAACTGTTCGTTTTAATCTATATTGCTTATAGGATGCATGATTTGTGAGTCATCATGATTCATTAATAAAAGTTGTGCGTAGAATATAGAAAATTATTGGTATAGAATATTTCTCGAATGAGAAATAGATTCTAAGTTATTGACTATATCCCAGTGAGCTGATATTGGATGACAGAGTTTAACAAATATCAAAAGTAACCAGCAGAACTTTGTATAATCTAGATTTTGTTCTAGATGGTTGTATAAAGTTTCCAATAGTTGAAAACGGATGCTAAAATGTTTTTGGTATGCCTTGTAAAATGTTGCCCATAGATTGGATAACTCGTATTTCTGTTAAGAATTCCGTTTGGAGAATATTCTTAAAATCCAGTATTTTTTCCTAGGAAAAACGATTTTGGAATGATTCTTATATTTCTTGAGTTATGTATTGGACATACACTCCAGTATCCTTTAAGGATTAAGTATGGTTGGGGATTCCAGTGAATTATGATTGACGAATCATAACAATCTAACTATTTGTGATTGATGGATTCTGAGTTGGTACTTCTGTGTAGAGACAAGCAATTGGAGAATTGGAAAATTGTTACATCTCTAAGTACTTATTCAAACGAAAAAGATCAGACTAAGGATAAGGATTCTTGGGCAAGAGTTGGAAGTTAAAGAACGAGTTCTTTGTTTCCTTCCCCATTATGAGGACAGAACCTGTTTAAGGGGGGAAGAATGTTATGGCCATATCCAGCTCAGAGAATTTGGAATAGTCTTGATATGGTAGAATGGCTCTCTGGTGTTTGGGGTTGTTGGTTACGCCTTGATTTAATTCCATCTCCATTCTAAGCTTTTGACTCTTGGTTGCCAGTTCTCTCCTCTCCTTAGGTATTCACTTGCCATTGCTTGGGAGTGAAATGTTCGGATACATCTCAGTTGGATGGGTGGTTTGGCTCCCACTAGTCTCTTAGTGTGTCGATCCTGTCCTCATCTTAGTAGTCTTTCTGGTGGTTTTTACAGAGAGAGTTTAGAGAGAGAGAGAGAGGCAGGCTAGAGCTCAGACTCTCAGAGGCTGAAGCTTACAACTTACTAAAAGCTATAACTCTAAAAGATAGTTATGGATTACTACAATCAAGTTTCAAGTTTCAACTAGTGTGTTTTGCTTAACCGATGCTGGTTTTTGTAGCAACTTGAGTCTTGCAAGCAATCATGTGAGTCCCAGTGGCTGGTATGCAAAAGTCAAATGCCAGCAATGTCTCAATCATAGAGAACACCTTGGATTAGAGTGTCTTGACCTACAGTCTACATATGTCAAGAAGCTAGATATGTAAGTACTAAGTGAATTATATCTTATCAGAAGCTGAAACAACTGCACAACACTGAAGTTTGAACAAGTATTGGAAGAATGCAGGTACCTATTCATAATTCTAGGCAAATACGACGTCAGTTTTTCCTTTGGTGTAGCAATCAAACATTTAAATTTCAATTTTGATACCTTGGATTTTTTTACTGGGTTTGACCCATGGAACTTGGAAGTGTCGTGTATGAGTGCCTAAGTTATTGAGTCCTCAATCTATGACATATGTAGTATGACAGCCAAGTTAGGGCTGCCTCAATACGAGGCGGCACATAAGTTGGCCCACATTGCCCAACCTCTTTCAACATATCTCTAAATAAAGGGCAAAGAGGGCCAAAGATAGGCACCTCCTTGTATCTGCACCTTGAAATTGTCATGTCCACTTGTGCGTTTTTTCCAAGGTTCCAAGTTTGTTTCAAAGATAGTTGCCACTTTGACCTTGACAAATGTCCCATAGGTATAGAATGGATGCAGCTTAAGAGAAATTTAATTCTTGTAGAAAGAAAAAAAAAAAAAAAAAGCTTCATTAACGCCTCTTCCATGCCAAAAGGCATATAAGACAAGATTACATGTCAAGTATGTGGTGCAAATAGGAGCATGTGAAATGTCTCCAATAACAGTAGAGAAAAACATATATGAAGATATATATGGAACAAGAGTAGCTAACTACAAATGTAACTATCATGGCATTGGTATATATATGTATATGCTCATCAGATCCTGCTGCCACTGAAGAAAGATGTAATGGAGACTGTAGCTTGAGGTACATCCAATGTGTGCTGATAACGTCGTCGAGGAGGTCGTCTGTGAAATGTGTCTTCCCATGTCAGTGGCCCTACAAGCAACAGGAATTTGGGTAGTATGCCACCGGAACTTAATACATGTGCTTTCATCCCAGATTTTTCTTCTTTGCAATAATTGCAAATCCAGCACTTGCTTCCACCACAAGGTGCTTGATATATTGTGAAACGATATGCACATGCTGCCACCAATAACGCCGTTGAGAGCCTTGGGAGCTATTTTTAATGGATAGGTTCTCATTGGTAGCCATACTGAAATATGGGAAGAAAAAGTAGGGAATAATGAGCTCTCTATTATGAAAAAGTGTAATAGTAAAAATAGAGGCAATAAGCGAATGCACCAAAGCTCACGAGAAATGGAGCTAGGAAGGAGAACAAAGGAAAAATGGAGGACAGGGTTTAGAATGCTGCAAAACAAGAAAAACATTGTAAAACTTGGAGAGGGCAGCAAAACGGTCACTTCTCACAATGAGAATTTTGGGGAGATCTCCAAACCTGCGAAAGCAGATTCTTGGGCATAGAGAACAGCCCTCATGGCTTGGAGGAGATTCCCTTCAGCAAGAGCACAAATCGTGAGCTGAGATATTTTCTAGCAGACCCGAGTTGTGGGAAAACACGTTTTCCAAGTGGGGAAACAAGTTCCCCACATGTCGTTTTTTACGGGTTTTTTTTTGGCTTTTTGTTTTGGACAATTGGGAAGGCAACATTTCCCAACATCGTTTCCCACAATTGTTTCCCATCATGGGGAAATGAGGGATGGGGCAAACATGTTTCCCAATTTAAAAAACTTGGGAAATGATGTTTCCCAAAACTACGAGGGCAATGACTAGTAATTGTTGGCAAATTAGTTGCGTCGAAAAAATTCCATAATGTAGATGGGGCCCATGTTAGAACTTCTATGAGGTGTCCATGTAGTGATGAATGTCACATCATGTATGCATGATAAGCAATTATCTGTAATTCGTTCATGTTTTTGTCTGTGTGTCTGCATGTACAAGACATTGAAGCCATTGCCTTGAACATTAAATTTGTTGGTTGAGGCTGTCTACAACATCTGAAAATTTTGAACTTGATTCCAAATACCCAAGGCTGGCCTTGATCTATATATAAGGATAATATATCATAAATTAACTGCAAACTATATCTGACAACACTAAATAAGATACAAGAGTATTCATACCCCAAGGTTTGCTTGTCCAAAGCTAGATGGGATAAAACAAACATCTACACCACCAAGATGTTCCCATAATTCAGTTTCTCCAAAGATGTGTCTCCACCTTCCCCCAAAGATCACCTGCAATGACCAAGTTCTCTTTTAAAAAAACCTTACTCTAGTTACTGTTCATACTACAAGAAAATTGAAAACATACTTTGATAGAAAATGAAACAATTACTACAAAGACTGCAGTTGTGGTTATATAGAACAGTAAATCGAGAAAAACATTTGAAGATAGTCTAATATAAAATATTAAGCAAGGAAGACATTTGGAAGAATAGTTTCATCCCTTTTTGCGACAAAAATCTTTATAAAATATGGATGAGGGCACTACGCTGAGGCAACTATGATCCATGTTTCATGTCAATGGAGTTCTACATCAAAAGATCTTGCAAAGTAAAGTTTCTTTTTTGTCAGAAGAGTCTTTTATTTTTCACTTTTTTTTTATTGTTTCTTTTGCAGATGTGATTGGATCTTGTTAATTGATCGACTTGAGGCACAAACCATCACTCCAACTTCCACCTTTACTCTTGTCGATCTACATATGAGTCCCCTCTTGCTCCCTATGCTCGTGACTTTCATGACAAGATCTAGTACTCTGTTTATTCTGGCTCTTCTGATGAGAATGACGTAGAGAATTAGGTTATTGAGCTTGAGACCTATTTCTCTCTCTTTCTTAAGTCAGATATCCAACATATCCAGCTCATTTCTTTACATGTTGATGGTCGAGCCACTACTTGGCAAGTTCATCATCAAGATCCTTCTTGTGAGGCTTAACATAGCTAGATTGCCTCTTGTTGTGATTTATGTCTAGCTATGATTGATCCACAGTGGCTAGAACAATAATGGGATACTTTTCAGAGTTTACAACTTACTGGTGATTTAGCAACCTAGCTTTTTGACTTTTTTCCTAATATTCAACTTATTTCCAAGTTTATTGCTGATTTAAGTGGGCCTTTATCGTATGACATCTCCTTTCCACCCATTTCCTTATTACATGTTCTATCCCTTGCTTCCAAACTTTAGAATAAGTACCCTCCTTTTGTTTGTAATCACTTGTTTTGGATTCACCTCATTCAGACACTTGGTTCCTTCGCCTCACTTGACCTTATTGGACCACCTGCTTATTCTTTGTCCCCGTTCAGCCGCCTCTCTTTATCTATCCAGCATCTTGCTTTCCCTTTATGGTACTACCAATGCAGTAGCCACTATTTGTCACAAGTGCAACAACCCTCCATATTCTAGGGTTACATTCTTCCGTGTCTCATGCTCTTTTGCTAGGAGACCTCTATATGGGCTTACTCTTTATTGGTTCGAATCATAGTAATAAGCTTACTAGACATGATGTTGGTTTCTATTTGTAGCATCTCTTCTCTTTCACAGGTTGTGGTTTCTTAGCAACTTTGTTGGCTCCAGTATTCCTTCGGGACTTTTTTGGCCTCCTTTGGGATTCCTACTTCTAGACACTACCTTGGGGCCAAATGTCAGTCTCCCTATCTCTTTTGGATCTTCAGTACAGGTGCTTGGCACAATATGGTGGTTGGTTTCTTACATATACTACATGGGATCCTCCATGACAACTGGTGTGTCTTCTGCAACCGATTTCCCATTACTTGCTCCTGATGGACGAGGCTTTGTCGTTGCATGGGGGAGTGTGATGGACATATATGTCCATATGATAACCATGCAGGTCCACGTGATGCCATTACAAGCATCAGTAAAACGTTATTATAGTGGCATCATTTACTATTATATTGCTTTCAATAGTAGAATGTTATTTGACTTTATTATCAATGGACAAACTTTTTATTACATTTGATAGGCCTCAAAACACTATTGTACATGGCTCCTAATTTGGGCCCCTCCAATTCATATTGCAGAGAGGTAGCTTTTAATTAGTATAAATAGCCACTAAGACTCCTCATTTGGTAGCTCGTCATTTTGGAGATCTCTCCTACTATTGCTAAGGTAGAACTTTAGCCTTAGACATCTATGATATTCAGGTTATAATCTCAGGTAGAGACCTTATTTGTTGCTATTTATGTCTATTGTTCATGATGTGATGCTGATGAATTGAAGTAGTTCCTACCGTGAAATATCAAAGTTACCATAATGGAAGACTTGCATACCTGAAAAGGAAAATTGATGAAAGAAAAAGAAACTTGCAGAATATGGCTTGATGAAGAATATGCTACCTTTGTCATTATGTCGAAAGTTTGGTATATTGAAGAGCCTAAATCTTATAAAGCATCTCATCATGATGTATGAATAACATGAAAGAAGAATAAAACTCCAATATCCAAAATAATGCTTGCAATACATGAATCACCTCTCAACAAAAAACCTATCGCTAGAAAATGCTTATACAAATTTAGGTTTTAAGTGGATGGCTCTATGAATAGATACAAGCTACATTAGTTGCCAAGGGATTCGCACAACAAGAGGCATTGACTCTAAAGAAATATTTAGATCTATAGTCAAAATGAATACCATCAAAATGTTCAACTTCGTTACAACCCTTTTTGGTTGAGCACTTTTTCAAAGGGATGTTAAAGGTACATTTTTTACTATTTTCTTCAAGAAAAGATTCATGAGAATCAGCCATAGAGTTTCCAAGTCAAGGGCAAAGACAATCTTGTCTCCAGATTACGCAAAGCTTTGTATGGGTTGAAGCAAGCTCCACAAACTTGGTATCAATGTATAGTTGACTACTTCAAGCAAATTGGTTTGTTAGAAGTGATCGACATGCTACTTGTTTTTTAAAGGCCTTAATGCTCAGGCATAGCTAGAGTTATCAAAAAATTGAAGTTCCTAGGAATGACAATACAAAATCCTTTTGACATAATAAACTTGCAATGATATGTTGGAATAATTTGATATGGATAGTTAAGTATAAGCCACGTGCTACACCAATGGATCCATGAAAAAAACTTTAGTTAGATAATTCTAAGGATGCAAATTTTACTCTTTTCAAGCGGTCAGTTTGTTGTTTGATATATCTTCCAGGTACTAGACATCTTCCACCTACTAGACAAGACATTTCATTTGTTGTAGGTGTTGTATGTCGGATCATGGTTCAATCTAAGATTGTACATTGGCTTGCAACAAAGAGAGTTCTCAGACATCTTAAATTGAAATTGTTGCATTGAATATGGAAATGCACAGAATATAGAAATGTATGGGTTTGTTAATATAAATTGGGCAAAAAGAATTAAGTAATCGACCAACTTTACTTTGGTGTCATAATCAAAGCAACATTATGTTGGCCAAAAATCTACTATTTCAAACTCGAACCAAAAATTTAGAAATTCATCTTGTCTATTGCTCTACACATGACCAAGTAGCATATATTTTCACAAAGCCTCACTTGTGATAAGTTGGAAAATAATTTATCATCCTTGAGAAGTGAACATATTAACCCTTTAAGGAGGGTGAAAGACAAATAGTTGTTAATGCGTATCCATTTTTGTTCATGGTATATAGGCTCCTAAAAAATTTAGTAAATGTTAAGCTATATACATGGTTCAAATATATTTGCATGTGGACCATTTCAAGAGTCAAATGGCTAGTTATTCATAGTGATTGCATGCTCATGCAGTTACTTTCCTAAGAGATCGTCGTATGGTTTGTTCTACCAAATCTAGTGGCATAGTAGATATATGGATGCTATGTAGTATGTCTACTGGCATAGTAGAGGGTTGTGATGACAAAAGCAGAAAAGCGTTGGAGCTACCATCACTAGGTCGAGCAAGATATTGGAGCTATTGTTGGAGATTATGTCTGGAGAAGCTTTTGAGTTATTTATGCTCCATTGAGCTCCTATAGGAGTATAGCATTCATTTTTGTTGATTCTAATGATCATTGTGTCAATTCTCTCATTTCATTTCTTCATTGTCAGGATACTTGAATGATTCTCTTCCTTTCAATAGATTGTAGGGTGTTTGAATCAGCATGCACTACAATTTGCCATTGTTATACCTAATGGGTGGAGTGATGTACGTAGTGGGCTCATAAATAACATTCTAGTTTCATGCCAATGGATGCTATCTTCCTTTAATGTGTGTGGTGGTGCAAAGTCCGCAAAGTCCATAATTGAGGACATACAAACAAACATCCTTGAGGTTATCATGTAAATGGTCACAAAAAATGTCAATAGTGGTAGGCGCGTCATCTTCAAAGCCAATTTCCTTGCATTGTGTAGAACTTGTGTGTAGCACGCTACATTGATTTTTTCGTGCAAGAAAGAGAAACTATGCCATGGGTTTCACACATTATAGCCATTGCTC
Source organism: Diphasiastrum complanatum (assembly GCA_029204225.1). Taxonomy (NCBI): domain Eukaryota; kingdom Viridiplantae; phylum Streptophyta; class Lycopodiopsida; order Lycopodiales; family Lycopodiaceae; genus Diphasiastrum; species Diphasiastrum complanatum. The sequence continues at coordinate 44,572,355 of CM055101.1, read as the reverse complement.
TCTCCATAACACTTCCATGATAGGGAGGATGAGATCGCTTTCTTTGTTTTGCACCAACAACTTCATACAATTGAAGAAGCCAACACCCACTCACTTTAAGTACTAGGTTGTAGTGTTGGAGCAACTTCAACAACTTCAAGATGCACTACGCTAGATGAAAGCTCGCCGTAAGTTCTCACAATGGGGTTGAGCAGCTATTGATAAGAGGTTTCATATCAAACGCACATCATCTTGTGGAGGTCATTCAACCTTTGTATCCTGTGGTCGATAAATCGACAAGGCTACACTCATCCTCATGTATAAGTTTTCGACTAGACCCCTTGCAAAGGGCCTTATGATGAGCAGAGGTATGTATCATCTGTTATTTTGAATTGATGTAGCCTATTAAAAAAAGACCCTTGAATATTGTTTTAATAAATCCCACAATGACACAACACTCTTTCTTGTGTATGAAGGATGTTGCACAGATGAGCCAAGCAACTTAAGAGGTGGGTATTTCTTTTTTTAAGAGTCAATTCACGTCATTGCCCACCTACCATACTTACAAGTTCTCCTCTCTGCAAAATGGGAGAATGTGTTGCCAACAAAGGTCCCATTGCAAGGATTTCATTCTTGTTCCTAACTAGCATTAATATCCCCTAGAAAAAGTTCCAAGATTTTTTCTTGTCAACATGAGTGTTCATGTTGCCCGCAAAACGTTCCTAGGAGTTATCTGATCTTTGACCTGGAGAACTTAATGCCAAGTTCATTTGTAAATATCAATAGTGTGAGGATTGAATGACAGAATCTTATTTGACATGAAAAAAAGTTACATTCATCATGCAGTCAACACTTTTTCCTCTTCATTTTAAATTTGTTGAGAGAGGCATATGTGCCATGTTGCACACTTAGGATTGTGATTCACTTTCTTAACAAATATTGAACTTACTCACCATAACTTTTCCTAGAAAGTACTAGCACGACATTTGGGACTTAAGGAGCTAATCTTCAAGAAACTATTTTTTTCACTCTAGGGCCTCTAAGGAAATGCATATACCTTGTGTGATAGTTTTGTTTTAGATTGTAGAGTAGCAATGTTGGAGATCAACATAAGCCTTTGTAGGTAGGTTCTCATTTTAGCTTTAAAAAACAATGACATGGCATTACCCCATTTTCCCCAAAAACATTCTCATGTCAAAGGGTCTAGAAGTTCTCCTATTACCATTCCTTTGCAACTATGCCACCTATATCACCCCCTATGGGATGCACACTAGAGAACTCCAAAGTAGATGGGCTATGTATATGAACCGTGTTTATCGTGGGCATAGCCCTTAGGAGACAGATTTAGGGATAGAATATAAATGGATCACATGTAGAGATGGTAGAGTCAATGACATGGAGGGGTATTCTTGGCCAAGGAACTCCATATTGCTTCACTTCAATGTATCAGCGTAAGTTGAGCACGTGGTTTCTTATTCACACAACATATGTAGCTCAATAAGCAACTTGTGTTTGCACCACCAAGCTCACTTGTCCACTACAACCCAAATAGAATCATTTTGTCGTTGGGTCTTAGAAACTCCAACTACAAAATCCATAAATGTACTTTCCCATCTCTTCTGAGGATTATCTAAGGGATGTAACAACCCTCCAGCCTTTAAGCGTTTTGCTTTGGCTAGCTGACGGAGTTTGCACTTAACCACATAAGACTCCCATACGTATGGCTTGAGATTTGGCCAATAAAACTCTCTTCTAACCAAGTCTAAAGTCCTGTGTATACATGGATGACCTCCATAGGTACATCAAAAGGAATTCTCTTCCTAATCTCATCATCCCCTGGTACACAAACTTTCCCATTTCGAAATAGTAACCCATTTCAAATGGCAAATTGTTCTACAATTCTCTTCTTAACAAAGATCCCTATGAGTCCATCTCAATTCCATTCTAAATCATTCCAGTCTTTACCAACTTCCATACTTAACCAAAATGAGAATCATTTTCATACTTTCCTCTCAATGAAAGATATAGATATGTAGAAATCTGGGTGAATGAAAGTTCATTTAATTCACCAATCCGACCGACTAAGAGCATTAGCAACTTGGTTAGAGCTGCCTTTAGCATATCGCATTTCATGATCAAATTCTTGCATAAGCCCACTATGGTTAGAGCTGCCTTTAACATATCACATTTCATGATCAAATTCTTGCATAAGCCCACTATGGTTGCATGAGAGCTTCCGCGGGCTAGGAGGCTACGTTAGGATCATGGATGACACATAGAGACTGCTACTATAAAGACCTCCACCAAGGATCACTAGCCAAGCAAGCCATAACAAAGCAACACAAGGAAATCGGATGGTGGACACACCAACCCAACCAAACCTAGATCAAACGGATATAGCCACCAAGCTATGGATCATCTCAAAGAGGAATGAGGCATCACACCAGCAGCATACGACTACTAGTCTCACAATCAAAGATACACTAATGAGAGCCCAATAGGTATACTTATACCCTCCAAGGCCCATGCACCACTAGTAGTGCATTGTGACACCTCTGCAGCCTATTTGGGCCACGTCATCCAATTCCTCAATGACTCACTGATAGACCCATATAAATCCACCATCATGAGTTTAGGCTTACAACCATTATTTATGACCATATGCACATAAGGGCCCCAGACCCCTTATAATCATAAATAGCTTACGGGTTGTTGGTCTACTGATCTCTAGCGTGGACACGCTACTCTCGAGACCAGTCGTGGGCATGACAGCTACATTGGGTAGAATCTGGATAGCAGTGTCATCATTGCATTAGACACCTAGATTCAAGGTTTGACGTTCTAACATCTAACATTTATGTGGCCCTCCTAGTGTGACAAATATATTCATTTAAGTTGCAATATCATTGATGATGGAAGTTGGAACTACATTCGTATTTGAATTTTGGTATAATATCATGTACATTGTACATGGATGATGGTGTGATTACAATTTTGTTCAATCTTATCATACTGATACAATTTTGACATATTTATTTAATCCTAAGGAAGCGGACCTCGGGCACGAATAGTTATCTAGTGATGTGTTTTTGATTGTAGTGGTTTGAACTTTGTACATTGGATAAGATTTTACATGAAAGATTCAGGCTTAACATGTTCTCATGTGACTTAAGTCCTAACATGTGGCTCTCTCGACAAAGAGCCCCTTATACTTTTGTAGATTTCATTGCATATCAATGTTTCAGAGGTTGATTTGAATTGGGGGTTCAAATCAGCCAATTCAACCAATCCAAAATAGTTTGAGTCGATCTCTTAGGGATTGAACCTTAGAGTCAGATTCCCTTTGTTTCTATGTTGGTTTTATGCTTGGCCTTTTGTTTATAGCAAAAATAAGTGCAGGTTCAAGTTTTAGGGTGCAAACTTCATTGTCATAATGTAATTACAATGCTGTAGACTGTAATAGATTGGGTCTTCTCCCTTGACTATTGATTCTTGAATCATAGATGCTAAGTGCTCAGTGGCTTTAATGCTTAGTGTTATAAGTTATAATTCAAGAAGACTGAAGTTTGAAGAGCTCTTTGAAATTTTTTTGAAACTAGTAGTGATTACCTGATCAGTGATACCAAGATATGTCTATGGTCAAAGTGCATAGTGCCACACGATGCAAGTTTGTTGTGGTTTGCATAGGGGCTAGCTTTAAGTACATAGTAGACCTATCAAATAGAAGTAACTAGTAAAGTCATTTCTTAGAAAGCTCAACTAAACTTCCAACCTAAAATTAGCATGGAAAATGTAAGATTAAAATTTCAGACATGCACGTCCAGGCCGGGCGCGTCCAATTTTTTTTTTCACTAAAAAATAGACTAAAAAAAATAAAAATCTGCGCCCACCCCGGACGTGCGCCTGGACGCAATTGAGTGTCATTCTTTAGAATGATTGAAGGCACCTTTGTATTGAAAACTTTTGTTTAGCACTTGAATACAACTTTGTATTGAGGCAAACATTACCCATACATCTGTATGCTTAACAACAAATTCAGGTGATGAAACTCAATTTTGATAGACTTATACTTGCAACAAATCTGCCACATTATGTCACCCATACATGAAACCAAGTATTTGCAAGCACTAGCTTGGGAAGTATTAGAAAATTGAAAGCTGGCATATAAGCATCTTACATTTCCTTTGGTAGTTTGAAAATTAGCCCATATTGAGTGGATCAAATGTTGACTACTTTTGTTGCCACCTTTCCGCCAAAGCAACTATCGGCAATGGAACAAATAGCATAAACCAAATATCACAAACATGCACAAAAGATTTAATTGCCATTGTTTCTTACTTTTTTGGGCAAAGTTTTCATTTCACAACTCACCAAGTTATGTATTCAATTTTCTCAACCTCTAGAAAAAAATAATTTCCATTAAGTTTAGCTCATGCATAGCATAATGTATTTGCGAGTACTAGATGTAAGCTTCAACATAAAGTTGGCTTAATTGGACACCAAAATCAGTTAGCCACTCTTCAAAATTACTTGCGGCTATAAATGAATGAAAGCTTGTACAATTTCAAACAATAATTGTAGTAGTCTCTTACTAAACGATTGTTCATCAATTTTTTGTAGCTCTTTCTGTACCCTGGTATTCTTTCTATGGGAACTATTTTTAGTATGAGACACGTTCCCACAGGTAGACTTGGGAAGGGTAAGGCCTCCCTAGTATTGAGACTACTTTTCCGGAGACATATCAGAGATGCTAACAATAAATGCCTATTATTTGATACATTGGTCACACCCACGGTTCTTTATGTAGCTGAGGTTTGGTGTACAAGACTTTCCATTCGGATTGTGCCATACATGCGTCTCCAGGTCGTCATGTTATCTAGGCTTAGAAGTGGAAAGAGTTCAATTCCTCATCATATAGCTTTGGCAGAGTTTGCATGCAGTACACCCTCTGAAGGTGGAAGCTATTTTTAGGGTCATTCTTTACCTACAGCGCATCAGAGACTTAGATATATCAGATGGTTCTAGATATCCTTATATTGCACTCAGAGCTTTATGCGATCTTCATGATGAGGGGTCATATATTTTTAGGCAATTAGGTTGTTAGGCCTGAATGGAATTTCTATCTTACAGTTGCCAAAGGGTACTCACTCATTTATTAGGTTGTTTATTTATAGATCATATGCACATATGGCTTGGTTTGGATCACTTGGGGTCAAGGTGGATTTTTACAGATCAAGCCTTTTATGCATGACCCTATGGAAGTTTCTGATTCGTGCACTATATCTTGATTGTGCGTTATCTCTTGGACCTCTTCGTACCATCTTTAGGTGGAAGTTGGTAGGTTTCAGAGTGTTGACCATGAAAACAGGATATGCCTAGTTTGCTCCATCGGAGAAGTAAAAAAAAGAACATTTAATTTTTACCTGCCCACTCTATTAGGAGATCAGTAGGAGATATATTGTTTATTTAGGGATCATCCAGCTACTTCACAATCTTTGATTGATGAGGATCAGAGATGTGTTACATGATGGTACTTACTCTACACACTCACTCCAGCCTTCAGCGATTGATTACATCCCATTTCTCTAGAAGGCGGACTAGGGATTTTGAGGCTGACTCGAACGATGATTTTCTTATTCCTTTCAGAAATTGAGATCGAAGGCTGAGAGTGCAGCATATTTCACATCATCAACCTATACAGCATTCCATATGGCATCCAAACTTGGCTGGTTTGAGATCTTAGCGTGTGAAAGCTCTTGAAATTCTGTTTGAATGGAAGGCATAGTTTTGGCCTGAACGTGGGCCATCATTGTTACTTTTAACAAAAGTATGGCCTCTTTTGCTGAAGCTTTCATTCTAAACAGGAGACTTGTTTGTGCTTGCTAGCGGAAAGCCAAAAATCTACTCCTTTTGAAAGTAGTGATTTGCTGGAATTTATGTTCAGAAACTTCTGGTCTCTTAAGTATGAATTGTCTTTGCAAATTTGAGAGTGGAAGTGTTGCATGCTTTCAAAGACAATCTTGCTGTAACTTATTGATAGATAAGGTGTTTTCTGGGTTAGCTGCATTAAAAATAGTTGCAGCCTATTCATCTCAATTCTTTCAGAGGTAGTGTTCTGAGTTCTTATGGGAAGAACTTGTCTCTGTAAGCACATATATCAGAGAGAATTTGTGAAGACTATAACAGTTATGGAGAGTGTAATTGGACACTTTCATAACGTCGGGACGGGGAAAAAAAATAAACGAAATTGAGAGAGCTTATGGAAAAGAGATGGAAAGGGAAAGAAATTTTTCTTTCCTGGATTCATCACCAGCAAGTTATAAATCCATATACTGAGTACAGGGAAAGAAACAGACAGAATGATAACACAGTAGGGGGCCTCCTAGCAGATTCTGCCCTCACAGAGTCTCTGTTCTGCATCGGTGGTATCCATCACTAACATATCTGCATCACTTGCAGGGTGATACTTCTGTAACAGAGGTAGGGCAGGACTTGAAGCCTAAACATAGATCTTGGCCAACCCTTTCTACTTTAGCTGCACGCAGCTGATTTAATGGTGCAAATCTGCTTTCAGGCCGAAAAAACGGAGGGCACTTTTTCAGTTTTAAAATGGTTGGTGCTAAGTTACCATCTAGTTTTCTTTCTCTTTTTTTTGGGAAACTAAAAGCGAACTTCAATGGTCTGCTAATGGCTGTAGTAAATAACTAGCTCGACCCTATAGGGTTTAACCATGTTATTTGGCATGTCGCATTCAGGACCTAATTAGACTGTAAGATGCATCAACATGCAGTACCGAAATTCAGCAAAAGTGTGATTTTATTGAATTATCCCAAAATGTTATGCATTTATCTACTAAAAACCCTCACGTAGGTATTCTTACTAAATTGCACGACTAATATTATGCCGATCAATTTCAAAACTCAATTATAGGACACTTCTATAAATGTTAATTCGATCAAATTTGTTCCTACGATTCCAGAGATCCACGAATTCCTGGATATAAGAATCTAAACTCTTATTCTCCATCTTGCAGTTCACAAACTTTTGGTAATAGTCGACGTCATCCGCAATGACGAAGGCTTTCTTGAAGACTTCCGTGAATGCATCCCAGGTAGTGGCCTTGACGGTCAGATCATACCACCACGACAACACCTTGCCACAAAGAAATAAAACAACACTCTTGATCTTCTTCTCCTCAGGAATACCGTGAAGATTGAAATAACTGCCCCACTTTACGAGCCAATCCTCTACGACTTCCGGCTCGTTCTCCTTCTTCTCCCCCGAGTAGGTCCCAGGCTGCACAAAGGGAACGCATCACACCATCAAACTGGAACTCATACACATGAGTATCCCAAGCTATGTGTGGCTTCTGTATCGTGTACCAACAAATGCCCAACACCACATCAAACTGCGCAAGCCGTGTTATCTCAAAATCCAACTCTTTTGTGTAACTTTGTACAGTTAGTGAATGCCAACAACCCACTTATCCCAAATCTCTATACCCTTTCACATTATGAGAGGACCCAATGTCAAATAGAACCTGAACATATCTACGACATAGTTGTCCTCACATAACAATAAGAGAAGTGTTAAAAAATTGATACCCTTCGCGAGCCGACTTTGACAAAAGCGATGGTGCAGCCGTGTCCACTCTCCTGACCACCGAAACATTCATGAAGCGTGGAACATCTGGATTGGCTTCCTGTTCAATCTCTTCCATTGTTGGGTTATCGCCTTGGTTCATCCGGTCCACCTGAAAAACGTATGTGGCAGGCATCAAGTTCCGTGGACATTCTTTCCGCATATGCTTCCCAAACATCCAAAACAGAGGTTCTCCCTCTTTGCACGTTCTTGGTCCTGAGGTGATAGCATTAACCCTTTTGGGCATTGGGCTGCCCATACAACTCTTTGCCTTTGGGGGCCCCTGCACCCTTTCCGTTTTCGTCACCCCGAGCTTGCCATTTGACTGGTTTGACCTTCAAACCTTTTGTTCTTGTTCCATTTGTCCTTGCGTCCCCAAGGTTGCTGACCACCTGTAGTAGCTACCGCAGCAGGATCCTAGCCTCTTTCTCCATCTTCCTAATACAAAGTCGTCTGTATGGCTCCCCGCAAATCATGAGATTGCTCCTTCCACACGAAAGGGCGAATACTCTCTCGAAATCCCTCCACAAAGTCAAACACTTGCATGTACATAGGAACTTCCTAAGGAATGCGTAACAAAGCCTCTTGGTACCTGTCTCCATAATCCTGCACACTCAAGTTACCCTGCTTCAAATGAGTCCATTGTTGCATGACTCTATTATTTTCATCCAAAGGCACCCAATTTTGCGTAAACATTTGTCGGAATGCCTTGGGTTCAGCAATCACCTCAGTTTCATCGTCTATGCCACACATTTGGAATGCTTTCTCCCATTTTTACAACCAATTCTCAACGGCATATGTAGTCCTCATAGATACTACTCCTGTGAACTTTGGGGCTTTAAGATCGTTGATAGCAGGTAGCTTTCTCTATCAAAACCCCAGTTCAGCTTCATGGGCCATTGACAATGTCCTTTTAGCTTCCACGGCCGTAGCACTGACCCTTCCTAGTTCCTATGGGAAGTAATTAGCCTTCAGTTGATGTAGAATTTGTTGTAGAACAAGTTCCATAGCATCCACCTTAGAACATATTGCATCCAATCTCTGAAAATCTTGGCTAGATTCGGATTTGTCAGTGCTGCTCTTTACAGGAGATTGAGGATGAGTTCCATTTTATTTTCCGATGTCCAGCCTACTATGAGATCAGAGGCAGATACCATTGCTTATACAGAGATACTCTACTTGCTTCTTTCCTTGCCTTCTAAGATGCGAGATGTGTTGGTTTATTATTGCGAGAGATGTTTACTCTGAGATCTTCCTTTTTATTGGATGTGTCTGATGTGGATCATAGCCAGTCCCACATTACGCACTTTTTCCAGAAGAGGGATAGAGATGAGACTTCTGAGAGTGAGATAGACATTCCAGTATGACGACCGAAGCTCCAGCATCCTCTTCGCTCCTCCAGGCCCAAGGTTCTTCACCGGAGGCCAACACCTGCTTCTCACCATATCACGCAATTTTTTATATCCACTTAGCTAGTTAGCTAACTTATTTCAGTTTTCTCTTTCCCTCTGTGTAGCTGGTGGTTAAGCTACTGATATTGTATCCTCAACAGAGCTGGAGGTTAAGCTTTGTTTTTCTCTCTGTTTTCTAGTGCTGGTTTAGCTGTTAGGAATAAGTCCTACGTGGACAATGTTCCTTCTTTTTTGATGTATTTTCTACTTGTCTTATGTGCCCTCGGGTACTTGACAGAGATTAATATAATAATTCTAATTCTAATTCTCTCTCGCGGCCAGCCTCCATGGCTCCTCCTCGCGCCAACCTAGCCCGCAAGTCAAATCGCTCCCCTGCTGCCACCTCACCTCCCCCCACCGCTGCCCCAGCCACCAGCGATGCCCTAACTGCCCTAACCCTAATCGCGACCAACAACCCCAGCAGCTCCTTCGCTAACCCTAATAGGGCAGCACTGCCTGCTGATGTGGCGCCCCCTGCTAAGGTGGCGCCCCTCCCTGCCACGCAGACAGAGCAGTCTGCCTGCGTGGCAGCTGTTGTACCTGCTGCGGCTATACCTACCGTACCTGCCTGCGGCAGCTGCTATTTCTACGGCTGTACCTATGATTGTACCTGCGGCTGAATCTGCAGCTGTACCGGCGTCTGCTCCGCTCGCTCCATGCCAGTTCGGTCCCTCTCTCATTTTCTGAGCCCATCCTCCCTACGCCGATCAGTGCTATCTCCTCCTTCCTCACGGCACCACAACCTACAGTAAACATCCCATATACGCCCTCTAAATCCACTGAACTTTTTTCCTCTTGGCAGATTGACCAAATCAAGGCACATTTCCATATATTGTGGCAAGAAATCTCACAACTGAAAGGAACGATTACCTCTCTGATCAATGAAACGAATGTGTTGCAGTCCAAAGTTGCATCACTCAAACAATCCATCGGGACCAAGCAGGCTGTCTCGGAGTCCACCACCAATACGTTACGGGAGCTAAAAACCAAGATTGAGAAACATCAAGAAGAGGCCCTCTCTCTTGGGCACCCGTTTTGAAAAAGGGCACCAAACCAAGTGCACCTATCTCCTCGGTTATCTCAGCCACCATATCGGAAGAGAAATCTCGAGATCAAAAAGCCCATAACATTAGAGTTTGTGGGATCCCGGATACACAGGATGCCTTGGCTGAAGCCAAACGCTTTCTCGACACCACTCTCGGGCACAGGACAGATGGGCTAGATACCGCATGGAGGACCACTAGAGATGCAGCCACACTCATTATCCGTTTCACCTCTCTAGAGAGTGAGTGCAGAGCTAAGCTACGTGGTACCACTATCTACATGGACGACGACCTCACACATATCCAAGTGGAGGAGAGGCGTAAGCCCTTTCAGGTAGCCCGTGAGTCTGGCAGGCGAGTCATCTATTGCGATGGACGAGTGCGCTTTCTTGATAGCCCTCCAAGCAGCTCCCAGAGCTAGGTATTTGGGGTCCCCAAGTTCGGGAGTGCCCCAGGGCCCAATCTACACCATCTCCGGATTGGAGTATGGAACTACGATGGTATACACTCATCTTCCATAGCTGGCGACTTGATTGATTTCATCACTAGCAGAGATTTATTGTTTTTTATGGAGACTCACGAGAGTCCGGAGAGAGGATTACCTATTTTTCCAGGATACAGATGGGATTCCGTATTCAGGCTTGAGACTAGATCAGCTAGTGGTCGTGGATCCGGTTGCATGCCTATACAGAGAGTCTCTTCACCCGAGCATCGAGTTCATCAGACACGACGAGCATGCACGCTATATCTGGATTCGTATTGTTGTGGACAGGACATTGGTTTGGACAGGGACCTCTTTGTGTCGGCTTGTTACTTTCCTCTAAAGTCTTCATCCTTTGCAGAGGGCACAGGTTCACCATACCTTGATTTGTCACCTGATATTATCAGATTCGCAGAGCGAGGGCATATTTTTCTCACTGGGGATTTTAATGCTCGAACCTCCTCACGACAGTCAGAGTTTTATGACATCACCAACCAGCTCCGCATTCATGCTCTCGATAGCAACGAGATGGGAGTTACCAGGGTTTCAGAGGACAGCTTGGGACCTATTACCCCCTATGGTGAGCATTTATTGCAGGTTGGAGAGGCACATGAGTTAGCCATTTACAATGGCCTAACTTGCTGGCCAGATTCCGACAGGTATACTTGTCATCCTCACAGTGGCGGACATAGTGTTGTGGACTATCTCATGGGATCACCATCCTCCATACCTCTCATCTCTGATTTTCACATCTCCCCCACCACTCTCTCTGATCACTCCTTTCTCTCCTTCGCTATCGGCCGCCTCCCACCTCCTCAGTTATCCTCACATCCTTTGCTTACCCGTGCACCCAAGTATACATTCAGCTCTCTATATGCACCAGTCTACCAGGAATTTCTTACCTTCCTACTCCATTCGTTTCCGCATGATAGTACACTCGAGACTCAAGCAGCTTTCCTTAGCATCTCTCTTCATACCGCTGCTTCTCTAGCTTTTCCATCGAAGGCCCATAAAGGGCCCATAAAGGCAAACACACACGTCCCTCATCGCTACTGTAATAGATCCTAACACCACAGTAGGGCAAACACTAACTGATCCACCCAACCTTGCCTACTCCCTGATATAGAGTAAGCCCCTCCTAGCCCAGTGTGAGGACTGGTAGCATGCTACTGCCAAGTGTCGGCCACGTGGAACTGACGTGGTCGACTGCACGTCGGGACCCAACTGGGGGCCCTATCCTGCTGACAGGGTCCCTAGGCTGTGTTAGGCCCGCCATGGCTATGGACCGTGCTGGGGCACACTACTCACACTGTCTTGCCCTGTTGGTCATGTACACTGGACACGACCCTGACTGTGGTATCTGACCTATCTGTGTTCCCTAGGGTTCGGCACTGGTTACGAGCTCGTAACACTCCCTCCCCCTTAAGAACCGTCTTGGTCCTCTAAGACAAAGTCTGGAAAAATCTTGCGAAGGACGCTGCCTCTTTCCCAAGTGGCATTCTCAACAGGCTGATCATTCCACTTAACCAGATATTCTCGGTATAGAGTTTGACGAGTCTGCGTCTCTCTACTATCAAGAATCTCCTCTGGTTCATGTGGAGGTTGCTGAGGATCCAATGGGAGAACTAGAACACTGTCCCCTACCAGATTATCTGATCTGGTTAAGGCTTTTCGTAACTGACTTACATGAAAAACTGGAAAAACCTTACTGCTGTGTGGGAGTTCTAGTTCATAGGTGACCTCGCCTAGTCTCCTACTGATGGTAAAGGGACCACAATACCTTGGAGACAACTTAGCACACACTCCTGATTTGAGGGTTTTAGAGTCAACTGGGACTCTCAAGTAGACTTTCTCACCAGTGGAGAACTGCACATCCCGTCTGTGTGGATCTGCATAATGCCTGGCTCGATCCTGGGATTGTCTAATGCTACGCTTAGCATGTTCTATCATCTGGTTTAGGTCTTCTAAAAAGTTTCTGGCTGCTTCAACTTTTTCTTGTTTAAACCCTACAGCTGTGGGTGAGCGTGGCTGAAAACCGTACATCAGCATAAATGGGCTGTATCCCGTAGCTGAATGTTTGGTACTGTTGTAAGCAAACTCTAATATTGAGAGATACTCCTCCCAATTAGTCTGCCTCTTGCTGACGTATGCACGAAGCATATCCTCCAGCACTTGATTTACCCTTTCTGTTTGGCCGTCCGTCTGTGGATGGTCAGTGGTACTCATATTAAGTTTAGTATGGAGATGATGGAATACTGCCTTCCAAAAATTTCCAGTAAACTTACTGTCCCGGTCGCTGACTATGCCGGAAGGTAGACCGTACAATTTAAATAGCCCGTCTACAAACAACCTCGCTAACTCTGGAGCTCTAACGGTTGTTTTGGTCGGAATAAAATGAGCCATTTTGGTCAGACGGTCAACTGTGACCCATATAGCGTCATTACCCTTTTGGGTTTTAGGCAGGCCTACTATAAAATCCATGGAGATACTCTCCCATTTACCAGCTGGTATTTCTAAGGGATGCAACAACCCTCCTGCCTTTAAACGCTCTGCTTTATTTACTTGACATTTCTGGCAACTGGTTACATACTGGTGGACGTCCTTTTTCATACTGGGCCAGAAAAATTGCCTACGAAGAAGCTCATAGGTCTTCTGTATGCCTGGGTGTCCCGCGCTAGGATTGTCATGACATTCATATAGGACCTGCTGCCTATAATCCTCTGAATTGGGGACACATACTCTATCTCTATAGAGCAAGTACTCATCCTGAATGGAATACTGTTTCCATTTGAATCCTTGAGTCAACTGACCCTCAACCACAGGGGTTTGCTTGGGTAATACAGGCTCAGAATCCTCAACGTCATCTGACGACGTATACTCGGACTCATCATCATCCTCAACGGAAGCTGCCGTATTCTTGGATGAACTGGCACCAGCCCCGGGAACTGGTTCTGGAGTCTGTAACTGTCTGTTCTGGACTGAGTTCCAGATAATAGAGAAGAATGCATCATGCTGGCATTTCCCTCTCAAGGACTCGAGTAACTCATTACGAATCTGAGTAAAACTCAGCTCGTTTATCATAGGCATTCTGCTAAGGGCATCTGCTACTGTATTGAATTTTCCACGCCTATATCTGATAGACATGTCAAACTCTTGCATCAACTCTGCCCAACGAGCTTTCCGACCTCTAAGCTCAGGTTGATTGCAAAGGTATCTGAGACTCTCATGGTCTGTCAGGACCTCAAAGTTGGCACCATACAAATAATGCCTCCAAGTCTTAAGGGCATGGACTATAGAAAAGAGTTCCTTTTCATAGGCATTGTACCTAGTCTGAGCTGGCTCGAGTTTTTTACTCTCGAACGCAACTGGTCGTCCACCCTGAGTTAGCACAGCGCCTACTGCAAAGTCGCTAGCATCTGTTTCGACCACAAATGGCTGATTGGGGTCGACGACTTTTAAGACTGGTGCTGTAGCTAAGGCTGTTTTGAGAGCATCAAAGCTCTCCTGTTGTGCAGACTCCCAAATGAACTCCTTTCCCTTCCCCTTAAGAAGATTTGTCATAGGGACTGCTATCTGAGCATATTCCTTGACAAATCGTCTGTAATATCCCGCCAGACCAAGAAAGATTTGAAGTTCCAAAATATTCTGAGGTCTCAGCCAACTGAGTATGGCTTTAACCTTATTTGGGTCCATCTTAATCCCATCTGAAGAGATAATGTGACCCAAATATGCTACTTCTTCAACGAAGAATTCACACTTGGATTGTTTAGCATAAAGCTTATGCTTTCTGAGCAGTCGAAACACCTTTCTGAGGTGTTTTAGATGCTCCTTCCTCGTTTTGCTGTAGACGAGGATGTCATCTAAAAATACGACTACAAACTTACCCAAGTATGGTCTGAGGACAGTGTTCATCAAGGTCATAAAGGTAGCTGGAGCATTTGTGAGCCCAAATGGCATCACCTTAAACTCATAATGACCGTGACGAGTCCTAAAAGCTGTTTTCGAGACATCTTCCGATTTTATACGGACTTGATGATATCCCGATCTAAGGTCTATTTTACTGAAAAATTTAGCCCCGTCGAGTTGATCAAACAACTCGTCTGCCCGAGGCATAGGGTATTTATTCTTAATTGTGACTTTATTGAGGGCTCTGTAATCTACGCAAAGACGCATAGACCCCTCTTTCTTTTTCACCAATAGGACTGGTGAGGCCCATGGTGAACTACTAGTCTGAATTTGGCCTTTCCCAAGATAGTCTGTTAACTGCCTAGTTATTTCTTCATCCTCTCTTCGGCTGACCCGATACGGAGGTTTAGAAACAGGTGCTGTACATGGTAGTAGGTCTATTACATGATCTACCTCTCTGCTAGGTGGTAAACCATGTGGCAAATCTTCAGGAAAAACATCTTTAAATTTAGACAATAAAGTTTCTAATTTACTGATTTTCTGCTGAATAGAACTGGAAATAGAAACTTCAGGAATAAACTGAAAGTCACATAAGAATACCTGATGGTCTTCGTCTCCGATTAGCTGACAGAGCTCTGAACTGCAGACCATAGGGCTGTTGGGAACATCATGCTCCCCACGCAACTGGATCTCTCGGCCTTTATACTGAAAGCTGAGGGTGTTCTCCTGATAGTTTCTGTGGAGGGAAGGTCCTAAACTGTAGAGCCAATCTCTCCCGAGAACAATGTCTGTTCGATCCAGGTGCATTATCTGAAAGTTTATTTGATCTTGGTACCCCTGAATACCAAGATTTAACTTACTTACCATAGTTTCCCATATTTTTTTATCTTCACCCTTAGCTAATGAAACTATGTACCTATGCTGACTAGGTACTTCTGGTAGTTTAAGCTTTTTAACCAGGGTGTGGTTGATGAAATTATGGGTTGCCCCATCATCAACCATGACTCTTACTGACTGGTTACCAACTTTCCCATGCATACGTACTAGGTCATGCGGCCCAAAGCTGAAGGGTCTCGCTAGCATTGCAGAGGTCAGCTGGCAACAGTGTTCATGATCTTCATGATACACTTTGATCTCGGAAGCTGCCGAGTCACTGGGGAAACATACAGTCTGAACAAGATGAACTTGTTTTTTATCTTTCTTATCTTTTTTAGTGAAAGGCCCCTTGGGACACTGTCTGACTGTGTGTCCCTTGCCCATACACACAAAGCACAAACGTTCTTGTTTGGCTTTCTCAAAATCATCTGGTTTTAAGGGCTGTATGTGTGAAGGGCGTTTCTGAGGAGCTTCACCTTTAAATTTATCTTCTTTCTTTCTTTTTAAAAATTTCTTTTTAAATTGAAAGTCTTTCTGAGGAAGCTGCTCAGAAAGTGGTTGCTATCTCGCTCTCTTCCTACCCACTGAATCATCATAGATTTGAGCATATCTGAGAGCTTGCTCAAGGGTAGTAGGCGAGTTTCTCTGGACCTCTACTTTATATTCATCTTTGAGGCCACGGACAAATCCCCTGATTTTCTGATAGTCATCCATATTTTTAATCTTTAAAATTGCTTCTCGATACTGCGAGATATATTGGATGAGGGACTTGTCCATTACTGTTCTTTCCCAGGCTTCCCAGGCTCTATCAAGTTCATTCTCTGGTAGAAATTCTCTTAGGAAAGCTTCTTCAAAAGCTTTCCATGACCGGGGAGTCTGCCCAGTCTCCTGGAGATTTAACCACCACTTATAGGCCATAGGCCCTAAAGAAAGACTGGCCTCAATTGCTTGCAAATGGTCAGGGGTCTGTTTAAGAGCATGAATGTTCTTCCATTTGCTGAGGAAGGTTTGTAGAATATCTGCATTTCTATCCTTCTCTTCCCCATTAAAAGTAGGAGGCTTTAAATCTTTAAAAACACTGGGGTGAGACCGTAAAGTCTCACCCGAAACTGATGGAAGTGGAGAAGGGGATAACTGAGAAGTGGAGGGAAGGCTTCCTTTCGCGGAGCTCAAAATCAAGTTTTTGAGTTCAGCGAACGAGTCGTCCACACTGGACTTGAAATTGGCTAATGCCAGCTTCAGTTCATCCACTTCTGTTACCAATTGGAGGAACTGCTCCTTGGTAACCAGTTCGTCGAGTTCTTCGGCGAACTGTTCCTGTTCTTCTACTTCCATGGGTTCCTTCCCTTTTCTATAAGCCAAGGCTTCTGTTTCAAGTTCGTCGAAGCCTCTCTCCGGGGGTTGATCAGGTCCCTGAGGAGTGGTCATCTTCGGAACTGAAAGAGAGCTACCTTAACTTCTGAAGGAAAAAAAGTCTAAAAGACTAATTTACAACTGTACAAGGAGGGAAAGAAAACTTAGCTCTTTCTGAGAACTGTACTTCCAAAGAAAGAATCAAGAAAAGCCCTTTCAGCTCTTCCTCCACTGCTTTCAGATCTGCTGTCCGGAAAAATCAGAGATCAAGGTACCAAGAAAAAGAAACAAACTTCTGATCGTCTTGGTACCTTCCCTCGCTGTCTGAGGTGTATACTTTTTGCTCCAAAATTCCCGTTTTAGGACCCAAAACAGTTGCAAACTTGTGGTTCCTGCCAAAGACCTTCAGCACTGGACCTGCACCCACGATTCTGTCTCAGATCCGCTCCAAATTCCAGAAAATTTCACTCCAAATTCGAAGTTTCCACCCAATTTGGCAGCGCTGGACCTGCTCCACGTTTTCTATATAAAATGTGCTCAAAAATCCACAACTGATACATAAAAATCAAGGGTAAATCCCTGATTTTTCAGCGCTGAGCTTCTACAAGGGATTGTGCCTCAAACAACTGTAAATTCCCAGCAAATTTCAAGGATTTGAAAGCTGTTCCTACAGCGATTTTCCTCCTCAATTCTTTCCTGAGAATCTGAGAAATCTTTCCTATCTTCTGATAGCTTTCTCTACTGCTGTCCTGAACTCCCTAGGATGGAGATGGCTCTGATACCAGTGTAATAGATCCTAACACCACAGTAGGGCAAACACTAACTGATCCACCCAACCTTGCCTACTCCCTGATATAGAGTAAGCCCCTCCTAGCCCAGTGTGAGGACTGGTAGCATGCTACTGCCAAGTGTCGGCCACGTGGAACTGACGTGGTCGACTGCACGTCGGGACCCAACTGGGGGCCCTATCCTGCTGACAGGGTCCCTAGGCTGTGTTAGGCCCGCCATGGCTATGGACCGTGCTGGGGCACACTACTCACACTGTCTTGCCCTGTTGGTCATGTACACTGGACACGACCCTGACTGTGGTATCTGACCTATCTGTGTTCCCTAGGGTTCGGCACTGGTTACGAGCTCGTAACAGCTACGCCCTCCACATCCTCCATGGTATGATACCGAATGTCGCTCTCTTCATCATCTTATGCCCGCATTCATGAACCTCACCTCCTTCACTCCGCTCGACGCTCTTACCATCGCACACTCCGCAGGAAAAAGCGTGCTTATGATGACTCCGAAGGAAAACGTCTTGTTGACCTTCTCTTCAAATCCTCTTCAGGCGCCTTTTGGTGTGAGTTTATCCCTCGTGTTCCACCACCTCTCCTAGAAGACCTTCGCATATGGACCGACTACGCTACCAACCTATATACCATACCTACTGACGCACCCATCTCTATCTCCCCACGTCCCTCTGAGTTCACCTTCTTCGCCGTTGACATATGGTACTTGCAGCCATCAAGAAAATGAAATCCCATAAAGTAAGAGACACTGAAGACCTTGAGTCTGAACTCCTAATCCATGCTACCGACCTCCTTGCTCCCACACTAGCCACTCTCCTCAATTCCGCCGTTGTCTCTGGCTTCCCTTCATCTTGGTGCACCAACATCATCCATCCTATCCATAAAAATGGTGATCCCATGATTCTTGGTAACTACCGCACTATCATGATCGGGCATGTCCTCACTAAGCTTTATGGTACCATACTCCAGTCTGCAGTAAGTTCAGAGGCGGAATCCAGGAGATTACATGCATTGGGACATGCAGGTTTCTGAGCTCATTACTCTACCACTGACCATATTTTCACACTTTGAGCTTTGATTGAGGATGCTAAGCACAGGAAAGAAAAGGTTTACTGTTGTTTTGTGGACTTCAGGAAAGCCTTTGATTCTATACCACGCTCCCTACTCATTCAGAGACTTCGGGACCTTGGTTTCTCCACGGATATTGTTCTGGCAATGATGGCTCTTTATGAGAAGGTCTTGGGATGTTTCCGACATGGTAGTGGTATCTCTGATCACATTTGGAGCAACATTGGGGTGAAACAGGGATGCTCTCTTGCGCCGGTTCTTTTTGGATTGTACATTGATGAGTTAGAGCGAGCCATCTCGCAGTGTGGAGGAGCTGGAAGTAGACTTGGCACCATCTTGATTGCTATTCTCTTGTATGCGGATGATGTGGTACTAGTACCCCCGACCGAGAGGGATTACAGAGGCAGCTGGATTGTTTATAGGGATTCTGTACCAGATGGGGATTGGGGGTGAACACTGCGAAGACCAAGGTTATGGTCGTCAACACTTCTCGAGCCTTCATGCAGCGCTAGAAGCTCATGCTAGATGGACGGTCTTTAGAGGTAGTTTCCTCGTATACCTATTTGGGGATACTCTTTTCTGGTCCTACTTTCAGCATGCGATAGGCAGCCACCACTCCACTTGGGAAGGGGCATTCCTCCCTTGTTCAGCTTGAGCGGTTTTGCTTCAAGAAGTCCATCCGAGATGCTCGCAGTAAGTGCAAACTTTTTGACACTATTGTCACCCCTACAGCCCTGTATGCAGCAGAGACATGGTGTACCGGTCTTCCATCATCACACTGGGCCAGCATTTCACGATTACAGACCATTATGCTGGCTCGTATGATTCGGGCGAAGCCCTCGATTCCACACGAGATTCTTCTTGCAGAGTTTGTCGTTCCACCAATTCATATAGCTACAGCTTTCCAACTCATTGCATATATTCAGAGAGTTCAGGATCTACCAGATACAGAGACCAGATATACACAAGCCTCACTTGCCTCCTCACACTCCCTTCATGATCAGGGCTACTGACTATCGTGGTTCTCACAGGCATCTCATTTCCTCCTTGATTCATATGGCATCTCCATTACAGAGCTCCCCTCATATACCCATCAGTATATCAGGCGCTTCTTATATAGAGCATATCTCGACCGTACTTGGAGGCGACAGCTTGGGGTTAAACCCGCCTACTATTGGACTCATTTCATTGAGCTTGACATAGTAGGGTTCCCAGTTTTGCCACACTATTTGGACTTGGGATTATCACACGGCCTCAGATTTACATTGGGACAACTCCGCGTATCATCACATTAGTTGGCTATTGAGACAGGGAGATTTCAGGGCACCCCGAGAGAGGAGCGGATTTGTCAATTATGTTCCTTGGATGAGTTGGAGTCAGAGGAGCACTTTATCTATAGGTGCCTCGTGTATTACGAGATCAGAGGGAGATACCACTGTCTGTTTCGTGACACGCCTGTCACCCTACGATCCCTCCTAGCCTATGAGAACTCCCGATGTGCCGCACTCATGATACAAGAGATGTTTATTCTACGACAGGACCTGTGTCAGACAGCCCAGCGGAGTCATGTTTCTCAGCCGCAGATCACTTCTTTCTTCTCCAGAAGAAGAGGACAAGACTTAGTATCTGATGATGATGAGGATGATGACGACTTACACGCCCACAAAGATCAGAGACAGTGTCCCAACTCATACTCATGTTGCTGCACGAGCTACCCGACCTATCATGAGGAGACCTCATCCTCATCTTCCTAGCAGTAAGATTTGTTATTTCTGTTATAGTCTTGGAGAGGTTTCATACACTCCTACGGTTACCACATACTTGACATGTACATTTACTAGTCTTATATGCCTTTGGGGATGGAAAAGACATTAATAAAGCTTTCTTTCTTTTCTCTCTCTCTCTCTCTCTCTCTCTCTCTCTCTCTCTCTCTCTCTCTCTCTCTGACAGGGCGGATCTGGGTGTTGACAAAGCAAATCAGGGCACGGATGCTGACACGTGGCTGCTGAGGGCGCGGCTGTTGAGGGCAGAGGGTACGGCTGCTGACAAGGCAGATAAGGACGCAGTGTCAGTAGATGACAGGGCGCGGCTGTTCTGGGCAGGGTGCGGTTGCTGACAGGGCACAGGGTGTTGACAGGGCGTAGCTGCTGACAGGGCGACTTGCTAACAGGGCTGCAGGGCGCTAATGACAGTGCACAGGACAGGGCAGGGCACTGATTTGTTGGGCTCAGGGCTGGCTATGGCTCCTCCTCGAGGGTCAGGCCCTCCTCGCGCCACATGGACTCGCTCCCCCACTGCTGGCATCCTCATCCCTCCCCCCCCCCTCGCTGAACCCCTCGCTGTTGGCTCACCCCTTGCTACAGTTCCCCCCTCGTTGCTTGCTACAATACCCTCCCCCTCGCCGCTCGTTGACTCCACCACGCTGCAGACTGATGATGTGACAACGCTACCTGCTACGCAAGCAGTGCTGCCTGTTGAAGTGCATGTAGCTGTAGCACCCCCCCTGCCTCTTCTTCCCCACTCTCACTCTCTTCCTCCTCTTCTTCTCTACCTTCTGCTCTTCCTTCTCTTTCATCTTCTTCCTCGTCCACCTCTTCCTTGTCTTAATCGATCTCCAATCCTATCAATCTGGCCATTCCTACCGCCCTCCTTCCTATTCATATTTCCCAAGAACCCACAGCTCCCCCACCTACAGCACTCATCCCATACACTCCCTCCAAATCAACCGAACTATTTTCCTCTTGGGAAGCTGACCAAATGAGAGCAGATTTCGAGCTTTTGAAGCAAGAACTTTCACAATTGAAAGGAGTAGTGGCCTCCTTACTAAAGGAAAAGACCTTGTTGCAGTCCAAAGTCCTCATCGGAGAAAGTGATCAACACCAAGCAGGTTACAGCCTTGGAAACAACAACCACCATGATACGGGAACTTGAGAATAAAATTGAGCAACAAAAAGATTCATGGGCAGCAGTCCTGAGGAAAGGCACCAAGCCTAGCGGCCCCATTTCCTCAATTATCTCAGCTACCATTTCGGAAGATCGGCCAAGGGAACAAAAGGCCCATAATATCAAGGTTCGTGGGAGGATGCCATTGCCGAAGCTACAAGATTTCTCGAGACCACTCTAGGACATGTGACAGATGGCTAGATACAACTTGGAGGACCACCAAAGATGCAGCCACACTGGTCATTCGCGCTTCTGCTGCTACTTTGGCTTTCACCTCTAAACCTCATAAACACAAGCAAGCCCATACACGATCATCCCGACCTTTCCATCCACCGTGGTATGACGCGAAATACCGATCCCTTCACTACTCTGTCACTCACGCTCATTTCCACGCACGCCATCTCCTCCGCTCTTCACGGAAATTGTACAACCGCACACTCCGTCGCAAAAAACGTGCCTATGATGACTCTGAGGGAAACCGTCTTGTGAACCTCCTTCTCAGCTCCTCCTCTGGTGCCTTTTGGCGTGAGTATATCCCTCGTGCCCCACCTCCTCTTTTGGACAATTTACATATCTGGACTGACTATGCTACCCAGCTTTACACTATACCCACTGATACGCCCATCTCCATCTCTCCTCGACCTTCAGACTTCACCTTTTTCACCCCTGACTTGGTTCGGGCAGCAATCAAAAAGCGGAAAACCCACCGCACCAGAGACATTGAAGACCTTGAATCTGAGCTACTTATTCGCGCTTCCAATACCCTTACCCCTACATTATCCACTCTCCTTAACCATGGTACCTAGTAATTGCACTATTATGATTGGACACGTTCTCGCGAAGTTATATGGCACCATCCTCCAGCCTGCAGTTAGCTCAAAGGCAGAGTCCAGGAGATTACATGCTTTGGGTCAGGCAGGATTCCGCGCTCATTATTCCACTACAGATCACATATTCACACTTCGAGCCCTTATTGAGGAAGCTAGACACGAGAGAGAAAAGGTTTACTGTTGTTTTGTGGACTTCAGGAAAGCCTTTGATTCTGTCCCACGCTCCTTACTTATCCAGAGACTCTGTGACCTAGGGTTCTCTACAGATATTATTCTGACCGTCATGGCTCTCTATGACAGAGTCTTGGGCTGCTTTCGTCATGGTAGTGGCATTTGTGAGCAGATCTGGAGCACTATTGGGGTTAAGCAGGGATGCTCTCTCTCACCAATTCTCTTTGGATTATATATTGACGAGCTAGAGCAGGTCATTTCTCAGTGTGATGGGGACGGTTGTCGGCTCGAGGACATTCTGATTGCCATCCTTCTCTATGCGGATGATGTGGTATTAGTATCCCGTACCAGAGAGGGATTACAGAGACAGTTGGATTGTTTACACCCCTTTTGTACACATTGGGGTTTAGGGGTGAACCTCTCGAAGACCAAAGTTATGGTCTTCAATACCTCTCGGGCCTTCATGCAGCACCAGGAGCTTACCCTGGACAGTCCCTAGAGGTGGTCTCTTCCTACACTTACCTGGGTGTGCTCTTCTCTGGTCCTACCTTCAGTATGATGCAGGCAGCTACTTCTAGACTTGGGAAGGGTCACTCTTCCCTAGTCCAGCTGGAGAGATTCTGCTTACAGACCACCATGACCTAGCTCCATCGTGTCCATCTGCTGGCGCCCTTCGCTGCCACTACTGGCCTCCATCGTCCTGCTGTTGGCACCTTCCATTGCGGATGCTGCTGGCCCTCCATTGTTGTCCTGCTGGCCATACTGGCCCTCCATCGCTGCTCTACCCTGACTATTTGCACCTGTCCCATCGCTTCTGTCCATCGCTGAATGTGCATCCTCCAATTTGTAAAAAGCCTCGTCGCAAAGGTCCCCTTAATCCTGATCCATCTTTTGTTTCCAGCATTGCTTCAGCCTCACTTCCAATGCCCGTTGCAGTTCCTATCTCTCCATCAAATCCTAGTCCCGACAATGAATCTATTGTAGCTCTTCCCTTGACTCCAAACACTCCAGAAGAACTTGCCTCTCTCCCCACATTTACCCTAGTCCGTCTTCTTCGTGAAAATCAACTCCGTCTATTTGAATACCTCAACAATCACAGAGAGCAACTTGCTTCCCATGACTCTCTGCTTCTTGCTGTGCAATCGCACCTTCAAAAGCTAGACTCTTCTATTGAAACACTCAAGAATGAAGTGGCAGCTCTCAAAAGTAAAACTTCTTTCGAAATCGCTACTTCAGCTAAAATTCAGCAGCTCGAAAGTCAGGTGGAACAGCACCATACGGCTGTCAAATCAGGGGCAGATGTACTTAAAGGTTCGTCTACAGTTGTTAATCCACACTCGCCTTCACTTCGTTTATCTCAGCCACATTCACTGAGGGCCGTCTGCGAGAGCACAAAGCTCTCAATGTTCATGTTAGAGGTATTTTGAACTCCCAAAATGCTGCTGAAGAAGCTGAAAAGTTTTTGGAAGGACATCTTCAGCACCATAGCAAAGGTATGGAAACTGCCTGGCGACCTAAGGACCCGGATACTCTTGTCATCCGCTTCACGTCAGTGTCTCACCGGCGCGAAGTTTTAGGGGAACGATCTAAATTACGTGATACAAAAATCTATTTGGATGAAGATCTTACTTTCATCCAAGTCCAAGAACGTAAAAAGGCAAGACATGAAGCTCTACTCTTGTGGGGAAGCACGCTGCATTACGATTCATGCAAAGTTACCTGCTAAATTTTGGGCGGAAGCAGTTAATACTGCTAATTACTTCGTACTTTACAATCTCTAGATAGGGAGAAAACTCCTTATGCATGTTGGACTGGGAAAAAGCCCAAGTTAACACATGTTAGAATCTTTGGATGTCTAGCATATTTATTTGTTCCTAAAGTTAAACGCAATAAGCTAGACAATACTGCTATGCAAGGAATTCTAGTTGGATATGATGCAATCTGCAGATATTCTTACAAAGCCACTCCATGCAAAATTAATATATCGTCATAGGAAGAAGCTTGGAGTATACAAAATTGACCAAACTTAGGAAGGAGCTGTTATGGCTTAAGTTTGATCAATTTCACCATGTATTTTAGTGCCACGCAATTTTAATTTGTGTTGTATTCTCTCAAAGTTTAAATAGGCTTACCAAGTTTGTAAACATTATAAAAATTTATTTAAAACCTTGAGTAGGCCCATAAGTTGTACATGGGGCCCTAGGGGCAATTTTACATGCTACCAACTATATGTTGGAACTATATGAATTTTCTCATGTTGTAGGAGGGCGCATTTTTCCTATATAGGAAACTTGTGGACCAAGGCAAATCATTGCATGAAGAGGGAAAGTGCATGCTAAGCATGTGGGACACCTATTTCACCTACTTTTGACACTTGGAAGCCATGTACATCACATATCATTTGTTTCCAATCTATAAATGATACTTCCTCCTCCTAGATGGGCGCACTATTGGAGAGAGAGAGAGATTTCTTCTCACATATGCTCTTGTGATTTGCTTTTTGTGGCAAAATCTCTTGCTAATCAATGCTAGTTCCTAGATTGGTGTCTTGTTGGATCTGATTTATTGCTTTGTATTCTTGCTAATGTAATGTTCTTCTTGCTGGAAATTCATCAGCAAGCATTCGTGATCCAATCGACCCAATTGGAGGAGCAATTACCAAGATTAATGATGTTAGAATGCTCCTTACAGCATATACTATCATTTTAGTTTGTGTAGCAAGTTTCTGAAGGAAGTTTCATGCAAATTTCTTCTCGCATCCTCTTCATCTTGCTCGCTGCCCTCCATAGCCAGCAGATCCGATTACTTCGAAAGTTTGATCTATTCATTGCATGTCGACAAAATTACAATTTGCTAGCAATTTCTGTTTGCATGTGCAAGTACTAGTCCATGCATGTTGCATGCATGCATCTAAAATTTTTCAGATTGCTTGCATGTAGCCATATTTGCTTGCATGTTGATTGCATGTCACTGTATTTGCTTGCATGTTGATTGCATGTTGTTGATTTTGATCTATTTTGAGTTGTAGAAGACCATCGAGGATTCCTAGGTTGGTAAACCTCAATTTAACGATCCTTTCTATCTCTATTTTCAATTATATAACACTGCAGATCATATCTTCACATTGCGGGCCACGATTGAGGAGGCTAAGCGCAGGAGAGAGAGGGTTTACTGCTGTTTTGTGGACTTCAAGTGTAAAATTGTATAGACCAAATTGACCAAGAAATAAAAGCTATCCAGTCTTCCATTCTTTCTGTATGAAACATATTTTGAATATTAGAGCTTATTACTCTAACTAATGAAATATGAGTACAGGTATCATTACCTGAAGACAAGAAATGAAACTGTAGATCAATGCTAACAGTTTGATATGCAGGTTCTAGAAATAGAATCTAATGATGAACCATTTTATGGTATGACTCCTAACCTTTTCTTAAGGGTATGTGCAGGTACTAAGAAGAGTACCTGAAGAATGAATCTAAAGAAGCTTCTTAAAGCTTAAAGATGGTACCTGAAGAAGGCTCAATCGAGTCTATAAAGAAGGCTAAATCGAGTCTATAAAGATTTGGAGAAGAAACCAAAGGACTGACCCTTTGTGTCACACTCCACTATGATTGGGGATGGGCAACCCCTAGAAAAAAGGGCCTAGGAATTGATGAGAATTATGCAAGATAAGATGGACATAAACAAAGCCTTTTCCATGTCATGAAAAACACTTGGGTGAATCCCAACGTTGTAAACCAAGAAAAACTCAACTTGAAAATGGCTAACATCTACACCTACCTTCCATCCTTATCAATATGTAACTTACCTACTTTTCCACATGGCTTGTAAGCCATAAGACACCTAAGAAAATGCGCCCTCCTACTCCTCCCCTTTTGCTCTAACTAATTGATAAACACCCTCTCATACCTATACACCTCACTCTCTCACTTTACTTCTCCTAGAGTCTCCCTTACACCTCTCACACTTATTTTGGACACCTCAGCCACTCCCTCAAGGCTACACATTCCCTATAAAAGGACTAACTTGCCCCTCTCCCTCATTATTCATCTCCCATTCATTTTTGTTTTGCCTCTTGCTATTGCTGTTTTTTCTCAGCAGGGCTACATTTTATTAGCAGGAGATTTCAACGCCTTTGTCTTATGTACCTTTGGGTACCAAAAGACGTTAATTCTAATTCTAATTCTAATTCTCTCTCTCTCTCTCTCTCTCTCTCTCTCTCTCTCTCTCTCTCTCAAACACACAAAATCATCGCTCTCTCTAAGTGCATGTAATTAATTATGCATCACCATCCTTCCTAGATGCAAAGATACCATCATGGCCCTTGTTGCTATCATTCTCGAGATTGGGAACTACAAAATGAGGCTGGTGTCTTCTTGTTGAGGCTCATCCTTTTTGTGGGTTGTCTTCGTCCCTTTTGTCTTTGAGTCTCTCTACAAAGGTTAATGCTTTTGTGGCGCCTTGATCAACTGGTGCAAGAATAGTTGCCAACCATTGTCCCTCCATCAACATGGCAGATAAAGGAGTTTACTCATGAACCACAAGCCCTACCCTATTGATCATGTACTTACATTACACGAGGATCGAGATAATATATTAAAGCTCTTTCACATTTAGTCATGTTATCTTTAATGCTTAAGAAAATGGAATGTGACAGCTCGTACAATTTATCTAAGTTTTCAGGCTTAATCTAAATGGTCTTTGTCCTTTATTTGCTGCATTCTCATAATAGGTTGTCCAACATCACATTGTTTGTGATTTATGGATCCAAACAATCATTGAAAGGTATTTTGCACAAAATATCATGTCAATTGTTTATCAAAGTTGATTCAATATTTTGGCTCATTTTACATACTCACTGAACCACTTTGATAACATATTTAACCTCCCACCCACCAAATCAACATATGGGTTGGTCAAAACCCTACAAAAATTTCTAAAAAAGGGTCAACAACGTGAATGTAACTATGCTACCAACTCATGGGCCTCACTATTTGCAAAAGATGATGGTAAGACCTCCCCACATACGACTAGTTTTGTTGTTGCCACTCTGTCCAAAGAGAAATTGAGAGAAGCAAAAGCACACAATGTGAGGCTAAGGATTATCCCCGATATTCAAGATTTATACAAGAGGTTTGTAGATTCTTGGATACCACACTCGGTCATAATAGTAAAGGAATGGCTCGTGCTTGGAGAACACAAAGGATAATACCTTCGTTTCACCCCTTTAGAAGAGAGAAGATTGGTGTTACATGTTAAAACTAAATTCTTTTAAATGATGACCTTACCTACATGCAAGTGCAAGAGGGGAGGAAAGCATTCCCAGAAGCCCATGAAACAAGTAGGACATCCATTTTCAGGAATGGGCAAGTGAAACACATCGATGGCAAATGTATTTCCTCCATGACAATATGCACAAATGAAAACTATGATAATGTTGTGAACCACCCAGTAAAAGTCTGAGGAAACGATGATAACTATTCTCAATACGTACATCATCTACTAGATATACAAAAATGATGAATGGCATGGCAATGTTGCTTTTGTACACTCTAACCACAACGATAGCTTTTGAGGCAGACAGTTAGAGGCTAGAGCACTCAGCACTCAAAATTGTAGCATACTAGGCTCTAGCATAATAGTAATACATATGAGGCCTCAGGCTTGAGCCTAGAGGCTACGCTTGAAACTCTTATTATCTATGCTTTTACTTAAGTTTAAACTTTTGACTCTTGAATTGTAACTCGTGATTTGTCGATGGTCATTATATAGTATAGTTTTGTAAGTTCTTGGATGTCTGAGACTGTGATGTGCTATGTGTCATGAGTCATGACTCAACTTTGAAGTATTCATGTATGTACTATGGACTATCTTTTATGTACTATAGCTTATAAGTTATGATGAATCATTCATGTAAATTGTAAATTGTCTGTATTTCAATCTTCCGATCACTAGTAAGTCGTCATTGGTCACGTCACCACGTGTGAACTTTGAAGCACTCAGCATTGTGAACTTTCAACTTCGTCTTCTAATATGTATTATGTATGGAGTATGGCAGTATCTAGTATCTACAAGTGTATGATCACCTATTTATGGGGTCCCATAGGGTCCAAATTAGGGCTAGACATATAGGAACTCCCCAAGTTTTTATCTTCTTAATTTATGACTTAAAGTTATCACAATAACTTACAAGCACTAAAGAAACTAAGTTGGAAATAGAAATTCGATGTATCTGCTTAGCACTAGTCTTTACATGACATGTCTGACCCCATAATAACACATTTTCAAAAAAAAAATCTAAAAAAGTTTCCCGTTTCAAACCTGGATCTCTCATTTGAAACACGTTCAAAACGACGTACAATATTGAAAAACAAGTACATAATCGACGGCCCAATAAATACGCTTTTCATTGTCGATCACTGCATTCTTTGTTACTCATCTGATTGGCTGTTAGTCATTTCAGGATGTATCTCTTCACATTCCATCATTAAACACTATGCAATGCCAAGCACAACACATGATTAAGAGCTCAATTGTATTATTTTTTTGCAGCCAATCAGCCTAGAAGACCTTTTTAAGAAACAAATTCACAAAGATATCTTTTCAAAAAATTTAGAGATTTTCATAAGGAGAGTTTTCAGTGAGGACTAGAAACTTGAACCTTTGCCAAATCTTGTAACAATATTCCGTTTGGAGAGTTCTCATCCCTAGAATTCCAAACCAGGCTAATATGCACTTTAGCTGAAACAAAAGAAAAACATGACAGCCTAAGTGAGAATCTTATCTCTAAGAATGAGTTGAGTTTTGAAATGTTTCTGAAAAGAAAATTGGAAACAAACAAATTATTATGTTTCCAACAAATGACTTGTAAACTCTGTACAAGCTCAACTTGTATGCTCTCAAATTCCAAGCTTCAAATTCCAAATACGAAGGTATATAAAGAGAATAAATGTTGTAAAAAACTTCCATCTTGCAACTTGACCCCCTAGCCACAAAAGTTGAAACAAGGGCCACAAATACAGTGCACAATTACAAATTCGAATTTATAGTTAAGTTGGTAGCTACTTGGAGTATGGTCCACACTTTGTTATTCGTTATTTGGACCTTAATGTACTAGATTTGGGTATTTTTGGACCCATCATATATCGGTGATTTTTTTCGTATTATAAGCTTTGATTGGACGAAACAATAGAGCATGGACGCTCAGCGCTAATTAATAGAGTCAATGGGCCTCAAATATTACAAACAAAGGTCAGATTAAGGAGAGAAGAGTCGTTCATTCAATTACATGCTTATCCACTTCATCAATTTGTTATTGCTCTACGCTCTCCTGAGCTGATCAATGTTCTTGCTTTGAAGTGGGTAAATCTATTTTAAAAAAGATTAGATCACGTTTTGGAGGGCAAAAGGGATCTTGCAAAATAAAAAACGGTTTATGTTCTTGTTCCTATTCGTGTTCCTAAGTTTAAACCGAAGTCAAAGATGCTTTTAGAATCAAGAACACGAACAAAAATAGGAACGAGCTTAGGAATAGAAACATGATCCTATTCGCGTTCCTAAGTTGAAACCTAAGTTAAAGTTGCTATTAAGAACAAAAATAGAAACGAATTCAAGAACATGAATAAAAATAGGAACAAAAACAAGAACTTAAACTTAGGAACAGGAACTTGAACTTGAACTTAGGAACAAGAACAAGAACTTGAACTAGGAAAAGGAACGGGAACTTACGAAGAGGAATAGGAACTTAGGAACATGAACTTAGGAACAAGAACATGAACTTAGGAATAGGAACAGGAACAAGAACAAGAACTTGAACTTATCAGGAACAAGAGCTAGAACAAGATTAGAAACTTAGCAACGGGCTCTTGTACCTTCATAAGTCATAGTACAAAGGTATAAAAAAGTTTTTTTTTTTGGCACGAAACCACTACGTTCCCAAACAGGAACAGTACAATAAAAAATCCGGTCCTAAGGGTGACAGATAATTTTACACGGGTAAAAGATCTTCAAAGACAGCTTATAGGGGTTGGAGAAAGTGTCCTAGATTCAGTATTAGTATCTATTATGCTTAATAGCTTACCACTAGCTTATCAAAATGTCTCGCTGTCAGTCATGTGTGCATCAAAACGCAATCTTCTTTGAGAGATAACAGTACGTTGAGCTGTCTAACATAGGTCTTGCCGCATGAGGGACATCTCACGTATCATCAATGCCACATAGCGGGGGTCCTCGTATGAGATAAGGGACCGTAGTGTAGCTGGTGACTGACGAAAAAGGCAATGATATCTCAATCTGATCTCATAGTAAACTGGACATATGAATAGGAAATGTTCCTCAGACTCGACCATAGATAAAGAGCACAACTGGCAAAATCGCTCCTCTCGTAGGGTACCCTGGAAGCGTCCAGTCTCAATCGCCAACTGATGTGAAGAAACTCGAAGTTGGCCGAGCAGAAATCGAAGCCCATGACATAGTCCTGAGGTAAGATAACGTGGCAAAACTAGGAATCCCACTGTGTCTAGCTCCAGAAAGTGTCCTGTAATAGTCACGTTTGACCCCGAGCTATCCCTGCCATGTCCGGCTCAAATATGCTCTATAGAGAAAGCGTCTAATATACTCATGGGTGCCCCACGGAAGGTCTGTGATAGAGATGCCAAGCCTGAGAAAAACATGATAGTCGATGCCCCTAATCATAAAGGTGTCATGATGAGGTAAGTAGTTACGAATGAAGCCACAATTGATCTAGAGCTAAGCTATGAAAGCATCACATAAGCAAGACTTAACCCTAGAAAGCAGGAAAGAGAGAGATTAAGGAGACTAAAGAGAGAGATCAATACCATCAGCTGAGTAACAAATGACACTGATTCCCTACTTATAGCCTAGATGAAGCCCTAAAAGAAAGCTTCCAGTGGTTAGGGCCCAACTGGGAGGGATAATAGTACGCCCTCCAAGAAGGCCCCCACTCTCTAGTAATATGTCCAAATGTCCAATTAATGAATAATAAGGCCTAAGGCCAACCATATAGTCTAAGTGTCACTAATGAATTAAAAAAAAGGCCCAAGGCCTGCTTATGCATAAAGTAAAGTAAATGTAAATGGACGTGCCGAATGTAATGAGCCGAGTCCATAACTCTCCCCTACACAAAAAAAAGGCCCAACTGCCGCAAAGAAACTGGATCAAACAACAGCAAGCCCTGGTGCATCAACAACTAGAGCAGCATCTGATATAGGGGAATCAACAAGTGCAGCAAGAGCACGAGCCTGATCCGCAAGTGATGGTGTATGATAAAAGACATCAATAGGCTCCCATGTAGCCTCCTCAAGAGGACGACCATCCCACTGGACCAAAAACTGAATCTTCTGGCGGTGTCGACGACCAAGCAGCAACCAGGAATGCCAAGGTATCCGTAATGCCCAAGATAGTAGAGGATCAGCCCAAAAGATAGCAACATCATACCAAGGTATCCAAAAAGCCCGAGAAGGTAGAATTGCATCAGCAATGGGAAGCCAATAAGGAAGCTAGAAAAGAGATGGACACTCATCGCGGATAGCCGCATCATACACGTAACCATCAACCATATGTGCAAACTCAGTGATATAGGTGCCCCAAGAAAAGATAGCAGCATCGGAAGACCAGCACCAAGGAGTAGGAACATAAGCAGGATGACAGGCACGCTATAATAGCATGGAAAAGCAAGCAATATGCCAGGAAACATGGAGCATAAAGAGATCATCCTGACAAAGGATAGCTAGAATGGAGAAATGTGCACCAGCATGCTCAAAAGCCCAAGGTATCCATAAGGCCCATGAATGAGAAGTAGCAATGGCACACGGTACCCTCAAGGCCCATATCACGAGAAGAGTAGCATGCCAAAAGCTCTAGAAGGTCCAAAACATCAATGCATCATCTAAAAAGACATGATGCATGAAAACAATAGCAATAAATCTAGAAATAGTAGAGGCCCCAACTAAAAAACTGTAGCCGAAATACTCATCCAGAAAGACCTCACATGGACATACCAATCCATCATAGGATACAGCAAAAAAGGATGGAGAATCGAATGACCCATGAGAACTGGCCGCAAGTGTCATCCCAAAGTACACACCAAGCGCACAAGTGAGGCATAGAAGAAATGCACTGGAACGAGCAACAGGATCCGCAGCATCAGTAGCCAGCATCGGAACAATATCCACGTGTAGCTGGGAATGAGTATGAAAGCACATATGAGCAATATTGAAGTATATGGCGGCAACATCCCCAAAAACTATCCAAGAGAGGAGAAGGAACTCTCTCAAGGTACTCTGATGGTCTCGGAAGACCAGAACAAAGTGGCAACTCAGCATTGGAGACCAAGCAATATGGAGCATCGCGAAATGACTGGGAACCTGAAGATCACCCGGACAAACAGTAGCTGGAACGGAGGCAATAACCCAAGCCATCAGGATATACCAAGCCTGACAATGAGCAACAATCCAAGGAACGGATAGAGAGCCACATGCATAATCATAGAGATATCCACACCATAGGCGATATGGAAAAACCAGCACCAATCAACAGGTCCAAATGAAAACCAAGCTATACGTAATAACCAAGAATGCCATATATCCATAGCTGAAAATGAAGCTGTAGTATGAGCAATACGTCCAAATGAAATCCAAGCGATACGTAATAACCAGGAATGCCACATATCAAGAGGTAAAAAGGAGTCAGTAGCATGAAAAACCTCTAATGCATAAAAAGGCCAAAAGTGTATATCATCGGCATTGACTGCAGCAAACCTATATGTAGAAACACAAGGAGAATGAAGGATCCTCGTATACTCATCTAGAAAGATCCCAGCATATAAATACCCTAGATAAGTAATAGTGACCATCTGGCACATATCCTCGGATGGAAAATGTGTAACCGTAAGGGCAAAAGGTGCTTGAATCATGTAAGGAACCGTAGAAATATCATGAGGCGGTTCACAAACCTCAAGCAAAGATCCATGGAGTAAAGCGAAAGAAGATACAACCTGATCACCAATAGCGAGGGAACCATCAAACGTGGACCCGTGAAGAACCCCATAGAAATCAGTAGGAACATCGGCCATAACGAACTCAAGAGATGGAGATATAGAGACCAATGGAGAAGATACTGCACCAACCACCGAACCAGCAATAGTAGAAATACCACCAAGGTATACGGCCTCAATATCAATGAAACCAAGAATGACCACTAAATACGATATCTCTGAATCAAGGCATATAGGCGCAAGGCACCCAGAAACAACCTGGAAATCCGGAGCAGTATCAACCAGAGGAAGAGGACCCACGGATGGTGAAAGTGAAGCAGCAACTGATGTGCTCTGAATGGAAAAAATAGCTGCACCCTGAGCCTTTGGCAGGGTACGCATAAACTGCGATAAAGCCCTGAAACATCTGAGAACTGAGAAAATAATGGAAACTAGCAACCTCAACACTGAGAGGCTGGGAAGCAGGAGCAAGTGTAGCACAAATCCTGGTGGAAATGTAACTGCTAATAAATGAATGTGTACTGCCTGTATCCACTAAAGCAATATACTCTCGCCCCGCATCTAGAATAATATGATCCACAAATGGAACAACATACGTAGGCATAATAATAGAAGCATCAACTGATAAAATCTGATGCATCTAGAAGAACCGCATACTCATCTAGACGGCTATCAACAAAATAAGCTAGTGAGTATAAAATAGGACCATCATGAAATGTATAACCATATGACATATGGAGATCTACTGGAGGAGTAGGCAAAGCATCTGAAAGAGTAACCATAGACCCATGAATAATATCGAAATAAGGAGCATAGGCGACGACATCTATAGCATGGCACTCAAGAACATGAGTAGTATCAAAGTACTCAACAACATCGGCAGTAGTAGCAAGGCATACTACATCAGTATCAAAGCATGGAACAACATCATAGCATGCAACAACATCGGTAGCACCATCAAAGCATGCAACGGCATCAGCAATAGTATCATAGCATGCTATATCAGTATCAAGGACCATATCAGCCGCAACCTGTATATGTGAATCAGCATCAGGAGGAACATGTATATGTGACTCTGACTCACTATGGGATACAATCACAAGCTCAGGTAGATCAATAACTATCTCAAGTAAATCAGGCAACTCGCTCACACTGTGTGATATAGAATCATCCTAATGTGTATCGCTAGCAATGTGTGAATCAACCTCATGTGAATCACTAGAAATGTGTGACTCTATCTCTATTTGTCCTGCACAAGAAAATGGAACCTCGCATATGGAAGAATGCTCACAAGGGGAATCAGAAGGAGTAGAGGTGGACGTAGCAGGAAAAGATGAAGCAGAAGGACGGGGTCGGGAGAAGCGGGAAGGAAAGATGTCAGAGTACTTATGTTGTAAAGTACTGGCAAGTGACATCGCCTCAACAAGTGTGGGAGGATGGAAGGAAGAAACATCGTAACGTAAGGCACCACGAAGCCCAGCAATGTGATGAGAAATAAGCTCTGTGGGCTATAGATCTTTGAAAAGATAAGAAAGCTCCATAAACATATCTGTATAGGAAGCAAGATCACTGGTCTGAGTGAGACTACGGAATGTATCACGCTGGCGGTTGAGCCACTGAGGATCAATCATAGCATGACGGAGGTCACGGTGAAAGGTAGTTCAGATATGGAGCCCTTCCCGATCAGGATCAACTCGACAGACCCGCCACCACATGGCAACGTGTCCATCTAAGTGTAAAACAGCCAGCTGGATCTTCTGAGGATCAGTCTTAGGGTAAATCTGACAATATGTGTCAAGCTTGGCAAACCAATTCTCTACTAAGTTCCTGTCAGAGGAACCGGAATAGGTAGCAAGCTATACCCTATCACGAAAATCTTGAGCAAAGTGTTGCTCAAGAATTGTGGGACGTGGAAAGAAACCAGGAGGTGAGTTAGGTGGAAGGAACTGTCCACCACCAGGCTGACTAGCAGAAGATGATAGAAATCCAAATGGAGGGGGAGTCCCAAATGGAGAATAAACAAGAGCTTTACCAGGACCATGGGGCTGTAAAGAATCAATTTGTGACTGCATAGTGGCAAAGCCGATCATAACCATATCTAGGCGAAGAGCGAGGCCAGAAATGGTATCATCCATGCGACAAAACTGATCGGATAGGTTCTCCTAATGAGTCTCACTCGGGGTAGGTGAATGTGTCATAATGAGGAAAATACGAAATGTGAGACAAGACGCTAATCAAGTGGACGAACTGAAGGAGAGGACATAAGTCGTCACAACAGATACATCAATGAAAAGACGTGACAAAGCCAGCTAAAGAGAAAAAAAGAGGAAAATGACAAATAGTGTAAGTAGTACCTCGCAACTGCAATCTAAAGCGTGCTGAAAACGTTAGTAAAATGGAGAGATACCGGGCAGCCACCAGATAGAGATAAGAGGGGCCTGCAAAAGCAAATGAGAGAAAGAAGTAGCAAGAAGTGGAGCATATGGCTAGAAAATGGACAGCCAAGTAAGGAAGGTGAGTGCCAAAAAGGGACGGTTAGGCAGCCAGCAAGCAAAGCTGGAAAATCAGTAGAAAGAAGGTGGAGACAATGCAAGGAGGGGTGGGCTAGGAAAGAGTGCAAATAGGTTGAGTTGTGGACAGCAAGCGGAAAGTAAAGTAGGGTGCTGGAAGTAGGTGATGGTGGGCTGGAAAATGGGTGCTGGGCAGCAGCTAGTAAGATCCACAAATGTCTTACAAAATGATGGAAAAAAATCGCTGAAAATGGTGATGAAGTAGGGCGTTGGACAGCCTCCAAACAATCAGCAAAATGGACAACAATTCGGTGGAGAAATCCGTCAAAGATGGCAAGGTAGTAGGGCGTTGGGCAACAGCTACCAAAATCCGCACATAACCTGAAAAAAAATGGAAAAAACCACTAAAAATGGTGATGAAGAAGGGCGCTGGACAACCCCCAATCAATCCACGAAATGGGCAGCAAATTGGTGGAGAAAATCAACAAAGGTGACAAGGTAGTAGGGCGCTGGCCAGCCTCTACCAAATCTGGAAAACCGATGGAAATCTGATGAAAAAATCGACGAAAGTGATGGGTTAGTAGGGCGTTGGACAGCCTCTACTAAATCTGAAAAAGTGGTGCACAGGAAAGTGCTCTGATACCAAGTTACGAATGAAGCCACAATTGATCTAGAGCTAAGCTATGAAAGCATCACATAAGCAAGACTTAACCCTAGAAAGCAGGAAAGAGAGAGATTAAGGAGACTAAAGAGAGAGATCAATATCATCAACTGAGTAACAAATGACACAGATTCCCTACTTATAGCCTAGAGGAAGCTTCCAGTGGTTAGGGCCCAACTGGGAGGGATAATAGTGCGCCCTCCAAGAAGACCCCCACTCTCCAATAATATGTCCAAATGTCCAAATAATGAATAATAAGGCCCAAGGCCAACCATATAGTCTAAGTGTCAATAATGAATAAAAAAAGGGCCCAAGGCCTGCTTATGTATAAAGTAAAGTAAATGTAAATGGACATGGCGAATGTAATGAGCCGAGTCCATAACTTAAGTGTCAACTGTATGTATCTCTGTTCATCCGTGGGTAGCATCATGATACTAGGCCGTATCATCCGAGACAGCATGAGAACCTGCAATCGTGAAATACTGGCCCAATCAGATGATGTAAGACCCGTACACCATACCTCTGCTGCATATAGGGCTGTGGGGGTCATGAGAGTATCAGAAAGCTAGTCGTTGGAAACAGAAACGCTCTAACTGGACAAGAGAGGCGTGACCATGTCTTTGGAACCAACATCCTAGTTATGATCTTTGTAGGACTTGAAATCTGCACTATCTCTAAAATTGGTGCTTAGTAGGAACCTCTCTCATCCTCTGAATCACTCATTGCTCATGACTGGTACTGGGAGAAGTATGAGGTGATAGGTGGTCGCAACAAACTTTGTCCTCTAGCAATACTAGTAGAGCATGTGGTACTCCTCAACTGGAACATCCCTCTGGTCATCAAAGCAACACCTAGTCCTCATAGGCCATCAAAGATCATAGAGTCACAAACTTATCTTGAAAAAGGCAGTAGTAACTCCCCGAACCTCACAATAGAGAGGGCATTGAGAGATAAAATGCTCCTTTGACTCTATCCCAGCCATGGAACACATCTAATAAATCTTCTTGTCATGTGGAAAACCTTGAAAGCGTCCAACCTCCACCTGAGAATTTAGGAAGGTCAGTCGTATCTAGATCTAGAAAGTGTTTTTGGTAGAAGTCCAACTCGAATCCCATTGAGTTGGAGTAGAATGTGAAACATATGTTGTGTAACTAAATCAGCAGATATAATCATGCGAGTCCTCAAGGATGTGGTAAATGGATAGGCCAAATGTGCCCAACAGCCTAGACACCCATGCAAACTAAGATGAGTGATAGCCTTGCTCAAAAAGTGCTTTGAAAGAGATCAAAGCCAGCCAAAGATGTATACGATTACTACTATTAGAGAGAGAGAGAGAGAGAAAGAAAGAAAGAAAGAAAGAAAGAAAGCTTTATTAATGTCTTTTCCATGCCAAAGGCATATAAGACTAATGAAGTACATGTCAAGTATGTGGTAACCATGGGAGCGTATAAAAACGTCTCCAAAACTGCAAAAGACAAACATCTAGTACAAATTAAAACAGACACGTATGCGAGAGAGAGTATGTGCGCATAATAGTCCTATGTATTAATGTCAAGATGTCAGGACTGTGCTGAAGCTGCTGCTGTTGTGCTGATGTTGTAGAAAGATGTAATGTGAGCCGCAGCACTAGAAGGCACTGGAGCCTGATGGCGTCATCTATGAGTATGAGCACGGGCATGTGTAGTAGTACGTCTCTATGTGGAATCTCTGGCGATCCTGGTGATAACATGATGGTGGGAAGTACACTGTCTCTGATCTCTATGGGCATGTAGGCAGCTATCATCCTCATCATCGTCATAATCCTCATCCTCATGCAGTAAATCATGTGATCTCCACCTAGTAAAGAAGGAAGTGATCAATGGCTGTGAGGTAAAATGCTGGGATGTCCCGGATAGATCTCCCCGTAATATGAACATCTCGCGTACCATCAGAGCGATACATCGTGGGTCCTCATGGGCTATGAGAGAGCGTAGAGTGGTAGGCATGTCTCGGAATAAGCAATGATATCGCCCTCTGATCTCATAGTATACAGGGCATCTAAAGATAAAATGCTCCTCAGACTCCACCTCACCTAAAGAGCATAACTGGCAAAACCGCTCCCCTCTAGGAATACCATAAGATCTCCCAGTCTCAATAGCTAGCTGATGAGACGACACCTTGAGCTGTCCCAAAGTGAATCTGAGGCAAGTCCAAGTAGCGTGGCATGACCGGGGTCCCTGATGTATCCAGCTCCAAAAAATGAGTCCGATAGAAAGCTGGCTTAACCCCTAACTGGTTACGCCAAGTCCGCTCTAGATATGCGCGATAGAGGAATCGTCTGATATACATATGGGTGCCTGAGGGAAGCGTTGTGATGGAGATACCAAATGACTCTAGTAGGAGGTGCGATGCCTGAGAGAACCATGATAATCTGTAGCCCTGACCATGAAGACTCTGTGAGGAGGATAGCGCAATCTGTATGTATCGTCTGTCTATATCTGGTAACGCCTGGACCCTCTGTATGTAGGTAATGAGCTGAAGAGCTGCCTCGATCTGTATAGGTGGAACCGCAAACTCGGCCAGGAGAATCTCATGTGGTACAGAAGGCTTCACTTGGATCAGCCGAGCTAGCATGGTGGTCTGTAATCGTGAAAGACTAGCCCAGTGTGAAGATGGGAGACCTGTACACCATGCCTCTGCCACATAAAGAGCCGTCGGGGTGACAATGGTATCAAAGAGACGACACTTGCTGCGAGCATCATGAATGGACTTCCGGAAACAAAATCTCTCCAGCTGAACAAGGGAGGCATGTCCCTTACCTAGTCGGGTGGTAGCGGCCTATCTCATGCTAAAAGTAGGACCCGAGAAAAGGATCCCCAGGTATGTATATGAAGCGACCACCTCTAGAACCTGTCGATCAAGAGTAAGCTCCTGTCGCTACATGAATGCTCGAGAAGTGTTGAAGACCATGACCTTGGTCTTCCCAATGTTCACCCCTAGGCCCCATCTGGTGCGGAACTCTTGTAGGCAATCCAACTGTCGCTGTAGACCCTCTCTGGTAGGTGAGACCAGTACCACATCATCGGCATAAAGGAGGATAGCAATCAAGATGTCCCCAATCCTGCAACCAGCGCCACCACACTATGTAATGACTCTCTCCAACTCATCAATATACAAGCCAAAGAGAACTGGTGAGAGGGAGCAACCTTGCTTTACCCCAATAGTGCTCCAAATGTGATCGGATAAGCCATTGCTATGCCGGAAACATCCCAGGTGTTACGAGCTCGTAACCAGTGCCGAACCCTAGAGAAAGAACACAGATAGGTCAGATACCACAGTCAAGGTCGTGTCCAGCGTACACGACCAACAGGGCAAGACAGTGTGAGTAGTGTGCCCCAGCACGGTCCATAGACATGGCGGGCCTAACACAGTCTAGGGACCCTGTCAGCATGACAGGGCTCCCAGTTGGGTCCCGACGTGCAGTCGACCACGTCAGTGTCACGTGGCCGACACTTGGCAGTTGCACGCTACCAGTCCTCACACTGGGCTAGGAGGGGCTTACTCTATATCAGGGAGTAGGCAAGGTTGGGTGGATCAGTTAGTGTTTGCCCTACTGTGGTCTTAGGATCTATTACACTGGTATCAAAGCCATCTCCATCTTTGGGAGCTTAGTAGCAGCAGTAGAGAAAGCTATCAGAAGATAGGAAAATTCTCTCAGATTCTTAGAAATTAGAGTAGCAGGGCCAGCGCTGTAGGAACAGCTTTCTACCGACCAAAAGGAAAGCTTGCTTGCCAGATAGAAATTAGTTAAAATTTCTAGAGCAGGTCCAGCGCTGCAAATCCAGACCTCATCACTGATTTTTGCCATCAGATTCGGGAAATTAGAATGAAATTTCGAAGAGAAAGAGTGGTGCTGATCCAGCGCTGATAGTACCCACATCTATTCTGATTTTCAGAATCATTTTTGGTTTTAAATCAAAGGTTTTTGGAGCAATTAGATAGCTGTCCAGTCAGCGAGGGTAGAGAGACACCAAAATCAGAAATTGAAACACTTTTTGGGTCTCAAATCAGAAGAACACGGACCAGTTAGATTGCTGTCAGATCAGCGAGGGTAGGCAGCTATCAACCTCAGAAAGTTTGGCACTTTTTGGAGTTCATTGCCTCGTTTTTTGGAGCCTCACATTTGCAATCAGATCAGCGAGCTACTCTACTAAGGGAACCGGAAATTTTGACGCCGTTTTGGAGCTTCAAACTGGGATTTTCCGGGACAGCAAGTCTGAAATCTTGGGTAAAAGAGTTGAGAGAATTCCTCTTTGTATTTTCTTTGGAAGTACAGTCCTCAGAAACAGCTAAGTCATCTTTCCCACTTTGTACAGTTGTAAATTAGTCTTTTTGACTTTTTTTTCAGAAGTTAAGGTAGCTCTCTCTCAGTTCCGAAGATGACCACTCCTCAGGGAGCTGATCAACCCCCGGAGAGAGGCTTCGACAAACTTGAAACAGAAGCCTTGGCTTACAGAAAAGGGAAGGAACCCATGGAAGTAGAAGAACAGGAACAGTTCGCCGAAGAACTCGACGAACTGGTTACCAAGGAGCAGTTCCTCCAATTGGTAACAGAAGTGGATGAACTGAAGTTGGCATTAGCCAATTTCAAGTCCAGTGTGGACGACTCGTTCGCTGAACTCAAAAACTTGATTTTGAGTTCCGCGAAAGGAACCCTTCCCTCCACTTCTCAGTTGTCCCCTTCTCCACTTCCATCAGTTTCAGGTGAGACTTTGCGGTCTCATCCCAGTGTCTTTAAAGATTTAAAGCCTCCTACTTTTATTGGGGAAGAGAAGGATAGAAATGCAGACATTCTACAAACCTTCCTCAGCAAATGGAAGAACATTCATGCTCTCAAACAGACACCTGACCATTTGCAAGCAATTGAGGCCAGTGGCCTATAAGTGGTGGTTAAATCTCCAGGAGACTAGGCAGACTCCCCGGAAAGCCTTTGAAGAAGCTTTCCTAAGAGAATTCCTACCAGAGAATGAACTTGATAGAGCCTGGGAAGCCTGGGAAAGAACAGTAATGGACAAGTCCCTAATCCAATATATCTCGCAGTACCGAGAAGCAATTTTAAAGATTAAAAATATGGATGATTATCAGAAAATCAGAGGGTTTGTCCGTGGCCTCAAAGATAAATATAAAGTAGAGGTCCAGAGAAACTCGCCTACTACCCTTGAGCAAGCTCTCAGATATGCTCAAATCTATGATGATTCAGTGGGTAGGAAAAACAAGTTCATCTTGTTCAGACTGTAAGTTTCCCCAGTGACTCGGCAGCTTCCGAGATCAAAGTGTATCATAAAGATCATGAACATTGTTGCCAGCTGACCTCTGCAATGCTAGCGAGACCCTTCCGCATGACCTAGTACGTATGCATGGGAAAGTTGGGAACCAGTCAGTAAGAGTTATGGTTGATGATGGGGCAACCCATAATTTCATCAACTACACCCTGATTAAAAAACTTAAACTTCCAGAGGTACCTAGTCAGCGTAGGTACATAGTTTCATTAGCTAAGGGTGAAGATAAGAAAATATGGAAAACTATGGTAAGTAACTTAAATCTTGGTATTCAGGGGTACCAAGATGAAATAAACTTTCAGATAAAGCACCTGGATCGTACAGACATTGTTCTCGAGAGAGATTGGCTCTACACTTTAGGACCTTCTCTCCACATAAACCTTCAGGAGAACACCCTCAGCTTTCAGCATAAAGGCCGAGAGATCCAGTTGCATGGGGAGCATGATGTTCCCAACAGTCCTATGATCTGCAGTTCAGAGCTCTGTCAGCTAATCGAAGACAATGACCATCAGGTATTCTTACGTGACTTTCAGTTATAGCGACTTTGCAGTCGGTGTTGTACTAACTCAGGGTGGACGACCAGTTGCGTTTGAGAGTAAAAAACTCGAGCCAACTCAGACTAGGTACAGTGCCTATGAAAAGGAACTCTTTTCTATAGTCCATGCCCTTAAGACTTGGAGGCATTATTTGTATGGTGCCAACTTTGAGGTCCTGACAGACCATGAAAGTCTCAGATACCTGAGCTCAGAGGTCAGAAAGCTCATTGGGCAGAGTTGATGCAAGAGTTTGATATGTCTATTAGATATAGACGGGGGAAATTCAATACAGTAGCAGATGCCCTTAGCAAAATGCCTATGATAAACGAGCTGAGTTTTACTCAGATTCGTAATGAGTTACTCGAGTCCTTGAGAGGGAAGTGCCAGCATGATGCATTCTTCTCTACTGTCTGGAACTCAATCCAGAGCAAATAGTTACAGACTCCAGAACCAGTTCCCGGGGCTGGTGCCAGTTCATCCAAGAATACGGCAACTTCCGTTGAGGATGATGATGAGTCCGAGTATACGTCAGATGACGTTGAGGATTCTGAGCCTGTATTACCCAAGCAAACCCCAGTATGAAAAAGGACGTCCAACAGTATGTAACCAGTTGCTAGAAATGTCAAGTAAACAAAGCAGAGCGTTTAAAGGCAGGAGGGTTGTTGCAGCCCTTAGAAATACCAGCTGGTAAATGGGAGAGTATCTCCATGGATTTTATAGTAGGCCTGCCTAAAACCCAAAAGAGTAATGACGCTATATGGGTCACAGTTGTCCGTCTGACCAAAATGGCTTATTTTATTCCAACCAAAACAACCGACAGA
This sequence comes from Diphasiastrum complanatum, assembly GCA_029204225.1. NCBI lineage: Eukaryota > Viridiplantae > Streptophyta > Lycopodiopsida > Lycopodiales > Lycopodiaceae > Diphasiastrum > Diphasiastrum complanatum. The sequence goes on along the minus strand of CM055101.1, from coordinate 44,528,953 downwards.
GCTCCAGAGTTAGCAAGGTTGTTTGTAGACGGGCTATTTAAATTGTACGGTCTACCTTCCGGCATAGTCATCGACCGAGACAGTAAGTTTAATGGAAATTTCTGGAGGGCAGTATTCCATCATCTCCATACTAAACTTAATATGAGTACCATCAACCATCCACAGACGGACGGTCAAACAGAGAGGGTAAATCAGGTGCTGGAGGATATGCTTCGTGCATACGTCAGCAAGAAGCAGACTAATTGGGAGGAGTATCTCTCGATATTAGAGTTTACTTACAACAGTACCAAACATTCAGCTACGGGATACAACCCATTTATGCTGATGTATGGCTTTCAGCCACGCACACCCACAGCTGTAGGGTTTAAACCAGATGATAGAACATGTTAAGCGTAGCATTAGGCAGTCCCAGGATCGAGCCAGGCATTATGCAGATCCACACAGACGGGATGTGCAGTTCTCCGCTGATGAGAAAGTCTACTTGAGAGTCCCAGTTGACTCTAAAACCCTCAAATCAGGAGTGTGTGCTAAGTTGTCTCCTAGGTATTGTGGTCCCTTTACCATTAGTAGGAGACTAGGCAAGGTCACCTATGAACTAGAACTCCCACACAATAGTAAGGTTTTTCCAGTCTTTCATGTAAGTCAGTTACGAAAAGCCTTAACCAGATCAAAAAATCTGGTAGGGGACAGTGTTCTAGTTCTCCCATTGGATCCTCAGCAACCTCCACATGAACTAGAGGAGATTCTTGATAGTAGAGAGATGCAGACTCGTCATACTCTATATCGAGAATATCTGGTCAAGTGGAATGATCAGCCTGTTGAGAATGCCACTTGGGAAAGAGGCAGCGTCCTTCGCAAGATTTTTCCAGACTTTGTCTTAGAGGACCAAGACGGTTCTTAAGAAGGAGGGAGTGTTACGAGCTCGTAACCAGTGCCGAACCCTAGAGAACACAGATAGGTCAGATACCACAGTCAGGGTTGTGTCCAACGTACACGACCAACAGGGCAAGACAGTGTGAGTAGTGTGCCCCAGCACGGTCCATAGACATGGCGGGCCTAACACAGTCTAGGGACCCTGTCAACATGACAGGGCCCCCAGTTGGGTCCCGACGTGCAGTCGGCCACGTTAGTGTCACGTGGCCGACACTTGGCAATTGCATGCTACCAGTCCTCACACTGGGCTAGGAGGGGCTTACTCTATATCAGGGAGTAGGCAAGGTTGGGTGGATCAGTTAGTGTTTGCCCTACTGTAGTGTTACAATCTATTACACCAGGACACGCTCATAAAGTGCCATCACAGCAAGAATGATGTCGGTGGAGAAGCCGAGGTCTCGGAGTCTCTGGATGTGTAGCGAGCGAGGAACAGATTCAAAGGCTTTCCTGAAGTCCACAGAACAGCAATAAACCCTCTCTCTCCTATGCTTAGCCTCCTCAATCAAGGTGAAGACGTGATCTGTGGTAGAGCGATGGGCTCGAAAACCCGCCTGACCCATAGCAGTAGTCTCCTAGTCTCCGCCTCTGAGCTCACAACAGACTGAAGTATAGTACCATATAGCTTTGCCAGGACATGTCCAATCATAATGGTGCGGTAGTTACTCGGAATCATGGGGTCACCATTCTTATGGATGGGGTGGATAATGTTAGTGCACCAGGACGATGGGAAACCAAAAACAATAGCGGAGTTAAGAAGGGTGGCTATGGTGGGAGCGAGTAAGTCGGAGGCATGAGAAAGGAGTTCAGACTCAAGATCTTCAATATCTCTGGCCTTGTGGGACTTCACTTTCTTAATGGCTGCAAGTACCATGTCGGATGTGAAGAAAGAGAACTCAAATGGTTGTGGGGATATAGAGATAGGTGAGTCGGTAGGGACGGTATACAAGCTAGTAGCATAAGCAGTCCAAATGCGGAGGTCCTCCAAGAGAGGTGGCGAAGAGCGCGGAATGAACTCATGAAAAAAAGGGCCCAAGGAGGAACTGAAAAGAAGGTCAATAAGACGTTTCCCTTCAGAATCATCATAGGAACGCTTCTTACGGCGGAGAACACGATGGTAGGAGTGTCGAGAAGATCGAAGTAGATGTGGGGCATGGATACGTGAGTAGGTTACTGACTGATGAAGAGAACGGCACTCGGTATCGTACCATGGGGGGTGCAGTGGTCGGGGTGTGCGTCGAGTCTTTTTGGGATGGGGTTGTGGGGAAGGTTAGTGATGCAGCTGAGTGGAGTGTGGTGCTGAGAAAAGTGTCATGGATGTCGACTGGACTGTCATGAGGAAAGGAGTGCAAAAGTGAGGCCAAGTACTGCCGGTATAGTGGCATAAAAGTGGGATCAAATGTGTACTTGGGTTCTCGAGTAAGCATGGGTAGTGAAGATGGAGGAGTAGGTCGAAGGTGGCCAATATCGAAGGAGAGAAATGAGTGATCAAAAAGGGTGGTGGGGGAAATGTGGAAGTCAGAGACTATGGGAATAAAGGATGGTGACCCCATGAGATAGTCAACGACACTATGTCCTCCACTGTGAGGGTGACATGTATAACTGTTTGAATGTGGCCAGCAGGGTAAGCCATTATAAATGGCTAGCTCATGTGCCTCTCCAAACTGTAGTAAGTACTCACCATATGGAGTAGTACGTCCCGAACTGTCCGCGAAAGTCCTAGTAACTCCAACCATATCACTTTCAAGGGCACGAACACACAGCTGATCCGTGGTGTCGAAGAACTTTGTCTGTCTCGATGATGTCCGAGCATTAAAATCCCCTGTGAGGAGAATATGCCCACGCTCTGAGAATCTGATAATATCTGGTGAGAGATCCTAATATGGAGATCCAATACCCTCAGCAAAAGATGAAGGCTATGGTGGAAAGTAACATGCTGCAATAAAAACATCTCTATCCAAACCAATATCATGACCCCGATGCGAGTCCAAATATAGTGAGCCTACTCGTCATGTCCGATGAAGTCCATACTCGAGTGGAGAGACTCTCTGTACAAGCAGGCGACCCCACCTGAACCTCGACCACTGGCAGATCTAGTTTCTCGTCGGAATACTGAGTCCCATCTGTATCCAGGAAAAGAAGGAAGTCCGCGCTCCGGGATCTCGTGCGTCTCCATGAAGAATAATATATCTCTGCCTGTAATAAAATCAACAAGGTCCCCTGTAGTAGAAGATGAATGTATGCCCGCACAATTCCACACTCCAATCCGAAGGTGGTGTGGATGGGGCCCCGGGGTGCTCCCAACCCCGGGCACCCCAGATCCCTAACTATGGGAACCATCACGAGCGCTATCCAAACCGCGCACCCGTCCATCTCTGTATATAATGCGTATGCCTAACTCCCTAGCTTCCTAAAAGGCCTTACGCCTCTCCTCCACCTGAATATAGGTGAGATCATCATCCATGTATATAGTGGTACCCCGTAGTTTGGCTCTACATCGTAAGGCCTCTCTACGGCTAGCTAGGGATGTGAAGCGGATGATCAATGTAGCTGCATCTCTGGTGGTCCTCCAGGCTGTGTCAACAGCTAAAATGGCAGCATCTGAGGTGGCTATTGTGGTAGCAGTAGCGAGGTCAACGCTCTCAGCAAGGGCTGAAGTAGCAGTATCCACAAGGGCAGCAGGGAAGGGGGGAGTGAGGTGTCAGCAAGGGGGAGTGAGGAGACAGCGAGAGGGGGTGAGATGGCAGAGTGGGGTGATACGAAACAAGGGGGAGTGGGCGTTTTTTTCCGAGGAGGCATGGTGGCAGTAGTAGAGCGATGGCAATAGGGCGATGGCCAGCAGGGTAAGCATGAGAGAGAGAGGCGATGGAGGCAGAGGGCGATGGGTGGGAGAGAGAGAGAGAGAGAGAGAGAGAGAGAGAGAGAGAGAGAGAGAGAGAGACAGAGAGACCCCTGACGGTTCAACCAAATTCTTTGAACATAGGATCTATAGGTAAAATGACAAATATAGGAATGGATCCCTTCTGGATGATGTGAGATGAAGTACCAAATGTGCCTGGTAGACTCGAAAACACCAAGACATATGATGTCCCCTCTCATAGAGCTCCCTAGATACTACTAAAGCCAGTCAAGGATATCTGCTCAGATCTATATCAATTAATTTGAATCCCATAACTTTCCATATATAGATGATCAATTGGAAGATAGCCTCCATCTAGAAGGCTCATCAAACTAGGTGAAGATAATCCAATATGTAATTGATGGCTTTCCACATATTACGTGACAACATAGAAACCTATAGATGTCAGAAACTAACCCAGTGCCATTTCAGGAGACTTGTACACCATGCCTCCATTGAGTAAATGGGCATTGAGTGTAAGTAACCAGAGTGTCAAAGAAGCAACACTCGCTGCTCCATGTTAACCAGGGAGCATTCTAGTTGCCTGTTTCATGCTACAAATAGGACTAGTAAAAAGTACTTCAAAATAGTTATAGAATGAAACTATTTCCAATGACTAGCCATCTACAAAGGCATGTCATTGTATGTATGATCTGGATTTATTGAAGACCATAATCTTGGTCTTCTTTACATTGATTTCCAAATCTCTCTCTAGAAAAAAATGAGTGTAATGTGTCAATCGGATGTTGCACTCCCTCGAGAGAAGAGAAAAAAACATTATCATCCTCATAAAGTAGAATATATAGTAGAATAATCCGCAACAAGCAACCCTGGCCACCAGCTTGTGTACTAGCCATCTCAAGCCCGTCATAAACAAACCAAATAGGGTAGGAGAGAGCAAGCACCCCTATTTTACTCCAATGATATTGATTATCATATTTGAAGATGCCCCTCTGAGATTAGAAACATCCCAAGACCCTCTCATCATATGCACTAGTGCCATAGAGCACAACTCCGAATAGAGTCAAAGGCTTGTCTAAAGTCAACAAAAGAATAGCGTACTCTCGCCTTCCAATGTTCCAACATCTCTATAAGTGACGTGAGAGCAAAAATATGGTCCATGGTGGAGTCCTGTATCCTGAAACTAGTTTGTCTCAAAGCGTGTAAATGCCTAGCTTTTGTTTCTATAGTTACTACAATCTCCAAAATTCTTTCGATAGAGCTTGGCCATGATATGTGCGATTGTGATATAGTGCAGTAGTTTTCTGGCTTCATGGGATTCCCAGATTTGTGGATACAATATATGATGTTGGTACATCGGGAGGAAGAAAAAACAGATTTGACAACGGTGTTGAGGAGATTGGGCCATGAGAGGTGAGACAATGTCAATAGCATGTACAAGGAATTCGAAGCCAAGGAACTTGATGTCAAAGGCACAGTTGCATTTCAATCTTTTGATGGCTTCATGCACCATTTAATATGGAAACTTAAGGCTAAGATTTTTCTCGTGACATCTCTATTGAAAAGCAAGGGAGGTGGTTATATGGAAGGCTTTGGTAAGAAACCATGCTTGTGTGTTCAAATGTGTGAACAGAACAAAAGGCATAGCATGGATACTATGGATGGGGAGATATGGTCGACAACTATGAATGATCAAGAAAGTGTGCCCAGGCTGAAAGAGAAAGAAGAATCGCCTTACAATGTGAATGGAGATATGGACATGTTAGAGATGTATGGAATGAACATATACCTGCTCAAGAAACAAGACATTCCACAGAAATATTTGCATATGGACATACACCTATCTCACTATCATTTCTACGCAAAACTGTCCATATTCTTTTAGGATCTGAACGGATCATCTGGTAGTTGATTAAGGCTTTTATACCTTGCAATGTACCTATCTTGTCCAGAATCCACATATAAGGCTTTGTATAATTCAGTAATTTTTGAAGTTTGGTTGCTATTCGAGCATGATTGTGCAGCTTATCTCTTCCAATCTGCATCTAATTATTTGTGTTGTGGGTTGATTCTTGAAGGGCTTTTAAAATTAGTGTTGAGCTTTCCTGGTTGACCAATTGCGTGCTTAGGGAGAACCATACTCTAAATATGCATGTTGTGTCTCCTCCCCATTAGAGATTTTTGGCTTTGTGCTTTCATGATTCTAATAGATCAGAGAAGGTAGATAAAATCGGACAAACTTTATGAGACCACTTTATTAACAGATTCTATTATTAGAAATACCAATGGTTGGCTCTAGGGCCCTTTTCAAGTAGGTGAGCATCTAGATTACTGGGCACACTTGGCAAATTTATTTCTCACCTCCCTGAGTGCTCGTAAGATTATATCTGAGAATTTATCCACAAAGCCTATGTTCAATGTGTGTGGTTGGGCTCATAACTAACTTCTACAGGACAACAACTAGTGCTAGATGTGGCTAACCTTCCTACACCACTCTCTTATCTAGAATCTGAACTATTGCATAGCCTTGAAATTGCAGTAGCACAGTTTTGGGTTACATGTCACTAATTATAGGCTCACATAGGCCGTTCTAAGGGGATTTCATGGGAGGACATGATTTGCCAACTATGTTCCATGGGGGTGACAGAGATGGAGGAATATTCTATCTTCAAATGTCCTCTCTACTATGAGATTCATGGGAGATACTATTGCCTCTTTGGGAATAGTCAATGACTTAACACTCCTTTGATATCTTATGGACAAGAGATGTGCCGCTTTGATGGTCAGAGAGATGGTTCTCATGAGGAGTGACACAGGTAGTACCACCATTGGTGGCGACTATGATTTGCTACAATCACCTACAGCACATAGTTCTCCCACCGCTGCGCTTATGAGATGCTTTTGATGCAGAACAGCTTTGATGCAGAATGGTTTGAGGGCAGAGAGGTAGATGTATCCACTAGACACTGCACTCAAAGAAATGTAGACAATCTACAAGCTCCGTCATGTCACCATGTCAACTCCATTGTGCTCAAGAACTCAGTAGCACTCTTCTCGTCATACTACATCATCGGCACCTCCACTTCAATGACCATTACATCATTCTTCACACCTCCTGGATCTACTCCGAAGTCTCATTATCGTTCATGGGATATATTTGCTACCTAGGCACAAGATAGTCTATTTTAACTTTCTAGTTTGAATCATGTCTTTTGTTGGTTAGTTTTTATGTGCTCCTATGACATGATACACACTTGACATGTGCTTTTCAATATATGTACCTTTTGGTAGCTAAAACACACCAACAAAGCTTTTGTTCTTTCTCTCAATATACTTCAAGTACTCTGCCAGAGAGCTAAATAGTGGAATACTCACATCTTGGTGGACGATGAACTCACATTTATTTAGGTAAAAGAGCATCTAAAAGCTTTTCATCAGCCAAAGAGATAGGACAATAGGTCACTTTTTGACATGGCATGCCTCTCTTCATGGAGAGGAGATCACCTGTTGGATCACATTCATAGATAGTCACGTCCTTTGGGTGTAGGAGACCCTTGAGGTCCCTCTCTTCTCTTCTTCGCCGACAGGTGATCTATGAGATTTTATAGTGAATGGTGACATTTTGTTTTTCATGGAGACCCCATGAGAGCCACAAAGAGAGGCCTACCAGATTCTCCTGGTTACATACGAGAGTCAGCTTTCAAAGGAGAGATCAGCTCAGCAGGTGGCAAAAAGGCTCAGGTGGAATTGCATGCTAATTGAAGACTTCTTACAACCATGTCTTTCAATTGTGTCAGAATGAGCAGGTTAGATATATAGGGCTCAGGCTTCGAGGCAGTGATTTTTGGCTACAATGCAATTTCTTGTAGCATGCTATCTTCATCTAAAGACCTCCTTGCTGCATTAAAAATGAAATCTGTTCTCTAGATACAATTGGGGATACTAACTATGCATATCACTATGGAAATTGATGTTTCATGGTTTGATCAGCCAATAACAGAGGCTAAGCAGAAAGTTCTAGCTTTCAATTAGGTTAAAACTTATAGTTCTAACTAGTAACTTCTAGCTTCTGACTTCTAACGTGATACATTACTAGTAGGGAATCGGAATATCCGATAGCCAACTAGATGAACGCCACAATTGAAAGTACACTGTAGTACATCCAAGATGTGAGTTTGGACGGATCAAACGATTCGAGAAAACAATGTACCAAGCACGGACAACCCAACACCATTTCCAATTTTCAATGGAGAGCAAATCAATGTTGTGTCGAATCGCGATTCATTGAAAGAACCGCGATTCGAAAGACCTTTTCGAAAAGGTCCGGTTCGAACCTTTTTTTTGTAAAAAAAAAAATCGTCGCCTCCTCGCGACCTCCTGCTGAAACCTACATGCTCCTCGCGACTCCTCCTCGCGACCTCCTGCTACTGATCCTCGCGACCTCCTGGGACCTGCAGCCTGCTCATTACCTCCCCGGGCCCCCTGCTCGTTACCCCCCCCTGGGCCCTGAAGCTTCCCAGATTTCCGCTTCCCAGATTCCCGCGCCTGAGAGAGAGAGAGATCCGAGACACTGGACAGATGCCAGAATATAGATCTTGTCTTGAAGCCTGCAGAAGATTGCACTATGCTGGAGCCCTGACAGATTATCTTATTCCAGTGTCTAAAACAGATGTGGATAGATCAGCGAGTCTGGAGAGAAATCAGAGAGAGAGAGAGAGAGGGGTGGAATTGTGTGTGTAACGTGTGGCTGTTCAGTGTGTGTTCAATGTGTGTGTTCAGTGTGTGTGACTATTGACAAATGTGTGTGTGTGTGTGTGTGTGTGTGTTAAATGTTTGACAATGTGTGTGTGTGTTTGATAAGTGTGTGTGTGTGTGTTTGTTACTGTGTGTGTGTGTGTGTTTGAGTCTTGACCATGTGTGTGTGTGACATGTGTGAATAGATTTTTAAGTTAAAAGAGTGTGTTTGAGTCTTTGAGAGAGAGGGAGGTAGACTTAGGGGTGAGGGTGTGTGTGTGTGTGGAGGGAGGTCTGAGGGAGAGTTAGCCTTTACGTGTGTGAGTGAAAAATCAGAATTTAGGAGGGGGACCCGGGAGAGAGACTAGTGGGGGGAGAGAGACTAGAATCTAGATAGTAGATACCATGCCGAGAGAGAAGGATCCCTTGTGGGATCATGTGACAGTTGCTTCTAATTATGGCGCCTCAGGCACTAAGAGGTGGACTTGCAAGTATTGTGGCAAGGAATACACAGGTGGCCCCACTAGAATAAAGGCACACCTATTGCGTCTACGTGGTTATGAGATCGCAGGTTGTGCGCGAGCACCTGACTCATTGATGATACTTGCACCTCCATCTACGGCTACCTCGGAGGGTCATCATTCGCCCACAGGTTGGTGAATCGTGATCGTAAATTGTAATCAATGATCGAAATTCTGAAGCTAATAATAGTTATAACTTATAAATCCATTATCCTGTGTTGAGATTCCTGTCACCGGAGTTATTGACAATTGTAAGTTATTGCTAGATGCTAAATAGAAAATATTTGCATTGATGATTGTGTTGTATAATTCATTGCATATGCCATATCGTATGTACTTTGACATTACTACAATCTACAGACTACTACAGTCTACCACGATTCATCTATCTCCACTGTAATTTGTCGTAGATTCTAGAATCTAGATAGTAACTAATAATTTGTGGCCATTGCCAACAGGCCCTTCCACATCACAGGGTCAGACTCAGAGTCAGAGTGATGCGGTGGCACCATTGTCACAAGGCTCTTCTCAAGCCCAGAGCCGTACTGGTACACATCTTAGGGGTAGAGATGTGTATGTGGCATCCTTTCAGCAAAGTCACATGGACATAGCCAATGTATCCGTTAGGAGGTGTTTCTACATGTGCAACCTCCCCTTTCACTTGGCTGCGACCCCTGCATGGAGGGAGATGATGAGACATGTATCTAGGATTGGTTCGGAGTGGGAGGGACCATCCATGCAGCAGTTGAGGACGACTCAGTTGGTTGCCGAGCGAGACTCCGTGGATAGGGAGCTAGAGCCTACCAGGAGATCATGGGCCATGTAAATCCTGATTCCTAAACCCTACTTTAATGTAATTAGTAGATACTAATTACTAAATTAATACTAATATGTATTGTCATTTATGTTCTAGCTTCTAACTTGAAATTCCAAGTTTGAAGTGGCGAGTACCAAGTTCTAACTTCTAAGTTCTATCTCTTGAGTCTTAACTTTTATGTTTTAAAAATTAAGAATGATTGAAATAGTTATATTTATTGACCAATTACATAAATTGTTAAATTTTAATGCAATTGACAATTGCCATCTGAAATCTGAATTTTGTGGGCAATGAGATCTTTTGAACTAGGTATGGGTGCTCCATCATATCAGATGGTTGGACTGATACCAGGAAGCGCCATATTGTAAATATATTGGTTTCTTCTTGCTTGGGCACGATGTTCTTGAGATCCATCGACATCTCGGGCTTAACCTTGGATGCCCAGACATTGTTTGGATTTATTGACGCGGCCATTGTGGAGGTCGGCAAAGAGAATGTTGTGCAGGTATTGATTCTTGACTTTCAGTTGTGTAGTGAGAAATAAAAATGAGTGAAAACTTTTTACTTACACTACTTGTTCAATGTTGCTTCTTGGATCATGGACTTGTCACTTCAGAGAAGATCGATGTCGGATGTTTCGATGTTGCATTGATGATTGTTGTGCTTTGCAGGTCATCACCGACAATGCGGCAAATTGTGTTGCCATGGGGAAGCTCGTAAATGAAAAGTACCCTTGGATCTTTTGGTCACCCTGTGCTGCACATTGCTTAGACCTCTTGTTTGAGGATATAGCAAAGTTGCCATGGATTGCAGAGGTACTAGACATAGGCCGGTTCTTGGTGAGGTTTGTCACCAAGAGACCGAGGGTCTTGAGTATGTTCAGGGAGTATTCTAGCCTCGACATATTGAGGCCTGCCCCCACCAGGTCTACTTTTCTATTCATCAAATTTGATTCAAATTTCATCACTTAGATTCTTACTACTTACTACTTAGAAGCTATTACATAGCTTACTAGCAACTACTAACTACTTTCGAGACTCCAGTTTCAACCTAAGACCTTGTTATCCGATAATTGCTTTGTTGAAGCTAATACAATTTGCAATCATGATCCGTTCCAAGTTTGGCTTTATTTTCATTGTTTTGGAGCGCCTCGTGAAGGTGCATGATGGCTTGAGACAGATGGTGGTCTTACAGCCTTGGCGTCAGTGGAGGCACTCACGAGAGCCTAAGGCTCAGCGATTTGAGAGGATTGTGCTAGCATCTCCTTTTTGGGATGATGCGCGGGCCATTATCATAGCGTTGCAGCCTCTTTACACTGTCCTGCGCCTTACGGATAGAGAGGGCTGCACTTTGGGCCTTCTCTATGAGTTCATGGACAGGCTGGGAGAGCAGATTCGCACCTGCACTGCCATCGGTGCAGAGAGGTTTGTATTATGCATTATCTCTTATCACGATTGATGAGTGTTTATGTAATATGTAGTATGTAGTAATAAGTATGCACCATGTGACATGTATGATGTATGATTTTCAAATTTTATAGGGTTGAAGAAATAAGAGAAAATTGGCAAGCCAAGTGGGAGTGGTTCCATTAATCTCTACACGCTATGGCTTGCATTCTTCATCCTCTATGGAGGAATGAAGATCAGTTCCATGATGCAGAGCTCCGACAGGGATGGCGCACATACATTGAGAGGGTCTATCCTAATCCTGTCATGCAGGATTCACTCAGGGATGATCTCAATGTCTTCAGGTATAAGTCCTTAGTCATGACAATTCTCTAACATTTGTTATTTTTTCAAGTCCTTTGTCTTTCTTGAATCCCAATGAAGTGAGTGGCCACATTGTCACACTCGGCACTCACTCATGAATGATCTTCAATGTGCATTGTCACAACTCACGTGTGCACTATACAGGCGTGAGGCTCTTGAGTTTGGGTGTCCAGGAGCGCGGCTCAGAGAAGGACAACTGCGCCCTCTTTCATGGTGGGACGAGTATGGGGGTGATTGTCCTCAATTGCAAAAGCTCGCCATACGCATTCTCTCACAGGATTGCACATCGAGTGCATGTGAGAGGAATTGGAGTTTGTTCTCTCTGATTCATACGAAGAGGAAATAAAGGCTTAGTGTTGCACAATTAGACAGGTTGGTGTATGTGCACGCCAATCTGCGGCTTCTGAAGAAGATGAAGGGGGGCGAGGGAGCCTATGCAAGTAAATTGTAATTTGATAGTTGCAATTGTGTTTGAACATTGAAATTTGAATCCTTAGTGACATTCTAAATGTGTTGTTCTACTGTCTACATACTGCAGGTAAATCCAGATGACATTGATGTGATGAAGGTTCCAGACCTACCACCAAGGTCACAGGAGGTAGAGGACGTGTATGCACTACTCTATGATGACGCCATGCAGTTTGCAGGTGAATTTCAAGTTCCAATTTCAAGCTTTGAAATTTGAATTAGCCCTTGAGCCTTGAGGCTTGGGCCCTTGCAAGTTGGTCCTTGCCACTTGGAAGTTTGAACTTTGAGCTCCATCCCATGTTCTAAGTAGTAACTAGCTTTAGAAATTAGAATTCAAACTTGTGATTTTGAACTTTGAAGTCTTGAGATTATAAACTTGAGCAGCGTTACTACCATTTGGCATTTATGGATGACTTAAAACTACATATATGATTCAAGACTCAGGTAACAAGTTTACATTTTGGTAATGTTCAAATGTGGAATGTTTCAATTATCAATGTTGAATGTCGAATGGGATTTGTACTCACAGACTACGGCAAGTGGTAAGTTGTAACTCAAGAGTTAATATTTAGAAGTTGGTACTTACTACTTAGTATTGTAACTTGTTACTTGTAAGTTGTAAGCTTTTAGAAGTTAGAACTTAGTACTATAATCTATTACTTGTTAAAAGTTACACAAGGTGATGATGAGAACGACACTCATCGTCATACCAAGGGGTTCATACTGATCATTGTATACATTGTCATTTTCGTGAAATTTGAATCATTGAACATTTACTAATTTGCCACTAACTAACCATGCACATGGTACATTAGAATATGACATATGTAATATGTATGATTTGAGTCGTGACATAATGTTTTAAAAAAAAACCCTAAAACCGATTCGCCGGTTCGAACCTGGAGAAGTCGATTCTTTCCCGATTCAAACTCGCTTCAAACATGGTTCGAAAAGGCGATTCGAAAGGTACCCTCAAACATTGGAGCAAATGATCTTTGATCATTCACATAACTCAACATGTTTATACAAAGAGAGGAAACAAATAACGAGCCTAGACAATTAAATTCAATAACATAAGTGTCAATACAAAAGCTATATGGTCCTACCAAATAAAAATCGAACTTTATGGAAGATGCAAAAGCATGGTAAAAATAACACATGAAAATATCAAGAGATGAGTTGAAGTATAGTGGGTTGTATTGACATGGGAACAAGCACCACATCTTTGATACTGAGATGTGTGATATAGTATCCATAATGGAGAATCAATAGAGAATATACCTTACATGTCAAAAGGATAGTTTAGCACCTTTCAGTGGAAGCAATCTAGGTGTTTTTTAATTTGAATACTAATGTTCTCATTCCCATCAAGCTTGTAAATGTGGAAGGAAAGCGTGGATGGAAAAGCCACATGTTTATATACTTGTCCTGTAATACACATAGCACAGAATGTGTTTACAATACACAAGATAAAGAAGCCATGCCAATTATAAATTGACATTATTATCAATCATTTAGGTACTATCCAAAGTACTCAATTTTCTATATGCCATTCAAGACTATTAAAATACTAACCATTTTTGTAACGCTCCCTAAGTGGTACAGACGTGTCATATGTTGTAGCAATCATCTGTCATTACAGCAAAATAGAAAATATTCTTATGGCATCCACTACTTGCAAGTTCAGAGAAAATACAACTTTAAAAGGTGCACTAACTAAATACAAATTGTTGTTGAACATCACAAGATAAAAAGTGCTAAGAGACTTATATTGAGAAAATAATTTAGACAAAAGTTCGCCAAGTTGCCAAAACAAAGATTGAAACCAAACTTCTTAACATTTGAAAATGATGCTCCTACATTCAGCCTATTTTTTTTAAGGACTTTGTTGAGTCAGTGTGCAATCATATTAGAAATAAGGCTTCCTATTATGCAAAACTTAGTAAATGCTATTGCACAAAGTGAAGCATGTCAAGAAATGCATTTGCCTAAAGAAGTGTTTGTCAAAATTTTCTCCCTAAGAAGTAGTTGGAAGGACACAAATACAAGGTGGGCTTTTGATATATTCCTCAAAAGGCTTATGTACATCTATGGGTTGTGCAATTTTATGCATGATGGATGGCACGGATAAGACTATATATTGATGCAAGGTGCAGCCGAATGCCATTGCAAAGTTCATAAGTCAAATGATATGCTCTTTCGACGAATGTTGAGATTTAGATCATTCTTTTGGCCATATTATAAGCTATTTGTAATAGAAGGGGAAAAGGTAAAACCTAAGCACATAGAAAGGGCACACTATCAAGAGAAAAAGGAACCTACAATGGAGCAGAATAAAGTTCAAGAAGACGTGAGCCTTCTACTAACAATGAGAGCAATAGAGCAGAACAGAATAAAGTTCTTATAGTAACTACACACCAATCTTGCTTCACTGCAAGAGCTGATCATTCTTCATGGCGACCTCCCATGTCATTGACCTTGGATTCACCAAAATGACCTTTTTCATTCTTCAAGTGAATCATTATTCTGTAACCAATCTCGAAAACTTGTACCCAAGTTCACCTCAGACACAACCATGCAAATTGACACCCCCATCACATTGATCAGTGCCAACTGCCACAAACACCAACTTTTACTTTCAACACTTGCTACAGTCTCCCCCCATCTCGCCATTAGATGTTGCAACCATTACTTCCATCCCCCCTACAGCCACCACCACCACCAACAAAACCTTCTATTGTCACCCCACCTATTGTAACCAGTGTCAAGCATACCTTTTTCAGCTCCACCTCAACCTCCATCATTGCAACTTCCTCCCCTCGTGACATGGTACACATGTATCACATTCAAAGACCTCAATATCCAAGTCAGTAGTGTTCCATAAAGTTCAAATTGGCTATTCATGGTGAGCTTCCAATATGAAGCAAAATCTTGTTTGTCACATAGTCCATATCTATCACAACCTTTCCACATCTCAATATCTGCAAGAAATTGTGTTAAGTAATGAATGCCCACAATTTGTTAATAAGTCTTACTTGACAAACATCATGACTTTCCTTAGCCTCATCTGCTGAAAACCTTATTTCGAATTGTTTTGATGAGGTACTTCACATCAACAGTCAACTTGTGAGCACTGAGATTGTCCACCGTAGGTAGATGATAACTTCTTCACATTGGAAATTTTCTAGGTCATCTATATGCCATACAGAAATAATCTCAAAGTTGCATTCCAGCATTGACGTGATTCTATTTGACTCAGCTCAATGAACATCCTGAATGCCAGCTAACCATCAATCATATAGACGTTCAATTATAAGGTGACTCAACAAAAACTACGAAAAAAATGCAATCTTGAAACCTCTTAGAATCTAAGAGTCTGGCGAAACAGGACAAATCACAAAAATATCTCAAGTAAAATTTGACTTTTATCCCGATTTTGTTTGTTAGTGTCTACCATAGTTCCCTGTGGTACCACCATTATGGTACTGCCGGTACCATAATGGTGGTACCGCCATTATGGTGCCGCCCTCAAATCCGCAGTACCAGGGCAGTACCATTTTTTAATATTTTTTTTTTTTGAAATTTAATTTCTTTTTTTAAATTTTAGTGGGCAATATGGGTATCAGCTTGAAGCTCTTGACGAGAGTAGTGCATTTATGCAGGTTGCCGGTAGTTTCAGCTACAAAATGTGTTAGACAACTCAATAATGCACCTCTCAATTTAGTAGTCACTAGTTAACCGTGAGCTCAAATCTGTAAGGCCCCCGTTATGAAGAGAAGCCATTATTGACCACGGTTGTTAGTATAGGGTCTACTGTGAGACCATGATGGTTATGAGATGGCTAGATTACAGTTTTTATATAGCAGCAAGCCTGGGGGGTTCAGGGGGCGGTAGCCCCCCGGTGGGGGGTTTGGGGGGCAAAGCCCCCCAACAGCGGGGTCCAGGGGCTGCTGGTAGACCCCGGCCCCGACAGTACGACCTCTTCATGATTTGGCCTTCCGAATCCCTAAGCGAAAACACACTTTTTGGTGTTTTGCATCCCCTTGGTCCTTTGGCTGTTCGCTCTCGTCAGAACCGGCAACCTGCATAAATGCACTACTCTCGTCAAGAGCTTCAAGATGATAGCCATATTGTCCACTAAATTATTATTATTATTATTATTTTAAAAAAAATTAAAAAATATATATATTAAAAAATATGGTACCACGGATCCATGGCGGTACCAGTATGGATCCGAGGTACTAGTATGGATCCGCAGTACCGGGATCATCGGATCCTGGTACTGCTGGATCTATGGTGTCTACATATGGAGCTGGTTGCTATAGACATCAAGATTCTGAAGTCGTGTCCTGATGAAATTTTACATAAAGTTTCAGAAGTCGTCTATTTGAAATTCTGCATACTCTCAGATTTGTAGCTAGAAGTTTGCTTTATTACTTTACCTTCATTTAGTGATCTAGCATTATCGTTGATAGAAATTTGGATATCCGTGAAATCACTCTCTATACAAGGAAAACAAATTTGAGTTTTGAAAGCTTTGTACATTAATCAAAAAGAAAAAATTATTTTGATTGCTCAGTCCTCAAGACATTTTGCATATTTTACTAGAGTGAGTATTCTACAAAGATGAGATAGATGCCTCTCAAATCACATTTCAACTGCACCTTTGTACCATAAATTACAAGCTTTAACACAACCTGTACATATCGCAGTTGCCCTGAATGTGTTAGCTCGTCATAAGGTTGCACGCCAAGCTCTCTAATTGCTGGGAAAAACAAATAAACCAACCCAACTGATTATGAATTTCAAGCAGCAAAGTGATTAACAAAAGTTTCAAACGAGAGTTAACTTTGAAAAATCCTGATTTATATATGCCACCAAATACCAATGCATTTCAAATTTAGACACATATTCTAAGACTACTAAAAAGGCTAACCTCCCTTCAGAAGCTCCACTGCAATATTTATGCAAGGATGATGAGCTGCCAAGATAATGATTCCAATATGAGTCCTGCATCAGTATATACATTGTGTTCCTGTACCATATGACCTACTTCTTTTCGAGACGCTTGAATCAACAAACTAAATACTTGCATGCAAAATAAAACACAATTGTGCTGATAAAAGACAAAAAATCTACTGATATGAAGAGGTTGGTTATTTACAAACTATTCACCCTCAACTTTGAAGGCAAGCATATCGTTAAAAATTTCTGGATATGACATCTAATAGAGTAACACTCCGAAATATGTGCTCAAAGAAAAAACTTCTGACCTTCAAATGGTTTCTCTAGCCTTGAGCAAACAGAAACAAAGGCACCTAGACGCTATGAAGGCCATGTCCTACCACACTCGTTACAGATTACACAAACTGCACACACTCTCAGAAAAGGTCCCTGACCTCTAGTCTTAGACCTGCCATTGACTGAATGCAATCAGAAAAGCAGCCTTGAGTTCTAGAACAACATACATGTTATGAACTCAATCAAAGATATTGAAAAACAAGGAAAATGCATGCACCAATGGAGATATCAGGAGAGGACATGAACGCACAAAAACCCCCAAAGCATAGTATGTCAACTGTAAATCATGCCATAAATGTATCTCTAATGTAATAGACACAATGAAGCTGTTTTAAAGCCGGTATACCTGAGATAGATGCAAGAAATAAAAGACTAGAATGACCTTGTAAATCACTCAAGGCACTCTAATAGCCCAAGAACGCTATAAGAAAGTGTCATCATGCAGTACCCCAACAAGTGAGATATCCAAAGCGAGTCGGCTAGCCCATGAATACCACCCAACAGTGACAACTTGGCAACCATAGCAACAACTCAAAAATATCATTGGAGACCAAGTGATACGTAGCAACCGGGAATCTCAAGGAACCTGAAGACTAAGTGGATCATGCAACAACCAAGAATGACAGGAAACATGAATCCAAGCTATCAGCAATGCCCAAGAATGTATAATAATATCTAGGAAAGCGGGGTCAACAAGGAGTCCATAAATCTCAAGAGTGTCCTGAAAACACATCCTCTGACAATGGATGCAGAAGCACTGAAGAAACCATAGAAGCAACAATAGAACTAGCACACATCTCGATCAAAGATGTAGAAAGTAGACCTAGAGAGGATACAACCTGACCATAGTTCGCAAGGGGGACAAAACAAACACATGGGGTTTGAGTGATACATTCACATCTTTCATTATGCGTGGTGATAACTAAAAATAACATTGTAGGAATGTTTGTGGGCCCAAAGAAAGTTAGTTTAGAACAAACATCCACCCAAATTTGTTGCCTATAGCTCAATCTATTCGTTTGCAAAAAGAGAAGCCTAAACTCACAAAAGTTTCTTTTGCCGATTTCTTGCCCCATGCAGCTCAAACTCCGTTGCCACCATGCACAGTGCCTCCAAATAGCCAAGTAGATGCGCGTTGGATATTCAACCATCACAATCCGCCAACTAGCAAGAAATCTGGGAAAAAAAATTCTCCCTCACTGTCCGCGCGGCCTACTGCTAGAAAACAGCACTTTAAGGTTTAAAAAAAAAATTCTGAAATCATGATTCTCCCTGCGAATCACAATTCGTTGGGATCGCGACTTGCTGCAGCCTTGGAATGGAACAAGAATATCATTTGTCATCCATAAGTAGCCTATAGCTAACTAATGTCACAACAGAACTACCAATAGATCATGTGTTGTGGGTAAAAGGGCAATGGGCATACACACCAGGTAAGGCAAACAAGCCACAATTGCTAGAAAAGGCAAAAAAAGATTCCTCAATATTTGAATAGAGCCATAATATAGAATGTAAGAATCCATAGTAGCACATAGCACACAAGCTTGTATCATCCTAGCAAGAATATGATGCCAATATTGACCTAAGAGCCTCAAAAGAATTGAGATTGATATTACAAAGTTGGAACTGTGGGTAACTGATTTCTTGACATAGCCAACAAAGCTAGCATGTCATATACAAAAGCTACCACATACAAATAGAGACTTTGTCAACCATATGGACCAATAGTGTTGACTGTACATTTAGGGCTCTTATAGTACTATCAGTCCCTATTTGACTTTATGGGCACAAGAACCATTCTACTTGCAAGAGCAGTGATGAGTTTCCTTCACAAGGAAGTGAATATTTTTTCCATTGGGTGGTGGGTCTTTGGTGGAAGGGCAGATTTGGATGGATGGGATTGGCCAACTCGCATGGCCTCTCCATTTTCTGTGCTAGCATTTTTGCCCTCATTTTAGTAGAGTATAAGTAGGAGCTGACACACTCATTCAGTAGATTATAATTTTGATTACTCGAGTTGCTAGCAGTATTTCCATAAATCTCGATTCATTGGCTAACAAATCACGATTCATCATTGCAACATTTGGCCCCGATTCGAATCGGAAAGCATTGAAACTAGGAAAAAAAAATTACAACAGGGTCTGGAATACCGATTCAGGTCACAATTAATTAAAAGGGTTTTGTGTGCCTCTTTTCAAGGGAAAGAGAAAGGAGACACATCAGGAGAGAGGAGACAGGTGAGATGAAAAGGGAGGAGAGTAATTAACTATTGGAGAGATAATAGAAGGGGGAAATTGGAAATCAGTAGTGTTAGAACCTGGGTAAACTTTGAAGGGGTTGATGATCAGTAATCACCGTAAATATGGCACCATATAAATAATGCCTCCAGATTTTTTATGCGTGAATGACTGCAAAAAGTTCCTTCTCATAGGTAGAATACAGTAGAATCCGTTTCTACCAAAATGGTCTATTAGGATCACTTATGTGTAAAATTGGAGCCGTAGAAACACAGTGCTTGAGAGTCTCAAAACTCTCATTCATTTAGTCAATCCAAACTACAGGAGGACTTTTTTTACGGCTACACACCCTTAATAATGTTCGTTAATGGTAATGCTATAATAGTGTAGTCCAATGAATCTGTGAAAAAATCCTGTGAAGCCAAGGAATGATTTTACATCGTGGATTGTTTCCGGAATTGGCCATTCGCACACCTTACCGAACCTTATCATATTCAATCTCGATCCCCCGATCGGAAATGATATGGTCCAGGTACATGAGTTTGGTCTAAAAGAACTCACATTTCAACTCCTTAGCATAAAGCCTTTCTTGTCTTAACAACCCCACGACAATACAAAGATGCTCTTCATGCTCCTCAAGGGTCTGCAATTAATATGTCATCCAAATCCATGACCACAAAATTTCCTAGATATGGACAAAGAATATCATTCATCAATTGTTCGAAAGTGGTGGGTGCATTCAAGAGTCCAAACGGTAACTCCAGAACCTTATAATGCCATGCCTAGTTCAAAAATCAGTCTTAGGAACATCCTCATTCCTAATTCTTATCTGATGGTAACCTGATCTAAGGTCTATCTTGGAGAAATACTTTGCTCCATTCAGAAAGTCCATTAGATCAAGGGATATCTATTTTTGATGGTCATCTTATTCATCTTTAAAGTTAACACAGAGGCGAGTGCCTTCGTCAAAGCTCTTGAAATTGAACCCAATTAGTTCTATTAAAATTTTGCTAAAAGGATGAATCTGTTTTGAAAATCTAGCTCATAAATGTGACTAGTTTGCTAAATTTGTGCACTGAATAGGATTGCTGAAAATTTGTGTGATTATATGTTACAAATTGATTAGGATATTAGTCACTGTATCACCTATCTTGCTTCCGCACATGCCACATCTATATAGTATTGTCAGTAAAATTAAAGTTTCTAACTTCATACATCTTGACTCCGGAAAGCCTTAAAAAAAATACTCAATTTGAATTTGAATCTTGTTCAAATCAAATGGAGTCTCAATTCCAATTTTCTAGTGAATGTATAGAGATAAGTGCTTAAAATATAATACCCAATACAAGGTATTTCAACGTGTGCAAAGTATTTTATGGCTCTTTTCCTTTCTAAGACACCTAAGAAAAAAAATCTAAAAAAAGTTCCGAAACAAAATGCTCCGGAAATGGAACGTAATTGAAACTCTATGTTCTAGAACGCAATGCATCTATGGAACTTCTTCATAAATGCCCTTGTCCTAGTGTTGTACTGCACATGTACTGTCTATTCCGGACTTCTGCAAGTACTGTACGGGACTGCAGTACCTCTCTACAATTTTACTTTGCTGGTACGACCTGATAACACCTGCAGAATTGTAAAAGATCACAAAACAACGAATAAGTGATGCCCAATAGTACGAGCAAACCTAACAAGGGATAAAGAATGAAGATGTTGCCAAAATGTCCAATGACTAGGCTGCCAAGAAGGAATATGTGTTGCCTGGTAGTGGGAGAAAATCTAACAGACAATGGATGATGAAATGACCAACAAAACTTCCACCATATAGGGTGCCAAATAGGAAGTAAAGCTGCCCAATAGTAGTGAAAAATCCAGCAAGTTATAGGTGTATAAAATGTTCTCAAAGCCTCCTTAAAGTAGGGCAGCAACCAAGAAGAAGACCCCAATGTCGAAGATACCCACTTGAAGTACGCCAAAAGAGGCTCAAAATGCTATGTACAGAATAGTATGGATTGTATTATGTTGCCTCAATCCCTGCTCTGATACCATGAAGAAAACTCTGATATATAGGATCTAAAACTGAGTGAACACTACACTAATCTATAAATGCTATAAATTGAATTAATTTAAATCTAGATTGTACTAGATTACGTACACTTCATCATCATTTAATGATGTGCACAACAAGCATTAAATGAAACATAACAACGAAGTACAAAGCTCTCATTCTCCATTATGACTTGTAAACACAAGAGCAACTAGCATTCTATTATTAGTAAACACGAGTACAATCTCAAGTACAATGAGACAGCTTGAAGGTACAAGAATAATGGCTGCTATAGCTCATTGAAGCCTCTCTTGTTTATAGCCATTTTAGCTTTCTCTCTCTCGTCTCACCTACCATAGGAACCTACCCTGCCTACTCACCTACCACACCTACCCTACCTACCTATCTACTAGTCAACAACTACTCGTCAATCATGAGGTAGCTCAACGTAGGCTCTAGGATCTAGTTCAATGTAGGGCTTACTATCTTTAGTAAGTGACCTACGTAGAAGGTTTTTGGCTAGCTCTAGTAGCTGGCCATCCAATGTGAAATCTTGGCATTGCATATATGCTCTAGAGGTATTGAAGACCATAACTTTGGTCTCCTTCGTATTGACCTCCAAACCCCAGGCGGTGCGAAAAGAGAGCAAATTGTCGGAGTGGCACTGTAATAAACATGTCCACCGTCTTGGCCAATGACCCTCTCTAGCTCATCAATATGCAATCCAAATAATTGAGGTGAAAGAGATCCACCTTGCTTCACAACAATAGTGCTATCCACTTGCTCATATATCCCCTCATTTATCTTGAAGCACCCATGACTATCTCATATAGTGTCATAATAACTAGCATTGTGTCTATGGAGAAACCAAGATTGCTTAGTCTCTGGATCAGCATGTGACATGGCACAAAGTCAAAGGCTTTCCTAAATTCAACAAAAACAACAATAAACCCTCTCTCTCCTAGATCTAGCCTCCTTAACTAAGGACCTAAGGGTGAAAATGTGATCTGATGTAGAGTGATGAGCCCAGAAGCGTAATCATCTAGATTCGGCTTCACTACTCACCTTTGTCTATGGTCGTCCTATAGAGCTTTGCTATAATATACTAGTATGGTAGTTGACGAATTTCATGGGGTCATCACTTGTTATGGGGTAGATATGTTGGTAAACCAAGAAGATGGAAATCTATACACGATAGCTTTATTAAGGAGCGTGGAAAGTACAAAGGATATCATATTAGCGTGATGGATGAGGAGCTCATATTCCAAATCTTTGAAGTTACGTGTCCAATTGGTTTTGCACTTCACGTCGATGTTCCGCTGACGTGAAACATAATTTGCCAAGCTGTATCCAATCCTATGATGTGGCGCTGATGGTTTCCTTCCAAAAGCTTTTGAGCTTCCCTGATCGCATCAAGTGAATCAGGGATGCCTCGTACACGAATGTTGAGAGCTTTCCGCTCTCACAATAGACACTCAATGCAAGTGGCTGAAACGAAAGAAATTTGGGGGCCAGATTTACCAGATCTATTCATGCTCTTGAGAACATCGCCCATGATTGAACGTCGGTATGGTGTTGCTCAATCTTGTTCTCGAGTTGCTGGATTTTAGCTGTGGTGGCTAACTGTGCTGCAACCTCTTTTTTCACCTCTTCAAGTGCAGCTTCGATCAGCTCAATGTGTGAGATCATGACATATCTGTTACGAAGCGGAAATCTGATCTCTTTTCCCTAAGATTCCACTTGTTTTTGTAGCATTTGTATATACTTTTGATGCTGGTCACACACAGAAATCAGCTTAGAATCATGTGCAGTAGATGGTGAATAGACATCCTGCAGATTTAATGGGGTGGGTGAGCGAGGCGTGAATATGGGAGCCACTAGTGATAATGGAATAGAGGCAAGTGAAAGTATCAGCGAAGGAAGGGGCGAGAGTGGTGGAAAATCTAGTAAAGAGGAAGCAGGAGGGGCTAAGAGGGAGAAACTAGAAGTAGAGGTAGCAGAAGAAGAGCAA
Organism: Diphasiastrum complanatum; assembly: GCA_029204225.1. Classification (NCBI taxonomy): domain Eukaryota; kingdom Viridiplantae; phylum Streptophyta; class Lycopodiopsida; order Lycopodiales; family Lycopodiaceae; genus Diphasiastrum; species Diphasiastrum complanatum. The sequence continues at coordinate 44,505,258 of CM055101.1, read as the reverse complement.
GAAGAGAAGAGAAGCGTGGACTAGGCAGCAATGTTGCTTTTTGAAGCATGACAGGCAATGCTGCCTGCGACTTATTGGCAGGGAACATAGCTGCAGATGGAGCATGGAGGGGGGGCCACCCAAAACACGCACCCACCCATGCACGTTTTGGTGGCAAGGAGCACAAAGCGAGGGCAAGCAATGTTATAGAATTGAAAATAGAGATAGAAAGGATCGTTAAATCGAGGTTTACCAACTTAGGAATCCTCGATGGTCTTCTACAACTCAAAATAGATTAAAATCAGCAACATGCAAGCAAATACAGTGACATGCAATCAACATGCAAGCAATTGTGAAAACATGCAAGCAATCTGAAGAATTCTAGAGGCATGCATGCAACATGGATGGACTAGCATTTGCACATGCAAACGGAAATTGCTAGCAAATTGTAATTTTGTCGACATGCAATGAATAGATCAAACTTTCGAAGTAATCGGATCTGCTGGCTATGGAGGGCAGCGAGCAAGATGAAGAGGATGCGAGCAAAAATTTGCATGAAACTCATGTCAGAGACTTGCTACACAAACTAAAATGATAGTATATGTTGTAAGGAGCATTCTAACATCATTAATCCTGAAAATTGCTCCTCCAATGGGGTCGATTGGATCACGAATGCTTGTTGTCCATGAATTTCCAACAAGAAGACATTAGCAAGAAAACAAAGCAATAAATCAGATCCAACAAGACACCAATCTAAGAACTAGCATTGATTAGCAAGAGATTCTACCACAAAAAGCAAATCACAAGAGCATATGTGAGAAGAAATCTCTCTCTCTCCAATAGTGCGCCCATCTAGGAGGAGGAGGTATCATTTATAGATTGGAAACAAATGATATATGATGTACATGGCTTCCAAGTGTCAAAAGTAGGTGAAATAGGTGTCCCACATGCTAAGCATGCACTTTCCCTCTTCATGCAATGATTTGCCTCGGTCCACAAGTTTCCTATATAGGAAAAATGTGCCCTCCTACAACATGAGAAAATTCATATAGTTCCAACATATAGTTGGTAGCATGTAAAATTGCCCCTAGGGCCTCATGTACAATTTATGGGCCTACTCAAGGTTTTAAAACCTTTACAATAAATTTATATAATGTTTACAAACTTGGTAAGCCTATTTAAACTTTGAGAGAATACAACGCAAATATTGCGTGGTGCTAAAATACATGGTGAAATTGATCAAACTTAAACCATAACAGCTCCCTCCTAAGTTTGGTCAATTTTACATACTCCAAGCTTCTTCCTATGACGATGAAATAATTTTGCATGGAGTGGCTTTGTAAGAATACCTGCAACCATGTTACTTGAGTCAATGAAGATAGGGGAGATAATCTTCTTCTTGACTAGACCTCTCAAATGATGATACTTGATATGAATATGTTTGGGCCTCCCATGAAATACGGCGTCTTTTGAAACTACAATAGCAGAAGTGTTGTCACTAAATAAAAAACTTGGGCCTTCATCAAGTTGATGTAGATGTTCAAGCATGAATCGCAGCCAAACTACTTCATTAGAAACTCTTGAGGCTACGATATATTCCGCTTCGCAAGAGGATTGAGCAACGAAAGATTGCTTCTTGCATATCCATGTGATGGCTGCCCCTGAAAGTATACTACATCCTCCTGTGATGCTTTTATAATCATCCACATTAGAAGCCCAACTAGCATCACTGTATGAAGCAAGCAATAGACCATCTTGTTTAGAGAAAACAACTCCATAATCGGAAGTAGCTTTCAAATATTGTAAAACATATTTAGCATGCTTCCAATGAATAACACCAGGATTAGTAGCAAATTGACTAAGAGTATGAACAGCATAGGCAATATCAGGCCGTGTCCAAGTAGTGAGATACATTAAAGATCCAATCAAATTTTGATAAGGAATCTTGGACATTTCTTCATGTTCCTCTTCAGTCTTCGCTCCATCTTCCTTGGATAATTTACTCCAGATAGCATAGGAATGTCTTTGCCTTTGCACTCCAGCAGTAGTCCTTCAGGATCTTCAAAATATAATGTTGTTGATGAAGTGCAATGGTGCCTTTTACCCTGTCATGATGAATTTGAATTCCAAGGCAAAATTTTGCCTCTCCAAGGTCCGAAACATCAAAGATAGAGCCAATTAACTTCTTACAATGATTGATGAACTGTCAACAATACATAATACTCATTCACCCTTTTGAGATAAACATTACCATCAGGAATGAATGGTATGAACCCCAATGCTCTTAGGACTTGATCTATCTTCTTATTCCATTGCCTAGCGGATTGCTTTAAACCATATATACTTTTTAAAAGCAAGCAAACCCAACTAGGATGATGTCTACTCACATAGCCTGATGGCTGCTTCATAAAAATAGTTTCATCAAGTGTGCCATATAAATATGTTGTTTTCTCATCTATTTGATGCATTTCCAGATCATAATAAGCGGCCAAAGCAACTAACAAACGTATGCTAGCTTGCTTTACAACGGGAGAAAACGTATCAAAATAGTCAACTCCAAACTTTTGAGAATAACCTTTTGCTACAAGGCGAGCCTTGAAGCGTATAATATCACCTTCAGGTGAAAATTTCAGCTTATAAAGCCATTTGCAATCTATAGCCTTTCTTCCTGGTGGTAAAGGCTGCAGCTTCCAAACTTGGTGTCGATACATGGACTCCATCTCTTCATCCATAGCTTTGCACCATTGATCTCGTTCTTTACTTTGCATTGCTTCTTCATAAGTTGATGGCCACAAAATATCCAAATTCTCTTTGGAAGCGAACTGGCTCTCATCTTTCTCTCCTTGGCCGGGCTCTCGTCTTTCTCTCCTTGGCCGTGATGTCGCAGCTTCCTCATCTTCGAATTCTTCTTCTTCCTCACCTGCATGCTCAATGATTTCTTCTTCTTCCTCTTCATCAAGAAGAGGTTCATGCATAGTTGGAACAATAGGTTGCTCTTCAGGAGTAGCATGAAACAGTTTGAAAACAACATATCCTTGCTGGTACAAAACTCCTGAAATTCTGCAGAAATATATTCACCACCACAATCTGAACGTAGTTGTCTAACTCTCTTTGAAGTCTTAGAGTGCACAAAGCTAAGAAATTCTTTAAATTTCGAAAGAACGTCACTTTGATTAGCAATAAAATAGACCATTGCTAATCGACTAAAATCGTCAATGAATGTGACAAAATAACGTGCACTACCAATAGAGTTAACAGGCAAAGGTCCACAAACATCTGAATGAACTGATTCAAGAAGTTCTTTAGTTTTATGGCCCTCCTTATTGAATGGAGAGCGAGTCATCTTGCCCAGCATGCAAGAATCACATGGATGATATGAAGTGGGAATATTGAATCTATCACAACTTCGGAAGTTTTATCAGTAGAATTAAACAATCTTCTAGACAAACAAAAGCAACAGCTAGAGTGTTTTCCTCTTTGCTTGAGTTAGAAGAAAGTTGTTCCTCTTGACAAACATTGGCTTTACTATTGTTAGGCCTAGAATAGCATTTGAAAGATGAATGACCAGTTTTGCCACAATGTCTACAAGCTACTCTAGGATTAGCCCAACATTTATCAAGAGTATGTCCTGGCTTTTTACAATAGTTGCAAAAAAATTTCTTTGACTTAGGCTCAGATGATTCCACTTTGGAATCTTTATTGTTTGGATCTTGCATGCTAGTAGCTTGAAACTGGTTTTTGCGTCCTTTTGCCTTGCCCTTTCCTTTCTTCGCATATAAAGCTTTAGCTCCTCCTTGAGAAGGTGAGCTTCCTTGCCGCATGAGATACTCCTCTCGAAGGCTCTGAATGGCATCTTCAAAGGATTTACCTGTAAGAACAGGTCGCATGTAGATGTAGGAGGGTGGTAGTGCTCGCAGCAGGAACGTAAGTTTCTTCTCCTTGGGAGTTATTCTACCTGCACTTTGTAGAGCACTAAACAAAGATTGTAACTTGAAAAGAAAAGTATCACAATCTAAAATTCCATCCCACTTTAAACTAGTAAGTTGCTCAAACAGACATAAGATTTGAGTTTGTGATTTGGACTCAAATCTTCGAGCAAGTTCATCCCACATCTCCTTTGTTGTAGCAGAATCGGCAATAGTGAGAAAGATATCTTCCGAAACGGTTTGGGAAATAATTACTTTAGCTTTCGAATCTGCATGCAACCAGGCGTGAAGATCTTTTAAATCTTCTTCATAAGTTGCTGTATTTATTACATCAGGTACATGTGGTTTGGGAATGGTCCCATCAACATAAGGCCACAGCTTCTCAGCTTGCAGGATCGGTCGAGTCTTTGATCTCCATGCAAGATAGTTGGATCCATCTAGGATTGTTGTCCTTGTCTGAAAAGTAGAAGTAGAAGCCATCACTCTAATACCACTGTTATAGAATTGAAAATAGAGATAGAAAGGGTCGTTAAATCGAGGTTTACCAACGTAGGAATCCTCGATGGTCTTCTACAACTCAAAATAGATTAAAATCAGCAACATGCAATCAACATGCAAGCAAATACAGTGACATGCAATCAACATGCAAGCGATTGTGGAAACATGCAAGCAATCTGAAGAATTCTAGAGGCATGCATGCAACATGCATGGACTAGTACTTGCACATGCAAACGGAAATTGCTAGCAAATTGTAATTTTGTCGACGTGCAATGAATAGATCAAACTTTCGAAGTAATCGGATCTGCTGGCTATGGAGGGCAGCGAGCAAGATGAAGAGGATGCGAGCAGAAATTTGCATGTAACTCATGTCAGAGACTTGCTACACAAACTAAAATGATAGTATATGTTGTAAGGAGCATTCTAACATCATTAATCCTGGAAATTGCTCCTCCAATGGGGTCGATTGGATCACGAATGCTTGATGTCCATGAATTTCCAACAAGAAGAACATTACATTAGCAAGAAAACAAAGCAATAAATCAGATCCAACAAGACACCAATCTAGGAACTAGCATTGATTAGCAAGAGATTCTACCACAAAAAGCAAATCACAAGAGCATATGTGAGAAGAAATCTCTCTCTCTCTCCAATAGTGCGCCCATCTAGGAGGAGGAAGTATCATTTATAGATTGGAAACAAATGATATGTGATGTACATGGCTTCCAAGTGTCAAAAGTAGGTGAAATAGGTGTCCCACATGCTTAGCATGCACTTTCCCTCTTCATGCAATGATTTGCCTTGGTCCACAAGTTTCCTATATAGGAAAAATGCGCCCTCCTACAACATGAGAAAATTCATATAGTTCCAACATATAGTTGGTAGCACGTAAAATTGCCCCTAGGGCCCCATGTACAACGTATGGGCCTACTCAAGGTTTTAAAACCTTTACAATAAATTTTTATAATGTTTACAAACTTGGTAAGCCTATTTAAACTTTGAGAGAATACAACGCAAATTAAAATTGTGTGGCGCTAAAATACATGGTGAAATTGATCAAACTTAAACCATAACAAGCAATGGTGCATGGAGAGAGAGAAAGAAAGAAAGAAAGAAAGCTTTATTAACGTCTTATAGGTACCCGAGGGTACAAAAGACAGAATAAATGTACATCTCAAGTGTGTATGATACTCTAGGAGTGTGTAAAAAACGTCTTCGTAAAAGAATACGTACTAAACAATCTGAACTAGATACGTTGTATATCTCTCTACTGAACTGGAAAGGAAACACATATATATCATGAATGTAAAAACTAGCCTCAAGACTCAGCTGAAGCCCTAAAGTAGGACATAAAAAAAACATGGAGTGCTCTGGATGTGAGGAGTGAAACTGCCTCTGTCTGGACCTGTGGACAATATGTCGCATGTTCTGCCTCGTCTTGCTGGAGGGATGACTCGGTCTGATGCATTGACGTCTGGTACGATGTCTATCTTTGACTGGAATATCTATCTCATCCTCTGATCTCTCCTTTGTGTCGTCTATGGGCCTCTGTCTGCGTCTGGAAAAGAAATCTGTGATACCGGTCTGGGGATCCAAACTGATCTGGGCACTGACTAAGTCTCGTTCACGTATCATCAAGGCTCCTCATATGTGATCAGAGCTTGGAGTGACTTGGAGCAGTCCCGATATAAACAATGGTATCGTCCTCTAATCTCGTAATAAACTAGGAATCTGAAAATGAAATGATCCTCGTCCTCAATCTCTCCAAGTGAACAGATCTGACATATGCTGGCCTCCCTGGGTGTGCCATGAAAACGACCCGTCTTAATGTGTAACTGATGAGATGAGACTCTAAACTATCCCAATATAAATCTCACACCATGTGACAAACCCCTGTCCAAATATCTAGGAAGGATAGGACAGCCCGTACAGTCGCTCTCCATAAAGATGGATTTGTAGTAAAGGGGCTTCACTCCAAGTTGCCCCTCCCAAACTCTATGTATATAGGATCTATATATAAGCTGCTGAATACAGTGATGTGTGCTCTCTGGAAGTGACGATAAAGAAATACCGATGTAGCAAACAGCCTTCCAGCCTGAGAAACCATGAGAGGTGAAAACCTTGGCTGTGAAGTAATCATGATGAGTTACTGTGCTAATCACAAAGCTTAATCAAGATCAATTAAACTTGTGGACATTCCCCACACGTGTGAATTTTGGAAATTTTGTCACAAATAGCATAACTTTATAAGCATAAGTTTTCCATTCTGTTGTTTTATGACGATTTGCAGGTGCGATTTTGACTTGATTGTAACCACTAAATCCATCCAAAAAACTGTATGCTTTCACTCTAGCAAAGCGGTCCAATATGCTTTCAAAAAGGATAACGAAAAGTGAACTTTCATGTCACTTTGTTCAAAGCTTTGAGATTCACGCAAATTCTCATCTTCCCACTCTTCTTAGGGACAACAACAATTGGTGAAACCCATTCAGTATGTTCGATCACATTGATGAAATCAGCTTCAAATAATCTCTGTAACTCTTCCTTAATAAGATCAATAACGTTTATGAATATCTGGAGCTGTCCATCTGCATCAGTCTCTGAAGGAAAATAACAATCTGAAAAATAGCCTCAACTTGTAATGGAGGAACTATAAACTCTACAAGTATAATCTGGTGAGGGACAAAAGGTTTCGCTCAAATCGTATGCAAAAGCATAGTAATCTGTAGGCGAGATATATCAACCCACTCAAAGGAAGTGAGACCCGTACACCGAGTCTGTGCAACATACATGACTGTCGGTGTGACCATGGTATCAAACAGGTGACACTTACTTGGAGCATCACATATATATCGTCTGAAACAAAACCTCTCGAGCTGGACCAGTGATGCGTGCCCCTTACCCAACCTAGCAAGAGCGGCATGTCTCATACTAAAGGCTGGACCAGAGATGAGGATCCCCAAATATGTGTATGAAGAAACAACCTCCAAGGGATGGCTGTCCCATAAAAGCTCCTGACGCTGCATGAATGCCTGAGATGTGTTGAAGACCATAACTTTAACGGTGTTGTACCTGAGGCCGACGTATGCTTCAACGATAAACAAAGCTAAATGTACGTAGTAGTTCGTTCCGGTCATATAGAGTGTTGGTGACCTTCCATAATAGCAAGACATTACACTTTTTTAGTTGTTTTGCTTTGCACAAGACATTAACTAACTATGAGAGCACCAAGTGATGAAAAAGTAACGAAATGAGAGCGATTGAATCACTGTGTATGCTGAGCAATTCATCATTGGTCAATCGCTCATCAATGAATGTGTTGATAGCAGAAAAACATGAGTTAAATGGTATGCCTACATAGCGAATTCCAGTATAGATCGTTGTAGCAACGGCGAAGAGAAGTAGTGTAAATTTTTATGTAAGCCATGCGGCTGTCAGCCGCGATGGACTGTCTGTGTGAGAATCAACCAAACAAAATGTATGTATTTTTAAGTGATCCATGCGGCTGTCAACAGCAATGGATTGTCTCTTATAATTGTATGAGAAACAACACCCAGAAAGGATGTATATGTTACTTTGTGTGTGCTCCATGCGGATGTTAGCAGTGATGGACTGTCATCAAATTGTATGTGTTTTTTGTGAGAGCATGGCATCTCTGTAGAAAATAGAAGCCAAAGGATTCAAAATCTTAACTATTCAATCACACAAAGCATTCTCAAAAGAAAGAGAGAGATGGCTAGAAAGCCTCTTGTAGAAATTCGTGGACAGCCAAGGAGAATAGTCAGTATTGCTTACAAAAGTGTCTTATACAAATGGGATGCACACATACATAACTTCATGACTATTGGCTATCCAACTACTTGACTATTGGCTTTCCAACTACTTGACTATTGACTATCCAACTTTCTATAAGTTACATAGAAAGAATAAGGTACCTCCAATATGTCAAGTTGGGGTACTTAATGTCACAATTAGGCCTAGTGGACCCATTAGTCCCTACCAAGTTAATTTCATACTAACTTAGCTAACTCTAAGTTTAGTAGGCCTAATATAATAAATGACCATGCTTACACAACTCTCGACCTTTTGGGTCAAAGTAACCTATGGTAATGTAAGCAATTCCATTTACATTCCAACACCCTCCTTAAATGGAAATGCATAACATAACATGAAGTAACTTCTTGAAAGATAAAAATGCAACTTGTTGTCCGAACTTCATGTCGCCAAATAAACTTCGCACCGAAGTAGTCGAAATCTCATCCCCAATCATGTCCAACATATAAAAGGAAAAAAATGCGTAATGATGAAGCATCAAGTCGAAGGGTGAGGATTTTCATGCTCCATCCGAAGTAGGGAACCAACATAAACTCGGCAATAAGTTGAAACATGGACCTGTAATCCATCATAGGCTCCCACATTATTCGAAAATACTTCTTATCATAAGGACAATAAAAAAGAGTACCAAACTCTTTTGACATCACATCCTCCCGAACCTTACCATCAATGACTTGCTCACATAGAATAGGCAATGTACCAACATCATGATGAAGAGTAAGTGTAGAACCAAAAGAAATCAGCAAGAGGTACTGATTTTAAAGAGGCATGTGCCTTCCCTTCGTAGTAAAACATTTCTTTGTTGTCCTGCAAAGTCTCCAATAGCCGACAAGGAATTGTTATGGGCTGTTCAACACTTTGCTGCCAAAAGTGTTTCCAGCATGGACCATGTTGTCCATAATCTTCCGCAGGCTGTTCCTGAAGCATAATGGACTGCTCATGATGTAAAATGGGCTGTAAATGACCAAACGAAGATGACTGAACCTGCTGTCCAACGTCTTCATCATAAAAATTTGGCAAACTATCAAGAGATGCATCAACGATGGTGTCATCAAAGCTGTCCCTCGAAGAGGTATGGGATGACATAGAAGATTCTTCAAGTAATGAAAAATTCTCTCCAATCAAATGCTCACTCTTAACACTTTAAACAAAAGTACTAATTGACACATGTTGACTCCCTCCTCGATTAGTACAAAAAGGTTCCAAAGAGTGCTTGAATTTTTCAGCCTTTGCTAAAACATCAAATTGAAAAGGTTTCGTATTAAACTTTTCACTAATGCATCCATCATATGCATCAACTTGCGGTGACTTGAAAAAAGAAGATTGTTTCACTATCTGCTCAATGTATCGTTGTTGAGAGATGAAGATTCCAGCCCCATGTGGAAGATCAACAAGAACCCAAGTGTGGTTCTTCATGAGTGAGTTGTACTCCTCTTGCATCGCATTCTCCCAATATTTTACTCCTCTGGCCTGCTCATAAAAAACAGGTTTTACTGCACCATCCTCAATAGAAATAAGAGCAAAATCAGAAATATCAGCAAATTCTACTGATTTAGTAGAGGCACGAGTCTTCCCTTCATAGAAATGATCCACTTTGTTGTCCTGCAAAGTCTGCAACAACCATTTAGGGACTGGTTTGGGCTGTCCAACAGCCTTACCTTTGTCAACACTTTGGTGTCCAAAGTGTTCTGAACTTGGACCTTGTTGTCCAATGTCTTCAACAGGCTGCTCTTCACCATAAATAGGTTCTTCTTGATGAACTATGGGCTGCAAAATTGAAGTAGTAGTGGGCTGTCCACTAGAAGTTGATGGCAGTCCCTTCTCTTCATGATTAGATGGCAAAACCAAATCTGGAAATATTTCAAGATATGCATCATGGGGGAAGTCCTCTTTCATGACATGAGTGGGCGCAACATCATAGGAGGTCTTTTCATCAAAATGAACATCACGACTCACTATGATTTTATTAGTATCCATATTAAACAACCTATAGCCCTTTCGCTACTATAGCCAACAAATATGCATTTAACTCCTTTATCATCAAGCTTGGTTCTTAGCTTATCGGAAATGAAAGCATAAGCCGTGCAACCAAAGATACGTAAGTGAGAAACAGTAGGCTTCTTACCATACCAAACTTCATAAGGAGTTAATACCTTCAAGGCTTTAGTAGGACACCGATTACTAATGTAAGCCGCCGTTATAACCGCTTCAGCCCAAAACTTGTGAGGTAGGCAGTTATGGACTCGTCTCATTACATTCGCTGCGTCCATTTACATTAGTGACACTTAGACTATATGGTTGGCCTTTGGCCTTATTATTCATTATTAGGCCATTTGGACATATTACTGGAGAGTGGGGGCCTTCTTGGAGGGCGCACTATTTTCCCTCCCAGTTGGGCCCTAGCCACCGGAAGCTTCCTTTTAGGGCTTCCTCTTGGCTATAAGTAGGGAAACTGTGTCATTTGTTATTCAGCTGATGATATTGATCTCTCTCTTTAGTCTCCTTAATCTCTGTCTTTCCTACTTTCTAGGGTTAAGTCTTGCTTATGTGCTGCTTTCATAGCATAAGTCTTGCTTATGTGATGCTTTCATAGCTTAGCTTCAGATCAGCTGTGGCTTTATTCATAACTTGGTATCAGAGCACTTTCCTGATTGCTGAATTTCAGATCTGATTTTTTGATTGGGTGCCCATTTTCCTTGCTGATTTTTCTCTCTTTGCTGAGGGCTTTCGTCTCTTTGCTTCAGCAACATTCAGCACAGTTTGGAGGAGGACCAGCTCCTATCAAAGCATTTTCCTTGGCGGAACTTTAGCAGATAGTTAGCGGAAGTACTTCCGCTAAATTTGGCGGCCGGAAAAAAAAAAAATTGGGCACATTATTTCCGGCGCCCAAGTTCCAACCCTCTATCACCCATTTCTAGCTTGTTTGCAGGCTCTCCAGCGCCCAATTCCCCTCATCTCTTTTATCCGTTCCTCCTCCCATTTTTCAGCCCTCTCACTTTTGTTTGCAGGCTGTCCAACTGCTTCATACTTGTCACTTTCGTCCGTTTTTGTCTCCGTTTGCAGCCATTTTTCACACCTTGTTTGCAGGCTGTCCATCGCCCATCCTCAACCAAATTTCACGAAATTCCGACTCCATTTGATACTCCAATTTGTCACTTGCCTCCTGGCTGTCCAGCGCATTTTCACAGCCTTCATTTTCGCTTTTTTCATTTGCTGATTGCTGTCCTTTCTTAGTTGTGATAATAGTGGTTTTAATAGACTAATTTGGGGTGACGACAAAAGTCTGCTCTCTCAAGTTTTCGTCTATTCCTTCCACTATCATTATGGCACATTCACCTACCCCGAGTGAGACTACTCAGGAAACCTTATCCGATCAGTTTCGTCGCATGGATGAGACCCTTTCTGGCCTCGTTCTTCGCTTCAATACCATTATGACCGGCTTCGCTACTATGCAGTCACAGATTGATTCTTTACAGCCTCATGGTCCTGGTAAAGCTCCTGTTTTTCCTTCATTTAGGACTCCCCCTCCGTTTGGATTTCCATCTTCCTCTGCTAGTCAGCCTGGTGGTGGACCGATCATTCCAACTAACCCATCTCCTGGTTTCTTTTCACGTCCCCCACTTCCTGAGCCACACTTTGCTCGAGACTTTCGTGATAGGGTACAACTTGCTACCTATTCCGGTTCCTCTGACGGGAACTTATTAGAGAATTGGTTTGCTAAGCTTGACACATATTTTCAGATCTACCCTAAGACTGATCCTCAGAAGATCCAATTGGCTGCTTTACATTTAGATGGACGCGCCGCCACGTGGTGGCGAGTTTATAGAGCTGTGGTGGCGAGTTTATAGAGCTGATCCTGATCGGGAAGGGCTCCATTTATGGCATACTTTTCGACGTGACCTCCGTCATGCTATGATTGACCCTCATTGGCTCGACCGCCAACGTGATACATTCCGTAGTCTCACTCAAACCAGTGATCTTGCTTCTTATACAGATCAGTTTATGGAGCTTTCTTATCTTTTCATAGATCTACAGCCCACTGAGCTTATTTCTCGTTACATTGCTGGGCTTCGTGATGCTTTACGTTATGATGTTTCTTCCTTCCGTCTTCCCACACTTGTTGAGGCGATGTCTCTTGCCAGTACTTTACAGCATAAGTACTCTGACACTCTTCCTTCCCGCTTCTCCCGACCCCATCCTTCTGCTTCATCTTTTCCCGCTGCGTCCACCCCTACACCTGCCCCTTCTGTTCCAGCTCTCTCCATTGTCCCTTCGTCTCCTCGACCTCCGACTCCTCGACCTGCTTTTGACCGACGTTACACGTCTGCAGAGTTCGCTGACCTTCAGCAGCAGCGTCTTCGCTTTCGTTGTAAGAGTCCTCACCATTTTGCCCGTGATTGCCGTCAGCCTCTCCCTACTACTACTGCTGTTTTTTACCATGAGGGCACTACTCCAGATGATTCCGATATCTACATTCATATTTCTGATGAGCCTGACCTATCCTCTCAGCCTTCCACTAATTTACTTCCTGCTACTTGCCATGCTCAGCTTGCCTATGCTACTTGGACAAGGCGTCCTGGTCCTCGCTCCATTCGGTTACGTGTACATATTACAGGTCGTGAGTATATTGCTTTAGTTGATACTGGCAGCACTCATTCTTTTATTAGCAGTTATATCACTCGTCGGATACGTGCTTCACCTATTCCTGCTTCACAGCCTCTCACAGTTGAGGTTGCCAGTTCCCATTATTTTCCTAGTTCTCAGATGTTTCAGCGTTTACCATACCGCATTGGAGATTTTTCTGGACAGGCAGATCTTTACATTATTCCTATGGAGCGTTATGATCTTATCCTTGGTGCTGATTGGTTTGCATCTCTTGGAGCCGTTACACTGGACTTGACACAGCAGACATTGACATTTGTACTTGATGCAGTTACACACTCACTTGTTGGCATTGATTCTCAAGGAGACTTCCAGTTGGTTATCGAGAAGCAGTTTATGCGTAGCCTGCCAAAGGCTTGCGATGCAGCTCTTCTTTCCATTCAGAGTACATCAGTTGCTACTTCACTTTCACCATCCGTGGGTCCTCTTCCTCAGGTTGATGCTGCTTCGGATTTACAGGTTGTTACTGCGTGCCTTGCACCTATATGCCTTGATTCACAAATATCGTATTCAGTGGTCATTCCTGGTTTCATTGATATTGAGGCCGTATACCTTGGCGGTATTTCTACTATTGCTTTTGCGCATACTTCAGATTGCCCTCCTGGTTCGGTGGTTGGTGCAGTATCTTCTCCATTGGTCTCTATATCTCCATCTCTTGAGTCTGTTATGGCCGTTCCTGTTGATTTCTATGGGGTTCTTCATGGGTCCACGTTTGATGGTTCCCTCGCTATTGGTGATCAGGTTGTATCTTCTTTCGCTTTACTCCATGGATCTCTGCTTGAGGTTTGTGATCTGCCTCATGATATTTCTACGGTTTCTGATATGATTTATGCGCCTTTGGCCCTTACTGTTACACATTTTTCATCTGAGGATATTTGCCAGATGGTCACTATTACTTATCTAGGGTATTTATATGATGGGATCTTTCTAGATGAGTACACGGACATCCTTCCGTCTCCTGGTGTTTCTACATATAGGTTTGTTGCAGTCCATGCCGATGCTATGGATATATGGCATTCCTGGTTATTACATATAGCTTGGTTTTCATTAGGACCTGTTGATTGGTGCTGGTTTTTCCATATTACTAATCGCCTATGGTGCGGATATCTCTATGATTATGCATGTCGCTCTCTATCTGTTCCTTGGATTGTTGCTCATTGTCAGGCTTGGCATGTCCTGTTGGCTTGGGTTATTGCCTCCGTTCCAGCTACTGTTTGTTTGGGTGATCTTCAGGTTCCCTGTCATTTCAGGTTGCTCCATATCGCTTGGTCTCCGATGCTGAGTTGCCACTTTGTTCTGGTGTTCCGAGACCATCAGGGTACCTTGAGAGAATTCCTTCTCCTCTCTTGGATAGTTTTTGGGGATGTTGCCGCCATATACTTCAGTGTTGCTCATATGTGCTTTGATACTCATTCCTAGCTACACGTGGATATTGCTCCGATGCTTGCTACTGATGTTGCGGATCATGTTCCTCGTTCCAGTGCATTTCTTCTATTCCTCACTTGTGCGCCTGGTGTGTACTTTGGGATTACACTTGCGGCCAGTTCCGATGGGTCATCCGATTCTCCATCCGTTTTTGGTGTATCCTATGATGGATTGTTCTACCTTCTCGGGCTTTTTGGATACCTTGGTGCTCGAGAGCTTATTACTCGGGCCACTTCTCATTTATAGCATGTTCAGCAGCGTTATCAGATCTCAGTTGATCGTCACCGCCGCCATGTTGAGTTTCAACTTGGAGATATGGTTTATCTACGCCTACGGTTTGCACGTCATCATTTTGTCCAGGGCCATGCTTCTACTGAGAAGCTTGCACCACGTTATTATGGGCCTTATCGCATTTTGGAGGTTCTTAGTCCAGTTACATATCACTTATAGCTTCCTGATTCCACACGCGCCTGTGATGTATTCCATGTCAGTTTATTACGTGCTGCTATTGAGGATGACGCTCCTTGTGATGCTGAGTTTCCTACTGCTCCAGAGTTATTTCCATCTTTACCTGTTGCTATATTACAGGTTCGTCTATACCATAGTCGACGCCGCCGGCAAATTCAGTTTTTGGTCCAGTGGGATGGCCGTCCTATTGAGGAGGCCACATGGGAGCCTATTGATGTCTTCTTTCATACACCATCACTTGCGGATCAGGCTCGTGATCTTGCTGCACTTGTTGATTCCTCTACATCAGATGTTGCTCTAGTTGTTGATGCACCAGGGCTTGCTGCTACTTGATCCAGTTTCTTTTCGGCAGTTGGGTCTTTTTCTTTTGTGCCAGGGAGAGTTATGGACTCGGCTCATTACATTCGCCGCGTCCATTTACATTTACTTTACTTTATGCATAAGCAGGCCTTGGGCCCTTTTTTATTCATTAGTGACACTTAGACTATATGGTTGGCCTTTGGCCTTATTATTCATTATTAGGCCATTTGGACATATTACTGGAGAGTGGGGGCCTTCTTGGAGGGCGCACTATTTTCCCTCCCAGTTGGGCCCCAGCCACCGGAAGCTTCCTTTTAGGGCTTCCTCATGGCTATAAGTAGGGAAACTGTGTCATTTGTTATTCAACTGATGATATTGATCTCTCTCTTTAGTCTCCTTAATCTCTCTCTTTCCTGCTTTCTAGGGTTAAGTCTTGCTTATGTGCTGCTTTCATAGCTTAAGTCTTGCTTATGTGATGCTTTCATAGCTTAGCTTTAGATCAGCTGTGGCTTTATTCGTAACTTAGGCCCTTTGCCTTGAGCATGCATCGAGCCATCTCCATAATAGTGCGATTCTTTCTTTCGGCAACACCATTTTGTTGAGGTGTGTAAGGGGTTGTCATTTGATGATGGATACCTTTGCTTTGAAGATAAGTACCGAACGTATTCTTTATATATTCCCCTCCTCGGTCGGTACGTAAGATCTTCAAAGAGTGCCCAAACTGGTTTTCTATCATTGCAAGAAAATCCTTAAAGCGTTAAAAAACTTCAGATTTTGCCTTCATAGGATAAATCCATGTAAATCTTGAAAGGTCATCAATAAAAGTGACAAAGTACTTACACCTTCCAATGGATTCGGTCCTCATTGGACCACATACATCACTATGAACCAAATCAGATTTGCCATCAACTCTAATAGTTCCATCAATTGGAAAAGCTTGCCTTTGAAATTTTCCAAGTATGCATCCTTCGCATACATGTCCTTCGGGATGCTCAATATTAGGAATGTCTTCAACCATGTTGAATCTCTTCAAGATCTTCAAGCTAGCAAAGTTGAGATGTCCAAACCTAGCATGCCATAATTCAGCCAACTCCAAAGAATGTGAACTTGATGCAACAAGACAAAAAGATGATGAAGCTCTTCGCTCATAGGTATCCATAAGGAACAATCCACCACGTAATGTTCCCGAAACTGAAGATGAGCTGTTTTCTGCTGAAAAACCAGCAAGATTTGAAGTGGCAAAAATCTCGTCTTTAGGTGAGATGAGATTATTAGTGACAAAAGCATAATCATTATTGAAAAGATTATCCTCCTTTCCAAATTGTTGTTCCAAAGTAATGATGCGGTACTTGTATCATTAAAAATAGTGGCACTTACCCTTCTTCTTGGAGCCTTGATCTTGAGCTTCCTTAGATTTTGATCATCTTTGGAAGTTTTGAAAGAAGGCTTCCCTTTCCACTTGCCTTTGCCTTTGCCTTTTGCAAAGAAAGCTTGATCTTCTTGTTCACCAAAAATGATCCTTGTTTGCTCTTCTTGAAGAAGTAAGCCAACAAGTTCGTCAAAGGAGATTTGTTGTCCCCTAAGAGAAATGCTCAATGATGACACAAATGGAAGGTAAGAATTAGGAAGAGAGTTGAGAGTAATAGATACAAATTGTGAGTTCTCAATCACCTCATCAATACTAAGAAGCTCCTCTCGAAGATCCTTGATCTTCGTCAAGTGGTTTGTAAGCAAATCACCTTCTTGCATCTTCAAGATAGAAAGTTGATTTCAAAGATATACCACTTTTGCCACATTCTTTACTTGAAACATCTTTGCAAGAGTCTCCCAAGCACTTAAAAAGTGTTGAAAGAGGGCGCTAGACAGCCGACAAATAATCAGCAAAATGAGCAGCAAGTCGATGGAAAAATCCGTCGAGAATGGTGAGATAATAGGGGGCTGGGCAGCAACTACCAAGATCCACAATATGCTGAAAAAATAGGCTAGAAAGGGTGCTGAAGTAAGGCGCCGATCAGCCTCCAATCAATAGCCAAAACGGAGAACCGCTGAAAATGAGACGGTAGTAGGGCGCTGGACAGCCTCCAATCAATATAAAAAATGGACAGCAAATCGGTGACGAAAAGTGTCGAAAATGATGAGGTAGTAGGGCGTTGGGCGTCTTGCATGATCTAATACGAGGAAGGATAGATCTCTTCACTGATAATGCAATGACGGAATGTGCTTGTGCATCTCGTCGATCCCACTTCTTTTGCTCATCAGAAGACACCTCCGTAGATGAAGAAGTAGTTGTTCTAGATGGTGTAATAGGTGCCAAGGTAAGCGGCCTCTCTTCGTCACCATTAACTACTTCCCACAAACCTTTAGCCATTAGAAGGTTCTTTATCATGTAGCACCACAAAGAATAGTTTGTGCCATCCAGCCTATCTTCATTAAATAAAGAACCAATAGACTCCGATTCTTTACCCATAACAGAAAAATCAGCTTGTAGTAGATAGGAAATAGACTTTCCAAGACAAAATATACTCAAAGGGCAGCAACCTCAAAGCTAAATTATGAGCACAATAGATTGCAATACTCCACATGCAATTTGCTCAACAAGTAATGAAATAGGTGGCTGATTTCTACACAAAAAAACAGAATGCTCACAAATAGGTAGACTTCGAATGAAGCCAAAACCAAAACCAGAAATTTGTGGCTGAAAAGAGTGCACACTATGTGCATATAGAGTTGATGGTAGCGCCCTACTCCAAGCTCACCAACAGGGAAATTTCAGCAAGAAATGTGTCCAAAACACATGTATCTTCATTTAAGAAGTAAATCTGAAATTTTTAGCATGTAATTGAGTCAAGATCACATGCAATTGGTTTAAGCATGGGCACCCTACTGCTAGCTCTCAAATAGGTGAAGGTGCCCTGCAATTTCCTACAAAAAAGCTATAAGAAGATGAACAGATTCTTCTCCTGCAAAAATCAGCAGCTTGATGATTTTCTACAACCAAAAGGGGAAGAAGATAGCTTCCTATTGGGCGCCCTCCTGCAAGCAATATGATCACCTAAAGGCTCTGATACCATGTAGGAAATAGAAGCCAAAGGATTCAGAATCTTAACTATTCAATCACACAAAGCATTCTCAAAAGAAAGAGAGAGATGGCTAGAAATCCTCTTGTAGAAACTCGTGGACAGCCAAGGAGAATAGTCAGTATTGCTTACAAAAGTGTCTTATACAAATGGGATGCACACATATATAACTTCATGACTATTGGCTATCCAACTACTTGACTATTGGCTTTCCAACTACTTGACTATTGACTATCCAACTTTCTATAAGTTACATAGAAAGAATAAGGTACCTCCAATATGTCAAGTTGGGGTACTTAATGTCACAATTAGGCCTAGTGGACCCATGAGTCCCTACCAAGTTAATTTCATACTAACTTAGCTAACTCTAAGTTTAGTAGGCCTAATATAATAAATGACCATGCTTACACAACTCTCGACCTTTTGGGTCAAAGTAACCTATGGTAATGTAAGCGATTCCATTTACATTCCAACACCCTCCTTAAATGGAGCCGCATGAAGTGTAGGCAGGTGTGATATCAAAAAAAACCTCAAGCGCTATGGCATTAGCGATGATCCAACGCATTTATTCCTATAGTAGGCCGCAGCATACTACTGCAATGAATGAATTGATAAAACCGGATGGCGAAGGTGAAGAGATAGTCGTGGATGAACCTTTAAGTACATCTGCCCATGATTGGACAGTCGTATGGTGCTGTTCCACCTGATTTTCGAGCTGCTGAATCTTTTCTGAAGTAGCGATTTGGAAAGAAGTTTCACTTTTGATAATTGTAACTTCCTTCTTGAGTGCTTCAATGGAAGTGTCTAGCTTCTGAAGGTGCGATTGCACAACGAGAAGTAGAGAATCATGGGAAGCAAGTTTCTCTCTGTGATTGTTAAGATATTCAAATAGCCGGAGTTGATCCTCACGAAGAAGACGGACTAAGGTATATGTGGGGAGAGAAGCAGGCGTTTCTGGGGTGTCTGGAGTCAGGAGAATAGCTACAGTAGTTTCATTGTTAGGAATAGGGTTCGATGGAGAGATAGGAATTGCAACGGGCCTAGAAGTAGAAGGAAAAGTTGGATCTGGTTGTGAGGCTGAGGCAATGATGGAAACAGGGATTGCAATAGGCAAAGGTACGGCTCGTGACTCAGATGTTGAGGCATCATTGGCAACAGAAGGAAGGGAACGAGTCCCCTTTTGGCGAGGCATTATCAAATAGCGTTGATGACCACTTACGTTCTTTGCAGGATTCGTAGGCAGGTCTGGGCAGATCCGTAGGCTGCAGGTGCGTTCTGTAGGCTGCAGGTGAGTAGACTCCTGTAGGCAAGGCTGAGCAGATTGCAAAACCGTTGCAAATCAGAAGGACGCGTCCATACAAGTCAGCAAAGCGATCAGCAGCATCGGCGAGATGTCTTGCCTCTGAGAGTGAGCGATGGAGACTGATGGGCCGTTGGAGCTGTGATGATGGAGCTAGCCCATCGCTGAGATCCCTACTGGATCTCAGCCGGCGCTAGAAGACTTAACGGAGGATCGCGATCAGCAGTAGATAGGCGCTAGGCGAGAGAGAGAGAGAGAGAGAGAGAAGTGAAGGTATTGGCGAACGAAGGGGTGAGAGTGGTGTAAAATCTAGTAAAATGGAAGAGAGAAAGAAAGCTTTATTAACGTCTTTTCCATGCCGAAAGGCGTATAAGACGAGCAAGTACATTAGATAAGATGGAAACAAGATGGATCAGTGCCGTCAAAAACAAACTAACTAAAACCAAACTAACTAGGAAGAGAGTGATATAACTAGGATTATATGGTACGTCTACCATTTACATGCTCAACTGGACATCTCTTCATTTCTCTAATTCAAACTCTATCTCAGAATTAAGAGTCTCATTAACTGTAGGCTTACGATCCACAAATCTGATAATGTTGTCACGATAGATAAGTCGTTTGCCAGTTGATAGAGCTTCTTGTCTTGCTTTCGCGCCGGTGAGACACTGACGTGAAGCGGATGACAAGAGTATCTGGGTCCTCCTTAGGTCGCCAGGCAGTTTCCATACCTTTGCTATGGTGCTGAAGATTTCCTTCCAAAAACTTTTCAGCTTTTTCAACAGCATTTTGGGAGTTCGGGATACCTCTAACACGGACATTGAGAGCTTTGTGTTCTCGCAGACGGCCCTCGTTGAACGTGGCTGAGATAAACGAAGGTGATGGCAAAAGTGGAGAGATAGTTGTAGATGAACCTTTAAGTACATCTGCCCATGATTGGACAGCCGTATGGTGCTGTTCCACCTGATTTTAGAGCTGCTGAATCTTTTTTGAAGTAGCGATTTGGGAAGAATTTTCACTTTTGATAACTGCAACTTCCTTCTTGAGTGCCTCAATGGAAGTGTCTAGCTTCTGAAGGTGCAATTGCACAACGAGAAGTAGAGAATCATGGGAAGCAAGTTTCTCTCTATGATTGTTAGGTATTCAAATAGACGGAGTTGATCTTCACAAAGAAGACGGACTAAGGTATATGTGGGGAGAGAAGCAGGTGCTTCTGGAGTGTCTGGAGTGTTTGGAGTCAAGGGAATAGCTACAGTAGTTTCATTGTTGGTAATAGGATTTGATGGAGAGATAGGAATTGCAACGGGCATAGAAGTAGAAGGGGAAGACACATTTATTCTTTGAACTATCCACTCTAAGGTGAAAAAGATGATTATTATAAGATATACATAAGAAACAAAAGAAAACATACAGGATTTGTTCATTATATTTCTTTCCAAGTCAAAAACAAGAATATATATTAATAGTAACATATACACACCTTGGCAAGAAGGAATATCAACCACTTCATGAGTCTCTTCTTCAAAAAGTCCAATGGATGGATTATGTGATGTACCTCTCACTGCCAACTTTGCCCTACATCTCCAACCCCTCTGATCAAACATTCACCTTTATGAGACTTATGATTGCTGAAAGAGAAAAGTTAAAATTCAAACGCATATTCTCATTCCGAAACAAACTTAAGCAAAAAAGAGCAAATCACAAAAAGATATAATGGTTTATGTATTGATCGTAGAACGAGATAACACTATAATGTGATTCTTCATTTGCCTTACACATGGAATAATACCTTCTCTTTTATAATGTTAGGCTGGATATCTTGTTTACAATCTTCAAGGCTTTCCAGATTAGATTTTTTAGCCTTTCAGACTTTTAAGCTAGTGGGATTCTGTTACGAGCTCGTAACCAGTGCCGAACCCTAGAGAACACAGATAGGTCAGATACCACAGTCAGGGTTGTGTCCAGCGTACATGACCAACAGGGCAAGACAGTGTGAGTAGTGTGCCCCAGCACGGTCCATAGCCATGGCGGGCCTAACACAGCCTAGGGACCCTGTCAGCAGGATAGGGCCCCCAGTTGGGTCCCAACGTGCAGTTGGCCACGTCAGTGCCACGTGGCCGACACTTGGCAGTAGCATGCTACCAGTCCTCACACTGGGCTAGGAGGGGCTTACTCTATACCAGGGAGTAGGCAAGGTTGGGTGAATCAGTTAGCGTTTGCCCTACTGTGGTGTTAGGATCTATTACACTGGTATCAGAGCCATCTCCATCCTAGGGAAGTTAGTTTTCAGCAGTGGAGAAAGTAGCTAGATTGCTCAGAACTTCTTCAAGTTTTCGGAAATCTACAAAGCAGGGTCAGCCCTGGAAAATCAGGAGGATACTCAGAAAAGCGTGGTGAAAACTTCTGTTTTCTACCAAGGATTTGAGGCAAAATAGAGGTGCAGGTCCAGCGCTGCTAGATCAGGCTTCAATCCTGATTTTCGAGTCAAATTCTAGCAAGTTCTCAACGTTTCCAGAGCAGAAAGGTTGGCATAGGTTCAGCGCTCCCAGAGCTGAGGAAAAATCAGAATTTGGAACACTTTTTTGGGCCCCAAATCAGAAGAAATTGGGCTAGTTAGGTTGCTTCCCAGCCAGCGAGGGTAGGAACTAGTTTGTTCCGGATTTTTCTTGCACCCTTTCTAGATTTTACTCGACTTTTGGGAAATTTCAGGGCTGCCACAGATCATCGAGCAGGGTACCATCACCAATTCCAGGATTTGCAAGTGGATTTGGGCTTTGAATCTGGTTTTTTGGTACCAATACTGGAGCTGTCAGATCAGCGAGGGGGGATAGCAAAAAAATTTCAGAATCACAGGTCTGGAAGCAGCTGAAGAAGAGTTGAAAGGGCTTTTCTTGATTCTCTCTGTGGAAGTACAGTTCTCAGAAAGAGCTAAGTTTTCTTTCCCTCCTTGTACAGTTGTAAATTAGTCGTTTAGACTTTTTTTTTTTCCTTCAGAAGTTAAGGTAGCTCTCTTTCAGTTCCGAAGATGACCACTCCTCAGGGAGCTGATCAACCCCCGGAGAGAGGCTTCGACAAACTTGAAACAGAAGCCTTGGCTTACAGAAAAGGGAAGGAACCCATGGAAGTAGAAGAACAGGAACAGTTCGCCGAAGAACTCGACGAACTGGTTACCAAGGAGCAGTTCCTCCAATTGGTAACAGAAGTGGATGAACTGAAGTTGGCATTAGCCAATTTCAAGTCCAGTGTGGACGACTCGTTCGCTGAACTCAAAAACTTGATTTTGAGTTCCGCGAAAGGAACCCTTCCCTCCACTTCTCAGTTGTCCCCTTCTCCACTTCCATCAGTTTCAGGTGAGACTTTGCGGTCTCATCCCAGTGTCTTTAAAGATTTAAAGCCTCCTACTTTTATTGGGGAAGAGAAGGATAGAAATGCAGACATTCTACAAACCTTCCTCAGCAAATTGAAGAACATTCATGCTCTTAAACAGACCCCTGACCATTTGCAAGCTATTGAGGCCAGTCTTTCCTTAGGGCCTATGGCCTATAAGTAGTGGTTAAATCTCCAGGAGACTGGGCAAACTCCCCAGTCATGGAAAGCTTTTGAAGAAGCTTTCCTAAGAGAATTTCTACCAGAGAATGAACTTGATAGAGCCTGGAAAGCCTGGGAAAGAACAGTAATGGACAAGTCCCTCATCCAATATATCTCGCAGTATCGAGAAGCAATTTTAAAGATTAAAAATATGGATGACTATCAGAAAATCGGGGGATTTGTCTGTGGCCTCAAAGATGAATATAAAGTAGAGGTCCAAAGAAACTCGCCTACTATCCTTGAGCAAGCTCTCAGATATGCTCAAATCTATGATGATTCAGTGGGTAGGAAGAGGGCGAGACAACAGCCACTTTCTGAGCAGCCTTCTCATAAAGACTTTCAATTTAAAAAGAAATTTTTAAAAAGAAAGAAAGAAGATAAATTTAAAGGTGAAGCTCCTCAGAAAAGCCCTTCACTCATACAGCCCTTAAAACCAGATGATTTTGAGAAAGCCAAACAAGAACGTTTGTGCTTTGTGTGTATGGGCAAGGGACACACAGTCAGACAGTGTCCCAAGGGGTCTTTTACTAAAAAAGATAAAAAAGATGAAAAACAAGTTCATCTTGTTCAGACTGTATGTTTCCCCAGTGACTCGGCAGCTTCCGAGATCAAAGTGTATCATGAAGATCATGAACATTGTTGCCAGCTGACATCTGCAATGCTAGCGAGACCCTTCAGTTTTGGGCCGCATGACCTAGTACGTATGCATGGGAAAGTTGGTAACCAGTCAGTAAGAGTCATGGTTGATGATGGGGCAACCCATAATTTCATCAACCACACCCTGGTTAAAAAGCTTAAACTACCAGAAGTACCTAGTCAGCATAGGTACATAGTTTCATTAGCTAAGGGTGAAGATAAAAAAATATGGGAAACTATGGTAAGTAAGTTAAATCTTGGTATTCAGGGGTACCAAGATGAAATAAACTTTCAGATAATGCACCTGGATCGAACAGACATTGTTCTCGGGAGAGATTGGCTCTACAGTTTAGGACCTTCCCTCCACAGAAACTATCAGGAGAACACCCTCAGCTTTCAGCATAAAGGCCGAGAGATCCAGTTGCATGGGGAGCATGATGTTCCCAACAGCCCTATGGTCTGCAGTTCAGAGCTCTGTCAGCTAATCGGAGACGAAGACCATCAGGTATTCTTATGTGACTTTCAGTTTATTTCTGAAGTTTCTATTTCCAGTTCTATTCAGCAGAAAATCAGTAAATTGGAAACTTTATTGTCTAAATTTAAAGATGTTTTTCCTAAAAATTTGCCACATGGTTTACCACCTAGCAGAGAGGTAGATCATGTAATAAACCTAGTACCAGGTACAGCACCCGTTTCTAAACCTCCGTATCGGGTCAGCCGAACAGAGGATGAAGAAATAACTAGGCAGTTAACAGACTATCTTGGGAAAGGCCAAATTCAGACCAGTAGTTCACCATGGACCTCACCAGTCCTATTGGTGAAAAAGAAAGAGGGGTCTATGCGTCTTTGCGTAGATTACAGAGCCCTCAATAAAGTCATCGTTAAGAATAAATACCCTATGCCTCGGGCAGACGAGTTGTTTGATCAACTCGACGGGGCTAAGTTTTTCGGTAAAATAGACCTTAGATCGGGATATCATCAAGTTCGTATAAAATCGGAAGATGTCTCGAAAACAGCTTTTAGGACTCGTCACGGTCATTATGAGTTTAAGGTGATGCCATTTGGGCTCACAAATGCTCCAGCTACCTTTATGACCTTGATGAACAGTGTCCTCAGACCATACTTAGGTAAGTTTGTAGTCGTATTTTTAGACGACATCCTCGTTTACAGCAAAACGAGGAAGGAGCATCTAAAACACCTCAGAAAGGTGTTTCGACTGCTTAGAAAGCATAAGCTCTATGCTAAACAATCCAAGTGTGAATTCTTCGTTGAAGAAGTAGCATATTTGGGTCACATTATCTCTTCAGATGGGACTAAGATGGACCCAAATAAGGTTAAAGCCATACTCAGTTGGCTGCGACCTCAGAATATTTTGGAACTTCAAATCTTTCTTGGTCTGGCGGGATATTACAGACGATTTGTCAAGGAATATGCTCAGATAGCAGTCCCTATGACAAATCTCCTTAAGGGGAAGGGAAAGGAGTTCATTTGGGAGTCCGCACAGCAGGAGAGCTTTGATGCTCTCAAAACAGCCTTAGCTACAGCACCAGTTTTAAAAGTCGTCGACCCCAATCAGCCATTTGTGGTCGAAACATATGCTAGCGACTTTGCAGCAGGTGCTGTACTAACTCAGGGCGGACGACCAGTTGCGTTCGAGAGTAAAAAACTCGAGCCAACTCAGACTAGGTACAGTGCCTATGAAAAGGAACTCTTTTCTATAGTCCATGCCCATAAGACTTGGAGGCATTATTTGTATGGTGCCAACTTTGAGGTCCTGAGACCATTAGAGTCTCAGATACCTTTGCAATCAACCTGAGCTTAGAGGTCGGAAAGCTCGTTGGGCAGAGTTGATGCAAGAGTTTGACATGTCTATCAGATATAGACGTGGAAAATTCAATACAATAGCAGATGCCCTTAGCAGAATGCCTATGATAAACGAACTGAGTTTTACTCAAATTCGTAATGAGTTACTCGAGTCCTTGAGAGGGAAATGCTAGCATGATGCATTCTTCTCTACTATCTGGAACTCAGTCCAGAGCAGACAGTTACAGACTCCAGAACCGGTTCCTGGGGCTGGTGCCAGTTCATCCAAGAATACGGCAACTTCCGTTGAGGATGATGATGAGTCCGAGTATACGTCGTCAGATGACGTTGAGGATTCTGAGCCTGTATTACCCAAGCAAACCCCAATGGTTGAGGGTCAGTTGACTCAAGGATTCAAATGGAAACAGTATTCCATTCAGGATGAGTACTTGCTCTATAGAGATAGAGTATGTGTCCCCAATTCAGAGGATTATAGGCAGCAGGTCCTATATGAATGTCATGACAATCCTAGTCGGGACACCCAGGCATACAGAAGACCTATGAGCTTCTTCATAGGGAATTTTTCTGGCCTAGTATGAAAAAGGACGTCCACCAGTATGTAACCAGTTGCCAGAAATGTCAAGTAAATAAAGCAGAGCGTTTAAAGGCAGGAGGGTTGTTGCATCCCTTAGAAATACCAGCTGGTAAATGGGAGAGTATCTCCATGGATTTTATAGTAGGCCTGCCTAAAACCCAAAAGGGTAATGACGCTATATGGGTCACAGTTGACCGTCTGACCAAAATGGCTCATTTCATTCCGACCAAAACAACCGTTAGAGCTCCAGAGTTAGCGAGGTTGTTTGTAGACAGGCTATTTAAATTGTACGGTCTACCTTCCGGCATAGTCAGCGACCGGGACAGTAAGTTTACTGGAAATTTTTGGAGGGCAGTATTCCATCATCTCCATACTAAACTTAATATGAGTACCATCGACCATCCACAGACGGACGGTCAAACAGAAAGGGTAAATCAAGTGCTGGAGGATATGCTTCGTGCATACATCAACAAGAAGCAGACTAATTGGGAGGAGTATCTCTCGATATTAGAGTTTGCTTACAACAGTACCAAACATTCAGCTACGGGATACAATCCATTTATGCTGATGTACGGTTTTCAGCCACGCTCACCCACAGCTGTAGGGTTTAAACAAGAAAAAGTTGAAGCAGCCAGAAACTTTTTAGAGGACCTAAACTAGATGATAGAACATGCTAAGCGTAGCATTAGACAGTCCCAGGATCGAGCCAGGCATTATGCAGATCCACACAGACGGGATGTGCATTTCTCCACTGGTGAGAAAGTCTACTTGAGAGTCCCAGTTGACTCTAAAACCCTCAAATCAGGAGTGTGTGCTAAGTTGTCTCCAAGGTATTGTGGCCCCTTTACCATCAGTAGGAGACTAGGCGAGGTCACCTATGAACTAGAACTCCCACACAGCAGTAAGGTTTTTCCAGTCTTTCATGTAAGTCAGTTACGAAAAGCCTTAACCAGATCAGACAATCTGGTAGGGGACAATGTTCTAGTTCTCCCATTGGATCCTCAACAACGTCCACATGAACCAGAGGAGATTCTTGATAGTAGAGAGACGCAGACTCGTCATACTCTATACCGAGAATATCTGGTTAAGTGGAATGATCAGCCTGTTGAGAATGCCACTTGGGAAAGAGGCAGCGTCCTTCGCAAGATTTTTCCAAACTTTGTCTTAGAGGACCAAGACGGTTCTTAAGGGGGGGGGAGTGTTACGAGCTCGTAACCAGTGCCGAACCCTAGAGAACACAGATAGGTCAGATACCACAGTCAGGGTCGTGTCCAGCGTACATGACCAACAGGGCAAGACAGTGTGAGTAGTGTGCCCCAGCACGGTCCATAGCCATGGCGGGCCTAACACAGCCTAGGGACCCTGTCAGCAGGATAGGGCCCCCAGTTGGGTCCCGACGTGCAGTCGGCCACGTCAGTGCCACGTGGCCGACACTTGGCAGTAGCATGCTACCAGTCCTCACACTGGGCTAGGAGGGGCTTAATCTATATCAGGGAGTAGGCAAGGTTGGGTGGATCAGTTAGTGTTTGCCCTACTGTGGTGTTAGGATCTATTACAGATTCTTAGGGCATGTTGTAGCTTGTTTTAACAAATTGAAAATTAACAAACAAGATAATTTGTACTTGTTAGAAGCAAACTATCATAGAAGAAGAATAACTTCATCAAGAAGCAACAAGCAAATTCTCAATCCTATTTTCATACCAAAATTTCTACACATAACACGAGGCACAAAAGAACCTTCCAATATTTAATCGATTATTGGGAGAGTAAGAACGTCTAAGCATTCTAAGTGAATGAATCTAATTATGTCATGCTCACACTCAAAATAGGACATAAAAGATATATGATCACCAAAGGTGAGATCAAAATTGTGCAATGTTCACAACACTACAATAGAGTGTAGTCTAGTGTGTCCTTTGGTAAGTTATATATCCAATCACTTGACAGCCACATGACGAAGCTCATAAAGGAAGTGCTCGTGTTGCCATCAACTAGTGGTTGAGTTTTTTAACATGTAGAAGGTACAAAGAAATATGTGGCCCAATAACTTCACATTCTCCAACTCATAGTCAGATTATCTCCAAACTTAGTTCTAACTAATTGTTGTGTCAAAAATGTGAATAATGTGTCTTCTTACATGGGCATCCAATGCTTGTGTGGAACCATAGTTAAGAATATAATATTAGATCATTAGGTTCGAATGTTGTAAATATTTGAAAACTAGGTTACAATAGTTTCTTGGCTTAGTATAGCTTCTTGGAACAAACCTACAAGTAGCCACCCAACCCCAACCAAGAAACCAAGTACCCCTAAATGTACCCCTCACTTCGTAGCTTTTAATTATTAGTTCAGGGAACTTCTTTGAAGGAGAGCTCAAGGAACTAGAACCCTAGGCAGGAGAGCTAGCAAAGCAATTCATTGTCGAATATTCTTGATATATTGAATGGAGATTGATAATTGATTGACAATTTCTCGTTTCTTCAATAATTGCAATATTATCTATGATTGAGATCGTAACTTGGTGAGATAGCAATCACAAGCTAGCATAATAGCGCATTCAAAGGCATTAAAACAAATTCTTGTTGATTCTAGAACACATACAAAGAAGAAAGATGACGCTACAATTTCTAGCATATGTTTGCATATTCTAGGGAGTGATAGGCCTCGGTAGCTCCAATTGTATAGGGGTATGGTATGTTTAGGTATCATGAACAATCAAAATGGGAGATTTATATGATCATCGACATTACGACTATGATATTACCCAATACAAAAAACTTCAAAAGATACATGCAATCTTCAACTTTATGGAGTTCACCCAAAATAAAAGAATGATTATTAGATGTGGGAGGATACACCCAATATAGCAAAGAACACGTGCATCTTCAACTTTACAAAGTCCATCAAAAATAATTGAGCATCTATTGTAGGCCCAAATAAACAAAAACTACACAATTGCGAACTCAAAATCAACATTTCTTATCTACAATGTCATTTTCCTTGAGTGGACAGTTATGAACTAGTGGTTCCATAGAATGCATGGAATACAAGCACTATAATCATTTGTTGGCCACACTTTTAATTCATGTGCAAGCCTAAGCCTTTTTAATGCATTTACATTTGGGACTAGAAAGGCCCTAGCCAAGGGCCCAACTATGACTATCTGGTATTGCAATAGGGGTCCTACTAGAACAACGCAGAATTCTGACCTTCCTATGATCCTATATTGGATAAGCTTAGGCTAAGTGTCTAGAAGCTTCTAGTTTAGAGTTCTTATTGGGTATAAGTAGGGCATAAAGACATTCATTTCTCAGTTTGTCATTTGGTATTGCTTGGGCTCTTCATGGGAGACCCTTCATTATTGCTTGTAGGGCTTTAGCCATTGATTATATTTGTCGCTATCTACCATTCTTCTTGGGAGATTGTTAGGTTGCTCCATGTATTGTTGATTTATGCTTCATTGATGCTAAAATTTGTGCTTCAAATACTTGATATTAGATCACTTTTTTAAGCAATCAAAAAGGCACTAATTTCTTCTATTTTTTCGTTCTTCTTCTCCCTTCTTGCTCTCTCTCTAGCAATCTCTCTCTAGACCCAAACAGACATCTACCATAACTTTTTTGTTTGTCGTCGGAATCAAGATCTATCAATTTCATTGCGTTCATACCAACATTGCGCCCATGGAGTAGTGATTTATATTGCTAGCCATTTTCTGGAAACTTGAACTCATCTTTTTCATCCCTTTTAGTGACAAAATTTGAAAATAATCATATGTATAAGGCGCTAGGCTGAGGCCAAACTATTGATCCAAGTTTCATGTCAAACGAAGCTCTACATCAAAAGATCTTGCATAGTTAATTTTTTTTATCACCAAAGGTATTTTTTCCTTCTTCAACGTTTGGTTACACCTTCACTACTTAATGTTGATCTTCCACCCACTAGTGTGTTTGTCTATACATTTAGCAAAATTGGGGGTGATGACGAGAGTCCCTCCAAGTATTTGTCTAAGTGTCTATACCTCTCATTATTAGTGCTTGAAGAGTCATTATGTCTGGTTCTTTGTTGATGAGCAATTTTGAGTAATGCTTTCCAAAGTTCATAGATCAACTTGTGGAGAAGTTGAGGTCGGTGCTTTATCAGTATGAGTCTTAGCATCACCTATAGGATAGCGATCGGATATTTGCTAGAGCTTCCAGCAGTAGGAGCGGTTGTACAAGACCTATATACAACAAAGACTCTAGTTGCTAGCAATACTCTGATAAAACAACATCATCATTCTTCTTTTTAAATGCCACTAAATGATCAGCTATTTATACTAATGAGGAATGTCGTGTAGGCTTATCCAATTAGGGTAGCTAATTAGGTCATAGGTCGCAATTGGCACTTAGCCACAATGAGATGTCACTTATCCAGTTAGCCAAATTAATTATCTGGTAACAAACGGTAACATGATCCAGTTAGCCTTCGATAATTCAAACTGTCGAAGCCACCTGTTCGATTCTCGTGTATTTTTGCAGACTGTGTAAAAGCATGAGTAAGACTGCAAAGCTGGATAAATGAATGGATGTAGATTAACTATAGGATTATAGGAGAATAATCCAAAATCCCTCTTAATTTGAATCCATGAATGCCTTGACCTTCAAACTTAGTTCCACACAAGATCTCTTGTGTTCATCCAAGCTTAGCACCTTGGTAAAAATATTGGTTGTCATGTCTTGCGTTTGAGAGTATTGCAAGCTTACCTCTTTGTCAAGAACTTTGCTTCTGACATTGATTTCAATGTGCTTACTTCTGGAATAAAACCTACGGTCTTCGTAGCTTGAGAGGCTGTGATATACTTTGATTCGGTAGATGATAGAGCTATCGAAGTTTGCTTGCGATTGTTCCATGAGATTGGACGGTTGTTGAGGGAGAATGTAAATCTAGATGTGGATCTACGAGTGTCTACATCTCCTACCCAACTTGCAACCGAATAACCACTGAGAATATTGAGCTTGTTGTTGTCGACTGCTCCATAACAAATGCATAGGTCCATAGTAGCTCGAATGTATCTCATAACTCTAATAAGAGCCTTCCAATGCATAATGCCAGGATTAGCCATAAACTGATTAAGGAACTGACAGCAAAAGCTATGTCTCGTTTGGTGTAGATCATTGCGTACATAGGAGAACCTATTATCAAATGATAAGGGTACTCACGCATCTGCTCCTTGTCGGCTATCGTTTGAGGACACTGGTCCTTCGACAATTTCAGTCCTGGGTCCATTGGTGAGTGAGCTAGCTTGCAATTTGAGTCCTGGGGCCATTGGTGAGTGAGCTAGCTTTCAATTCATCAGATTATATCTGATTAGCAAATTGTAGAGGTATCTCTACTGCGTAATGCAAAGCAGCTTCTGCTGTCTATCTTTTTGGATTTAAATACCTAGACAATAATGAGCTTCGCTCAGATCTATCATGTCCAATTCTGAGGACAGCATTCGTTTCACATCTTTTATCAATTCGACCCGGTCACTGAAAAGCAGTGTCATCTACATACAAAGTGATGATAATAAAAGAATGCTCCACTGACTTGAAGTAGACATTCGAATCTGATGTGCTTGGATTATAGCCGAGATCAAT
Source organism: Diphasiastrum complanatum (assembly GCA_029204225.1). Classification (NCBI taxonomy): domain Eukaryota; kingdom Viridiplantae; phylum Streptophyta; class Lycopodiopsida; order Lycopodiales; family Lycopodiaceae; genus Diphasiastrum; species Diphasiastrum complanatum. Next base: position 44,473,549 of record CM055101.1, on the reverse strand, counting down.
TAGGAAATATTGATCCTCTGAAACCGAGCTCTAGCAGATTGCTTCAAGCCATACAATGCTCTATGGAGTTTACATACATGAGTCTCCTTGCCTTTGATGATGTAACCTTCGAGCTGGATCATGTAGATATCTTCTTCAATAACTCAATTCAAATAGGCTATCAGTACATCCATCAGATGTATGTCCAAATCGGCTACATCAGCATACGATAGTAGAAGTCTGATTGAAGAATGTTTAACTACCAAACTGAAAGTCTCGGAATAGTTGACGTTCTATATCTACAAAAATCCTCTCGCGACAAGTCGAGCTTTTCTTTGATCAATGCTTCCATCCGCTTTGTATTTGATTTTGAATATCCATTTGCAATCAACTACATTTGTGTTGGCAGGAAATTCGACAATAGTCCAAGTCTGGTTCTTGATGAGCGATGTGTTAGAAATAAATGACTATGCTAAAGTTAATCCATAGGTTACTTTGACCCAAAAGGTCGAGATTTGTGTAACCATGGGTATTTAGTTATTTAGGCCATCTTAAGTTTGTCTTAAGTTCAATTGGACCCAATTTTGGTCATGTACTGACTCGTGGGTCCTTAGGGGTCTAATTTTGTTTAGGGGCCCTATCTTGACTTTTGGGGGTGCCCTACATTTAGTAAGTGCTTAACCTTAGGGTTTAGTGGCATTTGGCCACATCCAGGTAGAGTACTTAGATGCTCATTGTGTATTCCATTTTTACAGTTTGGCTAAGCATTGCTCTTCATTGCTCTTGTTGATGTTTTCTCTCTCTCTCTCTCTCTCTCTCTCTCTCTCTCTCTCTCTCTCTCTCTCTCTCTCTCTCTCTCTCTCTCTTAGAGTTGGGCGCCCAACCTCTCTCTCTTGTTTTCTGTGGAGATTGATTGATAACTAGATCTTGGTGTTGACTCTTGCTTTCCTACATGGTAACAGAGCTACCGGATCTACAGCAAGCTTGTTTGTTGGCGCCCTACCAGAAGAGGAGCTTCTCTGCTTTTTGTTGTGAAATTTCAGCATCTTGCTGATCTTTTCAAGTGGAGTTTAAATCAGCTTTTTTGTCTCTTTTCAGGTTGAAGGACGGCGGCCATCAGAGATCTTGGAGGAGCAATTTTTGGCACCCAAAAATCAGAATCTCAAATCTGATTTTTATGCAACCAGTTTTCAGCAAGCTTTGTTTGGAGGAGGGCGCCCTAAAATCTGCTACTGATTTTTGGTTGTCGTGTCTCCTTATCTTGCTGGTTTTGTTTTCAGGTTTGCATTTGTGTAGGAGGGCGCCCAAAATTCAGCAAACCCTATTCAGGGTTAGGTCAACTTGTGGCTGGAAATTTGCAGATTCTCAGCAAGCAGTAGGGCGCTTTCAACAGCCCTATTGGAGTGTGTGTTGATCACACTATTTGGCTTCCTAATTGGGTTTCAGTGCAGGCTTCAATCGAAGCTAACCTAATTTTCAAGAAGCTGCTTTTTTTGTGCAGAAAGACAACCATCTATCCATTATCTTTTGGGCACTTTGGTTGCAGATTGAAAGACATCTTGTGCTCCTACTTTCAGCTCTTTGTTTGGTGCAAATTTTTGAGTAAATTTGGTTGTGGAAAGGCTCTCTTTCCTATCTACTACAAGCTGAAATTTTGTTGGAGGTAATGGCTAAAAAATCGGAAGCTATTGGTTCTTTGTTTAGTGAAGATCGGTTGGATGGCACGAACTACTTGTGGAGTTACATGATGAAGAATCTTCTCATAGCGAAAGGGCTGTGGGATTTGGTCAATGGTGATGAGGAAAGGCCTCCGTCTTTGGCACCTCCTACACCTCGTGGATCATCATCTTCTACATTTTCGGAAGAACAAAAGAAGTGGGATAGAAGGGATGCACAAGCACATTCTATGGTTGCTCTTGCTGTGAAAAGATCTATCTTACCTCATATTAGGTCTTGTAAGACATCTTAAAGTGCGTGGGATACACTTTATACTATGTATAGAGTCAAAAATCCAGCAAGAGTGGTGTATCTTAGAAATCAGCTTTCTTTGTTGAAGATGCAAGAAGGGGATCAAGTGACCAATCACTTGACGAAGATCAAGGATCTTCGTGAGGAGCTTCTCAATATTGATGAGATAATTGAGGATGCTCAATTTGTTTCCATTACTCTCAGCTCATTACCTTCATCTTATCTTCCATTTGTTTCATCTTTGAGTATCTCTCTTAGGGGACAACAACTCTCCTTTGATGAACTTGTTGGGCTGCTTCTTCAAGAGAAGCAAACGAGGCAAAACTTTGCGAGTGACACTCAACCAGATCAAGCTTTCTTCACGAAAGGCAAGGGCAAAGGCAAGTCAAAAGGAAAGGAGAAGCCTCCTTCCAAGGATGAGCAAAAGCCCGTTGGAGGTCAAAATGTCAACACTCAAAAGAAGAAAGCGAAGTGCCATTATTGCAAAAGGTATGGCACTTCATCATCAAGGATTGTAAGAAGAAGCTTGCGAAAGAGGAGAGTAAAGGAATTGATACTAGTGCTTCACTTGCTACTTGGAGCAAGAGCTTGAAGCTAGTGGTGATCTCTTCAACCAGGACTATGCTTTTGTGTCTAATATTGCTTCTACTAGTACTACTACATCTATGAGGAATTCAGATTCTGTTTTGCAAGTTGCTGATTTTCAGCAAAAAATCGGTGCTACTCGTCATATGACTTCTAGCAAAGAAGCATTCACTAAATTAGTGAAAGTGCGAAATGGAAGTAAGGTACAATGTGCGGATGATGCATCTTATTCTATTCATGGAATTGGAATTGTAGCCATCATTTTGCCTAATGGTGAAGAAAAGTACATTAAGAATGTGCTTTATGTTCCGGGAATCAAGAAGAATCTTCTTTCGGTTTCAACTATGTTGAAGCAAGGACTAGTTGCTGAGTTCAAAGAAGATAAATGTCTTGTCAAGGATCCTAAAAGATCACTCTTGATTATTGTTTCGGGAACGATGCATGCTGGCTTATTCATTATGGATACCTATGAGCGACGAATTCCCTCTACATGTCTTGTTGCTTCTGCATCACAATCATTGGAGTCGGCTGAATTGTGGCATCTCAACTTTGCAAGTTTGAAAAAGCTGAAGACATTTAATATGGTAGAAGACATTCCTACTATTGAGCAGCCGGAAGGGCATGTATGCGAGGGGTGCATACTTGGAAAGTTTCAAAGAAAACCTTTTCCAATTGATTGAACTATAAGGGTTCTTGATAAATTTGATTTGGTTCATAGTGATGTTTGTGGTCCAATGAGGACCGAATCCATTGGAAAGTGCATCTATTTTGTGACTTTTATTGATGACTTTTCCCGTTTTACATGGATCTATCCTATGAAGGCTAAATCGGAAGTTTTTCAACGTTTCAAAGATTTTCTAGCAATGGTGGAAAATCAGTTTGGGCATTCTTTGAAGACCCTACGCACCAATCGAGGAGGGGAATACATTAAGAATACATTCGGTGCATTTCTTCGAGAAAAGGGAATTCTACATCAAATGACAACTCCCCATACGCCTTAACAAAATGGTGTTGCCGAGCGAAAGAATCGCACACTTATGGAGATGGCCCGTTGCATGTTCAAAGCAAAGGAGCTGCATCACAAGTTTTGGGCTGAAGCGGTTATAACGGCAGCATACATAAGCAATCGTTGTCCTACTAAAGCATTGAAAGTATTAACTCCTACAATCTCTCACTTTCACATTTTTGGTTGTACGGCTTGTGCTTTTGTTTCGAATAAACTTCGTACAAAGATTCAGGATAAAGGAGTTAAATGCATTTTTGTTGGCTATAGTAGTGAAAGCAAAGGCTATATATAGGCTATTCAATTTGACCACTAACAAGATTATTGTTAGTCGTGATGTGCATTTTGATGAAAAGAATTCATTAGATGTGGCCCCAACTCACATCTTGAAGGGGGACAGCCCACATAGTGTGAATGTTGAAGTTTTTCCAGATTTGGTACCATCTTCTATTGCTGGAGATAAGGGGCAGCAATCAATTAGTTTCGACCTGCCCAACACCTCATCAAGTTTAGAGCCTAATGTTCATCAAGAACCGCCCATTGTTGCTCATAAACAGCCTGCAGAACTGTTGGACAACAAAGATCAGTTTTGGAAGATCTTGGACAGCCAAGTGCGGTGTCGGAGGATCTTGGACAGCAAATTGTAAGAAGAGACATGGCTGTTGGACAGCCCAAAACAGTTCCACGGTGGTTGTTGTCGACTTTGTGGGACAGCAAAGTAAGTTCATTTTATGATGGAAAGACATGTGCCTCTACAAAATTAGTGGACTATGCTGATTTTTTAGATTTTGCTCTTACATCTCATGGAGATGTTGTAGAAGAACCTGTTTTCTATGAGCAAGCCAAGGGAGTAAAATGTTGGGAGGATGCGATGCAAGATGAGTATGACTCACTTATGAAGAACCAGATTTGGGTTCTTGTTGATCTTTCTCAAGAGAAGAAGGCAATTGGTTCTAAATGGGTATACAAAATCAAGTATAAGGCAGATGGTACCATTGAAAGGTACAAGGCAAGGCTCGTTGCCAAAGGCTATGCTCAGCAAAAGGGGATTGATTATGAGGAGACTTTTTCTCCTACTGCTCGGATGACTACCGTGAGGGTAGTAACCTCTTTGGCTGCCCACTTTGGTTGGCGTTTGCGGCAAATTGACATAAAGACAGCATTCCTCAATGGTGATCTCAATGAGGAAGTGTACCTTCAACAACCTGCTGGTTTTTTGGTTGAAGGCCAAGAAGATAAAGTTTGTCTTCTCAAGAAGGCACTTCATGAACTGAAGCAAGCTCCGAGGATGTGGTATCAAAAGATACATGCCTACTTTTGTGATCGAGGGTTTACTAATAGTCCTAGCAAATCTACTCTTTATGTCAAGCATACTTCAGATTATATCATCATTATTTTGCTTTATGTTGATGACATTATTATTACGGGAAGTAATGAGCAGCAGATTGATGCCGTAATACTTGATCTTGGTATGGTTTTTGAAACCTCAGATTTAGGCCTATTGCACTTTTATCTTGGTCTTAAATTTGTACAAAAAGGGGCTGGAATTTTCATCTTTCAAAAACGCTACATTGGGCAGATATTGAAACAGTTCAAGATGGAAGATTGCAAGCCGGTTGCTACACCTATGGAGACAGGTCTGAAATTAAGTAGTCAAGGTGATGGTGAATCATTTGACACTACTTTATATTGTCAAGCTGTTGGCTGTCTCATTTACCTATGTAATTCAAGACTGGACATTTCTTATAGTGTCTCACTCATGAGTCAGTTAATGCATGCCCCGATGACATCACACTAGAAAGCGTTGAAGAGGATCTTTCGATATCTTCAAGGAACAAGAAGTCATGGACTTGTTTTTCCTGCTTGTGATGATGCATGTTTGGTTGGTTTTAGTGACTCGGATTGGGGTGGAGATCAAGACACTAGACGCTCTACAAGTGGACATCGCTTTTTCTATGGAAATTCTGCAATTTCGTGGTCAAGTAAAAAGCAGCCCACTGTTGCTACTTCTTCTCATGAGGCAGAATATAGAGCAATATTTTCAGCCACAACAGAGTGTTTATGGCTGAGAAGACTACTTGTTGACATAAAGTTTGGCAAGCCCTCAGCCACTCTTATCTTGAGTGATAGTCAAAGTGCTATTGCCATTGCACGGAATCCTGTTTTTCATGCGAGGATGAAGCACATCGAGATCCATTATCACTTTGTTCGGGAGAGACTTCATGATGGCGACATTTTACTTGAATATTGTCCTACGGAGGATAATATTGCGGACCTCTTCACTAAGGCGTTGCCTAGAGTCAGATTTGAAGCTTTATGCAAAGCTTTAAATTTGATACCACGTGTTGGTTTTGTTACATAGTGAAGATTTCAGTTTTTGCATTGTCATTTAAGGAAGGTGTTAAAAATAAATGACTATGCTAAAGTTAATCCATAGGTTACTTTGACCCAAAAGGTTGAGATTTGTGTAACCATGGGTATTTACTTATTTAGGCCATCTTAAGTTTGTCTTAAGTTCAGTTGGACCCAATTTTGGCCATGTACTGACTCGTGGGTCCTTAAGGGTCTAATTTTGTTTAGGGGCCCTATCTTGACTTTTGGGGGTGCCCTACATTTAGTAAGTGGTTAACCTTAGGGTTTGGTGGCATTTGGCCACATCCAGGTAGAGTACTTAGATGCTCATTGTGTATTCCATTTTTACAGTTTGGCTAAGCATTGCTCTCCATTGCTCTTGTTGTTGTTTTCTCTCTCTCTCTCTCTTAGAGTTGGGCGCCCAGCCTCTTCTCTCCTGTTTTCTGTGGAGATTGATTGATAACTAGATCTTGGTGACTTGACTCTTGCTTTCCTACAAGATGAATACTCTCTATCCATAGCTTCTTTCCATAGATCAGAGTCCGACTGTTCGAGTGCTTCTTCGACAGTAGTCGGCTTTCGAATAAGATAAGCTACAGATTCTTCGATATACCTGATAGGTGGTCCACGCTCATGCCTATGACTCGATCTAAATGGAATCCTAGTCTTCTTTTCGACAATGCAGCTATGACAAACAAGGAGGTCGACTTTCCTGTCTGGGTAGTCGAGATTAAGTGCTAAGGACTGTCTAGACATGTTCGATACAAATGTATGATTCAGGTGTCCTATAGCGCCAAAGTAATGCCTTGTTGACAAGAACGGAGCTATTCAAGGCTTGACTTGTATCAAAATAACAATATATCAATCTATACAAGTATCCACGCCTCTTGCCGAGTGCAAGGATCTTATTTGTCCTATCAACAATTCGACATTGATCAGACTCGAACTCTACCCTATGACCCAAATTAGTAATTCTACTTACTAACAATACATTTGTAGAGACTTTAGGTACACAAAGAACATTCGATAGTAGTTGGAATTGATCATGCCTTCAATCTTACAGTACCTTCACCTTCAATAGTATGTATACTATCGTCGCCAAGATGAACAAATTTCTTTGTACTATAAGGCATATAGGAGTGAAAATGCTCACGATGACTGGTCATATGTTGAGTAGCTCCATAATCCAGAAACCAAGCATTATCAAATTGCGCTTTTTGATCTCTGACCATAAATGCTCTTTCCTCCACGTTGAGTATGAGAGATTGAGATGATACTACGATTGCATTCGCTTGTTGATCTGATTGCTTATTGACATTTTTTGTTGTCAATATCCTGCAATCATGGATCTCATGATTAGTGCGTTTGCAATACTTACAAAACATGTTCATTTTCAACTGTGGATTCGATAATTGCTCTTGACTCTGTGTCAGCTTTTGATTCGATGCGGATTGTTTAGAGCCTTTCTTCTTCTATCGTTTTGAGCCTTTGTTGACATATAGAGCATGTGATGATGAGCTCAAAGAGGTGTCTTGACTTCTTCGATTGTCTTCCTGCAGCAACATGGCAATAACTCTGGAAAGAGATAAATCTGAGTGTGTCAACATGATCATCACCCAATTTTCGTATGTAGGCAGCAAGCTCAATAGCAATGTCATGATTGCTTCTTGATCATCGATAGTTGATCCGATAGCTGCCATCTGCTGCAAGAGATTCATGAACTAGTTAGCATGATTCTATATCGAATCACCATTTGACATCTTGAGTGAGAAGAACTTCCTTCTAAGATGCAACTTGGAAGTCATGTCCCTCACATCATATAGTGCCCCGCACTTCTTTCGAAGTTTGAGCTTCAAATACATGGGCAATCTGAGTGTTTGATATATTGAGAATGATAAGCTCGAAAGCTTGACCATCCTTCGATTTCAAGCTTTACTTCGATACCTGTGACGACATCCCACAACTCGTTGGCAATCAGCAAGGTCTTCATCTTAAATTTCCAAAGATAGTAATTGGATCCATTCAACTTGTCTGCGATAAGGCCAACTTTGCTTTGTGAATCCATCTGGAGGTTAGTCTGTCAATAATTCGATGACTTAAGAATAAACAATTGCTATAATAGGAAATCAATTATCTAATACTGATATCTGATACCACATACTAGAAGATTAGATACCATAAGCTAAATTGCTCTAATACGAGTGCTCTAATACCATGTTGGAAGAAGGAAAGAGGATTCGATAGATGCACTATTGGAGCTCTACGGAAAGATCCTTCCCCTAATGCATGACCACGCCTATCAAATTCGAACCAAGCTATCGTTGACAAATCCTCACATTCGAATCTTCTAATAACTAACTTCGAAATCATTAGAACTAGTAAGCGATTTCGTAGACAAACAATTTCAGAGTGAAAGAGATGCATTGAATATTGCGGTATCGAAGCATTTGACTCCTCAAATTCAAACAAAACAGTAAGTGATTGATCAGATACAAATAACTACAGAGCAGCATGCATACATTCTGACATAATACTAAACGCAATAAAAAGGTAAGATTCGTCGGGAATGCAAATGTGGATTTCTAAGTTACATACTTGAGTAGCATTAAATCAATGATATCAAAGTTGGCGGACCTGATAAATTTGTTATGACGAGCATTTTCTCTACTAAGATCATCAAAAATGATCCAATTGGTTCATTCAATGATCCACTATGTTCATTCAAATGATCCTAAGTCATATAGATTACCCTACGGCCTTCCAATAGTCCTTCATTCTACTTACTGACAACAGTATCCTTCTTTTTGTCCTTGTTCTTGAACTCATCACAACTCACAAGTCAACTCGTAGTCACAGCAGTTCATAAGAGCGCTCCTAATTGCAAGAGCTCGTAAGCCAAGTCATTGGGGCTCGTACTGGAATTGTAAAGGACTCATAATGGAATTAGTACAACCCATACTATAGACTCGTTCCCGAACTGAGGAGGGGGGTCATTACATTGCTTCATTGTTGAGTCGTTATCACCCATAGCCAAGCTTGTAAAAAGCTCGTAGCCCAACTTGTAACAGCTCGTAAGCAAACTCGTAATCATGTTCTCTTGCAAGTTGTGATGACATTAAGAATGCCTAATGTATATCTCAACAATAACTTTTAAGGCCTATAAGAACATTGTGAGAATACCCAACATCCCAGTAAGAAACGTGCCTAATACACTAAATACTCACATTACATGGATGAACTCTTGGTTGGATCCAAAACGCAACTTTTTCTTTCTTGAAAAAAGAGGAGATTTTGGAGAAAAAAGTGAACATTCTGGAAAAAAAGATTCAATTTTTATTCCTTCTTTGGCCTCATCATGAAATGTTTCATGAATATGATGCAATCATGTTTCATCATGAAAACTCAACACTTCTTTAGAATGCAACAACAGTGAAAGGTCTAGCATAAAAAAGACAAACATCATCTTTGTATTCAAATTTTACGTATCAATAGAACAAAGTCAATTGAGACTCTCTAGGGCATTACAAAAACTTAACCTCTTATTGTGGCTTCTCCCTTTCTTCGTTTCTACCTAGCTACAACTTGCCTCATCACATTGGTTGTTGCTTCCACAAGGCCAAACAGCTAAAATGGAAGCAAAGCCCAAGCTAGGCCCATGCAGATTTTCGGAAGGCCTAGTGTGGGCATCGTGTGCACTTCGAGAGGCAACTATAGAGATTCGTCCCAATCTAACTTGGCATGGGCAGAAAAGGTGCTCCTCATTTTAAAGGAGTATGTCAAGGACTTCCAGTAAATGGTATCTCAAGTTGTTCAAAAGAAAACCTTCAGATTTCATCTCATCTTTTCAACATCATATCATAAAAGACCAAACTACTTGATTTAGTAAGCCATAACCATTAGATTTCACTGTGGACCGAATACAACATTCATAAAAAAGCCATATCACCAACATAACATTGATAAGGGCATCAATGAGGGATAGCTTACCAAATGTTTGGATATGAAAGGAAATTCATGCACACCACGTGCTTTAAAAAACTTTTTTGCATCTTCAAGAACATGGGGCTTGTCTAGTTCTCTTTCAAATAGACAACCTGAGCACCTACACATCATGAGTTCAAGAACTAGTCGAATGAGAAAACAATTTGAAAGTGAAGATGAATGGGTAAGATGGGAGCATGACTGAGCAGAATAAATCCATTTGTTTTATACATTTGAGTTGATATGCCACATGATCACCTAGAAAAGCCTTACTAGATTAGAAAAATAAAAATGATTAAGCATGTTAAAGAGAAAAACATTCAGCCCTTCTAATTTTCAAACTTCAAAAAAAGAGGCGAACATAACAATATACACTTAAATATGCAAATCTATGTAATTAGTATGCACAGATAGATTAATTAATTTTTCACATGTACACATCCTTGAAGAGAGCACATGTTATTGATTGATCAAGGAGCATGGAATGTCTTTTAAATGATGATAGTAATGCTTCTCCACAAGAGCAAATCCTAAATAAACTAGATACTCTATGTTGTTTTCAATTGCTCGACTATAGTTCTAGACATTCAAGTTTCTATAGAGGAAGCTCGATGCCCATGTCATGTTCTTCTAAAAACGTATCGACGATGTTTCCTTTTGAAACCCTTTGGATGGGATGTCATCACATGTATCCACCCTTATTCAAGTTTGTTATCTTCCAAATTTTTCATTATTGAAGAAAATGGTTATATTAAATTTTCATATTTTGATTCACTGCACTAAAAACTACATGTTTTTCCTTGTAATTCAAAAATGACAAAGGCGTGTAAGCTTCCTTTGGAGTCCGATTCTCTACAACCTTCGTATGACTTCGATTCAACCGTCGTCTTAACTACTTCACCCCAAAACATATTTGAAACATTCTTACTTTTAAGCATACTCCTCACAGTTTTCACAATAGACCGGTTCTTCCTTTCCGCAACTCCATTTTGTTGAGGCGTTTCTGTGCTCCTAGATTGTCTCTTTATACCATGATCCTTGCAAAACACTTGAAATTTTGTAGAAAGATACTCTCCCCCGTTATTCAAGCGAAGTATCTTAATCTGTCTATATGTTTCTTTCTCTAATTGTGTCTTAAACCATGTGAAATACTTGAATGCTTCACTCTTATTCATGAGAAGATAGATCCACGTCTTCTAGAATAATCATCAACAAACACCATGAAGCAACTTGCTCCCCCATAAGACTGAGTTACCACACAAATCTGTATGAACAAGTTCTAGAACATTTCTCTCCCTGAACATACTAGACGAAAATTTCTTCATATGATGTTTCCCTAAGACACAGCCCTCACAAACCTTGTGATCAAAAACAACTTGAGGTAAACCTGTAACCATGTTGTATTTCCTCAAGACTTATAGATTTTTGTAATTCAAATGTCCAAACCTTAGTTACAAAGGAAAAGTTAGGAGGACAAGGAAAAATACATAGGACTCTATGAGAAAGACTTAGAAAAGTAAGATAATCTAGACAAGTGTACAAGGACAATTTTCACAACAAAAGAGGTGCAAAAAGGAATCGAACATCTAGCTAATGACAAGGCACGTGACTTTTAGGGTTTGGGCATAGAGATGATATGAGTTGGTGAGTTGCTAGCATAGGTGATTATAGATTTTTTATAGGACCTTGGAGGAGGGTTAGCATAAAATGGATGATATGATAATCTCGATATACAAAGGGTGTGAGCATGCAAGAATTTGAATGACAATAATGGCTGGTAGCTTGATGGCTAAATAGTTCTGGATGGTCAGAGAGTGAAAAATCAGCTAGTGGGGTGAAGAAAATGAGGTGAGGACCCTCTCACAAGTAGGACCTTCCCCGACATGAAAACACTTTTTGCTTTTTTTTGTTGTAAATTTTTGAGTCACACGGACCTTCCTCGCGCCTGAAGGTGCATATAAAAAGATTGAAAACAAAAAGATTTCCATGCATTTCGCCTGAGGAAGCTGCTGCAATTCCTTTAATTTAAAAAATATATGTAATAAAAACTGAAGAAATTGTTTTGATTAGGTGGTACCTCAGAAAATGTTCACAGTTAAGGTCTGAAGTGGAAGCCATCGGAACATCTTCTTCTTCTGAATCACTCACACTCTCCTTCACCCGTGGTCTCGCAGCGATGCCGATATGTGGTGCATGGGGAAATTGATGCAAATTCTTTCCCACGACAACTTTATCGTCTAAGGTAACAGAATTGACTTGGGCGTTGATGGTTGCATTCTCGTAAGTCAGCTGCCCTGCTGCTGAAGATGAACTTCGACCCGGGATCCAAGTCCTGTGCAGCTTTTTCGGACCCTCACTTCGATTGCGCGGCGTTGCTTCCTCTGTTTGCATGGAAGAACCTTCCCCACTTATTCTCATAACCTCACCAATCACATCAAACTTCGTCGTCTTTTTGTCAGCGCCCGCTCTTCCTTTGTAACTTTTTCTACCGTTCAAAGAAGCAGCCGAGCTCCGGAGCGTTGCTAAAGAGGAAGTGCGTTGGCTAAAGCAGAGAGTGCGCCGTTTGAGATGGCCGCGAAAAGTTGGAGGGGAGGGAGGAGGTTTGAAGGTGGTGGAGGGAATGGCCATCATCGCAATGACGGCGCCGCAGTGGTCGAAACGCTTGAAAACCAATGGCTTAACCGCTAATTTTCTGCCTTCAACCTCTACAATACAATCGTCGAATCTTTCTTTTGCTTCACTTCGCTTCATGATAGTAGGATCTAACAATATTTAGACTTGACATTTGTGTGTATGAGAGACACGGTGTATAGCATATATATATATGTGTGTGTGTTAAAAAGGGGTTGGTGAGTGCAATGGACCTTAAAAGGGGGAAAAAAAGATTGTCTTCACCGTGGCCAAAGTTCCTTTCAATTGTGGAAGAAGGATTGCACAAGAGGACCTATGAGAAAGACCCTTGGACACATGGAACTTATTATGTAATGAATTAGGTAGATGACATTCTGCCTGATAAAGAGTCATAAGCGAGGCCCAGAGGGCCCGAGATTATGACCTTTTAATCTGGCATAATGTCATCTGTCATGCTCATTCCATTGCGTAAAAGATAGTGGCTGTTTTTTCACATGACCATTATGTAGTAGAATTTGCATTATAGAAGAGTAGAGCGAACAGCGGAACTGAAATAACAGTCGAAGAATGGAATGTTGTCGATAACCAAAAAGAGAACTAGAAGTATAGCCAGTGGAAACAAGTCCAACCATCTGGCCATCACCTTTAATGACATCCAAAAAAGTCATATCTTACGTTGCCTAAACGATTCTGTTGTTCAAAATCTTGTAAGCTAAACAAACTGCTTTAAAAGAAATTGTCTTTTAACTATGTATGTCAACAGTAGCAGTAGTCTCTGAGTAGTATCATATCAACTAGTCAAAAAACCACTAAGCAGTCCTAAAGTAATAGTAGTCTCAGAATAATAAGCATATCAACTAGTCAAACAACCACTACAATTAATGTCAAAACCTCCGTTGGTCCTTTGTCGGCATCTCCTTTTGGTATTAATTGTAATCAAAAAACTAAAATTAGAATTACAGTAGTAAACCATTGATTTAAACATATCATGAGTCAAGTGCGTGTGTGTGCCTATGTGTGCACGTAGATGAGTTTCCATTTTGCCATGCAAGCTTTGAACACATGCAATGTTATCTAACTTAATGTTATTTTGACAATTCTCTTGTGTTAATAAAAATGTTGCTTTCAATATTTTTAAAATGCAAATCTCTCAATTTTCAACATGCACAATAGACCTCCTCATAATTTGTAGAATTACCTTGTTTCTTTTGAAGTCATTATTAATGATACTATAAGGATATTAACAAATATATATGGTGGATCGACTTCAAAAATTTCCAAAAAAACCAACAAACAAGTTAGTGAAGCTACTTGTGAGATAATGTGGTGCCCCACCCAGGGTGCAACTTACAACCATGCCACTAATAGTTGTTCCCACAAGTAAGCCAATCAAAATTGATGCTACAAATAGGATTCTAGAACATGAACCCTCAAAAAAATCAAGTGAGATTAACAATGTACATTTAGAAGGTTCTTTGCATGGACCAAATTCTCGCTCCACATAAAAAGTTCTCATGTTTCTTGCCACCCATATGAGCCACAAACCTGCGTGTATGCCACATAACATAATGTTAATAGGACAAGGAGCTATCCTCTGGCACAATAGTATTTTAAGTAGAATTAGCAAGCCTCCAGTTTCCCAAAAAAAATCAAATAATATATTTCAAAGTTCTATTGAACGGAAGGGTGATCAATGGGCAAAGTAGCTTGAATTTTTCCATCGTGATATTTTTTACTTCTTTGAATTTTCTACTCCACTAGGTGCTTGAATCATTGACCAACCATTTATAATTTAGGATGTCAAAAAATTAGTTGGCTCCATAAATTTCATTATATACTTATTTGTATGTAAAAGATTCATAAATAAGCTCCAAGCAGTACTTTGAGAGATCACTTGAATAACCTAGCATCGATTTACCTTCATTGTGGACATAGTATTTTTTTTCCATAAGATCTTCTTGTAAATCTTCCTTGAATGCCATTTGCATGACACACTAAAAAGTGCTCAGGGATATTACAAAGACCGAATGGCATAATCTTCTAGGAATATGTACCCCATTCAATAGCAAATGTCGTCTTGTGTTGATCCTTGCACGCAATCTTGACTAGATTGTAGCCACTAAAGTCATCCAAAAAACTGTAGGCTTTTTCTCCAGCTACTTGATCCAATACACTTTATGTGAATGGTAAGGAAAAGTGGGCTTCTGTTTTACAGTGTTAAGCGCCTTTAAATTGACAAAGATCTGCATTTTGCCTTTTTGGGGACAATCAGTATGGGCGATTCCCATTTTGTGTGCTTTATTTCATAGATGAAATCGGCATCGAGCAACTTGTGCAACTCTTGCTTGATCAACTCAATGTAGTTGGGGTTGCAGTGGCAGTATCATCTCACCTTTCGTGTTGCTCGTTCAACCAAAGGTATGGTATATTGGACCACATATGATAGAATACCCTTTAGCTCCCACATGAACTCCTGACTCCACTAGATTCATCGGTTGTGTGCAAGAACTTTTGAAGTTTTCTGGCACATCATAAGCTGGTACCTTGCTCGATTCTTCCTTCAAAAGATAAATTTTAGTTCGATTCAAGAGTGATAATTTTTGCATTGATTATGGCATCCTGAAGCTAATGTAGAAGTTTGGTCTGATGACCCTTGAGCTAGAGGCTGAGCAACTTTCTTCTTTTCTCGTATCTCGTTGATGGTTACTGCATCTTTTCCCTTTCTTGGTGAAGTTCCTTGACATTAGCTTCATGGTTTTGAATGTCAGCATCCACTGTGGCTATGGCCTCTTATGGTAAGTTGCTCCACTTAATCACCTGATTGAATCTTTTTTTTTTTTGTTGGGTCTTTTTTGGTACAGGTGCTTTTGGTGGTGTCTTGGAGGCTGCAACACGCAAGGGCTTCTGAGGTAGCTTAGCTGATATTCGTTGAACTCCATAGCATGTAGGATCCATGTGGTGCAAGATCAGTTCGTCTGTCAATGTAGCTTCCTCGTCACAGAAAAATGTATGTTGCCAAGGAACTAGAGTGTTAAAAATTCACAATTCTAGCTTGACTAGTTTTGGTCATATGACTTGTAAATAGTTAGATGGTCATGATGTGGCTAATAGCATAGGATTCCATTCATAAGGATGTTCTCAAGTAGACCTAACAGTTAGAACCTTTGGAAAGAGTCCAAATTATGCTTAGATACAAGGGAGAAAAAATAGGAGCTATTTTTGGTAATTTTTGCATTGTTGAGGGATCTCCAAGATTCCAACCCTAACTTGGTAGGGATGAAAGATCCACCAAAATTAGCATTAGGGATAGGTTTAGGGCTACTCATGCCTGCCCAAAACCGTGATGGATCATGTATATATAGGTGATGATATCTCACCAAAATCAATCAAGCAATTTCATGTTTTTTCTCTCATAATGGTGCAATTGCTCTCTATGTTCATAATTGTTTGAGTACTTGTGATTACTAATGATTATAGGATTGAATGTAGGTCTGGTGTACAGTACTCAGACTGTGGGAGGCCGTACTTTCACACGTGTGAAGCCTTCTTCATGGATTTGGGCCATTTAGTGAGGTTCAAGCATAGATTTTTGATGGATTTTGATGGTTCAACTTGTGCTAATCTTATGAAATCATAATCTATTGTTTCCCTCATCATTTCAAGTGTTTTAGGATCCTTATTTGCTGTAATTTTTACATGGTATCAGAGCCTAAAGGCTGAAATGAGCTAAATCCTTGGTTTTCATTCAATTTGATCACAATTTTTGATCTAAATCTTGTGTAGATTGGATCTTAGCATCTAATATTGATTCTAGAACTCAAAGTGAGTCAAATACATTGGAGATTGGTGTTGTGTGACTTCATTTGCAGGTGTTTAGGTGTCTAAAACCAGAGGAAAAGTTGAATTCAATTCACATTACCAAGATAGCAAGTTTTGCTTGCTCCAAGCATTGATTTCTAAGCGAGTTTTAGAGGTGATTTCATAGAGGAGGCTTTCTAGCATTCAAGGAGAGGGAAGATCAGAGTTTTGGGGACTCTTCAAGGCTGTTCTAAGGTGTAGTAGACACCTCCTAAAGTGATTTAGGTTCAGTCCAACCATTGCTTGACTTATGCACCATATTAAATCAATTTTTCATCAATTTTGATCATTTTTTGCTTGTGATTGGATAGTAGATTGTGTTGCATCCTCATTAAGTTCGATTTAGATCTTTTACAAGTGATTTTGGAAGTATATTAGGTTGCTGAAATTCACTCTTGATCAGATCATTTGGAAGCTTTAATGTTCTTTATAGAAAGAGGGGCAATTCTACTAGTATTGTCTACTTCAATCAAGCAAGTGCATTGTTTCTAGTATTCTATGATTTGATTTTGTTAGATATCATTCTCAGATCTTTATAGGAAGTCTATTACTGATCTTTTCAGGTCCCTAAGAAGTGGGATAAGGTAGACCTTCAATCAAATCAATAGAAGTAACCTTCATTTGTGTCAAGTCCTTGATTAGGAGACTAGATGGCATCTATAAATGCATATCTTTTGGATACTAAAGAAAGGCTCAACAAAACTAACTATTCCATATGGAAAGTTAGAATGGAATCTATCATGATCATGCAAGATCTGATGGAAATTGTAAATGGTAAGGAGGGTGAACCTATTCATCCTCAAGAAAAAGCCAAATACATCAAGAGGTGCAATGTTGCACTACATTGCATAAAAATGAATTTTGCAAATGAACTCTTAAGAGAGGTAGGAGATTGCACTTCAGCTCAAGATGCTTGGGAGACTTTGCAAAAGGTCTATGACTCCAAGAACCAAACTAGAATGTTAGCTTTGAAGAATCAAATCTATAGAAGCCATCAAAAGAAAGGAGAGAGTGCACATACTTTTGTCCTAAGAGTAAAGGAAATGAACAAAGAGCTAGCCTTTATAGGTGACCCTATCAAGGATGAAGAGCTTGTTCAACTCATATTGAATGGACTAAGCTTTGAATTTGACAATTTGGTTCAGGGATATGCAATTTTGGGTAAGCTACCCATACTTGAAGAACTCCAAGGCACACTCATAGCCGAGGAATCAAGAAGGAGCCAAATGCAAGAGAGGATGGATAGGCTTTCCATCCAAGGTGGAGATGACCAAGCTCTCTTCACCAAAGGCAAAGGCAAGTCCAAAGGAAAAGGATCAACATTCAAGAAGTCTACAAAGCTTGAGGATCAAGAAGGACCCTCAAAGGCATCTCCATCAACCACCAAAGTCAAGAAGGACAAATCAAAGGTGAAGTGCTACTATTGTAGCAAGATGGGGCATTATGCCTCGGAATGCTTCAAGAGGAAGCAAGATCAAAGCCAAGCCAACATGAGCAAAGAGGAGGAGGAGGAGAGTTCACATGAGGACTCTCTCATGATGTCCATATTTTCTTCAACAAGCTTCAAAGAGAAGATCCTTGGTGGATTGACTCAGGTGCTAGTTCACACATGACTAGTAAAAGGGAGTTTTTCTCTTCTCTCTTATCTTATGATGGACCTATAAAGTCTATCTATACAGCAAATGATGAAGCTTGTAAGATTGAAGGAGTTGGTAGCATTCCCCTTTGCTTAGGATCTTCCAAAAAGATCAACATAGAAGGTGTTTTGTACATTCCTAGAATAACAAAAAATCTACTAAGTGTTGGCCAAATGGTAGACAATGGTTTCAATGTTGACTTTGCTTCAAATGAATGTTTCATCAATAAGAAGGGTAAGATAGTGGCTAAGGGCACTAGACTTGGCAAACTTTATAGGTTGGATGCATTTGTGGATACTAATGTTGTCATGTTGGCCGAGAAGAGCAAGATATCTACCTTTACTTTATGGCACAAAAGACTTGGACATGTCAACTCGGGTTCCATGGAGGCTATGATCAAGGAGGAGTATGCTTTAGGCCTACCAAGGTCTATTGTGAAGGAAGACAAGGTTTGTGAAGCTTGTGCCTTATCCAAGGCACATAAGAAGGTGTTTCCTAACTCCATCACAAAGTCATCTCATCCTCTTGAACTCATACACTCGGATGTGCACATTGTTAGCACCAAATCTAATGGAGGTTCATCCATGTTTTTAACCTTCATTGATGACTACTCAAGATATTGTTGGGTGTTCTTACTTTCCTTCAAGTCTCAAGTATTTGATACTTTTGTAAAGTTCAAGTTGTTTGTGGAAAAGCATCATAATCATAGCATCAAGATTCTTAGAAGTGACAATGGTTGAGAATTCATCTCCAATGAGTTCAAGGCCTTTTGTGAGGAGGAAGGGATCAAGAAAGAGACTTCTTGTCCTTACACTCCTCAACAAAATGGAGTTGTTGAAAGAAGGAATAGAACATTATGTGAATGCTCTAAGGCTTTAAGATTAGATGCTTGTTTGCCCAAATCCTTTTGGGGTGAGTCTCTTGTATGTGCAAACTACTTGATGAATAGGGTGTCTTGCAAAGCAATTGAAGGCAAAACTCCTTATGAGATGTTGTATGGAAAGAAGCCCAATCTTAATCACTTGAAAGTTTTTGGGTGTATATGTTATGTGCATGTGCCATTGGAAACAAGAACCAAGGAGGATCCATCTTTCACAAGAGGGATCATGCTTGGATATGCAAGCTCAAGCAAGGGCTACAAAGTCTATCTCCCATCCTTGAGCAAATTTGTTGTTTCAAGGGATGTCATCTTTGATGAACATCATATGCATATGCTTGAAGAAGGCTCAAGTGCTCCAACAATCAAGAAGAAGATGGCCGAGGAGCAAGATCTTGGTTTTGAGGAGGAGCTCATGGAGGAGCAAGCACCAAACCCACCTATCACACCAAGGAGATCTTCAAGGGCAAAAGTGGAGCCATCAAGGCTCACATATCAAGGCAAAGGATAACAAGTTGAGGGTATCTCATCCACTTCTTATGCTTTATCTAGTTTTGAAGAACCATCTAATGTTGAAGATGCATTGAACTCCAAAGAATGGTATAAAGCTATGTTGGATGAGTATGATGCCTTGATTGAGAATGAAACTTGGTTGCTTGTTGAGAGACCTCAAAGGAATGTAATAGGATGCAAGTGGGTCTTCAAGCTTAAGTTGAATGCAAATGGGAGTGTTAACAAACATAAAGCAAGATTAGTTGCAAAAGGTTATGCTCAAGAGAGAGGGATAGACTATGAGGAAACTTTGCACCCGTGGCCAAGATGGTCACAATAAGGCTAATCATTGCACTTGCATCACATTTTGGATGGATTCTATGTCAAATGGATGTCTCTAATGCTTTCTTGAATGGTTTTTTGGAAGAGGATATCTATATGGAGCAGCCACAAGGGTTCATCAAGCATGGAATGGAGAACAAAGTATGCCATCTCCAAAGAAGCATCTATGGCTTGAAGCAAGCCTCGAGATCTTGGAATTCAAGACTACATTGCTATCTTATTTCACTTTCTTTTGTTCAAAGTGAATATGATCCCACTCTTTACATTAAATTTGATGATGTTGGTATTGTACTTTTACTCATTTATGTAGATGACATCATCATTAGTGGAAATAGTGTTGATGGTTTTGAAAAAATCAAGATAGATCTATCCTTAGAGTTCAAGATGGTAGATCTAGGGTGTCTTCACTTCATCTTAGGCATAGAAGTACTTAGAGGGTCTGATTTCATCTTTATAAGTCAAGTAAACTATGCTCAAAGTCTTTTGAAGAAGTTTAAGATGGAAGTATGCAAAAGTGTTGACACACCAATGGAGCAAGATGTAAAAGTGCCAAATGAAGATGATGAAAGATCCTTCATGGACATCACTTTGTTTAGGCAACTTATAGGTTCCTTAATGTGGATCACTATAACTAGACCAGATCTTAGCTTTAGTGTATGTAGGTTGAGCCAATCCATGCAAAAGCCATTGAATATCCATTGGAAAAAGGCTAAGAGGATTCTAAGATACATCTCGGGTACATTGGATTTTGGGATTCTATATAGAGGAGATGTGATTAACCTTCATGCATTTAGTGATTCAGATTTTGCAGGGGAAAAGAGGGATAGGAAATCAACAAGTGCCTATTCAACTTTCATAGGAGAAGGTGTGGTTTCATGGCTTTCAAAAAAGCAAGAAACTATATCTCTATCTTCAACCGAGGCCGAGTACAAAGCTTTGACAACCACTACAAAGGAGGTACTTTGGATCAAGAGATTATTGGTGGAACTAAAGATCATGGATTCAGAGGAGGCACCAATCATCTACAATGACAATATATCAGCCCAACACCTTGCATCTAACCCAATCTTCCATGCAAGATCTAAGCACATTGAGATATGCCATCACTTTGTGAGAGAAATGGTGCAAGCCAAGGAGATTGCTTTGGAGCATGTTCCAAGCAATGAATGTATAGCTGATCTACTTACTAAACCACTTCAAAAGACACCTTTTATGAAGTTCAGATCATCACTTGGAGTGATTAGTAAAGCAATGATTGAACCAAGCTAGATAGTGAGGAGGAGTGTTAAAAATTCACAATTATAACTTGACTAGTTTTGGTCATATGACTCGTAAATAGTTAGATGGTCATGATGTGGCTTGTCACACGTGCCAAATAGCATAGGATTCCATTCATAAGGATGTCCTCAAGTAGACCTAAGTGTTAGAACCTTTGGAAAGAGTCCAAATTATGCTTAGATACAAGGGAGAAAAAATAGGAGCTATTTTTGGTAATTTTTGCATTGTTGAGGGATCTCCAAGATTCCAACCCTAACCTGGTAGGGATGAAAGATCCACCAAAATTAGCATTAGGGATAGGTTTAGGGCTACTCATACTTGCCCAAAACCGTGATGGATCATGTATATATAGGTGATGATATCTCACCAAAATCAATCAAGCAATTTCATGTTTTTTCTCTCATAATGGTGCAATTGCTCTCTATGTTCATAATTGTTTGAGTACTTGTGATTACTAATGATTATAGGATTGAATGTAGGTCTGGTGTACAGTACTCAGACCGTGGGAGGCCGTACTTTCACACGTGTGAAGCCTTCATCAAGGATTTGGGCCATTTAGTGAGGTTCAAGCATAGATTTTTGATGGATTTTGATGGTTCAACTTGTGCTAATCTTATGAAATCATAATCTATTATTTCCCTCATCATTTCAAGTGCTTTAGGATCCTTATTTGCTGTAATTTTTACAGAGTTGGACAAGTGATATTGTGTTGCTCACACTCCCAATCTGCTCCCAAGTTCAAAACATTGTTGGATTTTTTGAATCCGGCACAGAATAATGGTTGTCTAGGAGTTGTATTACGTTCAATGTTCAATCAATCTGACAAGACACCCTTTGCTCGAGGTGCAAGTCAAAGGAACTCTCCAATAGAGATTCCATTTTGCTGGATAAGATGCTCATCAGCATTTACATTAGATCTTTGTGGCAAACCTCCTATTGTTGATTCTTGATGCCCTCTTGTTGGTGAAGGATCCGGAGTTGTCGGTTGTTCTGTAGCTTTAGCAGCTTCTTCGGCATGTGCTTCTTGTATCCATTGTCTGATCTTCTAAAAAAGTCTTTGTTCTTTTCTCACATTAATATAGGGTAGATTTGCTCATCCTAACATTGAGGGTTGATCTGTTGGCACTGATATTGAGTGTGAGAAAGATGGAGCTACCTCCTTGCATGTTGTGCTTGTGTAACAACTAACATTGGACAATTAAGACTAGATCTCCTTGGTGTAACTTGGTGTGGATTTATGCTTGTGCTTGTTGATTGGACCACAATCCAATTCAATGGTGCACTAGTAGTAGCTCTCAATGGACAATTCTTGTAGCAATGTTTGTATCCACACTCACGGCAAAAGGGCATAAAAACTCCCTTGTTTGGACATTCGACAATAACGTCTCTTTTTTCGCATCCATACAATCTTTCCCCTTGGCATTGTGGTTGTGCAGCATATGTGGCATGATACTCATTGATAATAGGATCCATGAAAATTTTGTCAGATCCATAACATTGTTGCATTTCTTGTTGGAAAAATGTTTCAGTTTCCACCGCCATGAGATTCACTTGGAATGTTTGAGAATTATTCAGCTCCATTCTCTATTGTTGAGTGGCTTGTCTAGGCCTTGGTCCTACATTAGGTGCTCCCTACTGATAAGCATAAGAGGTCTGGAATTGAGCTCTCTTCTATTATATGATCTTTGCTAAATGGACCCTTTTTTCACTACGAACCTTTGCACGAGATCTTATAGTAATAACTAACCTTCGCCAGATTCACTAAGACTACAGAATAATATTTTTCATCAATTTCAAAATCGACAAATATTGCTGATGCACATTCGAAGGTTGTCAAGGGTTCTGTGGAACTTGGAAGCTTCACATAAGGGTAGGAACCTTTGTCAGCCAACTTTTTTTGGGAACTAACCTTTGCCAAACTTTTTTGGAGCTAGGAAACATTGTAAAGTAGGTACTGGCAAACTGGCGAAGGTTAGTAGCAACTATTTTCTTTGAATTTGAGTTTGGTGAGGGTTATGGCTATTTGGGACTCTTTTTGGGGTATAGAGCCTTCGTCGAGGCCTGCAACCACCTTAGTAACCTTCGCCAGACTCAGATAATTCCCTAATGGGCATTATGTAGCTAGGCGAAGATTTTTCAGAGAGTTTGGAGTTTCTTTAAAATTATGAACAAGTTTTAGAAGTAATTTTTTAACTTTTTGGCTATTTTTTGGCAGTTTTGGCAAAATGGTTGGGAACTAACCTTCATCCACCTTAGTGGAGGTTCTATAGATATGTTAGAACATGCTTGCAAATCAATGAGGGTTAGTTCCAAATGATGTGAAATTTATTACACCTAACGGGTCATTTCAGACTATTTTATGAATATTTTGCAAGAAACTAGTGGTGTTTTAATTATTTTTGACCATTTTCTCTAGTTTTTGAAGGGTTGTGGCACTTTGTCAAGGTGGTGTTGGATTATTCTCCTTCCTACTAATCGACTAATCGGTTTTTAATCTTCATCCAACTTTTATTCAGACCTGCAGATTTCTTCGTGTTTTTACACAGTCTGCATAACGATGCTTACAGACTCCAGCCAACTGGCAGCCACATTTGATGACCTAATTGCTTAGTATAAATAGTTGTTCATATTTCTACATCATCAATCAATCAATGTGTGATGATCATAACATTCAGATCATGTATTGAATAGTTAGCTCTATCTCAAGCCTGCGTGCTTGAACACTCTCGAGCATTCTAGCTCGGTTCTTAAGAGTTGATTAGAGATTGCTATTGTGCTTACTGCTTATGAATAGTTGCGTTTAATTCAGACTTTTATTTTAGTCGTTCAGAAATAGCTTAGAGTACGTGACTTCGATCCGCAAACTTGTTGTACTCATTTACATCTGTTTCGCTTTCATACTGAATCAATACTATCTTCTTATTGAATTTAGATTCATCTCAGAATGTATGTGTTTCTATAATTCTTCGCGACAGATTATTTGTTTGACAATTCAATGCTTTAAATGTTTGGGCTACATAATCACTGTAGAACTAATGATTCCAAAGTTAGTTACTATAAGATCGAACATGATTTTTAACACTATTGTTTTGTTCAAAATTGATAGGCGTAGTCATGCATGAAGAAAGAGAAAGATAGTTTATTCCGCTAACCACAATAAGTTTTTGTTCTTGTCGTTCGAATTATTTTTATTCGATTCTTTTAGACCGACTCAAAATGGAAATTGAAAGATGGTAAATCTTTCGCGCTTATTATTCTCAATATATCAGATACTCATATTGGCCGCGTAGTTGAAGCCAAAACTTCGAAAGAAGTTTGGGACATCATGAGTTCACTCTATGATGTGAGAGACATAACTACTAAGTTACATCTTCGAAGGAAATTCTTCACACTCAAGAAGTCGAATAATGATTTCTCTTCATATTCATATTAACCAGTTTAAGAATTTCTTGTTACAGATGGCTGCAATTATAGATGATCAAGACGCAATTATGACATTGCTTTCAAGCCTATCCTCTACATATGAGAATTGGATGATGATCATCATGACACACTCAAATCTAACTCTTACTAGAGTTATCACTATATTGCTGCAAGAAGATAATTGAAGAAGTCAAGACAATTCGTCTACCTCTTCGTCTCATGCTCTATATGTCAACCAGGGCTCTAAACGAGAGAAGCAGAAAGGCTCCAAGCAGTCTGCGTCGAATCAAAAACAGACTCAAGGTCAAGAACAATCATCGAATCCACATTCATTGAAGAAGAAGATGTTTTACAAGTATTGCAAGCGCAATAACCATGAGATTCAGAATTGTCGATTTCTCAAAGTGAAGATTGTAGCCAAGCAACCTAATCAACGAGCAAATACAGTTACAACATCTCTTGAAGTCAAAATGGATGAAGGCGCTTTTATGGTCAAAGACAAATACGCGAATTCGGATGATTCGTGAATTTTAGATTCCGGAGCTACTCAACATATGACCAATCATCGTGAGATATTTCATTCCTATATGCCTTACACCACAAAGAAGTATGTTCATCTTGGTGATGATAGCACTCACACTATCGAAGGTGAATGTACTGTAAGATAAAGTTTCCAGCATGATCAATTCAAACTACTATCAAAAGTCTTGTATGTTTCTAAACTCTCTACAAATATGTTATCAATAAGTAGAATTACAGATTTAGGTCATAAGGTAGAGTTTGAGTCTGATCAATGCAGAATTATCGATAGGAGTACTAAGATCCTTGCACTCGGCAAGAGACATTGATCCTTATATAGATTGGCACATTGTTATTTAGATTCTAGTCAAGCCTTGAAAACCTCTGTTCTTGTCAATAAAGCATTACTATGGCATCATCGCTTAGGACACTCGAATTATGCATCTGTTTCGAACATGTCAAGACAATCTCTTGCACTTGATCTCGACTATCCTTCTGGTAAAATCGATCTCCATGTTTATCATAGCTGCATCCTTGGAAAGCATACTAGGATTCCTTTTAGATCAAATCATAGGCATGCATCAAAAGGTTTGTTAAATGTTGTTCATACAAATATATGTGGATCTATGTGAACTCCTTCATTGCTAGATACGAAGTCTTTCATTATCTTTATTGACAAATTCTCCAAAAGAACAGATGTTTATTTCTTTAAACAGAAATCAAAAGCTTTCATCAAGTTCAGACAATTCAAAGAGCATGTAGAAAATCAAATTGGCAAACGAATCAAAGCACCGATGTCCGACAACGGGGGAGTATACATATCCACCGAATTCAAGAGTATTGCTTTAACAACGGCATTGAGCAACAATAAATTGCCTCTTATTTGCCCCAGTCAAATGGTCTTGTTGAGAGAAAGAACATAACCTAAGTCGAATCGGCAAAGTGCATGTTATCACATGCGACACTTCCGAAGTCTTTCTGGGCTGAAGTTGTTTCAACAGCAACGTATATTCAGAACAAATGTCCTACTAAAGGTCTCTCAGACAAAACACCATTCGAAGTTTGGACAGGTACCAAACATTTCTTATCGAACTTAATTTTTTTGGGATGTACTGCTTATGCGCAGATTCCTCATGATATCAGGTAGAAGCTCGACTTCCAGAGTATCAAATGTATTTTCATCAGCTACACTACTTCAGATCAAGTCTACGAGTTGTTTGATCCCATCAAGTCGAAGATATTCACTAGCTGGGATGTCATCTTCATCGAAAATTAGTTTATAGGCCTCAAAGGAAAAGGCAAAGCCCATGTAACCGACTCTTCGGTCTCATCCGACACATTGAACTTTGAGATTCCTCAATGGACTATTCTCTTTGAAGGTCCAAGCTCATCTACTTTCGACGAACAACAGATCAACGACGAATCCAAAGATGATGTTGCAGTTCAACAGCTACAATATGATGAAAATGATCAACTTCCTCTATTTTCCAGAAGATCATCAAGAACTAGTAGACCACCCATCCGGTATATCGACGAGTCTGCAGCCTACCTTGTTCACGAGCCGACGACTATCGAAGAGGCACTCAATCAGCCTGATTTTGATCTCTGGAAAGAAGCTATGGATAAAGAGTATTCATCTCTTATCAAGAACCAAACATGGACTATTGTCGAATTACCTACTAGCATAAATGTAGTTGATTGCAAATGGATTTTCAAGTCAAGTACAAAGCAGACAGAAGAAAAGCTCGACTTGTCGCCAGAGAATTTTCTCAAGTATACAACGTCGATTACATTGAGACCTTTAGTCCAGTAGTCAAGCATTCTATTCGACTTTTATTATCATTTGTTGTTGCAGCAGATTTGGAAATACATCAAATGGATGTACATACAACATATCTCAATGGAGTTATTGAAGAAGACATTTACATGGTGCAACCCGAAGGTTACATTATCGAGGGTAAACACAATCATGTGAGAAAACTCCATAGGGCACTTTATGGCTAAAAGCAATCTGGTCGAGCATGGTTTCAAAGGACCAATACTTTCCTTATTGATCACGACTACACACCAAGCTCTTCAGATTCGAATGTTTACTTCAAGACAGTGCAACAGTCTTTTATCATTATCACTCTATACGTGGACAACACATTGCTATTTGGCAACAATATCGATCTACTAAAAGAAGACAAGACAATGTTATCTTCTGAATTTGACTAGACCAATATGGACGAAGCTCATTTTTTCCTTGGTATTCAAATCAACAGAGACAGAAATCGAAAGTTGATCTACATTACTCAACAGAGGTACATCTACAATATGTTAGTCAGATATAATCTGGTTAATTACAAGTTAGCTCTCTCACCAATGGAACTGGGTCTCAAATTGTCAAAGGACTAGTGTCCTCGAACAATCAAAGAGAAGGAGCAGATGCATGAGTATCCTTATCATTCTATAATAGGATCTCTTATGTACACAATGATTTGTACCAGGCCAGACATAGCTTTTGAAGTCAACCCCCCAAGTCAATTTATGACTAACCCTAGTATGACACATTGGAAGGCTCTTATCAGAGTCATGAGATATCTTCGAGCTACTGTGGACTTTGCATTTGTTATGGAGCAGTCGACAACAACAAACTCAAGTTACTCGGTGATTACACAGATGCAAGTTGGGCAGGAGATGTAGACACTTGTAAATCTACTTTTGGATTTACATTTTTTCTCAACAATGGTCCTGTTTCTCGGAACAGTCACAAGCAATTTTCGATAGCTCTATCTTCTACAAAGGAAGCAATTTGGTTGAGAAACTTACTTTTAGATATCAATCTGAATCAATATGTTCCGACATTACTATTTTGTGATAATCAAAGTCACATTGCCTTGTCAGCCAACCCTAGGTTTCATTCTAGGAGTCAGCACATTGAACAAAAGTATCACTATGTCAGTTTCTCGACAAAGATGGCAGATTGCAGTACAGTCGAACGCAAGATATGACGGCATATATTTTTACTCAAGCACTAAGCTTGGATGCACACAAAGTGTTTTGTGCAGAACTAAGTTTAAAGGTCAAGGCATTCATGAATTGAGATTAAGGGGGAGTGTTGGATTATTTTCCTTCTTACTAATCAACTACTCGGTTTCTAATCTTCATCCAACTTTTATCCAGACCTGCATATTTCTTCGTGTTTTTACACAGTCTATATAACTACTCAAAAATGGCTTATAATGTCAGTATTTTCTCTCTCTTCGGCTTTTTGCAAAATGCCAGATGCCTAAAATATGAAGGAAATGACTTTACCAAAGACCTTTGCTGTTTTCGCATTTTTCGCCTGTCAAGAATTGCGAGTAAAAATGCAGTGTGGCATTTTTCGCATTTTTTCATGATGACAGCTACGTTCATTTCTGCATAGTTACACTTTACGTTCAAATCTGCAGACAGATTGTTTACGGTCAAAAGCCACCGACTTGCATTAATCCATCAGCAAGTAATTTCTGAGAAGTCCTAACTGGATTGATGCCAGTAGACTCCAGCCAACTGGCAGCCACATTTGACGACCTAATTGCTTGGTATAAGTAGTTGTTCATATTTCTACATTTTCAATCAATCAATGTGTGATGATCAGAACACTCATTTCAAGTATTGAATAGTTAGCTCTCTCTCAATCCTACGAGCTTGAACACTCTTGAGCATTCTAGCTCAGTTCTTTAGAGTTGATTAGAGACTGTTATTGCGCTTACTACTTATCGGTAGTTGCGTTTAATTCAGACTTTTATTCTAGTCGCTTAGAAATAGCTTAGAGTACGCGGCTTTGATCCACAAACTTGTTGTACTCATTTACATATGTTTTGCTTTCATATTGAATCAATACTATCTTCTTATTGTGTTCAGCTTCGCCTCAGACTGTATGCGTTTCTGTAATTCTTTGTGACAGATTATTTGTCTGATAATTTAATGTTTTAAATGTTTGGCTACGTAATCACTGTAGTACTAATGATTTCAAAGTTAGTTACTATAAGATCGAACGTGCTTTTTATCACTATTGTTTTGTTCAAAATTGATAGGCGTAGTCATGCATGAAGAAAGAAGAAGATACTTTATTCCACTTTGCACGATAAGTTTTCTTTCTTGTCGTTCGAATTATTTTTATTTGATTCTTTTAGACCGACTCAAAATGGAAATCGAAGGATGGTAAAGCTTTCGAGCTTATTATTTTCAATATATCAAATACTCATATTGGCCACATAGCCGAAGCCAAAACTTCGAAAGAAGTTTGAGACATCCTTAGCTCACTTTATGATGTGAGCAACGTAACTACTAAGTTACATATTCGAAGGAAATTCTTCAAAAGAAGTCGAATAATGATTCTCTTCAAAATCATATTAACCAGTTTAAGAATCTCTTGCTACAAATGGCTGCAATTATAGACGATCAGTCATAGACGATCAAGACGCAATTATGACATTGCTTTCAAGCCTGTCCTCTACATATAATGAGAATTGGATGATGATCATCACGACACACTCAAATCTAACTCTTACCAGAGTTATCACTATGTTGCTGCAAGAAGATAATCGAAGAAATCAAGACACTTCATCTACCTCTTCGTCTCATGCTCTATATGTCAACAAGGGCTCGAAACGACAGAAGCAGAAAGGCTCCAAGCAGTATGCATCGAATCAGAAACATACTCAAGGTCAAGAACAATCATCGAATCCATATTCATCGAAGAAGAAGATGTTTTGCAGGTATTGCAAGCGCAATAACCATGAGATTCAGGATGCAACCTAATCAACAAGCAAATACAGTTACAGCATCTCCTGAAGTCAAAATGGACGAAGGCGCTTTTATGGTCAAAGACAAATATGTGAATTCGGATGATTTGTGGTGTCTAGATTTCGGAGCTACTCAACATATGACCAATCATCGTGTGATGTTTCATTCCTATATGCCTTACATCACAAATAAGTATGTGCATCTTGGTGGTGATAACACTCACACTATCAAAGGTGAAGGTACTGTAAGATTAAGATTCCAGCATGATCAATTCAAACGACTGTCAAAAGTCTTGTATGTTCCTAAACTCTCTACAAATCTGTTATCAGTAAGTAGAATTACATATTTAGGTCATAAGGTGGAGTTTAAGTCTGATCAATGCAGAATTATCGATAGGAGTAATAAGATCATTGCACTCGGCAAGAGGCAGGAATACTTATATAGATTGGCACATTGTTATTCTGATTCTAGTCAAGCCCTGAAAACCTCTGTTCTTGTCAATAAAGCATTACTATGGCATCATTGCTTAGGACACTTGAATTATGCATATGTTTCGAACATGTCAAGACAATCCCTTGCACTTGATCTCAACTATCCTTCTGGTAAAGTCGATCTCCCTGTCTATCATAGTTGCATCCTTGGAAAGCAAACTAGGATTTCTTTTAGAGTCATAGGCATGCAGCAAAAGGTCTGTTAGATGTTGTTCATACTAATATATATGTGGATCTATGCAACTCCTTCATTGCTAGATACAAAGTATTTCATTACCTTTATTGATGAATTCTCCAAAAGAACGGCTCTTTATTTCATTAAACAGAAATCAGGAGCTTTCATCAAGTTCAGACAATTCAAAAAGAATGTAGAAAATCAAATTGGCAAATGAATCAAAGCACTGAGGTCCATTTCCCGTCTTCATTAGATAGAAAATCTTTCTTTTGTGAATCATGCATCTATGGGAAGCACTCTAGAAGCAAGTTTCCAAAATCACATTCCATCAAATCAAAGCATGTATTAGATCTTGTACATAGCGATCTTTGTGGTCCAATGCCAACTCCATCCTTAGGAGATGCAGTCTATTTTATCACTTTCATAGATGATTACTCCAGATGGTCTACAGTCATGTTCACAAAGCACAAATCGAAAGCCTTTGAATGCTTCAGGAGATTCAAGGCCATGGCTGAGACACAAACGTCTAGGAAAGTGAAGGCACTCCGAACTGATGGTGGCGACAAATACATCTCCAACGAGATGTCTGACTACCTGGCTAAACATGGCATTAAAATACAGTTCACTACTTCCTATTCACCTCAATAGAACGAGATTGCAGAAAGGAAGAACCGAACTCTTCTCATACATGGATGACACATTGCTATTTGGCAACAATACCGATCTGATAAAAGAAGACCAGACAATGCTATCTTATGAATTTGACATGACCAATATGGGTGAAGCTCATTTTTGCCTTGGTATTCAAATCCACAAAGACAGAAATCAAAAGTTGATCTACATTACTTAGCAAAGGTACATCTACAATATGTCAGTGTGATAATCAAAATGCCATTGTCTTGTCAGCCAACCCTAGGTTTCATTCTAGGAGTAAGCACCTTGAACTCAAGTATCACTATGCTAGAAGCAAAGTTCTCGACAAAGATGTCAGATTGCAGTATTGTCGAATGCAAGATATGATAGCAGATATTTTTACTAAAGCACTAAGCTTGGATGCACAGAGAACATTTTGTGTAAAACTAAGTTTAAAGCTCAAGGCATTCATGGATTCAGATTCAGGGGGAGCGTTGGATTGTTCTCCTTTCTACTAATTGACTAATCGGCGTAGAGAGAGAGTGTGTGTATATTTACATAATTTACTGGAGCTCAATATTTGAGATGAACTCGAATGATTCATGTTCTGATGATGCAAATACTAAAGAGTCGAATTTTGGCGAGTTGGAGTGATGGTTAGCTCCAACACTGCAAATATCTTTTTATTGTGGACTCTTATTGGCTTCACGATGGAATTTGATCAAAAAAAATGTCACTTTTTTCATAAACTCTATCTAGACCACATTTTGATCTCAGAGATGTGGTAAGAAACAAGTGTGTGCACTTTAGATCCAATTGGATGTCATCCAGGTCACGAAAGTATTTTCTCACAACCCATTGATCATCGACGCTCGATAAACAATGTAGTTGATCTTTTATTTGCTAAGATGATAACGTGATATTTGGATCGAATGCCAAATCGGACAAACAATCATCCCATCGTGTTGATAATTCTGCCATATAAGTTAGGTCATGCTCAAATTGGGGCGTTGTCTCACGGTTGGATCTGGAGATGTCACGTACTCTTGGGCATAGGTTTCTAGTGTGCAGTGAAAATGCATGGCAATGGTCAATTGATGGGATACATGATGGATGTTCATAGGCCGCAGCGAAATAGAGGCCATCAAATTCATCCCACTAGAGAAAAACAATGATGAAGCAGAATCTTGGATTACTTTAGGAACTAAAATGTACAACAGTTCTGATTTATTTAGATGTCAGAGTAGGTGTTGTAGACAACCATGGAGAATGCGAAGAATTTAGACGTCTATGACAGTCGTGATATTTTCTATTTCTGACAGATAAATTCTAATACTAGAGAGAAAGAAGGGGAGGCATTCAAACATTCAACACAAACACAACTAATATGAAAAATAGTGCTTACGTATAAATGGGTGTTGTAGTAACAGCAATATCATATCATAAAACATTCATGCAAAGTGCGTGATCTTACTTACAACAGCTAATAAGCTATCTTTCTAAATATTCTTTACTCTCTCTAAATAATCACTAATTATGAGGACTCAGCTACTAGAAGCTCGCTTTTGGTTGTTTGATCTCTGTGAATACATTGAACGATTATCTATCTATGACTGACACTCTATCTTCAAATTGTTTAGATGTTTATATAGCTGTCAAAAGATCTTTTGATTATTCTAATTACAGTTTAAAAGATCATTAGCAGCCCTTGTATTTGATCCGTAGATCGGTTATTGGTGCATCGTGAAGATGTGAAGAGGTACACCAAGACAATCTCCTTCATACGCATCAGGAGCGTGAAAATGTGGCGTTGTTCGGTTTCCTTTGGTTTGATATCGCAATGGATCATAGGCTGGAGTGTTGCAGTTCATTGCGGTTGACTCCTTCCGTTGGTCTTCGTATGTGACCGTAAGTGATAAATTACGGTGTCTTGTGGTGCCTTTTTTGGTTTCCTTCATAAGTGACCGTAAGCTAGACACTTACGGTTCCTGGTAGTGAGTCTTCGCATGTGACCGTACAGAAGACTTTATGGTTTACTTCGATTTCTTTGGTGAAGCTATTTGCAGGAGCCTACAATTGCCTTGGGTGGCCTTCGTTGAAACCGTATGCAAGAGCTATCACGATTTTGTGACCTTTTGAAATCCTTTCTAATATAAATACCATATTATTTAATGAGAGGCCTAAAAGCCCATTTTAAAGTATTGGACCTTTGTAAGGCTAGGCCCCTTTCAAGGGTATTACTTGAAAGGATGCCTAAAGTGCCTCTTGTGGACCCATACCTTCTGGAGAGCCTACGTACTCTCCCTCTCTCTCATTGTATACACTATTCTCAATTCCGTAATACAAACACGCACACTCTCTCTCTCTTGTTATGTGAATGTCTACTTTACTCTCTCTCTCTCTCTCTCTCTCTCTCTCTCTCTCTCTATTGATCTTCATTATGTTATAATTCTCTAATGATCTATGTTATAAGAATGTAATTAGATAGAATCATCATAGTGGTATCAGAGCAACAAGCATCCTGCCTGTGGGAGGAGCAATTTTCAGCCAAGAGGAGCAACAAGCAACCAAGGAGAAGAAGAAGTTTTATTTTACAGCCAACAAGAGAACCAAAATTTGCAGCCAAGCAGAAGTATTTCAGTTTGCAGCAACATTTGATTTTGCAGCCAACAAGAAGATTACCTTGCAGCCAAATAGAGAAGAAGAAGCAGCCAACAAGAGCAATTTGCAGCCAAGAAGAAGCAATCCCATTTGCAGCCAACAATTTTATTTGTGGTGTACAGGTCCTCAAATGGAGGAGAAGTGCAGATTCAAGCCTCACATTGTATTCATTTCCATTGCATTTGTTATGTGCATTCATTTATTGAGGGCTGAGATTTCAATTTGCTAGCAAGCTAGCATGCATTGACGAGACCATTTCAATGGCGGTCACACAATTTCCAGCATGAATATTCATGTTCATTTTATTGTTATGGCATGCTTTCTTTATTGCAAGTACACTTGCAAAAACATTGATAACACCTTCCAAGCTGCATTCAATGCTCTGCATGGGCACCTTAAGTCACTCCTATTACCTTATACAGAGGTTTAGTAAGCAAATCTTTACTTGGCAATAGCATTACAATAGAAAATGCTAGGCCACTGATCACTATTATCAACAAAAATCAGAAATTCTGATTTTTGTGGGGTTTTGGCTATTTTGAACTACATGCCATTTGCTGGCCGTAGCACCAATCATTAAATGCTTTTATACGGAGTTTCTAATCATCATTGAGACCATGCTGCCAAGTGCTCGTAGCCTCTTTTTCTATATGTCATAATAGGTACTGATCTGAGCACTCAAACAACACAAAAATCAA
Organism: Diphasiastrum complanatum; assembly: GCA_029204225.1. Taxonomy (NCBI): domain Eukaryota; kingdom Viridiplantae; phylum Streptophyta; class Lycopodiopsida; order Lycopodiales; family Lycopodiaceae; genus Diphasiastrum; species Diphasiastrum complanatum. The sequence continues at coordinate 44,439,193 of CM055101.1, read as the reverse complement.
AAAATAAAAATCCATTTGAGAGAGACGACCTGTAAAAGAATTTGCCTCAAATTTTTCAAAACTGTCAAAAAACTGGTTTTTCCTCAAACTTGATTTTAGGAGTCTCAATCATCGACAGACAAAACTAGAAAGCTCTTCGTCTCGTAGTTCCAGTCGTCTAGAGTATACACAGTTATGTCTCCAAACCTCTGTTCGCTCAAGAAAACCTGAAAAAAATATTTTTTTTTTCCAAAATTACTTGTTGAGGGATTTATGTAACTGCTTAAGTTCCTTCGAGATGTCATATGACATGTCCATCAGATAGTGATGCGGTAGAAAGGAAAAATGCTCTAATTTTTTTCCTCTACGCATTGATATATATATATATTGCACATGTTCTGAGTACTTTCAAAATTCATTAATTTTGCCATCAGTTACTATAGTAGAAATTTCGTCATTGACTGATTTTCTACAAGACCATTAGTAGATGCACTTATGTCATCAACTAATATCACCTCTTTGGCAAAAGAAGTTGCTACATTGCGAAAGCAATTAGAAACACTTCAACGCTCTTGTTTAGTAGACAACTCCGATGATGATGAAGACAATTCACCCGTTCAAAATCTCTTATGGAATAATTCAAAATGTACCAACAATTATTCATTCGAAGATTCAGATGAAGATGAAGAATTAACAATTACCAAGGCTAGGTGGTTTTGACAAAAATCCAAAAGCCTTCGATTTTCTCAACATGAACAAACTCGTTCATTAGTTTCCCTGTACCCGAGCAACTCGCGCTTAAAAGAGGATGATCGACCTCGTGCCACGAGTCTCACCGAACCCTCTATTATATCTTTTCCCATTATTTCTAGATCTAAAATATATCTTTGCAAATTTTGAAAATAGATCACTACGGATTTCAGTGCCCAAAGTGGACTGATAATCACCAGAATACAAGCATTGAGACCTATGTGGACTTAAAGGAATCGAATGCACTTCAGTCAGAGAAATGTAATCCAATTGAAACAATTAATCAAACGTATCCTATTCTTGATTATTCCAAGTTGGATACAAATTCAAATTCAAAAGATGATAATCATATGATTATTCATTATACGAATGAGATCTCTCTGAAGTCTCATAAGACTTCAATTCCTAGACGTGTTATAATTATTAATAAATCAGAAATTGATCATTCCATGATCAATATTCTACAACCATCTATTATCAAAGAAATTCCAAAATTGGAATCATATGTGAACAATAATATAATAACAAACTCATTGGAATCTAAAATCAATAATCCTGACATTATTGATTTTGCAAGTGTTTTCAAGATTCCAACAACAACTATTGTTCATAAAAAAGCTATCATATACATTTCAATAATTATTGTTCCAATGATATGCAACGTTGATCATCAACATCACATGCCGGTGTTGATAAGAATACACCTGAAGTTTAATCCCTCTTAAAAGATCCAAAGACAAGGTTCTATTTTAAGTGAGAGAGAATGTCACGATTTTGTGACCTTTTAAAAGCCTTTCTAATATAAATACCATTCGCGAAACATTTTGTTGTAGAAGCTCGTGGTTTCTTGTTGAAGCTCGAAAGATTCGCGAACATAATCTTGTCATCAAATATTCTGGATTCTTCTTCAAGCTCAAAATTGTCATCTGTCGCGAACAATTCGCGAAACATAAAGATATCGTGAAGAGACAAGTGTCGTGAATAATTCGCGAAACACGAAGCTGTGACGAAGAGACAGACTGTCGCGAAATATTCGCGAACAAAAATTATTCGACCTTTAAAACAGAGCATCTATTTGAATATCAACCGTCGTAAATGGTTAGATCTACTGTTACAGAATTAAAAGGCCAAAATATCTGTAATTAAAAGGCCAAAAGACTGTCCTGTAGCAATATAAATACATGTGCACTACTCGTTGTAAAACACTCACACACTCTCACACTAAAGAGACTCTCAGACTCATTCAATCAGAGATACAACAACGAGATAAGACAACAAGAGATGTATACTGATTCTGATTTAGAATCATAAATTCGTTTTTGATCAATGGTTTCTGTTTGTCTAAAATTGTCTTAAGTTGTCTCTTAATTTCACATATTATTTTCGCATGCTAATTCAATCAAGGTAAATATTGTTCTATTAGTACATATATCATAAACAAACCCGATTGAAGACACTGATATTAGTTTGATTTATTCAAACTTTCATCGTTTTCTCTGTGGAAGAATAATTACTATTTTTCCTACAATGGTATCAAAGCTTTTGGAACTTCTATAGTGGTATCAGAGCGTACAAGATTAGAGCTGATACAGTGTTATCAGTGCTTTTAGGACTGATACAATGGTATTAGAGCAAGTCAGAGTCGATACAGTGGTATCTTCGCATCTCTCTCAGCATTCTTCATACATCCATCAGCAAGCCACATTTGGAGTTATTCAGAAAATAGAAGATGTCGTCGATCAGCAATATTCAGGCTAAGATCACTACGATCTTGGATCTAGAAGGTTCAAACTATTTGATATAGAAATTAAAGACCTCACTCATATTGAAGGGCGAAGGTTTATGACAATGGGTAGAACCAATAGAGGAGAAGCCAATAGCTACTCCTAGCAAAGAACTTCGAGAATGGAGTTTGAGAAATGACAAAGCTATAACAATTATTGCATCTTCAGTGCATGACAACATAATGCTAGATCTTACATCAATTTCGAACGCAAAAGATTTATGGGAAGAATTGCAAACCAAGAATGAGACTCGATCTCGTAATCAGATCATGTTCTTGGAAGACCAATTAACTTACCTACAGTGGGATGGCAAAGACCTGACCACATTTGTATGAAAGATTAAAGATTTGTTTATTTCTTTGCAGAATTCTGACGCAAAAAATGCAATTTCAAAGGAAAAATAGCTTAGTTATTTTCTTCGAGCCCTTTGCAATTCATTCCACAAGCTAGACACTTATGGTTCCTGGCGGTGAGTCTTCGCATGTGACCGTAAGGAAGACTTTACGGTTTACTTTGGTCTCTTCGGTAAAACTATTTGTAGGAGTCTACAATTGCCTTCGGTGGCCTTCGTTGAAACAGTATGCAAGAGCATTGCGGTTGTATGTAGTTTCTGTCTGTTGGTAGTTTTCGTGTATTTCTGCAGACTGTCAAAAAGGTAGACCATTTATGCAGATGTTTGAGATAGTGATTTCCTTAAGAGATGAAGGGGGTGAAAAGGATGAGTAGGAGTAAGATTAAACTCCAACACCAATTATATGGTTGGTAAATAATTGGCCAATTGTGAGTGTGTATCGTTATTTGAGAAAAAAGAGTAGTACACTACCTATTTCATCCTTCTCGGCATGGGAACATAATACGGGTCCACCCTCAATTGTCGAGGGCTTGCCGCAGAACTCCTTATAGCCTTACGAGTCTACGTAACCTCGAATCACGGTTCGAACCGTGCAAACCATTTGAACCGGTTCGAATTGGAATTCTGTTCAAATCGGGTTTAGGGCAAAAAAAAAAAAAAACCCCAAAAAGTCAAAAAAAAAAAAAACGTTTTGAATTTTTTTTTTGTTCGATTCGAACCATTTTCCAATTCGAACCTGGCCTGCCGGTTTGAATCGGAAAGATTCGGTTCAAATCGGCCGATTCGAATTGGGGTGAAACCTTGGCAACCTTGGTGAGATTGTAGGAGTCCAGCTTCTTTCTAGTCTCCTTTGGGATCTGCACATTGGCCATACATCTGAATACTCTGAGGTTTTGGAGTGATGGTTTGGAGCCTATCCAAACTTCATTAGGTGTTTCACTTGAGAGGCCTTTAGTCGAACATCTATTTTGAATATAAGCTACAAAGGAAACAACTTCAGCCCAAAAGTTCCTAGGTAGTGACGCGTGAGCAAGCATGCACTTAGCCAATTCGACTAAGGTTCGGTTCTTCCTCTCATGATTGCTTTTGATTTATGCTTAATAAAATATACATCCGTACTTCTTGAATATTCATCAGTAAAGGTAATGAAAAATTTGGCACCTACCAGTGATAAGGTTTGTATTGGGCCACATACGTCTATATGTACAATGTCTAGCAAATCTTTAACTACATGCAGATGACTTGATCTAAAAGGGATCTTAGTCTACTTTTCGGTAGAATTATGACAAATAGGGAGTTCGACTTTCTTATGTGGATAGTCAAGATCAAGTACCAATAGATTGTTTAGACATGTTCGAAACATATGCATAATTCAAGTGATCAAGTCTATAATGCCAAAGTAATCCTTTATTGATATGAACAGAAGTATTTATAAATTGATTCATAACAGAATAATAATGACTCAGTCTGTATAAGTATCCATGCTTCTTTCCGAGTGCAAGGGGCAATGGATAGAGAGTATCAATTTCTCATAAAAAATCAAATGTGGACTGTTATAGAATCGTCAATCAGTAAGAATATTGTTACTTGCAAAGGTGTTTATTGAATAGATGGTTCAGTTGATTGATGGAAGACAAGATTGGTTACAAGGGGATTTTTCCAAGCCTTGAACATCGACTTTTCAAAGACTTTTAGTCCAATTGTGAAACATACATCTATTAGATATTTGCAGCCATAGTAGATTTGAAAGTTCATAGATAAATGTACAAACTAGATTTCTAGATGGGGAACTGGGTTTTGTTTGTATCACAAACATATTTGTTTCTTTTAAATTTTCTTATGCGGAAGCTTACAGGATCCTAGACACGTGACTATAGATCACAGAACAAATATCATTCTAGCAATCAAGACAGTGGAAGACAAGGAAATGCACGACATAGAGCAACTATATTATCAGTTTAATTTTTTTTAGAGCGAGATGGTCAGTGTCTCGCTCATTGGCGGCCTCTGACGCTCTGCTTTTTCGATGTGTTCTGCTCGTTGGCAGACTTTCATGCACAACTATTTCATTTCTATTCTTTTTCTTTTCTGCTCTACTCACTCACATTCTCTGTGTATTCTTTTTGATCCAAAAAAATAGTTTATATCTGCACTATGTGGAGTTTATAAGATAGCTAAACAGAGAATTACAAGAATAGTTAGCACTAATAAACTAATCAGTTACTCTCCGTTATTGCTAACTGTTTCAGTTGGACGTGAAGTTTAAGGCTCCATGTCCGTTGAGCTGCCAGTTGGCAGCGCGAAAGATTTTCTTTCATTTCTTTTCGTTTCGTGTCGTATCGTGTCTTTTTGGTCCTGGAGGCATGTTTGACTTTCATGAATCATTCAACCTTTGAGTTTCGCTTCGCTTTGTGTCTTAGGGTTTTCGAGGTACGTTGACTTTCGCGAATTGTTCGCCATTCGACCTTCGTTCCATGTCGTTTCATTTCGCGTCGCGACAAAGTTGCAGGAGTTCACCATTTCTGACACTCCCTCTTGAACCTTGCAGCTTTGCACGTTTAGTCCAATTGCCTTTCTTTGCTTTGTGAAGAGTGGCTTGTCAAGCAGCTTCGTGAGCAGATATGCAATCATGTCTTCAGACTTTATGTACTGGACCTGGAGCTCTCCTTTCAAGATCAAATCTCGAATGTGATGGTACTTCAGAGGTATGTGTTTTGTCTTTGAATGGAAGACAGGATTCTGGGACAGATAAATGGCACTCTGAGAGTCCATCATCATCGTGCATGGTCCTCCTTGTGGTATCCCAATTGCCTCCAGCATCATCTGCAACCACACTACCTCGTTCACCACCTTTGAAGCTGCGACGTATTCAGCTTCGCAAGAAGATTGAGCTACCAAGGTTTGCTTTTTGCATATCCAGTTGATTGCTGTTCCATACGCTATTTTCCCCCGGTTACAGGCTTGCTGTCATCTTTGTAGCTCACCCAGCTTGCATACTGTAGTGGTGCAGCTCGAATCCTTTTCTTTTGTTTTCTGCTATGTAGGCTAATCCCATATTTTGGGTACCCTTCAGATATTGTAGGATTCGTTTTGCCATTTGCCAATGTGCCATTGGAAGAGAATTGGCTTAAGGCATAAACATTGAAAGCTAGATCAGGTCTGGTACAAACAAGATACATCAGACTATCGATTAGGTTTTGGTAGGGTCTACCTGTCATCTTTTGTTTTTCTTCTTCTGTTTTTGGGTAATCCTGCTTCGCCAGCTTGGCACCAGCTATCATTGGTGTGGCCTTTTCTTTGCAGTCCATCATGTGATATTGCTTCAACACTTTTCTGGCATATTCAGACTGACTCAAGTGCATTTCATCTTTTATTCAATCTCTTTTAATCTCCAGCCCGAGACATTTTGTTGCTTCTCTGTGATTTCATAATTTTCAGAAATCTGACTCTTCATGTCTTTGATCAACATCAAAGAATTTCCTATAATAAGGGAATCATCCACGAAAATAGTTAGTATCACAAAAAAAATTTCTACTCTTTTTATGTAGACATTAGAGTCTGATTGTGTAGGATTGAAATCTAGAGACTTCAGAAGACTATCGAGCTTCTTGTACCAAGCTCGTGATGCCTGCTTTAGACCATAAATGCATCTCTACAACCGACAGACATATTGTCGATTGTCGGGGTCTTCAAATCCTTCAAGCTGCTTCATGAAGATTTCCTCTAGATCTCCGTGGAGAAAGGCTGTTTTCACATCAATCTGGTGAACTTCCAAGTTGTGTTGTGTGGCGTACGCAAGGAGTAGTTGTATGCTTGTCATCTTGACCATCGGCGAATATGTGTCAAAATAATCAACACCATACCTTTGTGTGTAGCCCTTCGCGACAAGCCTTGCCTTGTAACGGCCAACAATGTCATTTGATTTCATTTTCTTCCTATACACCCATTTGCAGTCGACGATCTTTCTATTTTTTGGCAGTGGCTCTAGTATCCATGCCTCGTTTTGCCTCATCGACTCGATCTCCTATGACATTGCCTGCTTCCAGAATTTTCCCTCTGGAATGTAGACAGCTTCTTGATATGTTGTTGGCTCTTCAATGAAGTTGCAGTACTCGAATTGCGTGTCTTTACTCAACTGAGATTGTCAACATAATGGTCTAGAGGTCTTCTTTGTCTTGCTGACCTTCTGGGTTCATTTCGTCGCTGCTCGAACGTTTTTTGTTCGTGGGGTTGATCTTTTGCTTCCTATTGCTCTGGAGTCTGTGGCTCAACATTCTGATTTGACGTCTGTCCTCAATCTCCCTCTCTTGAATTGGCAGCAGTGTGAAGATCTGCAAATGCCACGAACTTCTTGAAGGAATCGAACACTTCAGATTTCTTCTTTAGGTAGTAGATTGTAGTCATTCGGCTGTAGTCATCTATGAACGTTAGGAAATACCTCGATCTTGAGAGCAAATCCATTTTCATCGGTCCATAGACATATGAGTGGACGAGCTCAATAATTTCTTTGGCTCTTCTTCCCTCATGTGTGAATGGATTCCGATGTTGTTTGCCTTTCTGACAGGCTTCACCCTGAACTTAGTATCGGGCCTTGATATATTTAGACCTATGACTATGTCCTTCTTACACATGTCATACAGGCTCCTCGTGTTCAGATGATACATTCACCTGTGCCAGAGCTGATCTTCATTTTTTGATGCATTTAATATGCTATCAGTATTGCTGATTATATTGGCTTGGTAGAAGTTTCTTTCTCTACATCCAACCGTCAGCAATTTGTTTGTTGTTTTCTCGATCATGCGGCATGTATTGCCATTGAACAAAACTCGAATTCCAAGATCTGCCATCTTGGAGACTGATAATAGATCTTTTCTCAGTGAAGGCACGTAGAGTGCTCCTGGCAGCTCTGCTTGACCTGACAGTGTTCACAGTTGTGGAGTCCCGATGCCTTTGACATCATGTTTGCTTCCATCACCTAGAATCACTGCTTTGTTATTTTCGAGTTCTATGAAGTCAATCAAGATTTTCTTATTGCAGGTGATGTGTGATGTTGCTCTTGAATCAATGACTACATCGTAGTCTTGTTCAGTGTAGCTCGTTGAAGCTTCATCAAGTATTGTGAAGGCTTCATCACCCTCTATCTGCATCTTTGGATGACTCTGCAACATTTGCTTTCTCAGTCTTGTTCTATCTTTTGGATTAAATCTACAATCGTATGCAGAGTGCCCCTTCTTCTTGCAGTGCATGCAAGATATTGCTGGATTGAACCAGCATTTGTTGGCTGTATGGCCTAGTTTGTGACAATGATCACAAGAAGAAGATTGTTGATTCGAGGACTTCGTCATGTCAAATCTGGATTTGTTCGTGTTTTTCTTCCTTCCTTTTGTGAAGAGAGCTTTCTCTTGATCACTGCTTCCTTCTCCTTTGTCCCTCATCAGTGTCTCATCAGCGACAAGACTGATTGCTTTGTCGAATGTCATATATGGTAGACTCAGTATGAGCATTCTCAACGGTTGATAGGACGTAGGTAGAGACATCATGAAGTACATCAACTGTTGTGGTGCTGGGACCTGGTGCTTCTATCCTGATGCAGCGAGTTGAGCAAAGATCGTTCTGATCTTCTCAACGTGCTGGCCTAATTGGTTGCCATCCCATCGTATGGATTGTAGCTGATTGTGAAGATGCATCACTGAAGTTGCAGTCCTCACTTCGTACTTCTGTTTTAATCTTTCCCATGCTGCATGGCTGCTTTCGCAGTCTTCAATCTGCATGAGTAGATCTTCGTTGATGGACGAAATGATGATCGCCATTGCACGCTCATCCTTTATGATCCATTCAGCTCTCCTCGGGACTCCGGTCTAGAAAATCACTTCTTAGATATCAACAGTGATAACCTGTTGCTTTGATACCATGTCGCGAACCCGGTTTTGTTTGTATCGCGAACATATTTGTTTCTTTTAAATTTTCTTATGCGGAAGCTTACATGATCCTAGACACGCGACTACAGATCACAGAACAAATATCATTCTAGCAATCAAGAGAACGAAAGACAAGGAAATGCACGACATAGAGCAACTATATCATCAGTTTACCCATTCTGCCTCACTAGTCCAAAAAGCAGGTCTTTTTCACAAGTACCCCTTAGGTCAAGATAAAAGTTCGTGCTAATTTTGATGAAGAAAAGTTTGTTTACTTTAGTAATTCGACTAAGTGTGTCTTTTTGCTTCTTCTCTTGTTTCTTTTGTCTCCATTCCTTTTGGACTTCCTTCCCTCTTTGTCTTGTTGCTCTTTTTTGCCTCACACCTGATTCATGATCCATTCTCTCACTCACTCCAATGGGGGTGGGTTCTTTGTCCTTCATTGGCAACTACATACCTTGGATCATTTGAGTCTTATCTCTTCCTTGGAGCTAGAAGAGCATATGCTCATTAGCATGTAAAGGATTTTGAGTTGAGCATGTGACTTGATGGTATGTGGAGCTCTAGTTGGGCAACACACATCTCGTATATGTAACTTCCGTGATGATTCCTTATGCTAAAAGTTGTGAACTAATAGTGGCGATTACGTATAGGTGATCATATATACCATGACAAATAGTCGTACAAACATTTGATATAGAATATCTTGAAATAATAGTCTCCACATGACATAGCATGATTGGCCATTAGCCACTATTAATAAGTATTTAAAAAAAGCATCTACAATGAACAAACACATTTCCACATGAAAAAAAAGTCAAATATCATATATATGATGTCGAGAATTTTGGCCAAAATTGACAATTAAATGCTTCCACCAAATCACATTTGTAACTTGCAAGTTGCCATGTCTACCTCACACACACACACACACACACATTTATGTGAGATCGGATATATGTTTTCTAACCCTTTTCATATTGTGGAAAATGACGGCCAAATGTACAATTGCAGAATATGTGCACTCCATCTAAAACTTGCAAGTTGCCATGTCTATCACATGTGAATATGTGTATAGATATACATAATACATTCATCTAAGGTTGAGAATTTGTTTTTTTTCAAATTTGTTCATACTTCTTTGCAAACATGATTTGGTCAACATCAAGCCTTATATAATACATGAGAAACTAACACTCTCAAACTTTTATTTTAAAATGCAAATTGGCATGCATTGGGACCTTGGAAATGCCAAGGGTTATTTTGCAAGCTCTATTCAATGTTGCTTACCTGTAAAGTTGTGTGGGGAGCCGTTGACAACATCCCTATTCACAAGTGATATGGCAAATCAATAGTGGGCCACACTAATCTCAAGGTGATGGAAGCTTTCTAAATGGTGAGAAATGGATGAGGACAAAGCCTAAACTACATGCTATGTAACATTATATTAAGGGGGTTGGCTCGGTTGATTAATTGGATACACTTTTGGTTTTTCAAGGGGGCACTCAAACATGGGACTAAAAACACTTTTGATGTCAAGCTAATCAACTGAGCGAATCCCTTTGAGAGGGTTAGTTGGATATGAGAGAACCATAGCACATGAGCATTCCGGTGGAATGTGCATGTGGACAGCCAATGAGGGGCTGCCACATAGCACATGCCCATTCCACTGGACAACCAATGAGGGGTTGCCACATAGCACATGCACATTTCACCGGACAGCCAATGAGGGGTTGCTACATAGCACATGCACGTCCACATGCACATTCCACCGTAAAAAATTTTGCAATATAAAAGCGAAAAAAAAACCAGCGTCCACGCGTGTGACCGTACTTCCGTACCGTACGGTCCGAAAAAAAAAAACTTACCTTCGCACATTGGCATTACGCAGAGGAAGGCTCGAAGCCCTCGGGTCTTCCTTGCTAATCGGGGCCTGCCCTCGGGCTCCCGCCCTTGGGCAAAGGCCCTCCTAGCAAGGAAGGCCCTCAGATGGGGCCTGCCTCCCCACGTAATGCTAGGTGCTCAGGTTTACTTGTATTTTGAAAGCACCTTTAGTAGTGGAATGTGCATCCACCTTTCTCTCTCCTGTGGAATCTCACTCTTTCCGGAATGTCCATGCTCTCCCTGAAATGTGTGTTCTCTCTCTACGTTGTCAGGCCTTCAGTGCAGGTCGGGGCCTTGCCCTCAGGCTCCTACTCTCTGGCAAGGGCCCTCCCTACACGGAAGGCCCTCGGATGGGGCTTTCCCCCATACCTAATGCTAGGCTAGGCCATGTGATAAATAAATAAAAAACTAAGGTTCCAAATTTTTTGGGGCGTAGCAATGCTTGAGAAAATCTACATGGAATCGACAAGTTTTTTAAAAAATTAATTTTATAAAATATTTAACAAATTTTTATACCAGCAGGTAAACCTTTATATGACTAAAAGTCTTAAAAAAACTGAGAAGTTTTATAAAAAATTGCACTTTTAGTTTTTATTTATTTTAAGGATAACTCAAAAGAGGTTCGGTGGCTGTATCGCACTTGCCACGTTGCTACCAACAAACTACCAATCCACTCCACGTCTCTCTTCTTCATCTCTATCCAGATTCCACTCTTGCCGGCGCGCCCCCCCCCCCCCCCTCTCTCTCTCTCTCTCTCTCTCCTCTCGCTGTCCAGCCTGCTCTTCCTCACCCCTCCAATCCAGTAAGACACGAGGCTCCGCTCCCAATTCCAATTCGTTTATAATTATTACACTCGCACACATGCAGGATCATATTCATCTTCTGTTTGCAAATTGAAGGAACGGAGCGAGAGTGTTTAGTGGCCTGCGCCCAAGTGGTAAGCGTGCCACTGTGCCCTTGCCCAGAAGAGATGGGTTACTCTCACACAATCTATAGATGAAATCATTGTTCAGTTTTTGGCTAACGGAAAGGATGCATTTAATAGATTGTTGTCGTAGAAGCAGAGCGTGCACGTTACTGTGTCAGATATTTGTACCCTAACTCTTAGTTTAAAAACTATCTGATCTGGTAATGGATATGGAATTGCTGCTCTTATAGCGCAAAGTGGCATGTCGGTGAAGACCTTCTCTGCTTCCCTTAAGGTCCGATTAGACTCCAATCATCCCCAAAAAAAAAGATGAAAAAAAGAGCAGTTTAGGATGAAATTTCCTGAAGCTTAATCCTGGTAAAGGAAGCAATACTTTCTAAAGCCAAGAGGGCACGATTGATGCCGCATTTATTTAAAACGATAAAGATCTCTGTAAGTCTGATTGCCATTTGAGTGCTTAATCACTTAAAAGCAGCCCTTACTGGACGAAAGTTAAGTTTAACCTGGCGTATTCGTTTGTGATCAAACAGGAAATTTGGAAAAAATCAGAAGAAGATGGGACAAGCATTGTGCTGTGCATTGGTTGAGCAGTCAACCGTAGGCATCAAAGAATCATGGGGCAAGTTCGATGGAATTTTGGATCCAGGATGCCATATTGTAAATTGGTGCTGTGGGAGCAGGGTTGCTGGTTTTCTTTCTTTACGAATTCAGCAGCTAGACATTCGATGTGAAACAAAAACCAAAGTTGGTTCATCACTCACAAAACTATTTGTTTCACTGTGAAAACGTAGTAAATATGGGCATGGAAGTTTTTCAGTGATCAGTACCTATAGATTCAGGGGTTAATGTTGAATATGTCTACTTCCGTCTAAGTTTATTTTTTCTTTCTCAGAGAACCTTGCTATCATGTCCTCTTTCCCTTCATTTTCTTAGGCAACATGCTAAGGTTTATCTTTGGCAAGAATCATGAACCATCATCATGTATTACACCTTATGCTTTTATTCCAGTTTATGGCAAATTTTCGTGAATAATTCATTCTACTTTTTGTGACGGATGTGCTGTCTGTGTAGGACAATGTATTTGTCACTGTGGTAGCATCAGTGCAGTACCAAACAATACAAAGCAATGCTCGAGATGCATTTTATAAGCTGACCAATCCTCGTGAACAGATTCAAGCTTACGTTTTTGATGGTACTTAATTCTTCGATGACTTTGAGCTGTAAGAAATTCATATGTAATTCCGTGATGAATGACACAGACATTCAATTTTGATTCTTTTGTCTATGTTGCTAGCTTTTTGCCAATAATCAGTGTACAATCGTTGCTATGTTGTTCAATGCTCAAACAAAGATGTTTTTTCGGTTTTGAAATTGCTCTAGGAATGGGGTTCACTCACCACTTAGAGAAGTGGACACCCTTTGTTGGATGGCATTTCGTAAATTTGATCTATTTTTTAGATTTTGTTTGTTTTGAATTTACGGTCAATTATCTGGCAAAAATAGTAATGTCCTTTTCTGGATGATCTTTTGGGATTTGATATATTTTTTGATTTTAGTTAATCGCCAATTATGAGTAAAAGCTAGTACCCCCCTAAAAATTCAGTGGCGTCCATATGGTAAAGAAAAACTAATTTTCATTTGAAGGCTCTGCAATATTTATAATTCATATGAAGATTTGAGAGCACTTTCCAATTCAATGAAAATGCTCTAGCTCAAAACAACTTTGGGTTTGGAGCGGTGTTCTCTTTAGGTAAGAAGTTGGCAATTACATTCTACCTCGGAATTAGTTGATTGAAACTAGCTTTGTCGGACCAAATTATTTACTTTCAATTGGGATAGAAGCTGGACAAGATGTTCATGTAGGATTGTGGTGATTGGGATTAGGTTATATAGACCCTTGAAGTACATAATCAACTAGATTGAGCTCATTTGGTGACAAGTAGGTCTTTTGCTTTGGACCAATCTCTTTCACAAGACCTTGACCTTTTCATAGGGTCCCCAATTTAAGTAGTGTCCAGTCAGTGTGACGAAATCTTGTCTCCTCTCGTTTTAGTAGTTGATAATGATAGGGACTGAGAGCTTCTTTGTAGGAGATCTCTAGGTAGTGTTTTTAGAAGCCTGAAGGGCCAGCCAATCAATCTATTGCTCATTGTCGTGATGTCTTAGTTATTGGACAATTTGCTGCTAGGTTGTAATTTTTAGACATGATCTTGTTTGGCTATGTTCATAACTTCGTATCACTTTAAATAGGGCACATGTAGCAATATATGATGTTTCATACTACGGTGGAAATTGTTGGGATTGTAAGGGTTTGCGCGTTGTGACCATAGATGGCCAACGTTTCTGAAATGCATTTCAGAATGGCGTTCAAAAACGCGGTTCAGAAACGCGTTTCTGAAATTTAAAAAAAAGTTCTAGAAACGTTTTTTTTAATTTTTGGTTTTTTTTGGGCAATATGTGTATCAGATGAAAGCTCTAGTTAAGAGCATAATTACTGTGTAATTTGCCGACTGTTTCGGGTGCAGGATGGTCCAGTTCAGGTGCATTAATCCATGTTTGGGTTCTGTCAAGGATAAAAATTCAAAACTAACCTCTAGCCTGTCTGTTACGATCACAGATGGTCCCAGTAAGTGTGTATTCGCTCAGGGAGTTGGAAGGCCAAGTCATGAAGAGCCCCCGGACCCTGCCGTTGGGGGGCGTTGCCCCCCAAACCCTCCACCGGGGGGCTACCGACCTCGTACCCCCTGAGCATTTATTGAAAACCAGAGCAAATAACAATCAAATAGCTATTGAAAATAAGATTTGTTTGTGCCCCATCTACTCCACTTTTGAGAGGCAAAATGCTTTGACCATGGATCCCCCAAAAAAATTTCAGCCATAAGCTATTTTTCCAATTTTTTTGACAATTCTGGGTATAGAAACGCGTTTTTCAGAAACGTGGTTTTAGAAACGTGTCCTCCCAGAAACGCGTCTCTGGACATCTATGGTTGCGATAGTGAGAAGCGAGCGGGAAATCGCAACTACGTCTACCGTATTCAGACCGACTTCGATAGTTCAAAGCCTTATTTGATCATAGTTTCGAAGTTACGGGATTGATACAATTGATTCCAGCCATGCACGAATTAGATTGGTTTTAGATTTAGCTTTGCGGAAGCGTATTAGGTGCGAAGATTAGAGTGACATGGTTGACATAGACTATCAGTCATAGAAGACAATTTAATCCACAAATAAGTTTTTTTGGCAATCAAGAAAAAAAACATAAATAAAATGAGCATTCAGTCACAGTATGCCTGACCTAGATTACTGGCACATTGTTTATTCAGTCGTTAATAGATACAGTCTGAATGCAGACAGAGTCACGTTCTTCCTGAAACAATACTCTGTGATAATAGAGAGAAAGAACCAAACAATTGTGCTCAGGACGTTCGATTGATCTGCTAAAATAATTGAATCTGGTCAGTTGGTCCGAGATGGTTGAACTATCGAGGATGGTCGAATAGTCAAGGATGACCGAGTATTCGGGGAAACACTGTCACCGATTTTTTTGTATTTCTGCAGACTGTCAGAAAAAAAGTGTATTTCTGCAGAGTATGTGACTATACAAGTATTTACAACAGCTAACGAATGGATCTAGATTAGTAGAGAGATAGGGATGGAGAGGATAGAAATCCAACACCCCCCCTTAATCTAGATCCTTGAACACCTTGATTCTCAAATTCAAGATAGCACAAAGATTCTTGTGTGCTTCTTGATTTAACCCTTTTGTAAATATGTCATCTGCCATGTAAACAAAGTCTTATATTGATTAATGTGATTCTGAAGAGAATCACTTTTTGACATTCTGAGTGAGAAGAATGGTTTTGAAGTGACATCCCTCACTTTGTATAGTGTATTCAATATATCCTAATCCTCTTTTGAAGATTGGACTTGTCTGATGTGGCCAGTCTGTGTCTCGGAGATGTTAAGGGTGATCAAGGTGAAAGCCTTGTCATCCCTGAGCTTCCACTTGGAAGTGGCTTGCTCATTGACACTAGGAAGTAGTTTGGTTCTAGCGACTATTTCCCAATGCTCCTTGGCCATCAGTACTACTCTCATCTTGAATTTCCATAGGTGGTAATTCGAACCGTCGAGTTTGTTTACCATTAGAGTAGACTGTGATTGCGAATCCATTTGGAAGTTCAGGATGAGTGTTGCAGGTTGTAGATTATATGATTGGAAACAATTACAGCAAGTGTCTATAGTTTATCAGAACAATTGTTCTGATAATGTAAGCTCTAAGTCCGCTTCAAAAGAATCAGAGAGTAGATATTACTGCTCTAATACCATGTTGGGATTGTAAGGGTCTGCGCGTCGCGACAGTGAGCGGTGAGCGGCGAGCGGAGAATCCTTGGTGCATGCAACTACGTCTATCGTATTCAGACCGACTTCGATAGTTCGAAGTCTGCCTTACTTGATCACAACTTCGAAGTCGATACAATCTATTCAATCGATTCCATAGCCATGGACGAATTAGATTGGGTTTAGATTTAGCTTTGCGGAAGCGTATTAGGTGCGGAGATTAGAGCGACATGATCGACACAGACTATCAGTCATAGAAGACAATTCAATTTATGAATAAATTTATCTGCAAGAAAGAAAGAATTTGAACATAATAAAATGAGCATTCAGTCACAGTATGCACGACCTAGATTACTGGAACATTGTTTATTCATTCGCGAATAGATACAGTCTGAATGCAGACTGAGTCGCATTCTTCCTGAAACAATACTCTGTGATAACAGAGAGAGAAAGAACAAAACAATTGTGCTTTGGACGTTTGATTGATATGCTAAAAGGGCTAACAGAGCAACTAATGAGTTGCTGGATATATACACATGGCTAACTAATTAAAAGAATGCTTAATCTAGTCTTTACAATTAGGGATTAAGGATTAAGGCACTACGTGCTGTTGGCACTGCCTTCGGACAATATCCGATTCAGTTGGAGATTTTGTCTGGGCGTGATTCAATGTACTTATTGATCTGCCGATAGTCGGATTGTGGCCGATTGTTCGAGGATGGCCGAATAATCGAATCTGGTCAGATGGTTCGAGATGGTCGAACTATCGAGGATGGCCGAATAGTCGAGGATGACCGAATAATCGGGGAAACACTGTCACCAATTCTTTTGTATTTCTGCAGACTGTTAGAAACAAGTGTATTTCTACAGAGTATGTGACTGTACAAGTATTTACAACAACTAATGAATGGATCTAGATTAGCAGAGAGATAGGGATGGAGAGGATAGAAATGCAACAGAAATCACAAATTATTGATGAAGATAGTCATTAAAATCACTTCTGAATAGGCCACCAGGTAGCAATAAATGTTGTTTAATATTGCAATGGAATCAATCAAAGATGAAGAAATAGCCACCAAAACCTCCTCTAGATAGGGTGTCAAGTAGCAATATATGTTGTTCAATATTGTGGCAAAAATCAACAAGCTATCAATGAATTATCAGCTTTATTAACCTGCTTTGCATGCGTTCGTGCACTAGGTATCTAGTGGGGGCAAAGCTTTTACCCTAAATTCTCAAATGGGTGAGTTAGTTGGACATAAAGCTTCATTTTGAACCTTTTGAACGACCAATGAAAGGGTTTACAAAATGGGCTAATGGATAAGTTATGGACTTGGCTCTTTACATTCGCCACGTCTATTTGCATCTACTTTACCTTTACTTTTTATACATAAGCGCCTTGGGCCCTCTATTTTATTGTTTACTGACATTTAGACTATATGGTTGGCCTTGGGCCCTATTATTCATTTTATTGACATTTAGACCATATTACCTTGGACGGGGGCCCTCTTGGAGGGCGCACTATATTCCCTCCCAGTTGACTCTTATCCTTTGGACCACTTGTTGGGTATAAGTAGGGCTCTAGTGTCACTTTCATTTTCAGCTTATGATATGGATCTCTCTCCTTTAGCCTCCTTAGTCTCTCTTTTCTTTCTTTCTAGGATTAAGTCTTGCTTATGTGCTACTTTCTAGTTTAGCCTTAGATTACTTGTGGATCCGTTCGTAACTTGGCATTAGAGCACTCTCTTGAGAAATTTTTTTTTTTTCTACGGAAGAGCGCCCATCCACAGTGCATATCTCCTTTCCTCCAGCTCCATTGTTGCTTCCTCGCTATCCCTACCCTTGCTCCCTGCCCTCCCTCGCTGTCCCTCCCTCGCTATCCCTACCCTCGCTCCCTGCCCTTCCTCGCCCATCACCACCCTCCCTCGCTTTCCCTAGCCTCGTTGTCCTCCCTCACTATCCCTGCCCTCGCTCCCTGCCCTCCCTCCCTGTCCCATCACTACCCTCCCTCGCTTTCCCTACCCTCGCTGTCCCTCCTTGACCCCCCTTCGCTGTTCCATCACCCTCCTTGACCCTCCTTCGCTGCTCCAGCATTCTACCCTCACTCCTTGCACTCTGCCCTCATTCCTTGCACCCTGCCTTCGCTGTCCTATCACCCTCCCTCGCTCTTCCAGCTCTCTTCCCTCGCTGTCAGCACCAACCTGGCTACAGCTGTTCCATTGTCTTCTGCTTGGTGACTACCTACCTCTATTACGAGTTCTTGTGAGAGTCGCTTACGTGGTTTTTATGGTGTACTTCTTGTGACAGCTTATGTCCTCTCCTTCAGTTCGTCCATTGGATTTCGCGCGTCTCTTGCTACTAGTTTCATTTCTCTTTCATTATGTCGGAAGCTCATTCTCCGACCACAAGTGAACACCCTCAGGATGCTTTGACAGATCATATTCTTCCGTGCTGCAAAAGTTGGCATCACAAAACAAGCAACGCTAGCTGTGCACTTGAACCTGTAAAAACTACGTGGCCAAAGGCTATGCATAGCAGGAGGGCTTGGACTATGATGAGACTTTTGCACATGTGGCTAAGATGACGTCTATCCACCTCTAACCACATGCCTTGTCCCCACAGGTATGGCTATAGAAACCCTAAAGATGCTAGAAAAAAGGTCAAAAACTCAATGGAAAGTCGATAGGTGGAGAAAGGGAGCTAAAACAAGCCTGGATCTGCCTAAGATGTAGACCGTAATGCCAATGGACGCCTAAGACCTACCCTAAATCCCTAAGCCCTAACCCCAAAACCTAGAAAAAAGACAATGCAAAATGTCCACATGCTCACCAACCACATGAATGCTCATAGTGACCACCTATGCATAAGGAATCTTGGGAACATGCAATCACTCTCTCCCTAGCAACCCTACGGCCAATCTTAGCAACAAGAATGACTCAAAATGGTGCACTATAGCATCTAAACAAAGCAAGGAAAAAAAGTGTGAAGGAAAGCTCCAAGAAGGTTGTGCTTGCGAATCCCCACGTAGTCAATGTTGCCCACTTCTGAGTGCTACATTCACCTTGCAATCATCATGGCGTCCGCATAGAGTGCTCACACTACCCATTTGGCCACCTATTCCTCTCTCCACAAAGCTTTTGCCTCCAATCCTAGTGCGCTGGAAATGGGGCATCGCTGCAACTATAAAATGCGCGATGTTCCGGAATGAGTATTCCGGATTGGTTTTGAAAAATGCGCGGTGTTTCGAATCGAAAAGTTGTGCTCTTTTCTGAAAATTTTTGTTTGGTTTTTTTCCCCCCCTCCCTGCATGTGTTAGGGTGGAAAAAAAAACACCTATGGGCTATAAAAAATTCAAAATACATTGCAAAAGTTTGTAGACTGTGAATCAGACTATCAGTGATCATGATGCATGGTGCTTGATTTTCTTACAATCCAGATGTCATAGATGATAGTTTCTAATCATACACATTGAGCTGCCATATAGAGTAATGAGTTATTAAGGAGCCTTTTAGAAGTTGTCTAGAACCTTTTTTGTAATATCACAGTTATTGCAGAATCCAGATTTTGAGCATTGATAGTGACCAAAGAGCATAAGGACACACAAAATATTATCCAAAAAATCAGGGCAAGGCAAACAAACTACCATCTAAAATCTGACCTAGAGCTAGAATATCTAACTTTCACAAGCCGAAGTAGAACACAATCTTGAGCAAGGATGCGAGTGGCAAGTCTAATAATGTTTGGGGCGGGCTTTGCCCACCACACCCACCATGTGAGTGGCTTTGGCAAAAACTCATCATACTTACTTGAGATCCAATGAAGCATCCTTGTCTGCGCTCAGAAGAGCATATGTATCTTTGATTGGGAAAAGTACATCTTAGTGGTTGAGTTTAGTGCAATACATTCTGCCACAGGATTCGGTCCTTTTATGTTGATGTATGGCTTTCAACCTCGTTCACCAATTTCAAGTCTAAGGTAACAAACTGGAAAATGCTATTCAAGATTGTAAAGAAAATCAATGGGGTCCTTGCTCCCTTTAGGAGGTTCTTAAAGAGAGAGGAAATGTTACGTACTCGCATGGCACGTGATGACTAACCTGACGTAACGATCTCGTTATACGAGATGGAATGCTGGTATGGAGCTAAATATATCATTTTGGTGCATGTGTCAATATCCTATTTGGCGCGAGGTGACTCTTGTTTGGTAGGCCATGATGGTGTGTGCAACTAATACGTGTTGATGGTCCCGATGTGGCCATGTTGGTGGAGGTGACCCCACCTGTACTATGTATATAGAGGTGGATTTCCATAAAGGATCGAGAATACCAGTCTAGGTAAGGCAGAATCTACCAATAGTAGTACATCTGTTAATAGTAGTATGTTTGGGGCCTGGGCATCGATTGAAAAGATTTCCTTTAAGGATAATCATCTATAGTTACCTTTTTATTGTATAGGAACTCTCTGTGGTGTTAATTTTGAGGGTTTTAGTGCACAAATTTAGATCCAAGTACAAAAGATTATACAAATCATCAAAGTTTTAATGAAATGAATTTTTTATTCCATAGAATTCACCAAATGGAACACAAAATTGGGGGTTAACTTGTATTCATCAAGGTCGTGCAGAATGTGCATCGATATAATCAAAAAATCTCATTTAAGGTAATAGAGAATAGCATGACATGATATTTTGCATGGAGATACCAACTATGAATTATGCACAACTATCTTGCATTGAGGAAACTTGACCATAATAGATCTGTCTCAAGCCTCAATTTCACCACTTAAGCATGACTTAGGCTTACAAAAGAACATCAAATGCTATGCCTGAAGACTTATTGGAACAAAGTTCAAATTCAGCTATGAGTATAAGGAAGATTTGAATCTTGCATCAATTTGAAAAGGTTCAAAACCCTTCGTATGTTCTTTGCTGACTTGTGAAGGATTAGAATTTATTTCCTGCTACGATTGAAGAGAAATTCAGTAAGTCATTCTCCTTTGTTGTCCACATTAAACATTCAGCAAGAAGCTCCTGGCTTGAGAATGTTTTTTGTTTGACCTCTTCAGTGAGGTGCCTAAAATAGGCAATTCCAAGAGACAATATCTTGGAATGGAAAGTAAGCCTTTAAATCAGGTTGAGCATACATTCTTTTTATTGGGCTCGATATGTGGGATTAACCTAAAAAGTTCCTCTCCATTAAGCCCAGGAAATCATGATCCGCCATTGATGCTACTTATATTTTAGCTTTTTTATATGATATCTCTGATGTAACATGATTGAAGTGTTTTGGAATAAAATATGACATTCTAGTTTGTTTGCTTTCAGTGGTACGTGGTAGTGTTCCCAAGATGAACTTGGATGACTTTTTTGAGCAGAAAAATGAAGTTGCCAGAGCTGTCGAAGAAGAGCTTGAAAAGGTTACAATTTCTCTAAACACAATATCTAATGGCTATGAGTACATTATTGATCGCTTACTCATTACCATCAGCAATTTGATTTGTGCCTTTTCAACTTAAGTGGAACTTTTAGAAAATTTTGTGTTGTAGACTTATCTGCTTTTGTTCGATGCAGGCTATGACCATGTATGGGTATCAGATAGTTCAGACTTTAATTGTCGACATAGAGCCTGACAAGATAGTCAAACAAGCAATGAATGAGATCAATGCAGGTATATTGTAGATAGGTACTTTAGATATCAACAAAGTCTATTCTATTCCATTTCACTAGAAAGTTTTCTTTCTATGTTATCCTAAAATGCGTGTGCAGGGCCCTCATTTGTAAGAAGTTTTTGATCTTTAAATCTTTTTATGTATTCTGGTAAAAATTCCCAGTATGTTCAAGGTCCGTTTGTCAGGGGTTCAGTGTGGACATCTGATGCAACTCCAATACCTAACAGGTTTGATTAGGATACAAACCATCCCTTTTTTAGAGATTTATTTCTAGCCAAGCTTAGTGAGTTTTTATTTTGCAACTATTGTTTTTATAGAAGTTGTACATAAAATGAGGATGTTTTTTTTGAAGAAGCCGCACATCATGTTTCTTCTTGGTGTCTTCTAGGCATTCTTTATTTTAACAAAAAATGGGTATTTCTTATGGGTGCAATTTTTTGCCGCTTGTAGAGAACTTTAAACTCTTTATAGTGAATGTGCTTGTCCCTTCTTATAGAGATAGCAAGCAATGCTTGAATATTTTCTGATGACTGATATTGTTCTCCACCTTTCTGATTTTAGTAGCTTCATCTAGATGAAGCAGCTCCTAATATTTTTTGGAGGAGAAGCATATCCTACACAAATGTATGTCTAGTGGAAAGAATTGCAAAATTTGGATATTTCAGCAATAATTTTTTTTTGGTTCGTATGTTGGATAAGGGGTTATACCCGAGTATATTCACGTTAAGCTTTATATTTCTTTGTTAGTCTTTTGAGCACATTAGTAAATAAGTGTTTGTGTACAAACTTCAGTTGGAGGTCTTTCTGTTATCCCAAGTTTGATGGGATGGGAACTTGTAGTAAATCATATAAGTGACAACTGGTGTGCAGTGATAATAACATCTTGCATATATTTTATAAATTTTGGAGAGCCTTTTGGGATATCTTGAAAATTTCAGGGTTATTATTGTTTCATTGAAGTTTATAAATTTTGGAGAGCCTTTTGGGATATCTTGAAAATTTCAGGGTTATTATTGTTTCATTGAAGTTTATAAATTTTGGAGAGCCTTTTGGGATATCTTGAAAATTTCAGGGTTATTATTGTTTCATTGAAGCTATGTAGTATGAACTATGAAGGGATTTGTTCCAAGTTTTATTGTATCTTAGCAGCTATTCATGGGCATGGAGTCTTTTAAATGTGCTTGTATATCTTTGTTTGCAATGTCTGCTTCTTTGCAATAAGATTGATCATTGTAGCAACATTCAAATGGCTAGTTGTGTTCATCCCTGCTTTCCGTTTTGTTCATATTTTTTTCTCTCTTTTTACCTTAGCTGCAAGGCTGAGGCTTGCAGCTCAAGAGAAGGGAGAAGCAGAAAAGATTTTGCAGGTAAAGAGGGCAGAGGCAGAGGCGGAGTCAAAATACTTATCTGGTTTGGGTATTGCACGACAAAGACAGGCAATTGTAGACGGTCTCAGAGATAGTGTACTTGCTTTTTCAGTCAATGTACCCGGAACAACGCCAAAAGATGTCATGGATATGGTACTTTTGACTCAATATTTTGATACTATGAAAGAGATTGGAGCTAGCTCAAAGAATACTGCCGTGTTTGTTCCTCATGGGCCAGGTGCAGTCCATGATGTTTCTGAGCAGATCCGTTCTGGCATGCTTCAAGGAAATGCAGTCAAGCTATAATGATGCTTCAAAGTTCAAAGTGAAAAGGGTTCAAATCATCTGATTAATCTGGAATTTGTTTGTGTGCTTGCATGTTATTTTCTGTATTATTGATAAGTGTGTTGTGAAGAATTTTTTAAAGCCAGGAGCAGCTGTGTGATGAAAAACCCTGAAGGCTTTAGGCAACATACCTTTAACATATTGTATATTGTATTGGACAAGAATGCTCCATCCAGCTAATTTGTAAAATGTTGCCACATGCCCTATTTCTAGAAGATTTTGACTATTCGTATTTGTTATTTCATAGCAAGTTCTTGTATGACAATGTTGACACCTTATATCCATCCTTAGTTTCCCTTTCCGGAATGGAACACGTTCTGGAACACGTTCCAGAATGTGTTCCGTTCCGGAACGATCTGGAAACTAAGGTTATTAACTCGTTCCGAACAGGAACGTTCCGGAATGGACGGAACGTTTGGAACAGAATGTTCCGACCCATTTTGGTCGGAACGTGCTTCTAAGTATCCATCTCATGTAATGGTTTACTTCAAGCTGTCAATGTGATCAAAGCCTTTGTAATCTTTAACCCATGTATTCATCCAAGGATAATGAATGAATTTGATATTTTATGAGGCATTGACGTTCAGTCCACTTATTTTTTCTTGTCCAACTTACAGTACTGTTCAACTTTACTACAGATCCTACCCATTCTAGCATAGTTGGGACTCTATTATGAAGCTGCATTTCATTCTAGATTGTCGTTCTAACTTCTCATGAAATGATTGAATTGAAAACACGCTCTTGACAAACCTCTGCTGTTATGTATCAATTCTTGACCACACAAGCACGTGAAGTAAATTTAGGCTGGTTGTGTAATTCTAATGTACTATTAAGACAATTAATGAGTTTTTTTTGTTGTTGTATGTGCTCGTTTGCGCAATGGACTGAATTAGAGCTCTTGAGCTCTTATTGGAGGAACTAACAATAACTAGCCATAAAGGATCATATGATATGAAGGAGTCATAATCTTGAAAATTTGAAGCTGTTATTCAGCTTAGAAGAGGTGCCTTATTCCAGCAATGGCCTTAAAAAGTATTTGTTTCCAGGCCGCATATGAGACTCATGGATTCTGAAATCTCAGATAAGGTCATTTTCTGGCAAGGTTAGTTCCACATCAAATCCTCCATGTATGTTTTGAATTTTATTCCAAATGTGAGACTTGGGAAAGATTGATATATCATGAGTTGATTAGATCAATATCATTGACCTTTTCAGTCTGATTCGTATTCAATATGGAAGGAGCTACTTGTGCTATTTTTTAAAGTTGATGAATTTCTGGTCAAGATGTATCTTTGGATCTTGAATTGCACGAGATTACAATTGTTGAATTATTTGAATATTTTGAAGTCAATAACCATGACATAGCTTGTATTGATATAGGAGACCGATGATTATTCTTGATATTGCCTAGGCTCAACTTTTCTTTGTGGTGTGTACGTTGTAGGAAAATGGCTATTCAAGGGAGTTTCACAATATGCCAATGTGCTGAAATTCAGCTCACTCCCAGGACATCGTTTCTAACTACCTAGTACTTCTATAAAAATCGCCATGGATTGAAATGTCCTTGAGAGCTACTAATAGCCCAAGGAGGGTGATTTTGGACTATAGGTAAACTTCAAAAAGGGAACCTGCCCCACTCCCATCCCCCCCCCCCCTCTTTAGTTCGTTGAGTGTTTTTTGCCATTGTTCAGAGTTACTAGAGTTAGTGAATAGGCAACTACGGAAAAGGAACTTCCATTCTTGATGTGTGTGTGGGTGTGTGTGCGACTCTCTCTCTCTCTCTCTCTCTCTCTCTCTCTCTCTCTCTCTCTCTCTCTCTCTCTCTCTCTCTCTCTTCCCCCCCCTCATATTTCCAAAGATAAGTACTCTGTTCATGGTCAAAATAATGGTGGGGCCTGCCCAAGTGCTACGTGTTTTAGTGAATCAAGAAACAATTATTGCCAAAAGATGTATCTCAAGATTGAGTTTGTTAATGATGGCAGTATGTTGAGAAAAATAAGCCATGTCCATAAAGTTAGAAAGTAGTGCCTATTTGGTTCTAAATCCTCTACTAATTATTGATGTAAGACAACATCAGCACATGTAGAAAATTTCCAATCTAGAACACGATTGGGTTAGGAGTAGCAAAAGGTAGAGCTCTCTATTGCATTTGGAGATATGGTCCAAGAAATATTACAAAGCAATAATTACCACTGATATCATTATTATCGACGAGATGTCCATCATGACTGCAAAAACGTTACTTTGTTCCAAGCCTTTGTTCTACCGATTTGAAAGTAGATAGACTTGAATGTTTTACATATAGAAAATACATTTGAGGAATATACACATTTGGCTTGCAAGGCTCTGTTATCGCACCATTTGTGGCCAAAGACTCTGTTCTTGACATTAAAATACATGCAAATTATATAGATGACGTGCAAATTTGTTATTTTGTTTAATATTTTCACAAAATGTTCATGTACAAAAAATAACATCATCAGCCCAAGGCTAAACCAATCAGTCCCCTGGAATGAAAGGGGGGATATTACGTAACTTGAATAAGGACTATGAGCACATTGTGCAGTTCAACAACAATCCATAATTTAGAGCAAATTGCAAACATATAGTAGTCAAAATTGGAACCATAGAGGCGTAAAAAATTTGCTAGTTTCGAGCAGTCCAAATATTCCACAACATCGATAGCTTGCACATGTAGCAAAACATGAAGGATGAATGCTCAAAGATCTATGAGTCACCCAAAAGGAGAGAGGAAACAAAAAGTATTGGTGCATCTGAGTTTACCAATAGGCATATATCAGATAGTCAAAAAACGCTTCCACCATAGGGTAGCTTAATAGAACAAAGTCTAGTGCTAGCTCCCAATTCGAGAGAACCGAAGGCGGATTCCTCTAATGGTGCAACCCAATGGCAAAAAAGGCTACGATTTCAACAAAGGAATGCTCATTAATAGTCATACTGAAGTCCACAAAGATTTGGCAAGGAGGCACACGATCTAATTGTTGTAGGGTGCAACGCCCTTTTTGAACCAAGGATGAGACAAAAACAAAGGAGGGGAGCTAGCTGGGAAGATGTTGGAGGTCCAAATGGCTCATTCTGGGGAATGGACCTCGAAAGTAAAGTGAGGAGCTCAAGCATGGCATGGTCGAGTTCTTTTGAGGATGAAAGCCCCCTTGAGACGAAAGTATTCACCAAGACTAAGCAGCTTGTAGAAGTTGGGAGGTGTCCAAAGAAGACGAGGGGTAATGATTGAAGAGGCCATGAAGGAAAGGAGGAAATGCTAGAGTTGAGAGGGGGAAGGGAGGAAAGATAAACATCTCAGCACAAGGGATTTGTTCTTAAAGTAAGAGTTCGACATTCCAAGGCCACCCTTAACAACTATAGTAGTACACACAAACTAGGGAAACAGGGAATGCTTGCCAGCCCAAAAGGAAGTGACGGAGCAATTTAGCAATGGTATCAAGAACAATCTTAATGTTGACAAAGATGTAGAAGAAGAAGACATATAGGAGGCAAGGACATGCTGCTCGACCAACGCCCTAGCAGTAATGGACATGTATTGAGGTTCCCAGGGTGACAACTTAGCAACAAAAGAGGCAAGAAAGCAATTGGAGTGCTGAAGGGGAACAAGGTGCAAGCCAAAGAGAGTGCCAAGCAAGTGTGAAACTGTGTCATGAGGGATGAATCTAATGAGTAGGGAAGAGACCCAAGGAGGCAATGAAGAAGCAGCTTTGACTGTCCTAATAATATATATATATATATATATATATATATATATATATATGTGTGTGTGTGTGTGTGTGTGTGTGTGAGAGAGAGAGAGAGAGAGAGAGAGAGAGAGAGAGAGAGAGAGAGAGAGAGAGAGAGAGAGAGAGAGAGAGAGAGAGAGAGAGAGAGAGAGAGAGAGAGAGAGAGAGAGAGAGAGAGAGAGAGAGAGAGAGAGAGAGAGAGAGAGAGAGAGAGAGAGAGATCTCACAAAAGTCCTGAAAGATCTGGAGGAGGAGAGGAGTGAGAGGAGCGTAACATCATCAACACAAGGCTGATGAAAAGGGGGGTCAAAGGGAGAATGGACATGGGCTATGGTAAAGGAAGAGGTGTTGAGAGGCAACCATTGAAGTGTAGTCTCGAGAGGAAGATAGGTAGAGGGAGCAGAAAAGATGAGGGATTTCTAAAGCAAGACAACAATGAAAGATATAGTCCCAATTAATGCCATCGATAGCTTTATCTAGATCAAGGTGAAGGATAATAGAGGGCATCACAGGGAATCAGACATAGCCCAAATATTTAGAATGGAGTCTATGATGTTGCCCTTTAATGAAACTTTACTATTATTCTGAGAGAACTTGAGCAAGTAAGGGAGAGAGGCGCAAGGCCAACATTTTAGCTTTGATCGTAAGGAAGTATTGAGCATAGTCAAAGGTTGGAAGTTTGCAACAATCGTAGGAAGAGTCTTGTTAAGGATAAGCTATACAAGGCCTTCATAAATAACAATAGGCAAGCTTTGTGAGGAAGTAGCATGAAGGACAAAGTCAAGAAGTCCATGGCCAAGCTGTGGTTAAAACTTAACGAACAATTTTGGGACAACACAAGGGCAAGGAGTTTTGCCAAAAGAGAGAAAGTGGCGCAACATGGAACTCTTCTAAAGAAAACGGGGCTGCAAGCTTGGAAGAGTCCTCCGTCGAGAGCTTTTTGCCAATATTAAAAAAACAAGTCCAATCTAGCCTTTGTTGGTTCAACAGGGGAGCGCAAGAGCTTGAAGTGAGAAACAAAGGCTTGAACCATCGAGGAGGGTTCATAGCCATAGACAACAAGGGAGTGAAAAAAGGAAGCTTAATGCTTTCAACGAAGCATACAAAAGGAGGAGTGGAGCATGAGACCAACAACAAAGTAGGAGTCAATTTTATGTAAGGTTGATTGGCAGAGAAGCTCCAGGTTCACGCACCTATAGGCATCCCTAGAGGTTTGATGAGATTCGACAATGCTAGAGAGAAGGGAAATTGTCAAAATCTTGGCCTTCCAAACCAAATGCTACTTGGCCTGGCTACCGCTACGGAGGAAGGCCACACTGGCATCAAGCTTGGCCTGACAGGAAGAGGAAGTGTCCATGAGACGAAACAAATTCAAGAGAAAAGGTTGAGACTAAAGAGTGAAGAATTCATCACATAGGGAAAAACAAAAGGCACCACATGGGTCTTTAGAAATTGACACTATGACTATGGTCCGATAGGGTGGTAAAATTATGCATTTTTGCACATAGAAGCCATTTTTATGGTCGAGGAGGCATAAAAACGTTAAGCTCATGGAGAGCGGAAGGAAGGTCCAAGATGACAATTGGACGAAGAACGATGAGGGAAGTCTTGCAAAATATCGTGGGAATCTTGTAGAGAATGAGAAAGTTGAAATGGAGACAAGGATGACAACTCAATATGGGAAATGGAGTGAGGGCCATCCTTAGGATTGAGATACATGTTAAAGTCACCAACAACAACAAGAGGATCATCCTTGATAGGTGGAAGGTTTAACTAGACGTCAATACGATCAAAGGTAGTGTATGGTTCACACATATTGCAAAAGGAACACCCATTTACTAGTAAGATAAGCTTGTTTGGATATTACCTTGCGACTCACGTGAGACAAGAGTACATAAAGAAAAGCACATAATGGTAGGAAGTAGTAAACTTCTTTTAAGGTAGTGTTGGTTAAAAGTCCAAAATTTGGTCTCTTGAGTGCAATTACCAACTAGGTCAGATGGGAGCAATATTCGGCCCTTTTACGTATTATGGAAGGTGCCAGGTAGAGGACATTATACCCGATAAGAATTTTTAGGAATTTTTAGGTGAGTCTCGGAGGGGCTGAGCCTAAATTTTTTTGGAAAGCAGAACCGGATGGAATGTGCCTGGCACATTCCATTGCGTAATGGATACCTTGAATTTTTTCACATGTACATTATGAAGCATAATAAGCAGTTTGACTTTGATTGACCACTCTAGACGTGCCACATGGCAGCTGTACGGACACGCATGGTAGAAAGTGTAGGACGCGCATGGTAAAAAGTGTAGCACCTCTATTTGAAAAAAATTACATATATATTTTGCTATTTAATTTGTTAAAAAAGAAGGCATAATAGTCACAAGGTATCAATTACATTGAAAGAACGAATGTTCTTGAGAAAAGAGGAGCTGGAGGGAGCTCTTCCGCAAGATTAGAGACAACAACAAGGAGAGCAAACTTGTTAACCTCTAGAGCTACACGATTTGGAGTGCAACTCATGCCTGAGACTGGTAAGCCTGCTACAAGAAGGCTCTTCAACAATGTGCTTCTTATTCTTAGCCTTTAATTTAGGAGCTGTGAACAATGAAGAGGAACCAGCAGCGACTTTGCGATTGCCGCTACGATTAAGGATTCAGACTGGTTAAGAAGGTCTGCAAGTGGTTGATGTTGCAAGTCCAAGTCTCTCTGTTTATATGTTCATCAACAACAATGCCATCAAAACTCATCTCCCTCAGGGAGAACAAGTTGTGGTCAATAGGATAATCCGCCCAGAGCGTTGGTAAGGGCAAAGCTGGAAGGGTATGAGTTGATGAAGTAGGTAGCATCAGATTTATGTCCCCAGAGGAAACACCCCACCCCAGCAATGCAATGTAGTAGTCGAAGAGCATTCCTCCATAGGCTGCACCTCAAAACCAGTACTTGTTCCAAAAGGTGAAGGAGACAGGGCACCTGTAATAACCATATCCCCCAAGGGCGCAGGTTGAGACGATTCACAGCTTGTCGAGGATGCCACAACCATCACATAAGGGAGGACAATGGAAGGGATATATAGGCAAGGCAGGAAACTCCCAACCTGGGCAGTTAGCTGCTCAATTTGAAGAGAGGGGGGAGCTGAGCGTAGCATGAAATGCAGCTGTTGCACACAAGGCAACCCCAACACGAGGATTATGTGAATATTTTGCAAAATCTAGGTTGATTAGTTTATAATTTCATGTAAATATGAAAATCTCATGTGTGGAGCATGTTCCCATATGTGGAGGGTAGGCCTAATTATTTTAGCTCATTTATGATGAGTTTAAATAGTCAATAGGCCTCAAAGTGAGATAGTGACATTTGTCACATAGTGTTAGGATTGAAATGCATCCATTTGGCCCAATCACATTTAGAGGTGTAGATCACAAGGCCAATCACTTGAAGAGGTGCATCACATGTGAACCAATCATGTTTAGAGGTGCACATCATGAGGCCCAAGTACAATCATTCTAGAGCATTTACTCATGCTAGATCTTGTGCTAGTACTACATGGAAGAGCTCTCTCATTCAAACATATGGTTTTTTGAGAATAAATCATATTTTTGGAGTGTTTCTCTTCTATTCTCTCTACACGAGAGCTAGCCTCTCTTTCTCTCTCTACCGAGAGCAAGGGCTCTCTCTCACTCTTTGTATGTGTTTGAGACTTAGTTTTTTCCATGCTAAGTGTTTGGTTTGAGTGAGAAAGTGTGAATGATCATTAATGAATGCTTGTCTGCTCTTGTCTTGAAAATTGAGATCTCTTGCACCTAAATCTACACTCAAATAGCTCTCCAACAAGTATTTACTTGCACAAATTGGGATCACCACATAGAACACAATAAATCCTTAAAGTAGGGGCATCCCACACGTGCTCTAAGCACACTAGTCCGTATTATACTTTTTAGATCCAAATAATCATGATTCTCGTGATGCCAAAATCTCTTGGAAGCTAGTCAAGATCCTCTACCACCCTCTTAGCCTTGATTTTCACTCTCAAATCTTGATCATAGATGCATTTCATCACACCTTAAGTGGCTCTGATACCATGTGTACTTTTTAGCACGTGTGAGGACACACAAATCAATGTGTTTGATCTTCTAAGGTGGGTGTGATTGTACTGTTCACTATAGATAAAGTTATTGGCATTTTTTTGGAAGTAGGTTGGGCACCCAACCTGGTGACTTTTGCCAAAGAGCACCACATCTTGGTGGTTGCATTAAAAAAACTCAAGGTGACATTGTCAATCTAGGTTTTGAGAGTTCTAGATGAGATTTTAAGATCCTAGTCACATTGTTTCACTCCTACTCATAGTTCTTGAGTGTTTCTTGGAAATAGAGTCATACAGGTGTGTGAAACTTGTGTGCAGTGTGTGATCCAAATTATCTTGGAGTTCCTTCATTTGTGAAAGTCAAGATCTAGTAACTCAAATTGATTGACATTGGTGGAGAGATTGATCTCTCCTTTGTGATCAAGATCTTACTAAGTGGATCTATCTCCTTGAAGCACACATCTTAGTGAGAGATAAAATCACACTTTTTGAGACTTCAAATCCAGCCCAAGGATGGAGGATGGATTGAATGTATCAAGCTTCTTGTGAAATTGCTTAAAAAACAAGGTTTTGAGAGCTAATTTGGATATAGTTTGCAATCAAGTGGATTTTGAGATCAAAAGGGATCAAAATCATGATGAATTGATCCATGCTAGGTACTGTATGGACTGAGGTGCTCAGGCACGTGTGATATCACCAAAATTTGGATGGTTGGTGTTTCTCCAAGGTAGATCCAAATCTAGCGTATGATTGCTTGTTGGAAAGCTAGTCAAGTCTAGTTTGTGATGCAATTGTTTTCAAGCCAAAAGGACCGGTGAGACATGCCAAGGGAGGCTCACAACTAGCTTAGATCATCAAAAATTCATTAGTTTGCATTGTCAATCTAGTTTGTGTGTGATCTAGATGAGATTTTGGTGCCACAGCCACATAGTATCACACAAATCCATTGTGTTTGAGTTTTTTGTGGAGTCCTTGAGTGTTTTCAAGTGGTTTTGAAGGGAGTTGTCTCAAAGTCTTGGAGTTCTTCATCTTTGGAGTGAAGCAAGATCTAGATACAAGGAGAGATTGACATTGGTTGTGAGATTGATCTCACATAGTGTTTGCAAGATCTCGTAAGGAGTTGGATTCACTTTCAAGTATAATTCTTATAGAGAGGGATGAGTCTTAGTTGAGTCAAATAGGGGTGATTGGGTTTGATTTTTTGTGATTTGATTCAAGCCTTAATCTTTGTGATCTAGGCAAGGTCCATTTTCCAAGGTGACTAGTTTTTGAGTGAATATTGATTCTTAGATTTGTGAGCTAGATCTTTTATAGATCTTTCTAAATTTTTGACGCGTTCAAATCTATGTCTTGAGGGTCACAAAATCAGTTTGAAGAGTCATTTCACAAGATTGTACTTTGTGTACAAGTACTTTCTCATCATGGCATCAATAGGAGGCAACCTATTGGAGAAAAGTAAAGATTCAAATGCTACTATCGTGGAAAGATGGGGCATTTGGCCTTCAAGTGCTACAAGAAGGAAAAGGATGAAAGAAAGCAAGAAGGAAGGCAAGGGAACTTCAACAATCAAGAGGAAGATGGCTTCAAAAAAGAGGACTCCACTCATGACATGCTTCCATCAATTTCTATGGAGGATGATCCTTGGTGGATTGATAGTGGGGTGAGCTCACATGTCACAAGGCAAACATAATATTTCTCTTCTATTTCATCATGTTCCAATAAGTCTATTCTTGTTGTGAATGGTGCTAATTGTGAGATTCATGGGATAGGAACCATTCCTATTTGGCTTGAATCAAGGAGGAGAGCAAAGCTTCAAAATGTCTTGTATGTTCTTTCATTTCTAGAAATGTGTTGAGTGTGAGTCAAGTAGTTGACAAAAGATGTAGTGTCAAGTTTGATTGCAATGTTTGCTTTATCATAAAAGGAGGGAAAGTCATTACAAAAGAGACTAGAGATGGTAGGCTCTTCAAGCTTAATATTTTTCTGAGAACGTATCACATGTTGGAAGTGAAGGAAGCCAAGGGAGAGCTCCTTTCTCAAGAGGAGAGAATGGAACACTCAAATCTCAATTCCATGGATGATGACTCTTATGTTCACATCAAGAATGATGTTTCTTATGTTATTGAATATATTGCAAATGGTGGTGAATCTATCAAAGAGACTTCAAGGATCAAGGAGGAACACCAAGAAGATGATCTTGAGGATCCATCTCAAGGTTCAAGTGTGTCAAGGATTGAGGAGGAGAGTTCTTCTTCTCAAATTATGATTCCAAGAAGAATCTCAAGATACATGGTTGAGCCTATGCACAATGGTATAATTACGAGCATCTTGTTCTGTAGAAAGGTCATATAGATGATAATGAATCTTGGGAACATGAGAATAGCCTTAAAAATAAGTTTTTAATTTTAAGTTCCAAGGATATAACTTATTTATGGGGGGGAGGATGTCATGCCCACGATTGGTCTATCTTTATATCTATGTCCTGTAAGCAAGTCATAAAGCTTATATGGACCATGATTGTGAGTAATTGGGGCCCTCTATTGGGGATTTGCTGGATATCAACACACGTTGTAAATAGATCAGATTGATCTACAATAGAAAATAAGTGCGAGGGAGTTGGCACCCTATGTGTGTAAGTCCCCAACCCAATGATCACATTGTTATTTGATCAAAATAAATAGCAATAAAGGGACTTCTAGGCTATTTACGTGAGTAAATAAGTTAAGATGCCTAAAATTCAAGTTAGAGATTGGAAGGTCCTTTGTCCCCTAAACTCAAATTAAAATAATAAGGGAGGTAGAAATTGGCCAATAGCCATTCAGGCCAAGTGTCCAAAATCCACTATAAATAATGGTACTTTGTATTTCATATTTCATGTTCAATCAAAGAAGGTGGAATTTCTCTTACTCTTCCTTAATCTTCCTCTTCCTCCATCGCTCATGTTTTTATGCTATCTTAATGTAATTTGGATTTGTGACTTGTTGGATGTGATTATTGTTTCTATTTTTGTGAGCGAAAAGAGAGAGAAAAAAAATTATCTTGAACGTGAAGATTAGGATTAATGGATATTAGGTTAATTGTGAAATCATAGCATATTTGTGATTATGAATCCAAGAATTTCTCTCATGGGATCGAACTACCGCATGACATGTTATAATCCTCTTCATATCTTGATTGCTACCCATGTGCTTAGAGTTAGAGTTGAAGGTGGACATGAATGTTCCTACAATTTTGGCGATGTTGTCGAGGAGTAACGCCATTATTTTCATTTTTAGCATGTTTATGATGCTTGGATGGATGTTAGCTTGCATTTAGGCATCATAGTTTTTGCATGATAGGGTTGAATTTGCACTTTAATGGTTAGATTTTGGTGAATTTTATGATTTGGAGGGGTTTCTTGCTTGTGATTGATGGAGTGAAGCCACAGTTTGAAGGGTGAAGGTTATTTCTCAACCATTTTCTAGAAACTTAAGAAGAACAACCAAAAAAATTGAAAAAAAACCAAAAAATATTTCAAATTAACTCTAGCTTGGTCTATCCAGAAAACTCGACAAAGGTTAGTTCCAAAAATAGAAGGGAAAGTGAAAGCTCTTTGAGGTGTTGAGCAATTTTTTTGTGAAAGAAATATACTTCTTTTGTTTAAAATCTTTATATCTCTCCATGAACAGTCTCCCAACTTTCATCGAACCTCTTGAATATTCTTCATACCATATTCGATCATCAGTGAATCAGACGAAGGTTACTTCTCAAAATAGAAGTCAAGTGAAGTTTCCTTGAGATTCTGATCATTTTTTGTGAAGAAAATCAACCTCTTTCTAGAAAAATATCAGTATCTCTCTATTAACCTTCGCTGGCCTTCCTGAACCTTTCAAAGATAGTATTTTACCATGAGTGAGTCAAGCAAAGGTTAGTTCCATCAGATTTTTTCAGTTGAAGGATATTTTTGAAACAATAACATTATGAACCCTTGCCAAGTTGAAAAAATCCTCCGTCATTCCATAAGAACCTTTGTCAAGCCTACTAAGCATTTATTGCAATAGGATCTACCTCCAATCAAATGGGTGAAGGCTAGTTTTGCCAGAATTGTCAAAAATAGCCATTTTAGTGATTTTTAATAAAAAAATAGCAAGGAAAGAACCCTCGCTGAGGTAAATCTTACCCAGGTAACCTTTTATAGTGCCATTATTAAGTTTTGATCATCCTGATTTAGCTACTAACAAGTTTGTGCCATTTTTAAAGTATTGATATAGTTGATCTAAGATTAATTTCAGAAATCATTTTCTCATCATCAATTTGACTCAGATCAGATAGGACTTTTTGAATCACTCTCAGAATAGTCTAGATCTATATCCATTGAACAACTACAAGTCGACTGATTATCTAAAATTTTCATTATTAGAAGATTTTTTTTTAAATGATGCAAGGCGAAGAAGATGTGGATTTTACCTTTCCAGTGCCCCATCCTATCAACAGATGAACACCATGTTTGGAGATACTGAAGTACAAATGAGTCACGGATCCAATCAGAGTTTTCAAAATCTATACATAAGCTTGTGAAATCTGTGGTGAAGTTAATCCAAAGGAGAAGCTCAATTATTTCCAATGGCAATTACGGGAGTTGTGCAAGATTGGTATTTCAATCAAATTCCAAAAGACCATACTGATTGGGAAGTCATCAAAGCTATCTTGATCATGCATTTGAAGTTTCTTGAAGATCCATTTATGTTATTGAGCAAGATCAAGATGGGGAAGAAGAAGATGTTGGATCATTATCCTTATAATTCAATTGTTAATCTACATCTTCATCTATCCGATTTTTGCATATCTACTCGCGTTATTACACACTCTGCAAAAATACATGGGAATCACTAATAGGTGGGTCGATAACGACAATGACAACGACAAATATCTATTGAATGACTATCGAAGATATTGTTGAAGGTTAACAGATCATGTTATCACTTGTTTTGAAGCTAATGACTTGCTCTAATCATTGTTAGCAAGTAACTACCGTGTAACCTAACATGATAAGTGACAACACAATATGGCTAAGTGCCAATTGAGATCCATAGTTCAATATGGCTAAGTGACAATTACGATCAATGGCCAAGTAGCCGTCGTGAACTATCATTTGGATAAGCCCATGCGACATTCCTAACCAGTATAAATATCTGATCATTTCTCAATTCAGATAGCGATTATAGAGATTAGTCAGTTGATGATTGAGTATTGCTGAAGTGCTGCTAATTAGCGGAAGTGAATAATCAAACTTAGATGATCAGTAATTTAGAGTTGGTTTTGAGTACGTGGTTGCATCCACTATTGTTATGTTCGCTATTCATCTGATTCGTACATGCTACTTCCTAAATACAATCCTATAGTCTTATTGCGTTTAGTATTATGTTAGAATGAATGTACGCTTCTCTGTTCTACTATAATCGTATTTTGTTCTCTTATAGTTTTGTTTGAGCTATCAAACACTTTTACATAGCAATATTATCTCTGTTTACATTTGTCTACAAAATCAATCTCCTAGATATGATGATTTCAAAGTTAGAATTAAGTAGAATCAAACGTGATGCTTGTCCCAATAATATGGTTTTGATAGGCATAGTCATACATTGAAGAAATAATCTTTCCGCAGAGCCTGATAGTAGCATCTATCGAATGTTGTTTTCTCTATCTAGCATTCTTTTGCATCTTACAACGTGGTATTAGAGCAATTATCAGATACCTAACATTTAGTATAGCATTTATATTGATTCCAATTAGAGCATTGCATGGTATCAGTGTCCTAATATTGTCACATATATTTTTCATTCTTAGGCCATTGATATATCATTTTGATTATCGAAAGACTAACTTCCAAATGAATTCACAAAGCAAAGCCAGTCACACCATCAACAAGCTAAATGGATCCAATTATCATTTGTGGAAATTTAAGATGAAGACCATGCCAATTGCCAATGAGTTGTGGGATGTTGTCACAAGTATCAAGTTGAAACTTGAAGATGACATAGCCAACTCAAAATGGAAATAAAAGGATGGTAAAGCTTTCGCGCTAATCATTCTCGATATATCATATACACATTGTCCATGTATTTGAAGCTCAAAATTCAAGAGAAGTATGGGACATTATGAGCGCACTATCTGATGTGAGAGACGTGACTTCTAACTTGTATCTCAAAAGGAAAATTTTCTCACTCAAGATGTCTAATGGTGATTCGTTGCAAAATCACATAAACCAGTTCAAGAATCTCTTGTAGCAAATGGTAGATGTCGAATCAACTATCGATGATCAAGATGCAATCATGACATTGCTATCAAGCTTGTCACCTACAGATGAAAACTAGGTGATGATCATTTCGACACACTCAGATCTAACTCTTTCAAGAGTAATCACTATGTTGTTGTAGGAAGACAATCAAAGAAGTGGAGAAAGTTCTTCGAATTCAGTATCCCATTTCTATATGTAAAATAAGGTGCTAAACGTTAGAAGTAGAAAGGCTTGAAACAATGTGTATGGAATCGAAAGCCGACACATAGTCAAGGGCAATTATCGAGTCCACGGTCAAAGAAGAAGACATTCTGTGAGTATTGCAAACACACTAATAATGAGATCCAAGATTGCAAGATATTGCAAAGAATGCCAACAACAGACAATCAAATCAACATGCGAATGTAGTTGCAGAAACATCACAATCCCTTGTTCAAGACATGGATAAAGGAACATTTATGATCAACGATCAAAAAGCGCAAGTCGGCAATGCTTGGTTTCTCGATTTTGAATCTACTCAACATATGACCAATCATCATGAACATCTCTAGTCCTATATGCCTTACAATATTAAGAGGTTCGTTCATCTTGGCGACGATAATACACATACTATCAAAGGTGAAGGCACTGTAAGATTAAGCTTTCAAAATGATCAATTAAAGTCACTATCTAATGTTTTGTACGTACCTAAACTTTTGACAAATCTGTTATCAATAAGCAAAATTATCGATTTAGGTCATAGAGTAGAATTTGAATATGATCAATGCAGAATTGTTGATAGGACGAATAAAATCCTTGCACTTGGCAAGAGACATGGATAGTTACATAGGTTGAGTCATTGTTTAGTATAACACAAGTCGAGCCTTGAATACTTCTGTTCTAGTTAACAAAGCATTACTATGACACAAGAAGATGTTGCAGCTCAATAGCAACAGAACAACAACAGAACCAAGGAAAGAATGACCAGCCTCATTCTCCTCCTAGAAGATCGACAAGAGATCGCAGACCACCTAGTAGGTACATTGATGAATCTGCTTGTTATTTCATTTGAGAGCCGACTAATGTCGAAGGAGCACTTAGTTTAGACTGTAATCTATGGAGAGAAGCTATGGATAAAGAGTATTCATCTCTAATCAAGAACCAGATGTGTGATATCTGATTTGGGTATTAAAAAACTTTTTTAGAACACACATGTAATGCTTTGTGGAAACTATTTAAAGTGAAAGTACATTCTATCTAGCTTTGATCATCATGTTGTTACCATCATGCTACTCTCGTCTTGTAGAAAAGTTGAGGTCCGTGGTAAGAAGGATAAAAGTTTATCTTCTAAAGAGGAGCTTGTATGAGCCTAAGCACACACCAAGGAGTTATGCTAGATTCAGTTCATTTTTGGTTACCCTCAGCTTTGTGAAGAGTGAGAGATCATTCTTTTTACTTAAAAATGATGTTTCATTTTCGAAAGGAATGGGATCAGAACTTGGCTCGCTACATTATATTTTAAGGATAGAGATTTGGAGAAATGTGAATGTGACATTTATGTCATGATAATTATTACAATTCTTTCTTTAAGAAATCTAATGTAGATAGTTGTAAATCAATCTTTACACCTATGGAGACAAAGTGCAGCTTATAGTAAAAAAATCCTTTGAGGACTAAGCTATTTGGAAGTGTCATATGGTTAACTATTACTAGACTTGAACTTTAGCTATTATGCTAGTGAGCTTAGTCAAGCTGTGCAAGATCATAGTTTAAGACATTGGCAACTTGCCAAGAGAGTGTTGACATACATCTAGAGTACTAAGGATTATAGCAATGAGTATGGTGGTTCTAACATTAACCTTTGTGATTTTTTCGGATTCAGGTCATGTTAGAGATGAGGTAAAAAAATTCACAAGTGGTGCTAGATGGAGTGGTTTCATGGTTGTCAAAGAAGCAAGATACTATCTCATTGTCTTCTTCAATCGATGCCAAGTATAAAACACTTACTACTTCAGGCAAGGAGGCAATATGGATCAAGAGACTTCTTGTTGAGATCCAAATGATTGAATATGATGCTATAATAACCATATTTTATGGTAATATTTTAGGTTAAAGCTTGGAAAACAATCCTATTTTCCATGCAATGAGCAAAGCACATTAAGATCTCCCCTCACTTCGTTACTAAGAAAGTTCTTGCCAAGGAGGTAAATTTTTGTCACATATCTTCAAGAGAGTGTGTTGTTGATAATTTTACCAAATCCTTGGGCAAACATTTATCTTACAAGCATAGACCATCTCTTGGAATCAAGTAGAAATCTATTAATGCAAAGTTGGATTGAAGAGAGAATGTTGAAAACCATGTAAAATGCCAACTTTGACCCTTCAAGCCAAAATGGTGACACTCCAATATTTGTTGATATCTCTCACTTGGATAAGGCTTTCAGAAGAGTCGCCAAATTTATCAAAACACATATCCACTTTTTGGTTGGTGCACACTTTTTGGTTAGATATATACCATCTATTAGTTTTACGGCTGATATAGTTGGAGTGAGATGATGGTTCGGATGTGGTCTACGTCAATTAAATCTTTATTTGAAACTCAAAAACTATTAAAATATGTTCATTTCATTCATTAGTATGCTCTAGAAAAGTACTATTTTGTTCTTGAGAATCGAACTTGATAATTTGTATGTCGATCTCTTTCCATATCTTTGTATGTAGTGAGCTACTATTGAGATAGTGTGGGATTTCTCCATAGACCTCTCGATAAAAGATTGATGTACTTCATATTTGTCATATCTTGATGTTCGTTGGACATCCTAGGTCTATTTGTATCTATCTTGTGTGGATCTAGCTTGATGTTCCATATTAGATATGATTGTGTTCTGCATTGTTACAATCTTGGAATTCTAGCTTTGCAGTTTATGATTTGGTTTTGTGAGGGGACTTGGTTCTTGGGGCATGCTTCTTTTTTTAAAAATTTGTCGACACTAACACTATTATGGACATAATCCATACTTCTCTATTTTGACCACATAAGTACATACATTCTTTTGGGGTCCGCTAATCGAATGTGTACTATTATTGAACTCCTTTATTTGGATAAGACTATTTTAGTAGATAAGCTTGGAACATTCTAGACTTATACCACATTCTCTCTCTCTCTCTCTCTCTCTCTCTCTCTCTCTCTCTCTCTCTCTCTCTCTCTCTCTCTCTCTCTCTCTCTCTCTCTCTCTCTCTCTCTCTCTCTCTCTCTCTCTCATGAACTCTACTATATTTATACTACATATCAGTTGTTTTTTGAAATGTCACAATAAAAGATGTTTTCCTTATGATACTTTACCAACAAAAATGCCTTATTATGCTTAACTTAGAAACATGGCCTCAAATAAAAAAGTTTTTTTTAAAAAAAAACGTCTATGTCCTTGGTGGGAAACTTGGTTCTCAACGAATGGCTGTGACTAGTGCACATTATAGAGATTGAATCTAATGGTGAGCATCTTCTAATACCTGGTGCACCAAAGGGTACTGGGTTTTCTATAAAAGGGAAGATCACTACAACCCTAAGTTCCACTCTTCTTGCTCTCTCCTTCTCTCTCTTGCTTTTGCTTTCTTGGCTGGCAAGGTCTGTTTTATAATGTAGTCCAAAGGATGGTTCCACGATGCTGTTACTCTTGGTTATGGGGAACCCCTTCCTCCTCCTAACCCTTTTGTTCAGACAGTCATTCCAAGCTTAGTCATCACAGACAGTGGCAACAAGAAGAGGAAATATTTTCCAAGTAAAGGCAATGAGGGGTAGAGCAGTGGTGGAAAAGGTGATCTTCCTATAAGAAAGCTGAACTTTTACCATGATTGATCCATGTGCATGAAGATATTGAAGATCTTAGAGTATTGGAGGTCAGTGTAGTTGGTAGGTGACGACTTTTGGTTAGAAGAGATAAAGGAAAGATGTTTTTGCATTTACGTTACTATAATAGATGCTTTGAGAGTATAAACGTGATACAACTTTATTTTGAGACTTTACTTCATATATTTGGTTACATTGATGACATCTTTGAGGAAATTTGTTTGGCTGGACTTTTTTCTGCATTTGAAACATGAATGGTATAAGCCCTTTCAAGTCTTTTGTGATTTCGATACTGATAATATTCCACCCTGTATGTGCTCAAATTCTAAACGTTTAAAAGAGTTTATTGACAATAATTTTGGGCATGTTATTTCTATGAATACTGGAATTATCTATAGTAAACTTTTAAGGAACAACCTGAACAAAGGACTTAATCATATTCCGCTATGTCAGTCTAATATTGATGAGGTCACTTTGGAACTTTACCATGGATGGTTATAATTGGCTACTTTCTTACTCTGTTATCAAAATGTGGATCATGATATTATTGTGGAGCATGCTCTAATTTGCAAGCTTACTGTAACAAACTTTTTAAAGAAGACTAGACGACTGCATGGTAAAAACTTCGCACAAAGGGATTTAAAGAATGCTATTGATGAACGTGACTGGATCACTACCTTCCTGTATGTGAATGGAATAGATAAATCCCAACATAATCCCTGTCACCATCCCACTACACAAAACCACACAAGTTAGCACAATGAGAAAGATAGTTGTCAAAGCTGAATGTTAGTTGCTATATATGTCAAAACTAAGTTTCACAATTTAACAACATCAATAGCAATTGTGAAATATAGTCCAATTTTTCCTTTCAAGTCTGAATTTTAGCGACAGGCCAACTCCTGATATTACCTTATCAAGGCAAGAGCCATATTGATAAGTTTCTAGAGTATAGGTCCATATCAAACATAATAAAA
This sequence comes from Diphasiastrum complanatum, assembly GCA_029204225.1. NCBI lineage: Eukaryota > Viridiplantae > Streptophyta > Lycopodiopsida > Lycopodiales > Lycopodiaceae > Diphasiastrum > Diphasiastrum complanatum. The sequence continues at coordinate 44,396,971 of CM055101.1, read as the reverse complement.
CAATCAAAAGTATGCTAAGTTAATCGTAATCATTAAATGTATAGCCATAGGTACGACTTAGACATATAGGTAGGCCTCGGGGCAAGGTCTCAGGGCTAATCCATGTCGTGCCAAGCCTTAAGATCGTTGAGCGTACCCAACATGTCGTATACCAATGTCAATTTTCCTGAGCATATCCATGATTTCCAGGTACTCACAGGTACGTATGCTATCATCAAAGTATGTAGACCTATGGGAATGAGTTACACTTACAATATAGTAATCGAAATGTTTAATATCATTAGGTATGGCAGGGATATCCATGTTGGTATTAGAGCAAATCCATGCCATACTAATTCATTTGTCATGGTTGGGTATCAGCACTCTTGTACAAATCCATGTGTTTCAAGAGGTTTCAAGCCAAAACACCATACCTATATATACTACATTTGGAATCCGAAGTGGATTAAGCCAACAAAAAAATTCCTTAGCTCTACGCCAACAATATAGACTCCCAAATCAATAGTCACTTAACTGCGAAAACATAATCACATTTGATATCGGCTACTTACCACATCATACATATGGCACTTTGAATGTAACAACTTGCAGGAACTCGTGGAGGCAGTAATGGCTTGTGATGGAAGCCAACCATCCTGTCCAATAGGTTCAAATAGGGGTAGTTTTCAAGTTTAACATCGTGCATAGACCCACATGTCAACTTAAGGTTTTTGTGTACTTTAAAAAGTGTTTAGCAAGGAGAGCAAAAGTTGAGTACCATCCATGACGAGAGAGAGAGAGAGAGAGAGAGAGAGAGAGAGAGAGAGAGAGAGAGAGAGAGAGAGAGAGAGAGAGAGAGAGAGAGAGAGAGAGAGAGAGAGAGAGAGAGAGAGAGAGAGAGAGAGAGAGAGAGAGAGAGAGAGAGAGAGAGAGAGAGAGAGAGAGAGAGAGAGAACAACACATAGTTCCTCTTGACAAGTCAAGACCAAACTTTTTGAAACCTTTATTCATGATTTGTATAAATATGCCTCTTAACAAGGGGGGATATAGTCCCAAGCAAAGATATGTTGGTACTTTCAATAGAGATATTCATAGTTTCTTTTTCGTCTGCATTTCACACTTTTGAGAGTTGGTCTTCTGGGGTATTCTACTTTACTCTCAGTACATCATCAGATTTGGATTTACTAATCAATACTTCTTCTCAATCGATGAAGGCACATGAATGTTTAAATCTCTAGCTGATCATGATCATCGCAACCCACCTTCAACCATCACATACTACATTTTGAGATTAGGGTTGAAGATATCTTGGATAACTACATGAATGATCCATCCATCCATTGGTAAAATGCATTGCCCATTCCATGGAGATCAACCTCTATATGCCCAGTACAAGTGGGGTCAACTCCACCAACATGGCCATGCTTGGACCCTTGACAAAGTCACACACACTAACGTGGGTCACCAAACATGAATTTTCCCATGCCAATAAGATATTGACGCGTGGCATCAACATTGTATATAGCTTCAAATTAACATTCCACTTTTTATAATGAAATCAACACCTTAGGTTAGTTATTGCGTGCCCTTGCGGGTACTTAACATCTTTGTTTAAAATTGTTTTATGAATGATGTTTGTTGCTTTCTATCTCATGTGCCCCACTCATAGATAAGAGGCTCCAACCAAGCCATCCACACTCTCATCACATCCTTGTTGGAAATAGTTTTGAGATGATGACAAAACTCTTTTCTCTCTCCTAAAAAGAAATTCTCTTAAGAGTTACTATCTACAAATATTCAATAACCTCTACTTATTTTCTTCTTTCATAGTTACAAACTTGAAATATATTGCTTGCATTTTTTATGCTTGTCCATTATCCCCCATGACACAATGTCCAATATCATGGATTCACCCTTTGGCATTTCCCTTACCTCTAAGCAAAAGAAGAATAAATGCATCAACTCTTTCAAATAAGATGCTCTCAATCTAGAATCCCTCCTATGTATCCTTTGCAAGTAGAATCATAATCCCCCACCCCACCCTTTAAAAAAAATAAAATCCTTGGTACGTTCAAATTTGAACTAGGCCCATCTATTTCCTATAATGAAAACATTCGATCCTCCATAAGTTTTGCTCACAATGAATCCAAATTATTGCCCTTCAACCCATGTATCAGATCCTCTTCGTTCATTAAGAAAGCCCCCCCCCCCCCCACCCCCACCCCGCCCCTGCGCACACACACGACTTCGCCCCATCAAGCTTAGTCCTAATGAGAAGGCCTTGCTAAGTACCCACATAGCCTCGTGCTCTCGTTTCTCCCTCCTCAATCTAGCTCCTCCTCTCAAGCTCTAGAAACTCGATTCCTCCTATTTCCCTCTCTCCACCATCTATGTAACACATTCTACAATTTCTTCAAAGTACATATTAAGATTCCTTAAACAACACAAGTCACCAAATCATCAAAACGCAAACTCTCACATGACCTTAATTTTTTTTGTAATCTTACGTCTCAAAGATATTCCTAAAGAATGACCAACCTGCACAATACAATAAATATTTAATCTACCATTTAGAGCATTAGCATAGATTCTTTGAAGGAAAAAAATCCTCTTGCTCACCACTAACTTTCATAACAAGAAGAGTACAATATTATCCCAAAATACAATGGAAACTCAATTTTTTTTGATATCTGCATCAAAGATGCAGCAGTATTACATTTATAGACAACCTTGACAACACTAATCCTCTAATATGGTTAAGACCTCACACATTGTGCAAAAACTTCAAACATATGGCAAGGTACTCACTATCATCCATCATTTGCATCCTCTCCCCCACTCCAAACCTTGCATCAATTTCTTCCATAACAAGAACCACATCATCAACTTTTGAAAAACTTTTCCTTTGTTTCAAGCCATGTAAAATCTAAAACAATTCTTTTGCTTCTAATAGGTCACCCCACCCCCCTGCCCCCCAATACAACATCTTATTGGAAGTTTGGGTGTGGATATATCTACTATATTTGCCTCACATTCCAAACTAAACTCAAAATAAGGAAGAACATCCAAAATATCAGAAGAATGAAGAACTTGAATAAATTAGGGGTTTAGAAGTTGACACACTCCCAAGTGCATGATCCCCTCACATTTTGTAATAACATATTTACTCACCATGGCTTCCATGTACACCTAAAATGCACCATTTTCTATCCAAAAGATACATTCATGTCTCTACCAACCATAGCTACATAAGATTTACAACCAAGCCCACCCTAAGCTATACCAATTTATATAACCTTGATGAATGTCCATTTTTATAGCTCTACCCTCTCCTCAGTATTAGCCTCATCAAAATCCATACATACTCTCAAACCCATATTGCCTTGATGACCAACCATGACAAATTCCATATCAGAATGATCGAGATAAAATCCCTTTGGTTAACAAATTTATTCTGTCCTCCTCAAAAGATATCGCCTCCTTGTCCCTCCAAGTTACACTTCACATTGCAATTTTCCTCACTAACTGAACCCAAGTTTTCTAGTAGTTTAAATCTCAACCTTGCCCACACCCTACCTTCACAACACATGTTGATGTGCCATTTTTGAAAAACAAAAGCCTCCAACCAATGACACACAAGCACTTACCAATCACTTCAATAATTGTCAAATTTACAACATCACTCTAAATAAGCCCTCATATATAACTTTGCCCACATCCAATGATAAAAATTCCACGGACAATCACAAGAAAGAAAAAAGAAAAGAAATTAATTACAAGACAAATTAGATTAAATCCATGGTCACAACTCATTCTAAAAAAGTACACTTAATGAGAAGATACCAAGTAAAACATTGAAATACTTCAAAAGCAAGAGAAACAGCTTCACTTCCTACAAAGCCCAAGTACTCTTCCTCCATCAAGTACATGCTTAGCATACTAAATAATAGACTAGTTTCTTTACAACTAGGATCTAACACTCATGCATAATCATCACTAAACAAACCACCAAGTTGAACCATAGCCAACATATCATTCTTTCCCATTCTCCCTCCTACAATTCATCAATGATCCAAGACATTTCAAAGATTGAGTGTGATGGGAAAATATGATAAATCCTAACATTATGCTCACTTGAACATCAAAGTTTCAAGATATGAAACTACTGTAATTTTTTATTGTATGTGAAACTAAAATGGCTAGGAGATCAAGTACAATAATTCAACACAATTTGAGTAGATGCCACTAAAATGTGTCATATCAAAGTACAACTCTAGCCTTGATCTTTGTTAAGATAAGTCTAGTTGTTGCCAATTTCATGGATGTGCCTAATTCAAAGGCTTTTCATAGTTTGTTAATATAATTTCTTGTCTTTTGTTTTGTTTTAGTTAAAATTGTGCATATCTAGCAAGACAAATGTAGAAGGAGATGTCTTAAGAAAAATTAGAAGCAACTTTCATGTTTTATTAGTTATTGGTAATTACCTTCACTCACATTTCTAACAAATCATGTAGAAAACAAACGATACAAAAGTGACTGGATTTGAGAGTGATCTTCCACAAAAAGGTTTGATGAAAAAACAAATCCAGAAAGCAGAGAGACACACATTATCTGAAACAACGTAGCTACACACAAAGAGTTCCTAACAAATAAAGCAGCAGATGAATTTGTCCATTTATCATGGGCACTATGTACAAAAAACACTTCTCGAAATACACATGATCTGCAGCAGTTCACGGCACGTGGATCCTATGACATTTATCAGAAAAGAATGTCACAACAGGTCATCTGGTAAACGAAATGACTGTAATCTGTAAACTGGGTATTTTCCTATAAAATCTTCACTAGCTATAGTCCTATACATTCTGAAACTATTCAAATTCAAACGAAAAACTTGTACATTGTGCACCTGCAAAATAGGCGCCTTCATAGGTTGGAATAGAATATTACAGCATGAACAGGTTAAACTAATGTACTTGCTAGACAGCTTAAGAGTAGGTAGATAATTGTAACCTTCACCGGTAGATTTGCAAGTAGAAACTTCTACAGCATCGATGGAAATGAGACTCTATAGAGATTGATGCCAGCCTATGTTGATATGGATCACTTAAGATCCTTCTGAATGATACCTTTTGACTTTCGACATTCAATGTAGTATTACTAGTATATAACCAATACTTGGTTATATCTGTTCATGCAAGCTTAAAATAAACAGATTAATTCAACTGGAATGGAGAAAAACAAACAACCAGGAAATAACTAGTTTAAAGAAACTATGGATGTAAGGTAACTAGAAATGTTAATATCATGAATTGAGAAACTCAAGATCTGCTCAAGCTCTAGTGAATGGAAAGGGAAAACTGCATGCGTATATAGCAGCTGCTCACAACTTCTGGAAACTTTAGAAGAAAATTGTGAAAATCAATTGAAAATTCATAAAATATACCCTCAAAAATTAATAAGCATCCCAACTGCATAAATAACAATAAGTGAGTTCAAGTGGTTTTTCTCACTGCAGGTTTACATTTATGACTTACAACATTTATGACGCATGAAGTACAACTCCAATAAAGAATCTAAATAACTCTGAGCCCTTTTAGCGTCTGTTAGCAAAATCATGCTTCCATCAAAATTGCCGATGGAACTAGTAGCATATTATTTTATAGCCGTTCATTTCACTGTGAAAGCTTCTAGCAATTGCAAGGTTGTCTTGATAACAAAAATCCTGAAGCAACTACAGTGAAGATTATCATCCTCACACGAGTCCTTATTAGGCATTTATCTTGTTGGTTTCCCGCCAAGAACGTGAATTTTGTGATCTTTCAGCCTCACAAGTTGCTCAAGCTTCATCACCTTGGCCTCCAACAGCTAGTAATACAAAACATTGAAAACTCAGCTGCTGTACGGATTCATCAATCTTGCAAAACATGACTAAGTCGTACAAAAAATAGCCATTGAACTTGCTGATTTTTTGATAGAATTATGGAAGTGGCCTGAACTATCATTGTAGTTGTGTAGTTACCTTTGCGACGTTATATAACACTGATCTCAACAACTATTGGAACATACCAAATCCATCTCAAAACAGCACCTCGAGTGAGATTCAGATAAGAGAAGAATGTCTACAATCGATTCTAATTGTAAATGCATCTTACATATCCATCCTTCAAGCAGACTGGGACGGACTGTTTAATATCGATAGCAAAGAGGTCATACTGCTATTTCAGCTAGTATTCTTTTGTGATACATGCAACAACTGTAAAAAACTTACTTCATTACAAAATACAACATCAAAAAAAGAATCTTGGAAATATTGTTGATGGATAGACAGATGCAAGCTTCACAGAGCTAAAATGCTTGCTGTCTACAGGGGCTGTGGTCTTTTCCAATTTTTTGAAAGCGTGCAGGTCCTGGTGCTTTATTGTGCTTTGAAAGAACTTTAATTTAATATTGTTTCTTGATTGCCGTGAAAGATTGTATCTCCACTATTTTCATGTTAAATTGATTTCATAGTTACTCTATACGCTAGATAGCTGGAACAGCTGGTTGTACAAGATAGAGGGTCATATGAAGGGAGATTGTTTTGTGCTGAGCAGAAAAGTTAGGATTACCTCTATGGTTTCCCGGAGTTCACGAATTTGGGCATCTTTTTGGGAATTTCTTGGAGACTCCTTTTCAGGTAGCTTCTCTGTTATAGAGTCTTGCAAGGACTTCCGGGGACTCTGCACCATTTTTGAGCTATTTATAAAGATTGCAGAAAAGCAAGTGTCCTATTGGAAAAGACATGCACCTCTGATGAGAAATATAATAATTAATTATTTTGGCCAGTAGAAGTATATTCAATTAAACAAGATGCAGTATCATTGACAACTGCAAGAAGAATAAATGCGAAAAGTTGGATATTGTTAGGAAAAATAACAACATTTCGGGAAGTAGAAAAAGAGAAAGAAATTCACTGTAACCTCTTCCAGGTTTATTAAAGTTGATTCTTGGAGATGATTATTATTTTGGCTTCGCCTCCAGGACTGGTCCAAGTGGAATAACCCTTACTACAACCTTTTTGCGTCGCTGGTGCCTAAGGGTCCACATCACCGACGTGAGGCCCGCCGCTATGCCATTTGGTCAGTTTGGCGACCACTATGCCTTGAGATTTCACGAGTGACTTGTCTTTGCCTTTGGTTACCTTTTAGAGACGGATTTTGAGTTGGCTTTCGGGTTGGTTGGGATTCATGTATTCCTAAGTTTGAATGGCTAGGTTTGTTGCGTTTTCTAAGTTGGCTTTTCAGTGAGTTCATGTCGAAATAATGTTAGACTTAAGCGTGTCTTGGGGAAATCGCTCAAGTCCTAGCGCCCTTTCAGGAGCCGTCGCTTTAAAAGGACCGACATCCCGATGTCATGTTGTCTTGGTTGGATCGATGAAATAGTCATTTTTCCATGCACGATTCACCGGACAGTACTAAGATTGCCACTGCTCTCATGGTTTTATACAAGAAGGCATTTACATGGTGGTAAGATCTTAAGGATAGGGCCAATGCCTCTACCACATGGGACGCTTTTCAAGATGCCTTCAAAGTGGCATTTTTGTCGGTCCTCGATGATATTGAACATTGTCATTGATTTGCTACTATAGAGATGGGGAATAGGCCGTTAGATGCCTATTTGCAAGAATTTCAAGAAGTGTTGCCTTGGTTTGTAAATCGAATCGATCCCATGTTGATTAAATTACATTTTATTTTTGGGCTTCCTAAAGAATATTAGCATGTGTAGTGTAACCAACTGTAGAGCCTTGAAGATCTAACAGTTTGTGAAAACTGTTGTTTTAATACAATCGTTTATGGCTCCCATGACTCGTGGGATGCCAAGTTGTGAATATATTATTTGATGATGATTCTGCTCATAATTTTGTTAATTCAAAATTGGTGGCCATGGTGCCAAGTAATCACAAGTATGTGGTGAAGATGGTGGAGAGACCAGATTATTCCTCAGCTACCTTTGAAAATTTATGAATGTTTGGAAGATTATGAGTTTATATGTTTGTTTATGTATTCTGAAAGATGTTACTTATGTAAATTAGCATGTTATTTAGAGTCTAAACATTGGTTTGTCACAAATGCCTTTAAGTGTACCTCTTAATAACCCTTTAGATGAGGATTCACATTAAGGTAGGGTATTTAGGAGGCTTAAGCAGGAATTTGCTGATGTTTTTCTTGAGTGTCTACTTGAAGGCATACCTCCTTCTAGGAGTGGAGACCGAAGCTGCTTCCCAGTAGTGCCCCTGTATCGATGTTTACTTACAGGGTCAACTTGACGGAAGAGCATGACATCGCTAGGCAACTTCAGGAGTATCTTAGGATGGGTCACATTAGACCTAGTAAGTCTCCTTGGGGAGCACCAGTCCTTTTAGTCTGGAAAAAGGATGGAGGCAATCGCCTTTGTGTTGACTTTAAAAGAATGAATAAGATGACCGCATGATCTAACGGGTCAGACTGAGAGAGTTAACCAAACTGAGGGCGTTTGTTGGGAATAAGCAAACTCAGTGGGAGATGTATTTGCCACTATTGGAGTTTTGCTTACAATGATAAAATAACGTAAGTACAAAAAAGAGTCAAGTAGACTTTTCTTAAGTCGACTAACGTGAAATATTGGGTGTACTTGAGTTCCTTCTGGGAGTTCTAATCGGTAAACCAAAGATCCAATCTTTTTTGATAATTTATATTGTCCTCTATAACGAGTGGACAATTTTGTAATGCTTGCCGATACACATTGCAGTAGAATCCTTCGGAATTCACAAATACACCCAATCTCCTTCCTAAATTTCAAGCCGATCTCTTTAGATTAGCCATAATGTTTGTCCTGTCTTGGGTAAGTTTGGAAATTCTCACGTGCAGCTTGTAGCATTTCTTGCATATTGTGCAAGAAATCAGCTACCTTCTAAAACTTTATCGCTCAAGTTTTTGTAGAAATAGGTGATCTAGGTTGAAAGCCATACATAAGCATAAATGGGCTATATCCAATAGCCGAATGCTTACTGCTACTATAAAAAAATTCAATCAAAGGTAGGTATTTCTCCTAATGAGATTGTCGTCGGGAGACATATGCACACAACATTTGCTCAATCGTCTGATTAGTTCTTTCCGTCTAACCATCCGATTCAGGATGATCGGAAGAACTAAAGCTCAAAGACATCTCTAATTTAGCGAATACAACCGACCAAAAGAGACCGGGAATTTCAGATCATGATCACTCACAATGTCACTTGGTAGTCCGTATAGCCTAAATGGACGCTCCAAAAATTTGAGCTAAATCGAAAGCCTTCACAGTGATTTTTATCGGAATAAGCGTAGTCAATTAGGTAAGATGGTCGACCAATATCCAAATTGCATGATTCTATTTATTTGTTCTAGGTAATCCAACCACGAAATCCATCGATATACTATCCCATTTTCTTATTGGAAATTTCCAATGGATGTAACAGACCTCCAACTTTAAGATGCTTGGTCTTATTGCACTGGCACTGGTCACATTTCAACATGTAGAATTTTACAAAGGGTTTCAGTTTTGGCCAATAAAAATCTATTCATACTAGATGTCCATTGTACGATGTATGTCTAGATGTCTAGCACAAGGTGCATCATGACATTAAAAAAGAATTTCGTTCTTAATCCATATCGGCCCGACACACAAATTTTTTCTTTCCTGAACAAAAGTCTATTATAGATAGAGAAATCATTCAAACTCCCTTCATGGTTCTCCCTAGACTGATCACCTTGTAAATCAATCTTGCTTGATGAGTTTGCTGGAACTTTTCTCCAAATTGGTCCAAAATGTAGGTCTTCTTCAAATAGACCGCTGAAGGAAATATGAATATCCGTGCCAATCTAAACGAATGAAAGTTCACTTCACCTATCCGACTAAGTGCATTTGCTGCCCTATTGGTGGTACCCTTGATATAACGCACTTCAAATCAAATTCCTGCATGAGTTCTGCCCAATACTTCAATGGTTGGTGATCTATATTCACCACAAAGTTACCACCATAGGTAGTGTCTCCATATTTTCAATGCATGGATCACGACAAATAACTCCTTTTCATGAGTAGTATATCTGATTTGTGCATCAGATAGCTTCTTCACTTTTTGTAATGGGCCAACCCTCTGGTCAACCCAAAAGGTAAAACCAAGAACTCATAATGGCCAAACCGAGTTCTAAAACTGGTCTTTGACACATCATCTGAATGTATCCTTAAATTATTGTTTTAAGTCCTGCACTACTTGTTCTTCTTGACGAGAATTCTTAGTGTTGCAATTGAAAAACACATTCACATCAAAATTACTTACAAAATCACAATGCAATCTAGACTCTAAAACAAGATGAAACAATTGATAGTCGGAATCATTTAATTTTTCCATTGATTCAGCCAATGAAATCCTCAATGATGGGAATACATTAGTCTCTCTAGAAATAGACACATTATTACCATTCAAATCTTTACATATCAATGAATGATTCTTAAAATCTATAGCTGAACAATCAGATTTACTATAAAAGATATTGCATTTCATTATCGTGTTGCTTATTTGATTGGTGGGGATCCAAACAACTTTAGTTCAAGTGTCAATTAGTTAGCTAGTGTTGGTCAATTCTCCAAAAATGGAGAAACTGTTCGGACTTCGGGAGATAAAAGAATTCACATCTCCAGCGACAGGGAACTCCTCATCCATTTTCCTATGGGAAAATTAAAGCTTAATTAGCAAAATGTTATGCAAAAATAACTAGCATAACTCGTTAAAAAAAAAAACCCCATCTTTTGCATGTTATGCATTTTCGATTACATAATACATAAACATAAGCAACAAGAAAGGCCTAGGTTACTTTAGTTAACACAAACGTGGTTTATATTATGGAGAAAAGACATGAATTCCCAGTACCTGGGAATTACAGCAAAAAAAATTTCTCGTAGGAAAGAAAAACATACCTATACACATTGCTAAGAAGAAATAACCTAGAAAAGCAATTCAAAAAGAAATAACCATTTATCAATCCCCTCCCCCCCCAATACTTCCTTACCAACCCCTTACGTTTTTTCTGATTTCACAGACATTCATTGATGCCATGACAAAATCGTTGTATGGCAATCAACTCCATTAATCAGGAAAGATTATGCGATAGAATAAATAGGACACCAATTTGCAAATTTGAAAGGAGTAATGAAAAAAAATTGCCTTATACTTGAAAGCAAACACAAAAAAGGCTTGAAAAGCAATCAGGTTTAGCAATAAATCGGTGGACCTGTTTTCACCAAGAATTATTAGTCATCTGTCCCCAATCAATTGACAGACTGTTTGCCTTACATTCAAGCAAAAAAAATTGTAAAAGCCCTCGACATAAAAATCGTGCCAAAGTTCTTGCAAAGAGCTTGGCAAATACAAAATTTCAATTCCAGAATTCCATGTCCCAACTTGTTGCAATTCCGGGTAGTGCACTTACCTTGTTGATTGATACATTGGTGGGCGTGGATTCATCTAACCAATTTAGATATTATGTAGGAAACATAATATAAATCGATCTATCACATACATTTAATAAGATATTCAAGACCAACACAAGTTTGCTGTATGACCATTACATTAATAGCAAGAAAGGAAGAAAGCTTGGACACAATGTGGAATCCTCAACCTTGAACTTTGTCTAGCTTCTAGTCTTATTGCGTCAAATTGGACGTAATGCATAATTATGTGCACACGCATGTACATAGCACTGGCCAATTAACTCCCAACACAAGTAGGCTTTCCATAAATTGCTTAGAAATACCTCGCAGAATTGGTTCACAGCATTGTCATCTACTTAAACGTTCCAACAACACTAGTGCTTGCATATGCTTCCCTACCATCTCTTAGTTGGTAAAAGTTCCTCAATTCTAGTTATATAAGTGGAAAGTCATGTATACTTAAAAACTTAGTTGCTTGTTCCGGAACGGAATGCGTTCTGGAACGATGCCCTCAACAAAAAAAAATACGTTTTTTTACTAAGGATTTAATTCATATAAATAATTAAATTAATTAAATTTATATGAATATTGTTCCGACCAGGAACGTTCCGGAACGTACGGAACGTTCCGACCCATTTTGGTCGGAACAGGCTTCTAAGCTTAAAAATAGACGTCTAAAAGGAATTGTACGATTCTAAAGAAATGACCCAACAACTATCGTACATGATTCCACCCTTGATTAACTACTGAAAAGGTCCAAGGTTGTAAATTATTAAGATTGTCATAAAGCATACAACCGAGTTGGGTCATGAAACATCTGATCTTGTATATAACCAAGTATAAGGTGCAATTAGAGCATGGTAAATTTCAGTGATAGCATGGGGATACTTGAACATGAGTCTAGACTCTAAATTTGATTAAGTTGAAGTAGCTCATAGCCTAGCTATTATGATGAGCTAGCACGCTATTAATAAGCAATTATTGATGAAGGTATTAGGTTCTCACTTTTAGGTATTTAAAATATGAACCACAAATGCATAAAGTTTGTTTGATCACAATTGAAAACAACCATATCTTGCAGAAGGCTAAAATTGAAACCTTATAACAAGCAAAAGAAGTCAACTAGGATATCATTGAACTCACCATGCAAATACTTGTTTCATGAGGAGACCTGCAAGCAATAAAAAATGTGTTTTTGGGGTCAAATAGATTGACAATCAACTTCCAATACAATTAAGTTCCGTAGTTACCAAATAAAATGGCCCATGTCTTATTTTTGACATTGTTACAACCGCAAAGCTATTGCATGGGCTTGACTACTTGGAACATTAGACAACTTGCTTGATTCTCTCCTAGTGACAATATTCTATTTCTTTACCATTTGTACTTCAAGCCTAACAAATCATGAAAACCAAGTGAGCTCAACTTTGGTAAAACTACAAAAGCACATTATTTGCAATTACTTGCATGTAACAAAGTGTCAACAAGCAATGAAAAATATCAGATCCTTCATCAATTTATTTTCTTATTCTATCTATAGATTGATGTGACATAGTTTTAAGGAGTACTTTACCTTCATACGTATTTAAGTAAGGTAATAATAAAGCTATATATAAAATTAAAATAAATAAATAAATATATATATATATAATAATATCTAAGGAAGCGGACCCTGGGCGTGGACGCGCGTCCGCGCCCGCTTCTGAACGCGGATGCCTCAGGGGTGTGTCAGGATCCGGACGCGTCTAGCATTTTTTAAATTTTTTTTTTCAAAAACAATAAAAAAAAATACAGGCCCCTCCCCTCACTGTCCCACATCCCCAAAACGAAATAAAAACAATTTTCCTCCCCCTACCCCCCACCAAAATTAATTATCAGAGGGTTCTGGCACCCACCTGCCCCCTTCTGTTAAAAAAAAAAGAAAAAAATGCCTAAAAAAATTTGCAAAAGATTGGGATTAGGCCAAGGGACCATAGCTGCAGTGCGATTCTGAATCGCGATCCAGAATCGCGATTCGGGATTTTCCCAAAATCGTGTAGAATCGATATTTTTTATTTTTTTTGAAATTTTTTTAGGCAATATGGGTATTAGATGAAAGCTTTGATCGAGGGGATTATGATTGTGTAGTTTGCCGACTGTTTCAAGTGCGAAACACCAAAAAGTGTGTTTTCACTCGGAGAGTTGGAAGGCCAAATCATGAAGAGGCCTTACCGTCGGGGCCGGGTTTTTTTTTTTTTTTTTTTTTTGCGATTCTGGGTCGCGAATTGCGACCCGCAAACCGCAGACCCAGCGAATCGCGATTCGCTGCATCTATGCAAGGGACTGATCACCCTATTGACCCTTTTCCACCATGATTGAGGATGGGCAACCTCTAGAGAAGAAGTGCCAATGAATTAAAGATTATTATGCAAAATAAGATGGGCATATGCTTTGGCTTTTTCCCTAGTAAGATTGCACTTGGGCGAATTCCCAAGTTGTGACAAAGAAAATCCACATGTAAAAGTGCTCTAAACCTTGTGCCAACTACTTCCACCTACCTTGCCACATGGCTTCTAAGCTACTTTACACCTAGAATGGGGCGCCCTCTTACAATCTTACTTCACCTTCCAACTCATCCTAACAACTCTCAAAAACTAATACGGCTCACCCATTCACTCTCTCTAACTAATACACCTCACCCATGCACTCCACATCATCGTTAGTCCATTTTGAGTCTTCCCCACACCTCATGCACTTGTATTTGACACCTCACTCACTTTGGAATGCTTCTCCACTCTCTATATAAGTGGAAATGTGCCCCCCTACCAGGAGGATTGCAAGATTATGCTTCCTAGTTCTTCCTCTTTGTTTGTTATTGTGTACAGGTGCTTTGGAGAAGGAGCTTGAAGCTTTGGCTTAAGGAGGTTATGCCAAATTTGGATTGGAGGCTTTGGAATCTGAAATCCTCTTGGATATCTCTCTCTCCCTTCTCTTTTCAATATCCATCTACACCATATCTCTTGTGCTACATCTCCATTTACCATAAACTAAAGTTGGCCATTCCTCTTACTCGGCCCACTACTACCAAAAATCCAGCAACTCTTTTATTATGAAATAAAGCTTGTTTTCTCCCATACTCGACTTTCCACCAATCAAGAACTGTCCATAATGATCTTATAATCTTGATCCATGATTTTCACTACCAAACACCCCAAAACTGGATGCATGCATGCATTATGTCCTTCGAAACTTTTGCATGTGTGCATTTCTCTGACCATTAAGGCCTTAGATACTTTCTCACTTACCAACTTATTAAATGAAAATATCTTGAGTGGGTCAACTACATTGTACCTTCCACTTTCAATTGATTCAACACCCAGAAAGACAATAAGGTTGCTAATGCTTTATTCAAGAATACCAGAAATCAATCATATCTCCATAGCTAATCATGAAAACTTTACTCCTATCAAAAACTATGTATGCCAATGACCCAGATTGGAAGAACGGGGATTGAAAACTCCAAGACTACTTCACCTTTTACCCATTTTTGAATCCCCAAGGAAACACTTTACTATGGATTTTGTTTCTGGGCTATCTAAAACCATGAATGGAAATGAAATAATTTGGACTATCCTAGATAGATTCAGTAAGCAAGCTCATTTTATTCCATGAAAGAAAAAGCTCAAGAGATCTGAAGAAGATCAAGAAACCGAAGAGATTCTTCAACCCGAGCAAATCTTAATACACAAGATCAAACATGGAAGAAAAGAATTAGCATCGACACTATACCTCCTCAAGTTAAAGAATCATCCAACCATGGATGCAAGATGGATGGAAGAAGATTTCTTCTAAGATTATCCAAAAATACTAGATTTTTATTTGAGAAATATTCGTTGAGGACAACGCTTTATAAGTCAGAGGGGTGTAATTTGTAGAGGCAAAATGCCCCTTCCATCTTCACATAGACCTTGATGACATGAAACTACCAATGACCATTATTCTATTTGGATATTGTATGAACTTATTGCTTTAATGATTTGAGTGGCAGGTATTACTACCTGTAGAACTAAGAACCTTCTATGAGCCATGTCTGATGGTATGAAAACTGACCTTTCTTTGAGGATATGTGCAGGTACTCATGAAAGTGCCTGAAGGACAAGAACAAGAATAAGAAGCCCTCTAAGGACTGACCTTTCTTTAAAGGTGTGTGCAGGTACTCATGAAAGTGCCTAAAGGACAAGAACAGGAACAAGAAGCTTTTTAAGCTAAAGACAATTATAAAGAAGGCTCATAGGAGCCTAGAAAGAAGGCTTATTTCTAAGTCTATAATGAAGGCTCAGAGGAGTCTAGAAAGAAGACTTATTTCTAAGTCTATAATGAAGGCTCGGAGGAGTCTATAAAGATTGGGATCATGCCAAGGCACTGAACACCCTATTGACCCTTTTCCACCATGATTGAGAATGGGCAACCTCTGGAAAAAAAGTGCCAATGAATTAATGATTATTATGCAAAATAAGATGGGCATATACTTTGGCTTTTTCCCTAGTAAGATTGCACTTGGGTGAATTCCCAAGTTGTGACAAAGAAAATCCATATGTAAAAGTGGCCAAGTCTAAACCTTGTGCCAACTACTTCCACCTACCTTGCCACATGGCTTCTAGGCTACTTTACACCTAGAATGGGGCGCCCTCTTACACTCTTACTTCACCTTCCAACTCATCCTAACAACTCTCAAAAACTAATACACCTCACCCATGAACTCCACATCATTTTTAGTCCATTTTGAGTCTTCCCCACACCTCATGCACTTGTATTTGACACCTCACTCACTTTTGGTATCAGCCCCACCAATCATTGTGTATAAGGTGCAATCGTTCTAACTTACGTTTTTGCTTGGTTTAAGCTTTTGGTTGATGTTTTCTGAAGGTTTAGTTGTGTTCATTGAATCGAGTTGAACAACTTCGCTTTTTGGTTCGTCTCAATCCGAGGTTGTTTTGATAGAAAACGAACCACCTTTGCTAGCTATGGTGGAAGTTTGTCGGTTTTCTACCTTTTTAGCGGTTTTAAAAAATTTAGAAACCAATTTTGTTTTTTGGCCTTGGTTTTGAGAGTCAGAAGTCGGAAATTTTTTTTGCAAACTTGTTTTTTACGTTGCAAAAAAAAAAAAAAATGTGCGCCCACGCGCGCGCAGTCCTTACGGCAATCTGGCGCTGACGCAGACAGCACGTGCTGCAGTAAACAGCTTTTTGCTGTAGCTGCAAGCATCCGTACGAGGGGTGGGAGGGCTCTCAAGCATGTTTTTTTTGAGAGAGCTTTGAAGCATATTTTTTGATTGATGTGATAGCTGCTAGCTATTGAACCTATCTTCAAAGATTTTTTTGCTATTTATTATACAAAGCTTTGAATCTTGTACTTCAAAAGTACACGTGAAACTATTATCTTAAGGTTTACAAAGTTTTCTTAGCTTTGTAAAGTGAAGCTTTGTGAAGTGAACGTAAACTCTAAGAAATCTTGCAAAACTTTGTAATGCTTTGTACTTCTAAAAGTATATGAATCAAAAGTTTATTTGTAATCTAAGTTATAAGTCAGCTTTTAGTTGAAAAGTTATTTTGCAAGATTGAATACATAAAAAGCTATTTTACATTGTGCCTGTTGGAAAAAGAATCACAACACGCGTTAGTCCACATAATTCATTGGTTGTACACACATGCATTGACTACAGATATGACTAAAGGACTAAGCGGTATGAACATATACCAGGGCCTCTGGCCATACATCCTTGGTGTACTCCACCCATCCTAAGTGGAGCTCCGTGTCATTCTCATGTCTGGTATTGCACCACAATGGGTGCAACATGTGGGCTACGACATGGATGGGCCGGTGCAAGTAGTCCCATCTGGCCTGCTAGATCTACAGAATCTCCTGCTTCCTACGAAAGACATGTTACAATCAGTAATCGTGAGTGTGTCATAGCACAAAAGAAATGTGGAAATGCAACAAACTTGAGTTAGATGAAGTACAAGATACTGGAAAGCGATACATGTCAGCTTCCAAGTCCGACCTTTGAATCCCCTCACCAATGCAGTCCATGAACTCATAAATGAGTGCGAGAGTGCAACCCTCATAGTCTACCAAGCACAACGCACAAAAAATGGGTCGCAGGACCTCCACAAACTTCGCTGCCCGTGTCCAAAACTCCTCTCCAAACACGGTCCAGGTGACAAAGCTGAACACACGCAAGGCCTGTGAACTGATCTGCATCCAAACATCCAACAGAAAGTTCAAATAATGGTCGAGAATAGTTAGGAGCATAGAGCAACGCGGTAAGCATAGAAGGTGATAAAGCACATGAAGAACATTATACCTGATGCATCCATGCAAGTGCGCAGAGGTCGTGGATGATAAGATCAATGCAATGTGTAGCACATGATGTTTACATGATAATGGAGCGCTCTCTCATCAAAATCTCTCACCCATCTATCTGCAATTCACGGCGTTGTTTGTGACAACTTGAACCACGTGTTCCACCCCAATCTCATCAATGACAGCGATGAATGCCTCGTATATGAACTTGGCAGTGATGGAAACAACACCTCGAGTGGCATCCACACCACATACGAAGATTGTGCCAAGTGAGCAAGAAACCAAAATATTGATGATAATTTGCCGACGAATGTCGGTCCATCCATCACTCAATATCGTGCATCCATACCAGCCACAACACATCCATCAACCATATGCAAATACTCACAAAATGAAACACATGCAAAAAGTAAGGGTGTAGGATTCATACCTCTACCCCGCTGTGCGAATAGAACTCAGCTCTCGTGTGATGGTCTGCTCCTCCTGACGAAGGCTCCCTCGCAATGCCTCTCTCCTGGGAGGCCTCCATGAAGAGTCCACTGATGCGACTAAAGTCATAAGCTCCGTGAATGTCTAGGTGTCAGCAATGACAAAGGGAATGCCACACTTGTAGAAAAATCGTCCAACCTGTCAGGCACTTTGGGCATGCAGCTCTCTCCACCACCTAGAACGCTCGAGGGTCTGCTAGTGCCTAGGCATAACCTCTCTCTGCTGCAAGTATGACGCATGGAGTGTGGGAGTGTCTGAGCTTGGAGTGTCATGAGATGCTAGATCTCTCCATCCCTCTCTGGTAGGATCTGGGACCAGAAGGACCTACTGTTGATCTAGCTGCCTCACGTGATACGAGTGGACCTGAACTAGACCCTGCTGCTACGGCTGGAACTGGAGGAGCCTGGACTGCGTACTGGACCTAAACCATAGCCTGCCCATGCTACACTTGCACCTATACTAGGCCCCACATGTGATCCTGAAGCTACCCCTGCTGCTGCATCATGATCAAAACTTTGTGAAGGTCATTGGATGGTGGATGTGCCATCATTTGTGAATAAAGATGATGGATGTATAGAGCAGTTACGGACCACATGATACAGGCCTATTGGGCTACTCTGCATATATTCCGCAGGCCTCTTTACATTTACTGTTGGTTATGTATATTTCTGGTTACGCATTTTATATTAGTCATGTACAGGCCCCAGAGCCTTTTTATATGCTTATGACCCGCACTGGGTCCTTTTTTATGACATTGATTGGCCTTGAGCCCTTATTATATGGTTATATGTGGAGTGGGGGCCCGTAGGAGGGCGCACTATTTTCCCTCCACATTTTGTCTCCCTTTACTTTTGAATTCCTATTTTAGGGTTCATTGGTAGGGTATTTATAGGGGCATTTGTACACTCATTTTTCAGATTATTGATTGGTATTGCTTGGGCTCTTCGTGGGAGAACCTATTGTCTTGTCTATTGCTTGTAGGGCTTTAGTCTATTGCTGTCTTTTATGCTTCATTGATTCAACACCTGAGATTTTGATCATAACTTGGTATCAGAGCACTTTCCTGATTGCTGAATTTCAGATCTGATTTTCTGATTGGGTGCCCATTTTCCTTGTTGATTTTTCTCTCTTTGCTGAGGGCTTTCGTCTCTTTGCTTCAGCAACATTCAGCACAGTTTGGAGGACCAACTCCCATCAGAGCACTTTCCTTGGTGGAGCTTAAGCAGATAGTTAGCGGAAGTACTTCCGCTAAATTTGGCGGCCGGAAAAAAAAAATCTATTTATTTTTGGGCAGATTATTTCCGGAGCACGAGTTCCAAATCCTTTTCCCTTTTTTTTTTTTTTTGAATCCTCCATTTGATTCAAGGAGAGGATTCCCAGCCATCTTTTCAGCATTGATTGGAGGCTGTCCAGCGCCCTACTTCATCACATTTTTCAGCCATTGTTCCAGCAGAGTTTCAGCCATATTTCAGTTTTGATTGGAGGCTGTCCATCGCCCTATTTCATCATGTTTTCCACAGATTTCCAGCCATAATTTCAGCAGAGATTGGAGGCTGTCCAGCGCCCACTTTCATTCTCCTTGTGGTCACATTTTCCAGCCAGCTCTTCGCACACGCTTGGAGCTCTATCGAGAGGTATCTTTGCTGGTTTTTCCTTGCTTTCCACACCTTTTCTTGACATTTGTCATTTCCTTTCTTGCTCTTAGTGTCGTTTGTGTACCTAAAGCGTATTTGGGGTGACGACAAAAGTCCGCTCCCTCCGATATTAAGCTTTTCTTACACTCTCTTCACTTCTTGCATTCCTTGACCATGGATACTTCCCCTACATCTTCTGAGCCTCACATACCGTCTTCCACTTACCTTGACGAAGTACGGCATGAATTCCGAGATCATCTTAGGGAAGCCATGAGTGATGTACACACTAATTTACGCCAGGAGTTACGAGAGACGTTCACTGCTCTTTCTGCCCAGATTGCTACACTATCATTATAGTCCAGTGTTTCTCCACTATCTCCACCTGTTCCCCCACAGCGTACATTTCCACCACCCGAGACTCCTTCATCTTCTGGTCCTTTGCCACGAGACTTTAAGGATAAGGTTCAGCTTACTGTGTATTCTAGGTCATCTGATGGGAATGAACTCGAGAATTGGTATTCTAAGCTTGAGACCTACTTCCTTATGTTTCCTAAGACTGACATTCAGCGGATACATTTGGCTGCTTTACATTTGGAGGGCCGTGCTACTACTTGGTGGCGCTTGTTTCGCCAGACGGCTTCACACCCTGGCCTTGCTAGTTGGACAAAGTTTATGACAGCACTTCGCCTAGCGATGATTGATCCTCAGTGGCTTATTCGACAGCGCGACATCTTTCGCAGTTTATCTCACACTGGTGACTTGGCTGCTTATACGACACGGTTTACAGAGCTTTCCTATCTATTCCCAGATCTTTCTACATTGGAGCTCATCTCTCGCTACGTTGCTGGTCTACGAGGCGCACTCAGGTATGATGTTTCTTCTTTCTTTCTCACGCCATCTCCCTTGCTACCGCACTGCAGCACAAGTACTCTCCCATCTCTTCCTCTGTTTCTCGTCCTTCGCGTCCTTTCACACATCCATTTTTTCCTCTCCGTCCTCTGCTAGTCCCACATTTGTCAGTTCACCTTCGTCCACTCTTCCTTCTGCACCACGTCCTCCTTTTTCTCCTCGTCCTGTTTTTGTTCGTCGCTACTCACAGCCTGAGATGTCTGAGATCCGTGAAAAGCGCTTATGTTTCAACTGTAAGAGTCCTGATCATATCGCCCGTGATTGCCGACAGCCTGCCACTGCTACTGCCGTCTATTTCCATGATGCTGACACACCTGATGATAGTCCTGATTCTGCCATATGCCTTCATATTCTTGATGATGACCCACCTGTTGATCAGTTTGCCACACCCACTGAGCCTGTTCCTGATCCCCCTGATCTAGCTGTATGCCATGCTCAGCTTGCTTATGCTACTTGGGCCTGTAAGCCGGGTCCACGCCATATCCGTCTTCGCGTACGTATCACTGGTCGTGAGTTTATTGCCCTTGTTGACACGGGTAGCACTCACTCGTTTCTCAGCAGTCATATTACTACACGCATTCGTGCTATGCCAGTCACTATGACTCATCCCCTGCATGTTGAGGTTGCCAGCGCACACTCTTTTTCTAGCACGCAGATGTATCAGCAGCTTTCATATCGGATTGGAGACTTCCTTGGTCAGGCAGATTTTCATATTATTCCACTTACACAGTACGATCTTATCCTCGGTGTTGATTGGTTTACATCCCTTGGTGCGGTTACAGTAGACCTCCAGCAGCAGACATTGACATTCTCTCATGATGGTACTCAGCATATATTTTCCGATATTGATTCTCGGCAGGACTATCAGCTTATTTCCGGGAAGCAATTCATACGGAGCCTCCCGAAGGCCCACTGTGCGGCTATTCTTTCTGTTCAGCCAATTCAGCCTATTGCGGATGCACCACCTTTGCCACAGGTATTTCTGAACTGTTGCGTGAATTTAGCAAGTTTTTAGAGAGCCGACTCAGTTACCAACTTTACGAGATGTCAACCACCATATAGACCTTGTTTCCTCTGCATCACCTCCTTCTCGTCCTCCGTTTCGTATGTCTATTGTTGAGCGCGAGGAAGTCCAGCGTCAGGTGTCTGATTTATTACGTCAAGGCATTATTGTTCCTAGCCACAGTCCTTTTGGTGCTCTTGTTTTACTTGTTGATAAGAAGGATGGTACTAAACATCTATGTATTGATTATCGTGCTTACTATCCGTAATCAGTACCCTATCCCTCATATGGATGACCTGTTTGGCCAGTTAGGCCAAGCCAAGATCTTTTCTAAACTTGACCTCCGTTCCAGTTATCACCAGATTCGTATGCATCCTCCTGATGAGCACAAGACAACTTTCTGTACCCACTTTGGTCTGTATGAGTTTCGTGTCCTTCCTTTTGGTGTAACCAATGGCCCGCCCACTTTTCGGAATGTCATGAATAACATTTTTCGTCCTCTGCTTGGAAAGTGTGTCATTGTTTATTTTGACGATATCCTCATTTATAGCACCACTCTCTCACTTCATGTTCAGCATGTTCGTTCTGTTTTTGTTTTGTTAGTTACTCATCATATGTATGCTAAACGTTCTAAATGTTCTTTTGCTGTTGTACAAATCGAATTTTTGGGCTTCTTTGTTACTAATGGTACTGTTCGTCTCGACCCTCGTAAGGTCCTTTCTATTCTTTCATGGCCTGTGCCTGCTGATGTTCATGATGTTCGTATGTTTCTTGGTCTTGCTATCCATCTTCGTAAACCAGTTGCTCATTTTGCCACTCTTGCATCTCCTTTGCATGCTCTATTGAAAAAGGAAACTTCGTTTGCTTGGACTCCCGCATGTCAGTCAGCTTTTGATACTTTGAAGGTTAAGCTTACCACTGCCCCTGTTCTATGTCTTCCAGATTTTTCCCAGCGTTTTGCTGTTGAGACTGATGCTAGTTTCACAGGATTAGGTGCTTTGTTACGTCAGCGTCAGTGTGTTATTGCATATGAATCCTATCATCTTCGTTCGTATGAGCAGCGCTATTCCACTCATGAAAAAGAGTTGCTTGCTATCATTTTTGCTTTAAAGAAGTGGCGTCATTATCTGTATCGTGTTCCGTTTGATGTTTTTACTGATCACCAGTCACTTCGTTATTTGTATACACAAAAGGATCTTAGTGATCGTCAGTACCGTTGGCTTCAGTTTTTACAGTCCTTTCATTATGACATTCATTATAAGCCTGGTAAAAGTAACGCTGCTGCTGATGCTTTGTCTCGTTTACCTGCTCTTACTTACAGTCTTGTTACGTCTCCCCACTCTTGGTATGATGATCTTCCTCAGGCTTATGCCACATGTCCAGACTTTCGTGATGTTATGTCGTCTGCCTCTCGTCCTTCCTCTCACCCTCACCAGGTTTATTCCATTGTTAATCATCGTTTGTTTCACTATGGTTCGTTATGTATTCCCAACACTCTCGACATACGTCCACAGCTCCTTCTTGATGCCCATTCCTCTCCTGTTGGTGGCCATTTTGGTTTTCAGAAGTCCTTGTTCCGTTTGAAAGAACATTTTTATTGGCCTTCCATGAAGCGTGAGCTTTCCCACCTTATTCATACTTGTGATTTTTGCCTTCGTAACAAATATTCCCGTGAAAAACCTAGCGGTCTCCTTCAAAGTTGGCCTATTCCTTCCCGCCAGTGGACTGATATATCTATGGACTTCATTTTAGGTCTTCCCCGTACTCAGCGTGGTCATGATTCTTGTTTGGTGGTAGTTGATAGGTTTTCTAAACAAGCTCATTTCATACCAGTCAGACGTACTATTACAGCAGAGCAGTGTGGTCATATCTTTATTTATGAGATTTTCCGCTTACATGGTCTCCCACGATCTATACTTACTGATCGGGATACCAAGTTTACATCAGGTTTTTGGACAGAGCTTATGCGTATCTTGGATGTTAGGATACTTATGGGCACTGCTTATCATTCTTCTGCGGATGGTCAGTCTGAGGTTATTAACCGGGTATTGGAGGATTATTTACGACATTATGTTTCTCCTTCTGGTCGTGATTAGGATCAGCATTTATGTTTGGCTAGTATAGTTATAATAGTTCTGTTAGTTCCAACACAGGTGTTTCTCCTTTCCTGCTTGCTCATGGATACTCACCAGTTCTACCCGGTATACCTGCTCCTCCAGATGATGCACCCGTTACTATTTCATCTTATCTTTCGAGTGCTCGGGAGATTATTACTAGAGCTGCTACTCATTTACAGCATATTTAGCAGCGGTACAGGACCATTGTTGATCGTCATCGGCACCATGTTGAGTTTGCAGAGGGAGATACTGTTTTTCTCCGGTTACGCTTTGCTCGCCATCATTTTGTACAGGGTCTTGCTTCTACTGAGAAGCTTGCGCCACGCTATTATGGGCCTTTTCAGATTCTTGCCTCAGTCCAGTTACATATCGTCTTGAGTTACCTGCTGCTACTCAGGCTTGTGATATCTTTCATGTCAGTTTATTACGTGCTGCTATTGAGGATGATGCTCCTCAAGATTCCTCATTTCCTACAGATCCAGAGCTTTTTCCATTCCTGCCAGCTGCTATTTTACAGGTGCGCTTATTGCATAGTCGTCGCCATCAGCAGGTTCAGTTTTTGGTCCAGTGGGATGGTCGTCCTATTGAGCAGGCTACTTGGGAGCCCATTGATGTTTTTTATCATACCCCTATCCTAGCTGATCAGGCTCGCTCACTTGCAGCTACCATTGCTTCTCGGGATGCTCCGGCTTCTCTTGATGTTCCTTTCTCAGATGGGATATCTTGATGCAGTATTTTTCTCTGGCACTCGTTCTCATCTTATTTTGCCTACATTGGGGGCAATGTTCTTTCTAGCCAGGGAGAGTTACGGACTACAGGATACAGGCCTACTGGGCTACTTTGCATATATTCCGCAGGCCTCTTTACATTTACTGTTGGTTATGTATATTTCTGGTTACGCATTTTATATTAGCCATGTATAGGCCCCAGAGCCTTTTTATATGCTTATGACCCGCACTGGGTCCTTTTTTATGACATTGACTGGCCTTGGGCCCTTATTATATGGTTATATGTGGAGTGCGGGCCCGTAGGAGGGCGCACTATTTTCCCTCCACATTTTGTCTCTCTTTACTTTTGAATTCCTATTTTAGGGTTCATTGGTAGGGTATTTATAGGGGCATTTGTACACTCATTTTTCAGATTATTGATTGGTATTGCTTGGGCTCTTCGTGGGAGAACCTATTGTCTTGTCTATTGCTTGTAGGGCTTTAGTCTATTGCTGTCTTTTATGCTTCATTGATTCAACACCTGAGATTTTGATCATAACTAGAGCCAATTTATTCTTGTATGATTGGAACTTACTAATCTCGAATCTAGCTGATTTCCATCAAAATTGGAAAGTTCTATTACAAAAAGGGTTATGCTTAATCTAGTCTCATATTCCTTGTTGGTTAGGTTAATCAGTTTGATCTTAGTGAGGAACTAGAATCCGTGAAAAGTTTATGCAAAGAGAGAAATTCTCTGTTAACGTTATATTTTTTAGAAATAATTTCCAATGGAGATTTTGGTTTGGTATTTTGAGAAATAGCACTCTTTAAAAAATAATACTTTCTTAGAGGTAACTGAGTTGCAGGATTTTCAACTAAGTATGTTATAAGTATAGATCACTTGAGATTTGTGGAGATATGCTAGGTCGTGAGTAGGATCGTATTTTTTGTGCAACCCTTTAACCCTACGGATCTACTTCATGTTCCTTTGATTGGGTTTAGTAGCTTGAATAAACCAGTCGGAAAACCGTATGCATATTGATGAGAATTGTCTGGAGACAATCACTCACAAATTAATATCTCTGAAAAAGAATGACTTATTAACTTAAGAAGGATTCAAAATCAGATTAAGTGTGTTGTTATATATATACGCAAAATTATTCACTAATAGTGTTGGTTATATGTACTGGTTTTAAGTCACAACCAGAGTGAGTCATTTTGAATTATTTCTCGATTGGAAATAAGTTGGACTCCTAGAAAATTATCCAAAGAACTCAGATGGAGTTGGATATTTAGCATGGTCCAAAAGTCAAAATTTCACATAATGAAGTTTTGGAAAATCTTAAGTTAATCTAGATTAAAACTTAAGAGTGACGTTCTCTAGATGTAGTCTAGATGTAAATTCAAAGGTTACTTAATTTGATGCATTGTGCCATGGCTAACAAGTGAAATAAGAATGGTATATTATATTTCTTGATAAGAGTCTAGGTCTGAGTGACTTAGAGTGACTCATATGTTTTTGAGCATAGTAATGTTCACGATTTTGAACAAGCTCTTGTTCATCCTCCCGTTATCAAGTATGGATTAGAATTCCATGAGCTATGACTGACGAATCATGGTTAAAATTCTAATCGTTGTGATTGACAAATCACAAATCAACACTTCATCATTAGCTGAGGATGATATATGAAGATGATGATTCTTGGAAATGTGAGTAATTCTTTGTTTCTTTGATTAGAGATAGTCTACACATAATAGACATTGGGTGTATTTGAGAATTCTGAAAGATTCTCAAACCAACGAGCATTACAAATGATTGGATCTTTGGCTTACCAATTAGAACTCTCGGGAGGAATTCATACATCCCATTTTTCATGTAAGTTTATATGAAAAGGAGCATCTGAATTCTGGAGATCAATTGGACCTATTGGATGAGGTCATCTAGTGGGGTTACTTTTGAGCTCAAAAGTATACTTGATTTGTGAATTTAGCAATTATGTGATTGTATTGTTAACAAGTATCTCATTTGATGGAAGGACTACTTGAATGGTGGCCATTTCAAGGAACAAGGGAAAGCCATAGGTGCAGCTTCCCTAACTATCTTCCATAAAATTGAATGAGAGAAAAATGAGAGAGATGAAATTCTCCCACGCTTGTATGCCTATTTATAACAGCCTATTGACCATTTAGATCATCTTGCCTAAGCTTATCAACTTATAAAAGTTTCTAGGTACTTGCCAAAAACCTAGACTAACTTAACTAGATTCAATGTATCTCTTCTAACCAATTAGAGTAGGTCCAAATTTGACCTAATCCACCTATATACTTGCTAAAAATAGTAAGGATACTATTTTTAACTATCTCTAATTTGTTATGTACAATTGGCCTCAATATGCCAAATAACAATTGACAAAACTAGTTGATTTTCTTCACAATCCACAATATCTGGTCGATAACTTATAATGCTTTTTGGTACACAGTCCTAAAATTAAGTGCATGAATCACAACAAATAACTCTTTCTCCTAAGTCGTATAACGCAACTGAGGTCCAGTGATTTTCTTGCTCTCAATCTATAATTTTGTAAAAGAACTGCTCCAATCGTCGAATTGCTTGTGTCGGTTTTAAAGACACAAGGTAATTTGCGAGCTGTAAGATTGGAGTTGAAACAATCATGATTTTGAGCTTCTCAAAACATTGGTTCAATTCTTCATTCCATTCAATAGAAGGACTAAGTTGACCTCTCTTCTTTCTCTTGTTAACTCTTCCTTTTGTTAAATTGTTAAGAAGGCACTACAACTTTTGCATAATTCTCTATAAATCTCCAAAAGAACATTATAAAATCGAGAAAAGACTTTTCAGTGAATTGTTCCCTAAGCCTCCAAGCACCAAAACAAATGTATGAGAGCTTGAATCAGAGGTAATTCCACCTATCTTTCAGATTGAATACAGGTCCATAAGCTTCAAGTACTATAGAAAGAGTTATTCATGCCCGAAAATCATAAAAGCACACTAATTTTTGAGGTTTTGGGACCCTTTACAGTAATATTAGCCTACTAAACCTGTTCACAACCACTGGACAGCTTCATTGCACGTCTGAGAACATCCATGCAAAGCTATTGACTCAAACTCCAAAAAAAGTTTTAAAAAACCATGTTTTCTGACCAATTTTTTACTTTTTCGGCATGTTCTGATGGATTACAACCACATACAAGTGCAATCAGACCCTAACTACTGTAATTTAACCACAGACAAGAATTAAAAGTTTTGATTGCTCACTATCAATCCTTACTATTCGATTTTAGACAAAATCATCAAATTTTGACCAAAATATAGTCTCGATCCTATATTGACCATATAACTAGCATGTAATCATTAGAACCTGTCATAATGACTAAAAAATATCAAGTACAATCCTAAAAATAATTAACATTTAGTACAAGGAGGTACTACCAAAAAGCTTCAAAAAGTTGCAAGAAAGCAAAAATAAATGTCTATAGAGATCGCCAAGTGCATATCCTTAAGATCCCATTGCATGCGCCAAAGGGAGTGTTGTGGAAACTGAAAGACACCCCCAATCAGCTTCACTCCTGAGCCACAGTGACTGAATACAAGAGAGGAGAGGTTTCTAGCAACTGGAAACCGAAATCTAGAAGTGGAGGAGGGCAAGTTCCTAAGGTATATATAGATCTTTGGAGCCTAGGAATATTTATTTCAAGACCCTGATTCTCACCCAGTTTTTTTTTATCTCCTCAACATGCATAAAAAGGCGTCAATCACCATGCACTACTCCACATGTCCTAATTGGAGTGCCTGGGCCCTCACAAGGTTATTAATTACATTTCTGGCCTACACCGGAATGACGAGGTGTAACTAGTAAACTTTTACACCAGAGTGTCAAATATCCACGTTAAGGATTACTTTGAATTCTCTAAACTGGACATGGACGTAACACTTAGGTTGCAAATGTGTCACAATGAGGGTCCTAGTTCACTCCTAGATTTGGAGGAGCTTGGGTGTGTATAATTATGTCCACACCCCTGTCACTTGGCGGCCTTGAATTATGAGCTTAATAGCTAGATGTGATTGAAATATTGAGATATTGCTAGATGTCCATAGCTTGGGGGCTAAATCCAATCAATTTAGGTTTGATTGGGTTGGTTTCTTCCACCGTCCATTCTTTATTGTCCTTTTGTATTCAATTTCCTAGTTAAGGTTCATGGTGGGTCTTTATACGTACTCTCGCCTTGCTCTCCCAAACGAACGCTCTGCCTTTTGCTCTGTGGCCTACCCACTCTCTCCTTTAAAACACTCGCCTTCTTACTCTTCACACTCCTTCCGCCCCCATTGAATTTGCCTCCTTTCTTTCAGCATGTCATTAGTTCACCACGATCAATCCATTGCAATTATTCGTAACTCAAAAAAAATCAATAATTAATAAAATAAATATAAAATTGGAATACTATTGAATACCTTAATATTTCATTTTTTTCTTTCTTTCATAACATTTTTATTTGAACCCAGATTTCAACACTGTAAAAAGCAAAGTTAACTACTCATTGTGTTGTAATCTACAACTTCAACACATTTATGGTATCCAATGACTTGATAAGACTCACAAATAAGTTCCAGCCAAAAGGTGGAAAAGAGCATTTTAACAATTCATCAAATTCCATGAGCCACAGGTCCCATATAACCTTCGAATCCTTTAGTTCCCAAAATTGATTTTAATATCCTATTTGATGACAAATATCATATTGACTAGTATGAACCACAAGTGGGAGAAGAAATGCCCATACATTTGTTTTATAATGAACTCTTTGTGGATCAAACTCAAATCGAGAATGAAGATGATCCAAATTATGATCTTACAGAAGAAAGTATCCAATCAAATAGCATTTGTTTGGTGCAAAACCATAATCAGCAAACTCTTCCATTTAATGGTAGATTTATACTCTAGCAATTTAACATTGAAGCTGATCGTTCACAATATAGATTTCTGCTCAAATGGTTTACCAATGTTGCAACTTTTATATAATCAATATCTCTATATCAATGCAATATATATGGTGACAATACAATGGGGATTATCATAGCAATGCTAAAAGCTATGACATTAGACAATAAACACCATCATATCACACTTGCAAAAAATTTAATCTTTTTGAAAGAACTTTTGATATTTAATGGTGTTAAAAATGTGGATGTATCGTAGTTTCATCAGCAAGACCTATACAGATATCAAATGCTACAACTAGAAGGCAATTGAATCTACAATTCTTTTACATGGAATTCAATTGAGACAACGATATAGATTTATGGGAGATCAATCAAATCCATTGTCAAAATCCATTAATAAAGATCTTATGTAGATTGTCACTAACAAAAATATTTGCATGGGGTCTTTGAATTTGTCAAGCAATCATTAATTTCCTCCATATGTATGTACCTATTATGGACATCTTAAATGCTATGAATGTTCTGAACAATAGATGGAAGCTATTGTTCAACTACAATTTCAAGGAAATTTGTTCATACTCAGTGCACCAAATTTGATAAATTCTTTTGGAAAGGTTCACATTGCTTAAATGTGATAGATTTGTTGTTGAGATATACCTACAATGATTCCTTATTGTTAAGGTGTATATCAAATGAAGATATCAATTCTATGATTCAACTTTGGAGTGTGTCTTCATCACTTGGCATTGACGTTTCAAGCACATTTATGGGCAAATACAAATGCTCTATCTTGAAAAGAAACTCAATTTTCGATTTCAAACAAAGTCAACTTCTTATGGGCAACCATGGATAAAATAATGACTGAATTTTAAGAAATCTACTTCATCCCGAAAAATGTTCCAACACCCATCCATATTGCACGTCAAATATTGGTTAGTCAACATCAAGCATCCTCATATATACGACAACTCACAACCACAAATGTCGATGGATCAATTACAATATTGCAAGATGGTCAAACAACATGGATTGCTTAACGTAGCAGAAGAATCAGATGCAATGCAAAAACATGAGTCCAAAGTAATTGGATAAATCATCCAAGATGGCATAATGTTGAAGAAATAGACAAAAGAGAATATTGTGGTGATACTTCTTGCCTATTTCATGCAGATTTGGTTACCAAAAAGCAATATGGTATTTCATCAACCTCTTCTTCGGCCATCATTTTAGTCTTAATGGGATAATAACTTGCAAATTAAAAGCTATCAAATGGTTTCAATTTCAAAAACTTTGGATCTACAACAATACGACAAGTTGTTGGACATGACATCCTCAACCATGACTACTTAAAATGTAGAACAGAAGCATTCAAGCTCATCAAGCAAGCGTCTTGACTTTTTAGGACAAAAATGTTTAACTAAGGGGGGTGTCATGTATTTTTTATACATAGGTGCTCATAAGAGAATTATAATATGCATTGTATGTTTTGTTGGGCTCAAAAGGAGTTATTAGCTATAAGAATGAAGGCGGTTCTCTCTTTAGAACCCTCAAAGTGTCTTTAATAAGGATGACAAGCCAAAGAAGGGCTTTAACTAGACTAACGAGGGCTAACTTGACTTAAACATACTTAGGTTTAGTTAAGACATGGGCCTTGCCTATAAATAGGCAATAGACTTTGCATTTGAGTGAACTTGGAGGTCTATCTCCTCTTTCTCTTTGTGAATGTGAGCCTTGGGATTTGATCTTGTTAGGTCTCATGTGCCGCATCACATGAATCCATGTACTACACACCCTCTATAATGGAATCTTAACCTTTTTGCCCTTCATTTTGATGTGAGCTTTGTGGCAACTTATGGTTATTTGCTATCTTTGGTTCTTTTCAACACGTAGATGATGGTTGCCTCTATTTCTTTGTTTGCATGGCTTTGATTGAGAGGTTTGGCACACGACAAAGAGTACTTAGTGCAATGCACTTCACAATGTAAAGGTATATTCACATTAAACTCCCATAAATCTATCATAAGACCAATTACATAGAGTTTCTATCAGTTAGAGGGGAACATCGACTCAATGAGGATAGAATTTTGCTTTAAAACAACATATTATGTTCCATCAAGAAATAATTACCAAATGGAGAAATAAGCATGCACATGTAAGGAACAATATGGAGTTTAACATGTCTTCCTAAAAGACAATGTACACGTAATCAATAAATAATACATGATAGTTACTTGAAGTCTTGATGTACAAAGACTAATACTAAAATATTTCACAACTTACAACCTTCCTTGATAAGTATAGATCAATAAATATATGAAATGTGTAGCTAAATGTGATTATTTTATTAACAACTATTAGGCCCTCCCAAATGTTAGTGATCAAATTAGATCTGTTCATTTAACCTTAACAAAATAGACACTTTTGGCATATGCGATGTTCCGCATGCTTAGGTTTGGCAATTCCTAATCTAGCATAGTTTTGTGGTGACCAAACTAATATAACATTGTCATTATCATGCTCACAGCATATTCTGGTAATAAAGCTAAAGTGAACTTCTTAAGAAAGTCTGGATAGGCACAATGTCAATCCTTTTCCTAAAGGTCATATAGTGTAGTGATTTGACATCATCTATGCTTATTTGTCACATAGAAGATCACAAGTATGAAAAGAAGATGTTTGAGTGAAGGACATTACGACTTACTGCCGGCAAGGTGTGCTTAGACTTGGTGGGGATTTCCTGGGGGGATGGTAGCGGCATCCAAAACCTGCACATGTATGTGTGCCTTCATTATCTTTACATGCATTATGCAGCAGACTCTGAATCTTAACAGTGACTTCACTAATATAAAGAATGTGATTCCTTATAATAAAGACCAGTTAGGGATGTTTTATTGCATATGGGATGTAATTTCTTTTGCCTCATGAGAGCTGCAAAACTTTAGTTCCAAGCTTGCAGAAACAAAAAAAATTGAAAGGCAGATATCTTAAACATGGGCATAAAGGCTAGTCATTGAAGTGGATTTGCTGGATTCACCATCCCACAAAGTGTATCAATCAGGCTTTCCAGCTTTCAATGTCGGGAACAGAGCCAGAATAGAAATATCTTCATTGCAAACAATTTGCGTGCTCAAAGACAAGAACAACACCTAAGGTTCAGATTATACTCTTTCACATTGAAAGTGTGATAGAACATCAGTCATGACAGGATCAATATGTAAAAGGAAAAACATAGATTTACAAAATCAAAGAAGCTGACTGCAAGCCCAATGCATAAAAAGCAGTAGCTGGAAAGTGAGCGAGACAACTCCTATGCAAAATAGAGAATAAAAAAATGACACGCAGATATGGCATCATAGTGGCTGCAAGATGTGCAAGGCTTGAAGGGAGACAAAACTCCAGACAAATTATTTCTCATAGGACTAAAATTTGGTATTCTTTATTAACTTTCAGCTGTTTTGCTTGAGCATGACAACATGTCATGCAGAAATCACTTTGAAAAAAGAGATTGTACCAGCTAGTTTCATCAAAAAACTTATCATAGAGTTTATGGGAAATGCCTGCAGGAATGCAAGAGTTATAATAAATACTCCGGAAGTTCATCACAAAAAGCTCCAAATACCAGGTCGGTTGAGGAAATCCATGCATGATACTATCACTGAGGAATCTTTGACAGTGAAGATCATCTTGAAGGTGCCCAAAAATCCTATAGTAAGTAAAGGCCTATTCTAGCTGAATTGTGTATATTCTGAACAGCTTTAATCGCCACAGAGCAAAGAATAACTAAGCTCTTTGACAAGTGTTCATATTCACAATGTGAAGATCAGGAGCTCACATAATGTAAATAAATGGGATTGCAGCAAAAATACAGATCCTTTCTTTCAAAATGTGTCAACTGCCAGGTTTAGTAGTTTTTCATTCTTGAGGTGCACCCTCGGTGTTAATAATAGCATATGGGTGAGCTCTCAGAGTAATTTACAGTTTCATTTCAAGCTTTACCTTCATATATCTGAATCTTTGATATAAAACCTCTTCAGAGAAATAAATGTGACCACAAAATGCAATGTTGACAACTCGCAACAGCAAGAGGGAGTTTCAAGCCCGACATTGCAAACAGAACTTCTAAGTATGGGAGCTTAAGCATATATGATTAAATGCAGAGTTTTAGACTGAGGTTTAGGGACCAATAAAAAATTTAACCTACAATAAATCTTCTAACGTTAAGTCCTGAAGTTGACAGCTTGCTGCTGCTTATGAGAATCTTTTTTTTTGTTGCCCTCTTAAACCCCTTCAACACAATCCATTTTCTTTCAAAAGAAAATATACTTTTACTTAACTGAAATAATGCTTTTTGGGTGCACAAGTATTTCAAGACACGGTTGGACACTTGTGTTTCTAGATGATAGCAGAGTTACATGAGTTACTTATGTTTGGACCTGAATTAAATCCATTTGATCCTTCATCTCTGAGGGCATCATGAACTTTCATAGAATTTGGCCTGTATCTCGCTATCTGGATTAGATTTGCAGATATTAGTTTGGCAATGACATTATTTTTTTCAGCACAAATGAACCTATTATTAGAATGACGATTATAAATTGTAAAAGTTTAATAACATCCAAGAGAGTCAAACCTATTCACATATGATATCTTTCCAGCTTAGATGATATGAAGACACAAGCATAACATTTAGAATATCGTATAGAAATTAAGACTCTGACATAGCAGCATACCCTACTTCAACGTTCTTGATGGGATACCTTGTATTTCATCAGTTTGAGAATCCTTTCAATTGTATGTGGTTCAGAGCTTGCCACTGCCTCCATATCTTCTTTGGTCAAAGTAAAGTTTAGGCGTCTAAAAACCTTATCTGTTCATCAGCCAATGCCAACTGTTGCAAGACTGCCTCTAGGATCTGTGCAAGCACACGATAAAAACAAACTGCAGACTTGATTCTCCACATTACATAGCAGTGGTTCTAATCATAGTAGATATCTCCAAAGGAGGTAATTAGTTTCAACAAAGGGAATAGAGGTAGTTTGCTTCACTCTCAGATAAGATGTTACAAACCTCATTTGCACTAGTATGATTTCAGCCCATTTGGAGCACGGACTGCTAACACCCAAACTTCACAATCATAAAGAAGAATTAGTGTAATCAAGGTCTCAAGAAGACCCCTTTTCATGCCATATCCATAGATCTATACGTCGAAAAGACGCTTCCATACTAAAATAGGATTCCCAACCTCTAAATAGCCTTTTTTCAACACATGAGTGCTATCGAAGGTGAAAAAACAATTTGGAATTCGCAAGAGGCCTTTTCAAAGTTCAGCTCCCAAGTCTCTTTTTTCACCTTCGATGGTGCTTGTGTGTTGACAAAAAGGCTATTTGAAGTTGCAAATTCTTATTTAGGATAGAAAGACCTAATGACATATACATTTATGGAGATGTCACTTAAGGAGTCTACTTGAGACATTGGTTATGTCGGTTCTTCTTTGTGGTTGTGAAGCTTCGATAGCATTCCTTGCTCCATATCGGTTGAAATTGAACGAGTGCAAAAGAGGTTCTTGAAATCCTATCTGGGATTGAAACA
The DNA here is from genome assembly GCA_029204225.1 of Diphasiastrum complanatum. Lineage (NCBI taxonomy): Eukaryota > Viridiplantae > Streptophyta > Lycopodiopsida > Lycopodiales > Lycopodiaceae > Diphasiastrum > Diphasiastrum complanatum. Next base: position 44,361,758 of record CM055101.1, on the reverse strand, counting down.
AGTTACCACTTATCCCGTTCTCTTGGCTGAAACTGCTCTACTTCCTTATGAGGCAGTTGCCATGATTAGAACCATCCACTATCTTGAAAAGGTGAAAATTTTACAAGGCAAACTATCAAAATTAGCATCCAAAATTGCATGCTCCCTCAAAGATTAAGTGGTGGGTGGTGAATTGGCATATACTTAGATGGTTTTTCTTTTTGAAAACCACAACATAATGAATGGTCCAAAAACTCCAATGATCTGAAGTCCATTTTGATAAAAGAAGATTCTATTGCCTATTGGAAGAAGCTTTTCAAGAGGAATATGCAATATTGGTTCAATCCAATGGCTAGTGGTCCACTCAAAGACAATATTTTGGTGGGATATATCAATGGAAAATGTCAAACAAAGCTCTATATCAAAAGATCTTGCAAAGCAAAGTTGCTAAGTGGTGGAATGGTGTGCTCTGAAACCTTCCAATCCCAAAGCATGTAGTTGTCTGGTCTCCACCTCATTGCTTATTATATAGTCTCAGAAATGGTCCCATAGAGAAACTGAGAGAGAGAGAGAGAGATAAGAAGAAGAAAGAAAGAAGAAAGCTTTATTAATGTCTTTTCCATGCCAAAAGGCATATAAGACTAGTAAATGTACATGTCAAGTATGTGGTAACCATAGGAGCGTATGAAACGTCTCCAAAACAGTAACAAAGTAGCAATCTAGAGCTAAAGCTATAAACTGAAATAGATGTGATGCTATTAGAAACATGTGGGAGCATGTATACTGCTAATAGTCATGAGTGAGATATGACACTATCATCTAGTCCTGTCCTGCTGGTGCTGATGATATAGAAGGATGTAATACGACATGTGGCATGAAGGGCCACTGGTGGTCTCTGACGTCGTCTGAGAGGATGAAGAGGTCTCCTCGTGATAGGTCGAGTAGCTCGTGCTGCAACATGGGTATGTGTGGGACGCTGTCTCTGGTCTCTGTGGGCAAGTAGGTCATCATCATCATCGTCACCGTCCTCAAAACGTCCTCTCCTCCTGGAGAAGAAAGAAGTGATCTGAGGCTGAGAAACCTGACTCGGCTGGGCTGTCTGATACAAATCCTGTCGTAGTATAAACATCTCTCGTATCATGAGTGCCGCGCATTGGGAATCCTCATAAGCTATGAGCGATCGTAAGGTGACAGGTGTGTCTCGGAACAAACAGTGGTATCTCCCTCAGATCTCGTAATATACCGGGCACCTAAAGATAAAGTGCTCCTCTGACTCCACCTCCTCTAAAGAGCATAACTGGCAAATCCGCTCCTCTCTCGGGGTACCCTGGAATCTACCAGTCTCAATAGCCAACTAATGTGATGATACACGGAGCTGTCCCAATGTAAATCTGAGGCAATGTGATAGTCTCGAGTCCAAATAATGCGGTAAGACCGGGACCCCTGCTATGTCAAGCTCAATAAAATGAGTCCAGTAGTAGCCAGGTTTCACCCCAAGCTGTCGCCCCCAAGTACGGTCGAGATATGCCCGATATAAGATGCGCCTGATATACTGATGAGTACTTGAGGGGAGCTCTGTAATGGAGATACCAAATGACTCAAGGAGGAAATGGGATGCCTGAGAGAACCACGATAGTCGATAGCCCTGGTCATGAAGAAAGTGTGAGGAGACAAGTGCTGTCTGTGTATATCTCATATCCTCATCGGGCAGAGCCTGGATTCTCTGAATGTATGTGATAAGCTGGAACGCAGCATATATCTGAATGGGTGGAACGACAAACTCTGCAAGAAGGATCTCATGTGGAACCGAGGGCTTCGCCCGAATCATACGGGCTAACATGGTGGTCTGCAATCGTGAAATGCTGGCCCAATGTGATGAAGGGAGGCCAGTGCACCATGTCTCTGCTGCATATAAGGCTGTGGGGGTGACAATAGTATCAAAGAGTCTACACTTACTACGAACATCTCGGATGAGCTTCCTGAAACAAAACCGCTCAAGCTGAACAAGAGAGGAATGCCCCTTCCCAAGTCGGGTGGTGGCAGCTTGCCGCATGCTGAAGGTAGGACCAGAGAAGAGTATCCCCAAATAGGTATAAGAGGAAACTACCTCTAAGGCCTGTCCATCTAGGATGAGCTCCTGGCGCTGCATGAAGGCTCGAGAAGTGTTGAAGACCATAACCTTGGTCTTCGCAGTGTTCACCCCCAACCCCCATCTGGTACAAAATCCCTGTAAACAATCCAGCTGCCTCTGCAAACCCTCTCTGGTCGGGGATGCTAGTACTACATCATCCGCATAAAGGAGAATAGCAGTTAGAATGGTGCCAAGTCTACAGCCACCCCCGCCACACTGTGAGATGACTCGCTCTAACTCATCAATATACAATCCAAAGAGAACCGGTGAAAGAGAGCACCCGTCTTTCACCCCAATGGTGCTCCAAATGTGATCAGATAAGCCACTGCTATGTCGGAAACATCCCAAGACCTTCTCATAAAGAGCCATCACTGCTAAAACAATATCTGTGGAGAAACCAAGGTCACGAAGTCTCTGAATGAGCAGGGAGCGTGGTACAGAATCGAAGGCCTTCCTGAAATCTACAAAACAGCAGTAAACCCTCTCTTTCCTGTACTTAGCTTCCTCGATCAAGGCTCGAAGTGTAAAAATATGGTCAGTGGTAGAATAATGAGATCGGAAACCTGCCTGCCCCAATGCATGTAATCTCCGAGCTTCCGCCTCTGAACTCACTGCAGACTGGAGTATGGTACCATAGAGCTTCGTGAGAACATGTCCGATCATGATGGTGCGGTAATTACCAGGGATCATGGGATCACCATTTTTTGAATAGGGTGGATGATGTTGGTGCACCAGGATGAGGGGAAACCAGAGACAACGGCGGAATTGAGGAGAGTGGCTAGTGTGGGAGCAAGGAGGTCGGAAGCATGGGTTAGGAGTTCAGATTCAAGGTCTTTGATATCTCTTGCTTTATGGGACTTCATTCTCTTGATGGCCGTAAGTACCATGTCAGATGTGAAGAAGGTGAACTCAGAGGGGCGTGGGGAGATAGAGATGGGTGCGTCAGTGGGTATGGTATATAGTTTGGTAGCGTATTTGGTCCATATGCGAAGGTCATCCAGGAGGGGTGGTGGAGCACGAGGGATAAACTCACGCCAAAAGGCGCCTGAAGAGGAACTGAAGAGAAGATCAACAAGACGCATTCCTTCGGAGTCATCATATATACGCTTTTTTCGGCGGAGTGTGCGACGGTAAGAGCGCCTGGCGGAGTGGAGGAGATGAGGATCGTGAGTGCGGGCATGGGTGACAAGCTGACGAAGAGAGCGACATTCAACATCATACCACGGGGGGTGTGGGGGTCGTATCGATGAGGAGCGGGTGCCTCTGCTTTTATGGGGTTTAGATGGAAAAGCAAGGGAAGCAGCAGTATGAAGAGAAGTGCTAAGAAAGGCAGCTTGAGTCTCGACTGTACTATCGCGAGGGAAGGAATGGAGCAATGAGGTTAGGAACTCCTGGTAAACTAGTGTAAAGAGAGAACTGAATGTATACTTGGGTGCCCGTGTAAGCAGGGGGTGTGAGGATGGTTGGGGAGGTGGGAGGCGGCCGATAGCGAAGGAGAGAAAGGAATGATCAGAGAGAGTGGCGGGAGATACATGGAAATCAGATATGAGAGGTATGGAAGATGGTGATCCCATGAGATAATCCACAACACTATGTCCACCACTGTGAGGGTGACAAGTATAACTGCCAGATTTTGGCCAACAAGTTAGGCCATTGTAAATGGCTAACTCATGGGCCTCTCCAAACTGCAATAAATGCTCACCATAAGGGATAGTAGGTCCCAAGCTGTCCTCTGAAATCCTGGTAACTCCCATATCATCGCTGTCAAGGGCATGAACGCGGAGCTGGTCGGTGATGTCATAGAACTCTGACTGTCGTGAAGAGGTTCGGGCATTAAAATCTCCAGTGAGGAGAATATGCCCCTGCTCTGCGAATATGATGATATCAGGCGATAAATCAAGGTAGGGTGAACCTGTGCCCTCAGCAAAGGACAAAGACTCTGGAGGAAAATAACAGGCCGCCACAAAGAGGTCCCTCTCCAACCCAATATCCTGCCCAGTAATATGAATCCATATATACCGTGCATGCTCGTCGTGTCTGATGAACTCAATGCTCGGATGAAGAGACTCTCTGTATAAACATGCAACACCTCCGGATCCACGACCGCTAGCTGATCTAGTCTCAAGTCTGTACACGGAATCCCATCTGTATCCTGGAAAAATAGGTAATCCTCTCTCCTGACTCTCATGAGTCTCCATAAAGAGCAGCAAATCCCTGTCAGTGATGAAATCGATCAAGTTGCTAGCAATGGAGGATGACTGTAAACCATCACAGTTCCATACTCCAATCCAGAGATGGTGTGGGTGGGGCCCCGGGGCACTCCCAAACCCGGGGACCCCAAATCCCTAGCACTGGGAGCTGCTAGGTGCGCTGTCAAGAAAACGCACTCGTCCATCTCGGTAAATGACTCGTCTGCCAGACTCACGGGCTGCCTGAAAGGCCTTACGCCTCTCCTCTACCTGGATATATGTGAGGTCATCATCCATGTAGATAGTGGTACCACGTAGCTTAGCTCTGCACCGCAAAGCATCTCGACGACTCTCGAGGGAGGTGAAACGAAGAATGAGTGTGGCTGCATCTCTAGTGGTCCTCCATGCGGTGTCTAACCCCTCTGTCCTGTGCCCGAGAGTGATGTCGAGAAAGTGTTTAGCTTCAGCCAATGCATCCTGTGTATCTAGAACTCCACGAACTCTAATATTGTGGGATTTTTGGTCTCGAGATTTCTCTTCCGAGATGGTGGCTGAGATAACTGAGGAGATGGGAGCGCTGGGTTTGGTGCCCTTTTTCAAAACTGATGCCCAGGAAAGGGCCTCTTCGTGTTGCTTCTCAATCTTGGTTTCTAGCTCCCGTAGCATGTTGGTGGTGGATTCCGAAGCTGCGGCCTGTTTGATTCCGATGGATTGTTCGAGTGAGGCAACCTTGGACTGCAATAGCTTCTTCTCGTTGACCAAAGAAGTAACCGTTCCTTTCAGCTGTGAAATTTCATACCGCAAAAATTGGAAATCTGCCTTGAATTGATCAATCTGCCAAGATGAAAAAAGTTCAATTGATTTAGAAGGCGTATACGGACTATTGGTTGTAGACTGTGGTGCCGTAAAGGAGGAAGAGTGAGCAATGATAGGTGTGGGAAGAATAGGGTCAGAAGACAGAAGAGGAGCTGAATCAGGGGAGCAGCCATTAGAGAGGGGGGTGAGAGTTGCAGTAGGAGAGGGAGATGGGTCATCAAGGGGGTGAGGTGAAGTGGCAACGAGGGGGGGGGGGGGGGGGGGCTGGAATGACAATGGGGTGAGGTGAGAGATCAGCGAGGGGGTGAGGTGAGGGATCAGCGAGGGGGTGAGGTGAGGGGGGTGACAAGGAGGGGTCAGCGAGGAGGATGGGTGAGGGGGTGGCAGCTAGGAGATCAGGGAGGTCAGCGAGGGGGGAAGGGGAAGGAACAGCGAGGGGGTTAGGGGAGGGAGCAGCGAGGGAAGGGGCAGCGAGGGGGCAAGAAGGAGCATCGAGGGAAGGGGCAGCGAGGGAAGGAGCAGCAGCGAGGGAAGGGGCAGCGAGGGGGGAAGAAGGAGCAGAGAGGAGGTTACAGGAAGGGGCAGTGAGGGAAGGAGAAGGAGAAGGAGCAGCAAGGGGGTTAGGGGAAGGGGCAGCGAGGGGAGGTGAGTGGTGAGCGAGGGAGGTGAGTGAGGAGGTGGATGGGGATCATGCTAATCTACGAGCAGGGGCGCGGGGAGGAGGAGCTGCCATCGTTGGAGAGAGAGAGGGCGGACCAAGGTAGGGCGATCTAGGACAGGGCAGCAGCAGCCATCACCATCGCTGAGAGAGAGAGAGAGAGAGAGAGAGAGAGAGAGAGAGAATAGAAAGAAAGAAAGCTTTATTGATGTCTTTTCCATGCCAAAAGGCATATAAGACTAATGAAGTACATGTCAAGTATGTGGTAACCATGAGAGCGTGTAAAACATCTCCAAAACTATAATAAAGAAAACATCTAGTACAAACTAGAACTAAAATAGACACGTATGCGAGGGCGTGTGCGCATAATAATCATCTATTGGTGTCATGATGTCAAGGCTATGATGCTATGATGTTGCTGCTGCTGTAAAAAGATGTAATGCGAGCCGCAGCATGAGAGAGCACTGGAGTCTGTCGGCGTCGTCTGTGAGCATGAGCATGTGTAATAGTATGTCTCTGCGTAGAGTGCCTGGTGATCCTGGTAGTAGCGGGATGGTAGGGGGTACACTTTCTTTGATCTCTATGAGCATGTGAGCTGCTATCATCTGCGTCGTCGTCAGAATCATCATCCTCGTACACTAAATCACACGATCTCCGCCTAGTGAAGAATGAAGTAATCAGTGGCTGTGACTGTGAGGTAGAATGCCGGGGTGTCCCGTATAAATCTCTCCGTAATATGGACATCTCGCGTACCAACAGAGCGACACATCGTGGGTCCTCATAGACTATGAGGGAGCGTAGAGTGGTAGGCATGTCTCGAAATAGGCAATGATATTGCCCTCTGATCTCATAGTATACCGGGCATCTGAAGATAAAGTGCTCCTCAGACTCCACCTCACCTAGAGAGCATAACTGGCAAATCCGCTCCTCTTTGGGAATACCATGGAACCTCCCCGTCTCAATAGCTAACTGATGAGAAGACACCCTGAGCTGTCCCAATGTGATTCCGAGGCAATGTGATAGTCCCGACTCCAAGTAGTGTGGCATAACCGGGGTCCCAGATGCATCCAGCTCCAAGAAATGTGTCCGGTAGAAAGCTGGCTTAACCCCTATCTGGTTATACCAAGTCCGCCCTAAATACACGCGATAGAGGAATCGTCTGAAATACTGGTGGGTGCCTGAGGGAAGCTCTGTGATGGAGATACCAAATGACTCACGTAGGAGGTGGGATGCCTGAGAGAACCATGATAATCTATATCCCTGACCATGGAGATGTCGTGAGGAGGATAGTGCAATCTGTATGTATCGTCTGTCTGTTTCTGGTAACACCTGTATCCTCTGTGTATAGGTAATGAGTTGAAGAGCTGCCTTGATCTGGATAGGTGGAACTGCAAACTCGGCCAAAATAATCTCATGTGGAACCAAAGGCTTCGCACGGATCAACCGAGCTAGCATAGTGGTCTGTAGTCGTGAGAGACTGGCCCAGTGTGAAGAGGGAAGACCTGCACACCATGCCTCTGCCACATATAGAACCGTGGGGGTGACAATGGTATCAAAAAGGCGACACTTACTGCGAGCATCTTGGATGGACTTCCGGAAACAAAATCTCTCTAGCTGAACAAGGGAGGCATGTCCCTTCCCCAGTCGAGTGGTAGCGGCCTGTCTCATGCCAAAAGTAGGACCTGAGAAAAGGATCCCCAGGTATGTGTAGGAAGGGACCACCTCTAGAACCTGTCCACCCAAAGTAAGCTCCTGTCACTGCATGAATGCTCGAGAAGTGTTGAAGACCATAATCTTAGTCTTCCCAATGTTCACTCCTAGGCCCCATCTAGTGCAAAACTCATGTAAACAATCCAACTGTCGCTGTAGACCCTCTCTGGTAGGTGAGACCAATACCACATCATCAGCATAAAGGAGAATAGCGATCAAGATTTCCCCAAGCCTGCAACCAGCACCACCACACTGTGTAATGACTCTCTCCAACTCATCAATATACAAGCCAAAGAGGACTGGTGAGAGGGAGCAACCCTGCTTCACCCCAATAGTGCTCCAAATGTGATCGAATATGCCATTACTGTGTCGGAAACATCCCAGAACACGCTCATAAAGTGCCATCACAGCAAGAATGATGTCCATGGAGAAGCCGAGGTCGCGGAGTCTCTGGATAAGCAATGAGCGAGGAACAGAATCAAAGGCTTTCCTGAAGTCCACAAAACAACAGTAAACCCTCTCTCTCCTGTGCTTAGCTTCCTCAATCAAGGCCCGCAATGTGAAGATGTGATCTGTCGTAGAGTAATGGGCTCAAAAACCTGCCTGACCCATAGCATGTAGTCTCCTAGTCTCCGCCTTTGAGCTCACAACCGACTGAAGAATAGTACCATATAACTTTGCCAGGACATGCCCGATCATGATGGTGCGGTAGTTACTCGGAATCATGGGGTCACCATTCTTATGGATGGGGTGGATGATGTTGGTGCACCAGGATGAAGGGAAACCGGAAACAACTGCGGAATTGAGAAGGGTGGCTATAGTAGGAGCGAGTAAGTTTGAGGCAAGGGAAAGGAGTTCAGATTCGAGGTCTTCAATATCTCTGGCCTTGTTGGACTTCATCTTTTTAATGGCTGCAAGTACCATGTCAGATGTGAAGAAGGAGAACTCATATGGTCGTGGAGATATAGAAATGGGTGAGTCGGTAGGGACGGTATACAGGCTAGTAGCATAATCGGTCCAAATGCAGAGGTCCTCCAGGAGGGGTGGTGGGGAGCGAGGAATGAACTCACGCCAAAAAGCGCCCGAAGAAGAACTAAAGAGAAGGTCAATAAGACGTCTCCCTTCAGTATCATCGTAGGAACGCTTCTTATGACGGAGAACATGGTGGTAGGAGCGTCGGGAAGATTGAAGCAGATGTGGAGCATGGATACTTGAATAAGTAACTGACTGGTGAAGGGAACGACACTCGGCATCATACCAAGGAGGATGCAATGGTCGAGGTGTGTGTCGAGTCTTTTGGGAATGGGGTTTTGTGGGAAGAGTTAGTGAGGCAATTGTGTGGAGAGAGGTGGTGAGAAAAGCAGCCTGGGTGTCAACTGGACCGTCATGAGGAAAGGAGTGTAAAAGTGAAGCCAAGGACTGTCGGTACAGTGGCATGTAAATGGGATCAAATGTGTACGTGGGTGCTCGGGTAATCATGGGTAGTGTAGATAAATGAGTGGGTGGGAGGTGGCCGATATCGAAGGAGAGAAATGAGTGATCAGAAAGGGTGGTGGGAGAAACGTGGAAGTCAAAGACTATGGGTACAAAGGATGGTGACCCCATGAGATAGTCAACGACACTATGTCCTCCACTATGAGGATGGCATGTATAGTTGTCTGAATGAAGCCAGCAGGGTAAGCCACTATAAATGGCTAGCTCATGCGCCTCTCCAAACTGCAGTAAGTGCTCACCATATGAAGTAATAGGTCCCAAATTGTCCGCGGAGGTCCTGGTAACCCCAAGCTTATCGCTGTCAAGGGCACGAACACGCACCTGATCGGAGGTGTCGAAGAACTCTGTCTGTCTCGAAGATGTCCGGGCATTAAAGTCCCCTGTGAGGAGAATATGCCCCTGCTCTGAGAATCTGATAATATCTGGTGAGAGGTCCTGATATGGAGACCCAATACCCTCCGCAAAAGACGAGGACTCTGGTGGAAAATAACATGCTGCAATGAAAAGATCTCTATCCAAACCAATATCCTGACCCACAATGCGAGTCCATATGTAGCGGGCCTACTCGTCATGTCGGATGAAGTCAATACTCGAATGGAGAGTCTCTCTGTACAGACACGCGACCCCACCTGAACCTCGGCCACTGGCAGATCTAGTCTCTCGTTGGAATACTGAGTCCCATCTATATCCAGGAAAGGAAGGAAGTCCTCGCTCTGGGCTCTCGTGTGTCTCCATGATGAATAATATATCTCTGCCTGTGATGAAGTCAACCAGGTCCCCTGTCGTGGAAGATGAATGTATGTCGGCACAATTCCACACTCCAATCCGAAGGTGGTGTGGATGGGGCCCCGGGGTGCTCCCAACCCCGGGCACCCCAAATCCCTAGCACGGGGAGCTGCTAGGAGCGCTATCAAGGAAGCGCACTCATCCATCCCGATAAATGACTCGTCTGCCAGACTCACGGGCTGCCCAAAAGGCCTTGCGCCTCTCCTCTACCTGGATATACGTGAGGTCGTCATCCATGTAGATAGTGGTACCACGTAGCTTAGCTCTGCACCGCAAAGCATCTCGGCGACTCGCGAGGGAAGTGAAGCAAATGATGAGTGTGGCTGCATCTCTGGTGGTCCTCCATGCGGTATCTAGCCCGTCCGTCCTGTGCCCGAGAGTGGTGTCAAGAAAGCGTTTGGCTTCAGCCAAGGCATCCTGTGTATCCGGAATCCCACGAACTCTAATGTTATTCGCTTTTTGGTCTCGTGTTTTCTATTCCAAGATGGTGGCTGAGATAACCGAAGAGATAGGGGCGCAACTTTGGACTGCAGCATGTTCTTCTCGTGAATCAAGGACGTAACCGTTCCTTTCAACTGCGAGATTTCTTGCCGCAAAGTCTGGAAATCGGCCCTGATTTGATCAATCTGCCAAGAAGAGAACAATTCAGTTGATTTGGAGGGCGTATATGGGATGCTAGCTGTAGGTTGTGAGCTAGCGATGGGCGGAGTAGGAAGAATGGGATCCAGAACTGCAGGTAGGGTTGAGGTGGTGCCAATATTGATACCAGTATCGAGATCAACGAGGTGGAGGGAGATGCAATCAGCAAGGAGGGCGAATGTAGGGGAGGTGGCAGCAGGGGGTGGCTCAGATGCAACGAGGGAGGGGAGTGTAGGGGAGGTGACAGTAGGGGGCGGCACTGCTATAGCAGGGAGGGCGGGGGTGGGGGAGATGACAGCAGGGGGGGGGGGGGGGGGGGGGGGGGGGGGGGGGCACATCTGCAGCGGGAGTAGCAACTGCTGCTATGGAGGTGGAAGTAGGGGAGGTGACAATAGGGGGAGTAGCTGCAGCAGCAGCGATGGAGGTGGGAGTAGGGGAGGCGACAGCAGGAGGAGGAGCTACATAGGGGGTGGAGGTTAGGGGGGAGGCAGCAGGGGTAGCAGCTGCAGGAGCAGCAATGGAGGTGGGAGTAGGGAAGGTGGCAGCAGGGGGAGCATCTACATCGGGGGTGGAGGTGGGGGGGGGGGTGTGTGATCAACGAGGGGGAGGGGGGAGATGGTAGCGAGGGTAGGAGGGGAGCGTGATGGGCGACGGGCGGCAGCAGTGGAACGAGGAGGTGCCATCGAGGAGGTAGGAGGGGTGGATAGCAGGGTGAAGGAGCAGCGATGGAGAGAGAGAGAGAGAGAGAGAGAGAGAGAGAGAGAGAGAGAGAGAGAGAGAGAGAGAGAGAGAGAGCGTCAGCAGGTGGATCGGGCAGGTGGATCATCAGAGGGAGAGGCGTCAGCAGGGTCAGGTTAGTAGGGCGTCAGCAGGGGATCGGGAAGGCGCCACCATCGCGCGCGCACGAGAGAGAGAGAGAGAGAGAGAGAGAGAGAGAGAGAGAGAGAGAGAGAGAGAGAGAGAGAGAGAGAGAGAGAGAGAGAGAGAGAAAATGTATTAATGTTTGTTGAGTGCCCAAGGGCACATAAGACAGAATGAATAAGTACATGTCTCGTAGGATTACTGTCCATGTCGGACAACATACTAAAAAACACTAGTCTAAATGGAAAAGACAATAGAGAACTCTCTCGAGCTAGAAAAAGACATAGCCAATATAGAATCATAAAATGCATAAAAAGAGCAGATACACAAGAGCTTAACCTCCAGCTCTGAAGAGGGTACAAGTGCAAGAGCTTAACCACCTACTCTGTTGAGGAAAGTAAAAGGATAAATATCAATCTCGAAAAAAGCGTTTGATACCCATAGCAGCTGTGGGCTGTGATCGAGGAGCTCTGGTAGCTCTAGAGGCGCGCATAGATCTGGCAAGAGGTGGTGGCTGAGCCCGTTGGGCCTTCGCCCTCACCGGTATGACTGCCTCATCATCTGATAGGTCATCACGCTCCCGCTTCTGAAAGAAGCTAGTAATGAGATGCTGGCTAGAATCAGTAATACTCTCCGATGGTAGCAAAGAGGCTCTCAACATAAGCATCTCTCGTAGTAAAAGGCCGACACATCTGGGATCCTGATACCCCAAAAATGTACTGAGGGTAATAGGAGTGTCACGATATAAACAGTGATATCGGCCACGTATCTCATAGTATGTAGGGCATATAAAGATAAAATGAAACTCATCCTCCACTACACCCAATGTGCATATCTGGCATATCCGATGCTCTCTCAAAATGCCTGAATATCTGCCTGTCTCAATAGCAAGCTGATGTGAAGAGAGAGAGAGAGAGAGAGAGAGAGAGAGAGAGAGAGAGAGAGAGAGATAGAGAGAGAGAGAGAGATTAGATTAGATTAGCTTGTTTAATGTCCATGGAAATCAGTATGGTCTACACGACCAATTAACAAACCATACAATTTCAATGTCAGATTTTTACGATAACAAATCCATTGAAACTGAATCAAGAGTAAACTCGTAATCAAATTCCTCTAGTAACTCCAAAAGGAGTTTATGTCTTTGCTTTATTACAAAGAGAGAGAGAGAGAGAGAGAGAGAGAGAGAGAGAGAGAGAGAGAGAGAGAGAGAGACTTACATTCCCTTATTACTGCAAACCTCCAGATGTCGGTTAACCACAAGAGACCGAACGATTCACGTTCCACCCCGCCATAGGACCTAATCCGGGTCCACTCACCATGCCCTGGCCTGTGACCGTATCAAGCTAGATCCGACCTCCCTCCCAGACGGCGTCCCATACCACCACCTAGGCTCTCAGCCATCTCTTGCCTCATGCTAGCAAACATCCTGGCCGTGCACACGCTCTCCATCCACCTCCTCCTAGGTAGACAGAATGGATGGCAAAAGAGTCCTCCTCCCCTTGTATACCTCCAAGGAGAGAGACTCCAAGCCATGTGCACACCTAGATCATGACACGTGGCAACCATGCAGGTTCACGAGTCACCGGTCAAGTCTACAGGCCCAGTCATCGTCCAGTCTCAAGTTTGGGTTTGGGACCCAAGGGAGTTGGGTCCCAAACATTCCCTCTTCCTTAAAAAATTCCTTATCTAAGGAAGGAATCCAGGGAATTTCAGTTTAAGGTCATGTTCCTTCTCCCAAGTATCATCGTCCTCGGAACTTCCCTTCCAACGAACCAAGTACTCAGTTACCTGCCGGTTCCTGAGCCCACGTTGATGTACACCAACTATGGCCTGTGGTTCAGTAGGTACAAAGGATCATAGGTCTTCCAGCTGAACTAAGTCTTCTTGAGGCATCAAGTCATCCTTTCCACCAAGTCGTTCCTTTAAATGACTAATATGAAAAAATTGGATGTACCTTAACATCTTGAGGAAGTTCTAGCTAATACGCATTCCGATGGAGTTTCTTTACTATACGGAATGGCCCTTTGTAACGAGGTGATAACTTAGGACATTTCCCAGTCTTTAATACCTTGGAATCTTTTGGAATTCTAAGATATACCCAAGCCCCCTCCTCGTAGACCCTAGGTTGTCGCTTTTGATTAGCGTAAAACTGGGCTCTATCTTGAGCTGCTTTTATGTTTTCGCGAGCAACAAGCAACATTTCTTGCATATCATGTAGGAAATCTACTGCTGCCTTAACCTTGAGGCCTTTGAGGCCCACTGAAATGGGAGCCCTAGGCTGGAAACCATACATAAGAGAAAATGGACTAAAACCCATCGCTGAGTGCTTTGCGCTGTTATACGCAAACTCAATCATTGGAAGGTACCTTTCCCAATTCGACTGTCTTTTGGAAACATATGCCCGAAGCATGTCTTCCATAGACTGGTTTGTCCTCTCTGTCTGACCATCCGATTCAGGATGATCTGATGACCCCAAACTCAAAGTGGTCTCTAATTTCTCAAAGACCGCTTGCCAGAATTTGCCAGTGAACTTTGGGTCTCGATCACTAACAATGTCATTCGGCAAACCAAACAACCTGAACAACTTTTCCATGAAAAGTTGTGCAAGTTCAGAAGCTTTGATAGTTTGCTTGGTTGGTATGAACTGCGCCATTTTAGTTAACCTGTCAACTATTACCCAAATGGCATCATTTTGCTTCCCCGTCCGAGGTAGCCCAACCACAAAGTCCATGGAAATGCTTTCCCACTTTCTTTCGGGAATTTCCAAGGGCATTAACAAACCAACTGCCTTAAGTCTTTCAGCTTTGTTAACTTGGCATTGCGCACACTTACGAATGCCTCCACTTGACTTTTTAAGTTTGGCTAGTAAAAGTTCCTTTTTACTAACTCAAGCATCCTTTGAGCGCCAGGGTGCCCTGCACACGGGCTGTCATGACATTCATGCAGGATTTGGGCCCTTATATCATCATTTTCTGGCACACAAACTTTTCCATTCCGGAAAAGTAACCCATTCCTAATGGAATAGTCTCTCTATATCTTATTCGGAGGAGAAATCTTGGAATCCTGCATTCCAAGCTCATCATTAGATCTAGCAGAACCTGCCAGGACGTATTTGGCCCTAACATCCTCCTTGAACAGAGAAGCCCACGATTTTGTCTCGGCCTTATGTTGCTCTATCTTCTCTTCCAACTCTTGAATCTTAGTAGTTTCTCCTTGGTTACTTATTGCTGCCTCCAAAGAAGTAATCCGGGCTAACATGATCTCCCATTCGGCGGCCATAGTGTGAATGATTGTTTGGAACTGTCCCATTTCTTTTAGTAGAGAGGTGGATTCGTTCTTGATTTGCTCGATGTAGGAGAAAATGTATTGCTCAAATGACTTGGGAGGTGTATAGATCTCAGGTATCGAGAGAGAGAGAGAGAGAGAGAGAGAGAGAGAGAGAGAGAGAGAGAGAGAGAGAGAGAGAGAGAGAGAGAGAGATCCTCATATAATGGTCAATAACAACATTTGTCTCATATGGCAAATCACCCTAATGTTGTAGTTGTTCCTCATCTGGAACAACCTCATACGGCACATCTAGAACAATCTGAGTCTCATCTATCATTTTGAATTGTAAAATCATAACATTGGTCTAGTGCCTTATGTGGATAATAATGGTATGCTCATACCTCGTGGCTGATTCATAACAACATGAATATGATGTACCTTGGTTGGACCAATCTCATCTAATTGCTCTAGATATGCATAACATATTGATCATGTTGCTCATATAGAACAAATTGCAGTTGCCTTCCATATGACACACAAGATTGGCTTGATAGATTATCTAGAGCATCAAAAACATTAAGAGCAGGGTTTTCCTACATTTGAACCAATCTTTGGATGTGTTGTAATAGTATGTATCTCCATTTGAACTATTGAGCACCTCAACTTAGTAAAAGGCTCTTTGTCTCATATCTTCTGCAAGCATTTCTACCAGCAAATGTGTTTGCATTGTTTCAAAAACATGCAAATTTGAAGTGCCAAGCTTTTGCCATGTTTACAAATGTGGCACAGGCCTTTGCCACGTTTGCGAATGTGGATACAAACAAAGCCAAACAAAGCAAAAGGTTCTTGGACCCTACAATACTCTACTCAACCATGTTGTTGTGTCTGGTTTTCCATCCTCCTGGTGTACTAATATTATCCATCCCATCCACAAAAATGGTGACCCCATGAATCCTGGTAGCTATCGTACTATCATGATTGGGCAGGTTATTGCAAAGTTGTATGGCACTATCCTTCGGTCAGCAATAAGTTCTAAGGCAGAGATCAAGAGATTACATGCTATGGGCCAGGCAAGCTTTCGAGCTCACTATTCCACTATAGACCACGTCCTCACTCTTCGAGCTATCATCGAAAAGCCAGACATAGGAGACAGAGGGTTTACTATTGTTTTGTTGACTTCAAGAAAGCCTTTGATTCTGTCCCACATTCCCTTCTCAACCAGCAGTTACAAGATCTCGACTTCTCCACTGATGCAATCCTAGCGATGGTGGCAATCTATGAGCGAGTCCTTGATTGCTTTCGGAGTGACGCCGACATCTCAGACAATATATGGAGCACCACTGGGGTGAAACAGGGTTGCTCCCTTTCCCCACACTTTTTGGATTATATCTCTAGTCTCTATGACTAGAGAGGGCGACAGCTCTGAAGGTTAAAAAGTATGTTGAGCCACCAATACTTTGGATTTGGGCTGGTCCCCAAATATTGCTATGAATGAGCTCCAAGATTGATTTGACTCACATTGAACCATCCAACAAAAACTTTTGTTGATGTTGCTTGCCATAGACACAAGGTTCACATACCTCTTGGCTAATCTCGATTAGAGGTAAGCCAAATACAAGATTTTGATCATGAAGATACTTGATGCTTTTATAATGTAAGTGACCATGTCTTCAATACCAAAGTAAACTTTGATTAACAACTTTTGAAGACAAAGCGTTGATCAAGTATTGTATTAAGCTTGTACAATTTTCCTTCATCTCTAAAGCTGCTAGCAATGATTTTAATATCTTGCTTTAAGTTTTTCAATGAAGCACCTATCATTGTAGAATTCCACAAGCATGTGATCGGTTATATATAGCACCAACCGATAAAAGATTTCGAACAAGGTTAGGAATAAGCAAAGCATTTTTTCACACTTGAAAATCCAGAATTGAATTGAATTGGAATATCAGCTTTGCCAACTATATATTTTGTGCTTTTATCTCCTAGCACAACTTGACCATTTACACCTTTGGAAAAGGATGAAAATTAATCCATTCTAGGAGTCACGTGTGAAGATGCTCCGCTGTCCATTACCCATTCCTCATCGCTTGTTGAGTTTGGATTCACCATGAGTAGGTACTCATCGCTAAGACCATTGTCAGAGTCCAAGTCTGAAACTTCACTTAAACCTAGCTTATCTCGTGCGCAGCGATCCGCAATGTCGATCCTTGTCGATTTCCCTGCATGTACAAACATCAGAGCACACGAAACATGGTGGAGCTGGCTGCCTTGTCTCCTCCCAACCTTTGCTGCATAGATTATGATGAGGAATGTCTCTTTCTAGGCTCACTTATGCACAATCCTCAAGCACCCCTTAACCCTGACCTTTCCTAATGTCGACACATGGCCAATTCCATGCATAGTCGACACTTGCCACTTGGCAGTACCCTAACACAGGCAAGTGAGTAGGCTGACATGTGTCACTCATACACTGGACCAAGTGTCCCTGTGAGCATGTGACACGTGTCATGTTGACCGGTCAACACTGACATGTGTCACTCATTCACTAGACCAAGTGTCCCAGTGAGCATATGACAAGTGTCCCATTGAATAGTCAACTCTCCTACTTTTTAGGAGGTCAGTCCAGCCACTCCTAATAAATGACCCAGTACCCATGCCAAAGCTAAGCACGAGTCTCTGAGGTCCAATGCCAACTAATTACAGTCTATTTACAAGTTACAATAATTACAAAACGTACATGTGTCTCTGAAAACTGTAAATAACCGGGAGTAAAGGCGCTAACAACCACCACCACCAACGAAGTTGATTCGTCTTCGCCATGCTCAGTCCTACACCATTGTGTGTTGCCTATGTTATTATTGGGAATAGGACCTCATAATGGCTCTCCTCAAAAATATGTCAAGGGACCAAATGGAGAGCATATATATGTGTACACATCTCAGCTCCAATGGTACAATGTCCTCAGTGACGTGTGGAATAAGGGCTATCCTTGATAAACATATTGATTATGGCTAGTGCTCTACTAGCTCTTTTATCAACAACCTTTTTCCTCTTGAAAGTTGCATCCTCCTCATTAGATGTATCATTTTCAGGGAGGAGAAGATCTTCTTCTCCTATTGTCAAATCCCATAGATCTAACATAACAAAAATATTCTTGATTTCAAATTTCCAAACCATGTAATTTTTACCATCTAATTTGGAACTTTCACCAAGGGAAATAAATTCTCCCTCGAAGTATATGTAAAGATCTTCCTAGAAACCACACAAAAAAGATTAGAAAAGACCTTATAGGTAAAATCTGATCAAAAAACCAGATTTGCCTCCTATTCCATTTGTGCTCTCTAGAGAGAGAATCTCCATAACTTGTTGAAATTTCAGTTATAGATCAAACCTTGTCCCTTTCCGCGTAGCTAAGAGCCCTACATAATACTTTTGATAGAAATCTGCACCAAAAATGTGATATGAACAAAGCCACTATACATAGTTTCTTCATACACATACTATATAGGTCTTCATAGGTCCCATTTTCAGCATGAGGTAGGTAGCCACTAGTCCATTAGTGAAGAGTCAATCCTCCCTAGTTGCCTTGGAGCAGGTTTGCTTTAGGAGACATGTTCAAGTCGTAAGCTCAAGACTATGCACACAACAGAGGCTTGATGTATTGAACTTACAAAGTTTGAATGGGATAACTTTTCCCATTCACAAGTTTCCATGTCATCACAAATGATACGTGGCAAACCCTCCATTCCTCATCAATTTATTGTGGCAAAATTTGTCATGCCTCCCATACAATACATATATATATATATATCATAGTACACCCTCTGGTACCGCTGGTATGGTACCGCCGGTACCATATCAGTGGTACCACCGGTACGGTACCGCCCTGGGATCCGCGGTACCAGGGCGGTACCATTTTTTAAATTTTTTTATTTTTTTAAATATTTAATAGTTTTTTTTTGCCTATTACTTACCAAAAAAGGACAAAAAAATGGAAAAAAAAAAAAAAAAAAAAAAGGTGTCCTGGGTGTAAAAAAAGAGGGTACTATACATGGTGCAGGGGACTGGTGCAGTGGCACATGGGCACTGTGGGTGAGCAGACCATGGGGCCAATGGGAGACCAACTCAGGGGGGAAGCATCACATGGGGGCAGGTACAGAGGCACATGGGCACTGTGGGTGAGTAGACCATGGGGCCAATGGGAGACCAACACAGGGGAGGAGCATCACATGGGGGCAAGTCTGGAGGCACATGGATGGATGATGGGGATCCACATGGCCGATCAGGCTGTGGGGATAAATAGGCACTCACAATGCCATTGTGGTCGGCATTTTCAGAGGCTGTGAGAGAGCTACTGACAGACAGTGAGAGAGCAAGCGAGAGCCGGTGACAAGCTGTGAGAACAGGCTGTGAGAGACAGGCTGTTTGAGAGACAGGGTGCTGTGAGAGGGTGTTCAAGGACCTGGGTGTTGTGAGAAGAAGGTCGATCGAGATGGCAGAGCGCATACCATGATTGTTGTGCTCATGATGTAGGTGCATATATGTGAAGCTAGCATTCACTTCAAACGAAATTAAATGAAAATAGGATTCACACACGCACATAGAATTCGACATAAAATTGAAAATAAAGCATCACATGTACAGAGCGACATACGCACAATGTTCAGCAGATAATGTAGGCCAAACACTGTATATAATGTGAAAAATCATCTGAGTACAATGGTAGACCGTCTGCTAGAGACAAACTACTGAAACTAAAACAACAGAGCCACAATCAATGCTCTGGCTCTAACTCAGATGAATGCTCTGGAGACAACTCAGGGCCCTAAGCTGACTCTCGCAGCCGATATCTCTACATGTCTGGAACTGGCATGGGCTGTGTATCTGAGGGGGAAGACTCGTCATCCTCATCCTCCCAATCAGCCTCCGCATCAGCCCCCAAGCAGGCCAAACCAACAACACCTGCTCCAACTGGCTGTGATACTGCACCTCTACCTCTACCTGGAGCCCTGCGTGGTCGTCCTCTCCTCCCTGGCAGTTTCTGTGCCTTGCCTTTCTTGTTCGGTGCACCCTTGGGCCTTCCTGGTCTCTTGCGGACAAGAGGAGTTGTCAATGACTCGTCACCCCCATGCAAATCACCTGGCTGGCTAGGCTGGGCCCAAGCTGAGGCCGGCTGGGATAGGGAAGCAAAAGAGGGAACTCCCTGGGCACCTGAGCAAGGAGGATGAGCTCGTGGAGTGTGTGCCCGTGGGGCTGCTGCAGGTGGAGGAACTGCCTGTGCAAGAGGCGAGCACAGTGGCGATATGTACTGAAAGGGGCGCTGTGGTGGCCGGTACTGGTACATCCTGGGTGCTGCTAAACGTGGGTGCTGCCACTGGAGGAGCCACTGTGGATGTGGGCGCTGCAAGAGAAAACCTGGGCACAGATGGTGGCCTGCCATGGAGACCTGGTGCTGCAGAAGTGGACGGCGATGGAGGGGCTGCAGGCCTAAATGGCATCGGTGGCACTGGAGGAGCTGTGCGACGCACATACACCCTCTGAGGAGCTGGAGGAACTGTAGGCACCTCATGCGGCTGCTTTGGCTAGGACTCTGTGTATGGCATGCTGGCAAGAGATGATGGGGGCGCCCTGACACTCGGCATCTGCTGGGTCTCTGAATCCAATGTGGCAACCAAGTCGTCCAGCTGGGCATCCGAATACAAATGCTCTGGGCTCTGGGACTCAACCTGTGCACCAGCCTCTAAATCATCCTGTGCACCAACCTCTGAATCATCCTGTGCACCAACCCCTGAATCAACCCAAGCCTCATCCCGTGCCTCATCCTGTGCACCCTGTAGACCCTGCATGGCCTCCCAATCTGTGCAATGAAAGTCATCAGGTGCCTCCTCTGGTGTGATGTCATAGTAACGGCCATGACTCTATGCTGCACGCATCCAAACATCTGCGGAACCGGCATCTAAACCACTCTGCCCTCTATCAAGAGCCTCCTCCATCATGTCGACATAGGTAGGTATGCCACTGGCCCCCCCGTGTGCCCTGCCTATCTGCCGGTATAACCTGTGCCATGTGTCCCACCTCTGCCACGTGATGCACCTGTGACCCCTGCCCGTGGCGTGTGCCCTGCACCTATGTATCATCTGCCTCATCCCTCTCTGATCTGGCAAACACAACCCGAATGGGCTCATCCTCATCATGCTCATCCTCTGACACTGGCTCATCTGCCTCATACAATGGGGGCTCTCTGTGCTCAAGCCCAAGCTCTCTCTCTCTCTCATCTCGACAAGCTCCCTCTCTCTCTCTGCCATCAATTGCGTGCCCAGGTCATCTGCAGGCATGGGATGGGTGCTGTCCGTAGGCAAGTCAACCTGGCGCTCCAAATCAGATATCTTCGTCTGCAAGGTTTAAAATTTGCATGTCAGAGAGACAACTTTATGAAGAAATGAAACCAACGTACTAGGAGTCAACCAACATGCTATGGGAGAATAGCTAATCACCTGCAATGTGCTCGTAATGGTCGGAAGTCTCCTGGCGAGACGTGCGTTGGTGCTACAGAACACCAACCGCTCCAACTGACTCACTGACAGCCGGTTCCTTCTCCTCGTGTGAATGAGTGCCCATGTGCTCCAATTACGCTCACACACGGAGTCATCCTGCAGGTGAGGGCATTACGAAAAAACTTAACATTGACTAAAAAACAAACTAGCAAGTACTGAAAAGATAAAGGTTAATTACAACACTGTATCGCTTACCTCTCTGGCTGCAAGATGGGCAGCTGCAGGAATTGTCCGATCCAATCCATGAGCTCATACACCAGTCCAAGTGTCGACCCCTCGCTGTCAGCCATGCGGAGCACAATGTAGAGTGGTCGAAGCAGTCCTGACAATGTTTGTGCATCCCTCCAGAACTGGTCTCCCCTCACCGTGGAAGAAAAGTGCTCCCCATCCTCAGTGCGCGGAAACGTACTGGCACCCCAAAGATCACTGGCAACCATCTGTGAAAGCTGGGCCCTGCACCTGATCAAACGGTCGATGACCACCAAGTCGAATGCAAAGCATGTGGGGGCTGGCTTACGGAGGTCCAGATGGCTGAACACCCGGAACATGGCAAGAACATGCCTCTTTCTGGTGACAAAAGTCACCAGGAAGAGGGCCTCCCGGACGATGGCTCTAACCCAGGGAAGTGCTCCAATGTCCCCCATCAGAAGGTCTATGTCGTGCGCTGCACAGGGGGTATGAACAATATGAGGGAACTCGGCCTCTAGCAATACACCCATCTGAATGCAATTCGTGGCATTGTCCGTCACCACCGTGATGACATGTTGTGGGCCTATGGCTAGGATGGAAGACCTGATGACATCAAACATGAACTCTGCAGATATGACTCTCCCCCCTGCTGCAATCCACTGCCCTCAAAAACTGTGTGCCCATGCAGTTGGAGACCAGTATGTTGAGAATCGGCCTCCTCCTGACATCAATCCAGCCATCGGACATGATGTTGCAACCGTAAGTGGCCCAGTGCCGACGCAGAGGCTCCATCTCTCTAGACAAGGACTCAACCCTATCCCTCAGCATGTGTGTGCGGGCAACCTCTGAACTAGGGACCCTCCAGCTAGGGCTGACAGACTGTGCAAGGCGGAAGGCCCTTCTGAAGGGCTCAGAGTTGGTGATGGCAAAGGGCAGGTTCAGCTCGTAAATCAGGCTGGCCACGGCCTGTGTGGCCTCTCTGTCCATGTGCGGCTGATGCACGCTGCGAATGGTCTGCTGCACAAGGGCTCTCCTTGGTGGGCGATGGGTGGTGGACCTCCAGCACGGTGCACCAACCGTGACGGGAATGGACGATGACGCGACTGGCTGGGCACTGGTGGATGCATCGGCTGTAGACGTGGAATGGGGAGAGTGGGATGCACTGGCAGGGATGGGTGCAACAGCATAGGTGGGGTGCACTGGTGGAGGGGCAACATCTGGCATGGGGTACGAAAACTGCTGGCTGAGGAGGTCATCCGGATGGGAAGAAAAGGAAGAAGGGATCTCTTCCACATCCTCGAAGGCCCCAGCAGTAGCATCCTGGGCCTGCTCGGGTGGCGGAGAGTCCATGAGAAAGTCGTAGACTGGGGGAGTGCGAGCAACAGTGGGTGGTGGTGGAACCGCAGTGACAACTGGCGGATGCGATGGGACGGGATCCACCGGAATCTGAGCAGATGGGGGTGCGTGAGGCAGAACTGTCTGAGGGGGATGAGGGGCAAAGGGACTGGAGGAGGATGCACTCCCTCTCCTCGTGCGTGCCAGCCAAGCAGGCAACAACTCTGGGTCAGCCACATAAGGAGCGGTGCAAAATCGGAGAATGCCCTCTGAAATGGCGTTCTCCCCTGCCACGAGCCGCGGCCCGTAGGTGTCCAGTAGTCGCTGCCTGTCGAGGACGGTCATGCTGCCACAAGGGGCAGCATTCAAGGTGGCACCATTTTTGGCGCGTGCACCGAGCAGATGGCCTTTAAGGCGAGTGAGAGATGTAGCAAACTCGACGAGACAGTATTGGCAGCGCACGATCTTCTGACCGGTCTTGTTGGCCTTGTCGGCAACCCGCCTGACAATGTCTACCTCGTCCCACAGACTGGAAAGGTCGGATTGCACCATTGCAAAGGAGAAAACTAGGGACAAAATGCAGATGAAGCTAAAGCTGCAAGGATGGAACGCTGGAAAAAAAACAGCAGAGTACACTGTGTGAGAGACGATGAAAATGGGCGAAGGCAGGGCGAAGCAAGTCAGATACAAGGCAGGGCAATGCGTGGGCTAATTAAAGGGATTGGAGTCAACATGCAGCTTCAGCTCCTCCAGTCCCTATGTATTGTGGACAATGGCTAATTATCAAGACGGTCAGTGAGGTGGCTTACAAGCTATAACTGTCTGAGGGATGCAAGGTGCATCCAATGTTCCTTTGATAATGGTGATAACCTGGTAAGTGGCGCGGTCACACTCCAGGAGAGAGATACGGTGACGGACTGTGGGGCAAAGTGTATTATGGAGTGGAGGTAGAGACAATAAGAAATTGTGCCCTCCAAGAATACCTCGTAGAATGGAGAGGACTGTTAGGAATTAATGTTTATTTGATACCCCTTAATGATAGTTTGGCCATGCCTGTGTGCTATTATAGGGGCCAATCTATTTATAGTAAATTTGTTTTTTAAGGCTTATGCATGTAGGTGGGCGCACTACTACTAAATTAGGATCTATTTAGTACTTATAAATTCATCTTGGGACTTTACCCAATACAGGTAGTAATTATGGCAATTAGCTTTTGCACTTTTGCTATTTGCTTTAGGCTCTTAGCTTTTCTCATTGATAAGAGAAACTATTTAAGTAGGCTGGCGCCCCACCACAATCATTCCAATATGCTAGAGCTTTGCTCAATTCTTCTCTCTATGCTTGATTTGTGTGAGTGCTAGTAGGACTAGTAACTTCATCTAGAATTTGTATCGCAAATTCTGACATGGTATCAGAGCAGGCTTTTTAGTGAGAGAGAGAGAGAGAGAGAGAGAGAGAGAGAGAGAGAGAGAGAGAGATTTATTTTTGCAGGGTTGCAAGAAGAAGATTGGAGGAGCTGAAGCTGCATGTGGAGTCAACGCTGGTGGACAAGAGCAGGAGTCAACGCTGGTGGACGAGCAGGAGCTCGTTGAGATCAGCAAATCCATCGCTGAGCACGAGAATTTTCAGTAGGTCGCTGCTGGACAGGTTGCTACTGAACAGGTCGTTACTAGACATGTTGCTTTTGGCGCTGCTGGATAGGTTGCAGCTGGACAGGTCACTATTAGACAGGAATCTGCTGACGCCACAGATTGTAGCTGGACAGGTTGCTACTAGACAGGTCGCTACTGGACAGGTTGCAGCTGGACAGGTTGTTACTAGACAGGTCGCTGCTAGACAGGTTGCAGCTGGACAGATCGCTGCTGGACAGATTGCAACTGGACAGGTTGCAGCAGGCAGTTTTATAACAGAAATCAGATCTGAATCAGATCGCTGGACAGAAGTCAGAGTGCGGAAGAAGAGTTCTGGTTGTTTACAGTCAGATAGTTGATTGCTTGGATTCAGATTGCTGATCTGTTTGTTGGCTGTTGACCTAATTGCTGAAGCAACATACTGATTACTAAAAATTCAAGTTACTAAGGATTGTTACGGAACAGTACAATGGCAAGCTTGAATGATGCTGTGCTGCCGGAGTCTAGCAAGCTAGATGGAATGAACTATAGAAGTTCAAGATGCAGAATATTCTCCAGGATAGAGAATATTGGGAGATCTTCACAAGTGTTTGGATACCTCCTACCACTGACAAGGAGTTGCGGGAGTATCAGAGACGTAGAAGAAAAGCTCATCATATCATCAACTTGTCAGTTAGAGATATGATTATACCTCATATCAGAGATGCTGCTGGACCCAAGGAGGCTTGGGATATTTTGATGAACTTGTATGAAACGGTAAATCAAGCACGAATCTTATTCTTGACTAATAAGCTTCATATATTGAAGATGGGTACAGGTGAATCTTTTCGGACTACTTTACGCGGGTGAAAGATTTGAGAGGACAACTTATTGTCGTTGGAGAAAGTGTTCAAGATTCAGTGTTGGTATCCATTGTACTTAATAGTCTACCTTTGGCCTATCAGAACTTTGTAATGATGCTATCGTTAAGAGAAACGAGGCCTTCTTTCGATGAGCTAAATGCCATCTTACTAAAGGAAAAAATACGACAAAATATTGTCAACAGGGAAGATTTCAAGGAACAAGCATTCCTGGCAAAGAAGCAAGAGCAAAGTACCAAGAAGGGTGGCAAAGGGATTTATTTGCGGAAAATCTGGACATTATGCAAAGGAGTGCTGGCACACAAGTTCAAGAAAAAGCAAGACGGGAATTTTGCTGAAGAAGAAGAAACATCTAATGCAAAATTGAGTGCTTTGGAGAAGACTATGAGTTGTTTTCGGCATCGACATCTTCTGGTGGTGGCTTTTCGAAGGAAGAAGACTATTGGTTTATTGATTCAAGAGCTTCAAAGCACATGACACCTAGACGAGAGTGGCTTTCTAATTTTCAAAAATTAGATGATGGGTCAAATGTGAAGTTGGGAGATAACTACACATATAATATAAAAGGAGTTGGAAAAGTATAGGTTCAACTGCCTTCAGGGAAGATTGGAGACATAAAGGATGTGCTTTATGTACCAAGAATCAAGAAAAACTTACTCTCAGTATCAGCTATTGCAAAGCAACACATGGTGGTGCAGTTTGATGAAGAGCGGTGTCTCATCAAGAAGAAAAATAATGAAGTAGTAGTTGAGGGCATACTTGCAGGGCAGTTGTACAAACTTCAGGCTCATGTGGTGGATCATCATGCAAGTGTTGTGATTGGATTATTGAGTAAGTTATGGCACGAGAGATTTGGACATTTGAATTACAAAAGTCTACAAGTCTTAAGGAAATTTAACATGGTTACAGGTTTACCTCAAGTTGTTTCTAATCACAAGGTACATTCAGGGCGAAAAATGTTCTAGAACTTGTTCATACAGATTTGTGTGGTCCTATGAGGACTCCACCTTATGGGGGAGCAAGTTACTTCATGGTGTTTGTGGATGACTATTCTAGGAAGACATGGATCTATCTTCTGAAGAGTAAGGGTGAAGCGTTCAAGTATTTCACATGGTTTAAGACACAGGTGGAGAAAGAAACAGATAGACAAATCAAGATACTCCGCTCGGACAGAGGGGTACTTGAGCTACCTAGTGGCAAAAGCTTGTTTATAACAAGTGGACTTTCAAGAAGTACAAAACAGATGGCATTGTGAAGAAATACAAAGCACGACTAGTAGCAAAAGGATATTTCTAGGTGGAGGGAATAGACTATGATGACATTTTTTCTCCTATTACCCTCCATCATATTCTTGTTGGTTGTAGCAACTACCCCTTGATCTTGAGGTGGAACAAATGGATGCCTAGACCTCATTTCTTCATGGGGACCTTGAAGAAGAGATTTACATGTTACAACTTATAGGTCTTGAAGTTAAAAGTAAGGAGAACTTGGTGTGCAGGTTAAATAAATGTAAAACGATCACCAAGGATGTGGTATCAAGATTTTGATTCATTGATGCTAACATAAGGCTTTAAATATTATTATATGATTGTGTTGTCTTGGTGTCATATATTGATGATATTCTACTATTAGCAACAAGAGAATGATCTGTTAAATACCAAATGGCATCTCATTTCAAAATAAAGCATCTTGGTGAAGCAAAAATTTTATTGGAAATTGAAATTATAAGAGACCAACAGAATGGGAAACATTGGTTAAACCAAAAGAAATACGTTGAGACGATGTTGCAGAGATTAACACTGCACAACTACAAACTTGTCAATGTTCCTATTCCAATTGGGTTAAAGTTGTTTGTAAAACAATGTTTGAAGACTCGGCAAAAATTTGAGGATATGTAAGATATAGCTTATGCAAGTGTTTTAGGAAGTTTGATGTATGCGATGATGTGTACCAGGCAGGACGTTGTACATGCAGTGGGTGTTATGAGCAGCTATCCAAGAAAATAGTACTAGAGTGTTGTAAAAAAAGCATTCAATTATCTATGAGATTATGCAATCTACTACTAAGGAAGATCTGGAAAATAGAATAGTGAATATACAAGTCTTTGTAGATGCAAACTCCGCTGAAGACCTAGATAGTTGAAGATCCGCAAGTGGTTACATATTTAAGTTGTTTAGAGGTGCCATTAGTTGGATGAGCAAGAGGCAGTTTGCTGTTGCTTTTCTAGCATAGAAGTTACGTAAATGGCAACTTCTCATGCATGCAAAGAAGCAAAACATATTGATGTATGCTTTCGTTTTGTGAGAGACACGGTTGAAAACAGCAAAGTGTTGTTAAGAAATGTCATACCTCAAAAAATGTTCCTAACTCATCGACCAAGCTTGTTAGTTCAAAGAAGTTTCTTGGTGCAAAAAATCAATGGATACTTCTATTTTTTGCAATGAAATTTGTAGGTACCATATGTAAAGTATTCAACGAGTGGGAGAATTTTGGAGATGTTGAACACTTTGCAAGTGTTATACTTGTACCAACTTTATACTCAACCTAAATATCGGGGTTCGAGACATTGCGCCCCCTAGGCAGGAAGTCTAGGGGTGAAGCCCCCAATTGGGGGTTTGGGGATTTAAGGGGGAGCCCTTGAGGAAAATTTTTGATGTCATTATGGGTAGGCTTATTCTGAGGATTCTACAATCACATAGGCATCTAAGGAGCAATGGACCATTAGGGTTCAAAAGTGCTACTTAATGTACTGAGATTTCAACACCGAAAATATAATACCATTGTGAGGGAATTGATTCATCACACACCTATCTAGGGATTCTTGTCACGGGTCCATTTTTAGTATGAGAAATATGACCATCGGTATATTGGGGAAGTGGAAGACGTATATGATCAATATGCAGAGATTGTGCTATTGGGGACATATCAAACATGTCGAGAGTAGGTGCCACCTCTTTGATACATTGAAACAACATGAATTACGTAGTATCAGCTTGCGTTCAAGCACGCAAATGATTGGAGAATCATGTATAAATAATATGGTTACGCGCTGTGTTGCGTTGGGCCAGCAAATAGAGCTTCAGTTGGTTACATCAACAACTATGTATGTTGCCAAGACATGGTCGGTTAGAGCCCAATTTTGACACTAGCATGACCTTGGCATGGCCAGTTACTAGAGGGCCTCAGGCCAAGTATTGGCGATGGCCCGTGACCGGAGTGGACATCTGTCCAAGATGGGACCAATGCGTCACAAGTAGTGACCAAAAGTACATAGATCTTGACCCTAACCAATCCTAACATCGACACATGGCATACTCCATGCACAACTAACACTCGCCACTTAGCTATACCCTGACACATAGGCAAGCGAGTAGGAGGACTGTCCGACATGTCACTCATACACTGCACCAAGTGTCTCAACAAGCATATAACACATGTCCCGTTGACTGGTCAACTCATACTTTTTAGGAGGTCAGTCCAACACCTCTAAATTAAGACCCAATATCCCATACCAAATACAAGTAGGTCAACAAATTAACCAAAACCTGCTATTTACATTTTCTTACGAAACACCACAGGCTGGTGTGAGTACATGACATTCGTTTCCTCCTCAAGGAACATCGTCCGTGATGGTAAGATAAGGGACCTGTGCATGCAAAGCACAGGGGGTCTCCCAAGTAGCATCAGTGAGAGGTCTACTGTGCCACGCAACCAAGTGCTCACAAATCAGACGGTTTCTAAATAGTCTCTCTCTCTCCAGTCCAACACTCTATTAGGTCCGTGCATCACCTGCCCGTGCTCCTAAAACAATACAAGTTAGTCAATCAACAGGTTATCACCCTCATGTAAAACCTCTTTAAGCGTGAAACATGAAAAACAAGATGAACTCTACAATCTTGAGGCAACGCTAGTATATAATCAACATCATTAAGCTTTTCAACTATTTTCCAAGGTCCACAATAGCGCGGAGATAACTTATAGCACTTCCCTGTCTTAAGAGAAGGTGAGTCCTTTTGGAATCGGGAGACACACCACGTCTCCTTGGTGTGCGGTCCCGATCAGCAAACATCTTTGCACGATCCATCGCCTGTTTCACATTTTTCTTGGCTAACTCAAGCATTTGTACCATGTGAGGTAGAAAAGATATAGCACGAGGCACTTTATGAAGCATTCCTACAATAATTGAACTAGCTAGCCTAAAACCATAGTTTGGAAAAAGGATTCATCCTAGTAGATGCATTCTTTTTATCATTATAAGCAAACTCCAACAATTGCAAATACTTTTCCCATTGTGTTTGCTTAACACAAAGGCCAAGTCCCGAAGGTAGAGGATCATGTTGGAATTGTGCATTAAACAAAAGTTCAACAGCCACAATTCACACAAACATACATAAGAGGTAGAATTTAATGAAAAGGAGTCTTCTTTCTCATAGAATAGATGAATGTCATAGAGACTATGCTCTTTCCCTCAAGATCTCGCAGCTTCTCTCACTGCCAAATAGAGGGAAGGCCTCTCTTATTTATACATACAACAATGAGAGAGATGAAAAGCCAAAAACCCCAATATGGGCTACCCAAGAGCCAAACACCAAAGGTCATGGGAGTTACAAATAAAAACCAAGAGTCTTGGCATTTGAAGTGCCAAAAAACACTTAGAGGCCTCTTTTAGTTGGGCGCTGAAAAATAGGGACAGCCTTCTAATTTGAAAAAGAAGGTCCTTAAGTCATAGCCCCACCAACTCCTTGGGCCCCTCCAAACTTGTAAATATGGACCCAAACTTAGATTTTGGTCCCTTGGTCCTTAAAACCAACTTTAAAGGCACAACCCCACAATAACTTGACATTAATATAAGAAGTCATGTCCACCAAGCTTAGAGAAGGCTCTGAGTATGTGCCATATTGCTTCTGGAGACTTTTAGCCCTGGGAGAAACCTTTGATGACCCCTAGAAGTCGTCTAGGGTGTACCTTCCGGTACCTTGATTTCGCAGTCAAAGCATCAACAGAGGAATCTCCATTAAAGGACAAGTGGTGACTTTTAACAGATCATACTCTCTAGTCACTTTTGGGAGGAGGCCGAGTCCATTGTTATCGGGCTACAAGTGCTACACACCATCTTGCGCCTCACAGACAGAGAAGGGTCCATTTTGGGCCTTCTCTATGAGTTCATGGAGAAGATGGGTGAGCAATTACATAGTTGCACCATGTTGAGCATAGACAGGTAAAATTCAAATTGTAATCCATTATCTTGAATCTTGATTCTTGATTCCTAGGCTCTACTTGTGATTTAAATTTTGTTAACTCTAGTCTCTGATACAATCACGATTCGCAAGTCTATTGATAATTGTTTTAAAACTTTACCAACATGACGGTGGTATTTCTGAGCACATTGGAGCACCATTGGGGTGAAACAAGGTTGTTCTCTTTCACCGGTTCTCTTTGAATTATATATTGATGAGGTAGAGCGAGTCATCTCACAGTCTGATGGATCTAGTTGTAGACTAGGCGACATTCTGATTGCCATTCTTCTTTATGCCAATGATGTGGTACTAGTCTCCCTGACTAGAGACGGGATCACAAAGCTAGTTAAATTGCTTACAAGTCTTTTGTACCTGACGGGGCTTGAGGGTGAACATTGCAAAGAGCTAGGTTGTAGTTTTCAACACTTCTAGAGCTTTCATGCAACGTCAGGAGTTCATTCTCGATGGACAGCCCCTAGAGGTAGTTTCTTTATACACTTACTTGGGGATACTTTTCACTGGTCCTACATTTAGTATGCGACAGGCAGCCACCACTCGACTTGGAAGGGGACATGCTTCCCTTGTTCAGCTAGAGAGATTTTGATTCCAAAAGTCCATTCAAGATGCTTGGAGTAAGTGTAGACTTTTTGATACCATTGTCCCCCCCATAGCCTTATATGCAGAGACATGGTGTACCGGTCTTTCCTCCTCACACTAGGCCAGTATCTCGAGATTGCAGACTACCATGTTAGCTCATATGATTCGGGCGAAGCCCTCTATTCCAGATAGTTTTGTAGCTTTCCAGCTTATCCATATATTCAAAGAGTTCAGTCACTTCCAATGCACTTTTTTCTCACATTATTTTCAAAATCAGGGCTACATGCTAGCATGGTTTTCTCAGGCATCCCACTTCCTCCTTGAGTCTATAGGGCATATCTTGATCGTACATTGGCGACGCCAGCTGGGGGTTAAGCCTGATTATTACTAGACTCATTTCATCGAGCTAGACATAGCAAGGTTCCTAGTTTTGCCACAGTATTTGGACTCAAGATTATCACACATCCTCAGATTCACATTGGGTCAGATCCATGTTTCATCACAACAATTGACTACTGAGACTGGGAGGTTCCACAATATCTCGAGAGAGGAACGGATATGACAGTTATGCTCTTTGGGGGAGGTGGAGTTTGAGGAACATTTTATCTTCAGATGCTCGATATACTATGAGATTAGAGGGAGATACCACTGCGTATTTCGCAACATGCCCACCACACTTCAATCGCTCATAACATATGAGGGTAGGAGGTCTAGGTCTGCAACTAAAAAAGGGCTGGTGGTAGGTAACCTTGGGGGGGAGAGAGAGAGAGAGAGAGAGAGAGAGAGAGAGAGAGAGAGAGAGAGAGAAGGTTGTTACAACTCTTGAGAGACCTGATATACAGAAGTCGTCAATGAAAATTAGCATGACACCCATTGAAAGGTGAGTGTGTTGATAAAAAGATGTAGCTTTTCACATGAGAAGTGCTAACAATTTTGTGGCAATGAATGATGAAAGGGTAAGCATCTAGTGTATATCAAAAACTGCATAACTAACTAGCACATTTGCTAATTTAATTATGAAGAAATAAAAAGCCTCTAGTGCTAAAGCAGATTCCTCTCCCAATGATGCTGTTGTGCATAAGAACGTGCATAGTCAAACTGTTATATTACGATAGCCAGAAAATTAAAGCAACAACAAAGGCTCAAAAGGATTTCAATAGCGAGAACATGACAGAATCAGAAGTGTTCCAATCCGTTGTTTATTATTCGGACGAAAGTATATTTACAAGTAGATATATTTTCTTCAAGTAGAATGCAAATCATATGGCTTAAGTCTTACTATTGAGAGTGTTCCAATTGTAAAATTTTTGTGCAAGGCCATTTGCTCCACTATAATTATGGGTGTCCACCAACCGAGGACAATAGTGAGCCACCACTTCAGCCGCTAAGACTGTTAAAAAATAACGTATGAATTACCCTATCGGAACAAATTGTACAGTATGCATGCTCAAGTCCACAAGATAAGCAAGAAAAACTCCCTGAAAAGCCAACTTAATCGATCATGCTCAGTTAGGTTCTAATAAACAGCAATATAGTTTTTTAAGCCTATCAAAAAGAAATAGAACGTGGATCTTGAGAGACCAATTTCTGTGATTTTTCGAAGGTGTTTACATATCTCGTTTGAAATAAAGCAGATTGACCACCTCCATCACTGAAGTCACGTGCAATATTTTTCTTTGGCCTGGACAGGGGAATGCCATCAACCTGCGCATCGCATTGATATCTGATTAGGACTTTAGTGCTCAAGTTTACATTGAAAATTATGGAGTAGAACCAACAGGTTTCAAATATATGTTCATGAAGTTGCCATTAGTCGTATGCCTGAACTTCCGATGTTCTTGGAAATGCCTTTCCTCTGCTCTGTAGCAGAAATTCTATCAATAACAACGGAGAAACCATCTTAAGACCTGACAACTGCCCTCTCATCTTCACAAGTTCATATATATTGAGTGCTTTGAGATACTAGGCAATTGTATTGATATACCCGAGCTAAACAAAGTGACTATTGAGACCCTTAACTTACAAACTGCATTCTCATTTTTCACTGCTCGTTTTTATGGTCTAGAACTATGGCCATATTTCTTAATTTTGTCTTTTTAGCATCTCAGTGTTTTTTTGGACATACACGGTGTCTCATCCCCCAATTCAAAAAACATCGCCTTTCTTACCGGAAGAGAGTGCCCACAATGTACTGCCCTCTAGTTTATATACGGCATGCATTATGAATAGTAGAAATAACGCAGAATAAAGTGGACACTGAGAGCAAACCCAGGAGTAAAGACTGGGAAGCTCATCCGGTGAAACATCCATTGTATTTCAATCAGCATAGCTCCCAAGACACATCAACATGACCCATGGGTCCATCCCAAAGCTCAGATTTGCACTTCATGTCCCACACACAGCATATCCAATCGACGACATTAGGCAGATTCAGTTGCAGGCAAGCAAAGTGGCACGCTCAAATTTAGAACTGACGGCCGCTGCTTCTGCTTCATATGACCCTCCAGAAAAATGCACACTAACGGAAACAGACCCGCAAAACTCGCTCTAGCGGCACTCTTAATTACTTACTACATTCATTCATTACTTATTTTCATGCATTCACAAATGAGTGAATGGCATGCAAAACCACAATGACATTATTCATTAATGTCTCTCGCTCATCTGCTCCTGCAGCAGCAGCTAACTCTCTGGGATTAAACTGCTTTCTGCAATTAATTGCGAATGAATGGCAATGCATTGTTTTGAAGGAGAAAAGCGGTTGCAAGCCCTCGTGGCTTTAAGCTTAGCTTATTACCACGGAGGCATTACGCTCGGCACTGTTCGTTCATCTCCACGTGTCCCATGCTGCCCGCCCTGCTCTGCTGCTCTGCTTGCAAAATTGAATATTCAAAAATATCATCACACGATTTCAAAAATTACACACGGGAGTGGGAGTGGGAGTGTTGCTTGTTGCTTCCTCTCCCCTGCCAATAAAAGTGACTACACGACAGACTTCGGTGACCTTGCAAGTTCTTTCTTCAAAGTTTGAGCCAACTTCGGTGACCTTCTTCAAAATTTAACCACCTGCTAACAACGGAAAATTAAACACAATTGGCATTTGAACAATTTTGAAATAAGAACTTCGAAGGTCACCGAACTCGCGTATTGGCATAGGAGGGGAAGTAACTCATGTTCCCATGCTTGTGCAACACGCGGCGTCGTCTTACTTCAAAGTTTGAACAAATTGAAAATTGAACATAGTTGGCATTTGAACAACTTTGACGTAAGAAGGTCATCGAAGTCGCTTTTTGGCACAAGAGAGGAGAAGTAACTCCCACTGCAATTTTTGGGCAAGCGAGGTAGCCTTGCCAAGGAAATTAATGGTCCTAACAAATTTTAGTGGGTCCTAGGATTTCCAATAGCATTGGCTCACGAGTCTCAAGCATGCGAGAACACACAGGTCCCGAAATTTCTTAGACACGTGCGACTCAAGTTTTTTGGCTAGTACATGTGTCCCTAATTTTCTCGGACACATGCAAGACACTTCTACGAGCACCACACCATCACGTGCTTGCACATGTTTATGAGTAATGTGATTGTTTTATAATATATGCAACAATGGCTACTTATCCCAGAAACATATGGGACAATTCTTGAGATGCTACATGGCATTACGTTGGGTCCCTAAATCTCCCGGGTCCCGAAATCTCCTGGTCCCAAAACTTTCCGAGCATGCAAGTATTGGGCAATAGGGCGAGCATCACGGGAGGTGCTTGGGACGCGTGGTGATCAACAAACAGCAGGCGTAATCGCCTCCGTACTTATAAGCGATGAGGGAAGGTCACGCCCTCAACCTTTTTGGCAAATACGCATACAGAGAAAGTGTACCATTTGCTTTGGGGGCATAGTAGCCTCCCAATAGTTGGGAACACTCAAAAATTTGAATTAGGAGTGACATTTCTGAAAAAAGCCTACGCCATCTCTATCTCCAGGGTCAAAAACAAGTGTTTAGCGCCATCTCAATCTCCAGCAGAGTCGTTAGCGCCATCTCCAGCTTTGTTATTGTCATTGTGTTGTTTGTTACTATACTACTGTACTGATCTCAAAGCTTTATCATCTTCATGTGAATCTATCGCCAGAATATGCTCCGCTCAGGACGAGAAATTCAAAGCAACCCAAATTGTCAACTTCTGATATGGTCCGATACGGGGAGGAAAAGCTAAAACATGTAGATTTATGGTCATCAGGAACATTGTATCCTATTGATCCATGTTCATTGCAACATTCAGATTTTCATTCGGTGAGTCAGTTGATAATCTATGTGTGTCACGGTAAAAATGGCCTTTTGGGTTACTGTGAGAATTTGATGCTCTATGGGAATGCACATTCAATGCAAAGAATACATTATTTGGAAGAGGAATCAAGGAAAATATCAAAGGAATGTGAAGAAAAATCTACAAAGATGAAAACTTGTCTGGATGAAAATGAGATGCTCAAGGAGGAGATCCAAAGGTTGAAATCTTCTTTGCATCATTATACAACTAGTAATGATGAGATAAAAATTGCATTTCAATCCATGCGTATCTCATATTTGTCTCTTGTTAAAGATATGCATGTGCTCAACAGAAAGGTCCGAAGCAACAAGAGGAAAAGACTGGTAAACAAGGATATATGTGATCTATCATCCAGAGGAGGTCATAGAAAAAGACGAATCCGTGTATTCAAGTAAGTTATAGGTTATTTGGTATTGAATATTGCTTGAACTTTTTGATTCATTCATGACAATAATTCTGTTATTTATTCATTTCAACTTTCTGTTGATTTGCTTATTATATATTGTTGTGAATACTATGAGTCTCCTAATTTCTACTGACATTTTCATGAACATTATGTTTGCAATGCAAATCAGCATTGGTTGTTGAAGACCATTTGGCCGATGAGATTTCAATTGGAATCTCACTAGGCTCTATCTTAACTTCTAAATCTATGAATCAATGTTAAATAATAACAAAATGAGAAAGATTAAGGCTTCAGTTACTGATAGCATTATGGATGAAGTTGGAAAAATATTAGACACTACATTGCTTTAGGGGGCATGTGACTTTTCTAGCATCAGTAGGGAAGCATATGCAACAATGTTTAAGATGATAAAGAAGGCATTTGCACAGGTAAATATTAAAAAGGTTCCAATCCCATGACCATTTCATCTTTAAAAAAAAACGACATGTTAAACCATGGTATGCAGACAATAGTTGGTAATCCATCTCATATCAATGAAGTGTATTGCTCGAAAGGAGAAAGTCTAGCTTATAAGAATTCCAACAATTTATTTATTGACATTAATCAGTTATTAACATCCATCATAAATTTTTATGGTATTACAAATGAGAATGTCAATAACAAGTAGATAGTTGTTCTCAAGTTAGATGAGTCTGAAATTATAAAAGGACAAAAAATGGAAAGAGTCAATCTCACGATCATGAATGGAGCACTTTCAAATTCCGAAGACTCAGAAGGCCTCAATTTCAGTGTTCAATCAGAAAATGATATCTCGTGGTTGGCGGCATTTCAGGTATAACAGTTCATTTGCATAATAAATAGGGATAACTATTTGTATATGGATTTCATATTTAAAATCTTCTATGTGTTAATATTATGAGGCTAATCATGTTTTTGTATTCTCTTATAGGTGCTGAAAGAAGACCATGACATTCTCTCATGGATATTTAATAGAACATCATATCCTGCCACCATAAAAAATCACATGGAGGGAGTTCCACTCAATATTCTTGGAATTGGCACTTTCAACTTTAAATGGCATTTAGCAGGAGATCTGAAGACATTAAAATGTATGTTCAATGTATCTCATGGCGCTAACTCTAAACACCCTTGTTTGTACTGCATGAAAACAGCAAAAGACATGACAAGGAGTATAGGAATATCAAGAGATCGAGAAGATCCTAATTGAAAACCTATACTACTGATTCCTCTATGAAATGTTCAATCTGTACATTGCATGGGGAGGTGCGTATTATAGAAAAAAATAATATATCTTCACATCTTGTTTGCATGGAATTTTGAGCCAGAGGCCTCTGCGAAGGAAGCTATTTCCAGATTAGAGGATGTGTTGTCCAAAGCATGCTTACATAAAGGTCACATCAAAATAAGAAAAGATGACAAGCTATCAGGTAAAACAGGAAATATTCCATGCAAGCCGAGCATTGGAGGATCTAAAGCTCGAAGATTTTTATCAAATTATTCTGACAAACAATCTAAGGTTCAATACACGGTTTGGAAAAAAATTATTGCAGCAACTCAAGATTTCGAAGAAGAAGGTTCCACTCGTATACACAAAGTAGAAGTTTGGAAAAAGTTAGACAACATGGTGAAATACTTGAGAAAAGATAAATTTTCAAATACTGATGTACAAATGATACAGAAAACAACCAATGAATTTGTGGATGCAGTTCAAATGGCATGGGGTGTTGATCATATAACACATTATATGGTAAGATTTTGATTTTACACTACGATAGACAAATATGTGCAATTAAATTAGATACTTTTGGTATTGTTTTAAATTATGTTTTTATGACATGCAGCACATATTACGACATCATTCGACATTCTTTGCAAGAAATAGTGGAAGTTTTAGCATATGGTCATCGCAAGGAATGGAAAAATCTCATTGCACCTTAGAATCATGCAAATTTTAACAGCAAAAGATCTCTGCCCTCCTCGACGAATTGCGAAATCATCAAGAAAAATTGTTTCCTAAAATGATAAAAAACAAAGTAAGCTCCAGTATATAAACTGACATAACCAATCTACTAGTACTTGATAAGATACAAAAACTTACGCATTCGGCTTTGTCTTCACTAATTACTGTCTCTCCATCAATATTATGTCGACCTGTCGATGTCAATATTGTTGGTGAATAGACAGTCGGCTGTGGAAAACCAAGCTGACTTTGAATTCTAAGAGACTCCTCCTCAAAAGGTAGATCATCTTCTTTGTTGCGCATTTCCTCGACAACCATTTTCAAACAATCTTTCCCTGAATAAAACTTATCATTATATACATCGTCAACACCAAGGAGAAGATCATCAGCATCAAAATCAATTATATCCAAAAATTCATCTAGCTCTTTGCTCAAAATGCAAAGAGTCTCAACTTTAGTGAAGTCAAAAAGATCCGATATATCCGATATTGTCAAAAAGGAATTATTATCTATGTTATAAGTGGGCAAAGTGATCAAAGATTTATCAAAAGGAGAAAGGGTAGTGGGGGTTCTAGGGCCTATAAACACAGCCCTATTTCGAGTAGGATCAAAATCAGAACAATCATCTAAACTAACACTCGTATCAATAAAAAAAAAAATCTATATCTACAATCTTTGACTTTTCAGACTTTGTACCACTAGAAAAAGCTGCTACAGAAGTGGAGGGAACAGCCTCCGAAACGTCAAAAATATTTAACAAAAGCAGATTGAAAATCAACAAATCTACATTTCTTATTATGAATTGGGCACTCATCTATAGACTTGAAATCATTATGTAACTTGGTAAACATTATGTCAAGCTTACCTTTATAGATATGCTTGTCGAGTGCCACCAGGTCCTGATAATGAATCATGTCCTTATTTTGAGATCTGAATAAGGGAGTACTGAGCAGGGACTTATATCTGAGATATATCTCAGAAAATGCCTCCACACCAAGGCCCTCAGGTATAGAAGGTAGAAGGAATGTGTCTCTGTTCTCCGCTAATGATTCTGATGCTTCAGTACTTGCAGAATACACCAAGGAAGGATTCCTTCTAGCCGTTTTCGTCTCTCCAAGCTTTCACCTTCTGTGAAGGACTTTTTCACTTCATTGCGGAGCCTGTGACAAGATGTATCCACTGATCAGGCACGTATGACTATCGTAGCTCCAATACCATGTCAATAATCAAATAAGCAACATCAAGCATTCATCATAAGCAATCACCAAAGAAGGCGGAAGAAGAACACGCACTATCACTCTATCACACTATCTCATGCTGACTGTAAAAATGTACAAATAAACCCTGAACCCTGATAGAGAGAGAAAACCTAGGAGTAGACTACTAGACTAGCCTATGACTAGTTACAACTAGTAACAACTGTCAACAATAAAGTACATCGTGAACATGAACAATGAAGTTAATCATTGATTTCTAGCACAATGGACTACCCACCTTTCAAACTTGTTTGGCAAGTGCTAAATAAAGGGCCGCCATTTGATTGGCCAGTTTAAATCTCTACCATGATCTCATTGGTCCATTTTTCTTAAGTTGCCCCTGGCAACTTAATATGTTGGACAATATCCCCAGGCCCCAAAAATGTGCTTGAGTTGCCCCTACGTGACATGGGTGCCATGCCACTTCATTTGCCACATGGTGTCAACTCAAGGCGTTCTCTCTCCACCTTCTCACCCTACATTACGTCATGGAAGGCCTGTGGACCTCGGGCCTTCCACCATACATAAAGGAATGAATTTTTTAATGACTTTTCCTTTGGATCATTTTTCATAGAAATGGCTCTACCTAACAACCTCACCATCTTTTCATTGGAATTTCCATACTCCCGAGTCCCATATATGAAGATCCATTATAGTATTTTCTATATTCAGTTGCACTAAAAATAAATAACAAGCTCATAATTAAAAATTACATGCACATAAAGAGTTTTTGATATGTTAATGAAATATTTGTTCGATATTAAATCTGTTATTCTAATAAGATAATAATCTAAATTTTTTTACAGTGCACTTTGAAGTGCCCACAGAGGGATTTTAGGCATATAGCCTTGGCCCCACAAACCTAACCTTGTAAAATGATAAAGAAAAAAAATGACATCAATTTAATTTTGCTAAAAATCTTTTCATAAGTTTATAATATCCAAAAATTTTAAATATCATTTCCCCTCCTTATCTCCCATATTTATTGGAATGAGGAGAGTCGAACTAATTGAGATCTTTTGGGTTCTAGAATGAGATGCACACTTAAACACCCAACCGTTCACCAAATGTCAACACGTTGCCAGTGAATTTAAAGATTGCAATAAGTTTGGTTAGTGATCCTCAACATGCATTTAGCTTGACTTTGGCAGTCAACATATGTACAACTTGGCCAAAGGATTCTTAGATGTCACTACAAGAGCGGTAGGATTTGAGCTTGCACCCTTTTGGTGGTAGTCAACCCATACATCTCACTATGTCGTACTTTTCTATGATTTCACTTGTTATTATTTAATAAAAGCTGCTGTATTTTGCATTAAACTCTCTTTAATATCATTTTAAACTTTTTAGCAAAAGAAATTATGGTGTTTTCCAAAGTAGAATGTGTGGGAAAAAAAAACCTTATTGTTGTTGGAAGGTACACGTAAAACAATTTTCAAAAATAAAATTACATGAAGAAAGCCCGTTCCTTGAGCTCTTCCACCCTTACAGGGCCCTTCACCTTAGGTCCTTACAAAGCATAATGTCATTTGCTCGACTCATTCCCTTGCGTAAAGGATAATGACTGCTTTTTCACATGATCTTTATGGAGTATAATCTCCATTTGAAAAACATAATCAACTCTTTTTTTTTTAAAGCTAAGAGTTTTTTAGAAAAACATTATTAAGCATAATTTGCAGTTCAAAACATAAGCACACTTGAAAACAAACTGTGGGTCACCTACTAGTCTACTTTTTGAAACAATCTAAAATATAAGCAAAAAATGCAACAACTATATTTATTTATTTCATATTTCTAAAAGCGATCTTTAGAAAGAGCTGAGCGCCGAGCGGCAGCAGGAGGGAGGAGGAATGGAGAATGATGAATTCGGTCGGACGGACTGACTCACTCACTCACTTAAATAAAGCAACGTCGTGACTTCAACGGCGTTTCTTCTTTTGATTTGTTATGATCGCCCCGCCCTTTTTTTTAGCGTCAAAGTCACTCACTGCCAACATTCTCTCTCTAAAGAAACGGTCTCTGCTTACGACTCACCATTCATTTAAATAAAGAAGAAATATATATACATGAACGAACGGTGGGGATGGTGCTCACTGTTGTGCTGTGCTGTGCATGCCTGTGAAGCAAAAGCTAGATCTACGATTCTGAAAAACCGTGGACTCCACTCCACGCGGAGGAGGCGAGACCTCCTCCTCTCCACTTACCAAGCAACCAAGCAAGTACGCAAGTGAACGAGCATTTTTCAGTTTTTGGCAGCACCAGTAATATGTAATACTACATATAATGGTGGTGTGTGAGTGTTTGGATTTTGATAAGAACTGTGGAAGCGTTGGAGTGTGTTGTGGAAGCAGGATTGATTGATTTTGAAATTTGAGAGAGGGAGGACTCGAGTGGCCAAGCGCCAACACAAGCAAAAGCAGATTAGCAAGATGGTCCTTACCATCACTACTGGGAGCGGGGACTGTGAAAACGTGCTTCACTCAACTTTTAGCTCGCGATATGTGCAAACTTCAATTCCTAGGTCTACATTCTTCCTTCCTTCCTTCTTTTCATTTATTATCTCTCACGATCTGCAAAAAGACACATCAGAGCAGTGCAGCACGATAGATTATAACAGCCTATCGAGAATTTAAGTACATAATTTCTTAAACATTGCGGCGTGACTATAACATATCCGCCCGTCGGGACATAGGAGCCGTGGGCGCAGTGTTTGATGAAACAGTGTGATCTGCAGTAGTTATAAATAACTATATTTAGAAGATGAAAAAACCAGCAGCCTTAATCTAACGATTTCGATGAAGGAAGATGATTGCGAACGTCCGGTGTGGTTTTCGGTGACGGTGCTAGTTAAGCTTACCCAGCTGATATGAGATGATTTGATCTGGAAAACAACAGCAAGCTTTTATCTGAACAAAAAAACCATCCTACTCGACATCAATCACAGATATGCATTGCTCTTCTGGATCTGAGATGCATTGAAGTAACAATGTGCTTTTTTTACCATCATTCACGTCATTACTCTCCAAATCGGTCTACCGCTCCTGGATCTTGCTCAGCTATTTTCGCCTTCAATAATGTTTCTATTCTGTATTTTTTAGATCATGGCAGCACTTCTACCTTCCTCTGAACAGATCCATGGTGCGACAAGCCCCTTAGATAAAAGCAAAACAAGGATATGGACTTTGGAGGATTCGCTGCTTGAGCTCCTTCCTAAGTCCCCTGACATGTCAATAGCTAGATTGTGTCATCTTGCAGCACCTATAGTTATTTTTTCGCAACTAAACAGTTTAAGTCGGAGCTCGCGGCACAAGATCTCCGTGGAGATTGACTGCAGGAAGTCCCGTCACATGAGCAATGGAGCCACCTTAGAATGGTGGCTTGCATAAAGTCAACTTATGCTGCACGACTTTGACTCTTAACAGTTTCCGTCAATACAATCGCACATGTCCTCAAGGGATATGATACTAAGTAATTGCAGATCCAGAGTCAAACTTTTGGAACTCACTGTCTTAAGACACAACAAAGATGCTGTGTGAAGTTTACATGTGAATATTAAAGGCATTCATTCTGCATGTATTTGATTCCCTGCCAGTTGGTGTTCTAGTTGTGTGTGATTGACCAAGATGTCAATGTGAGTGACTGTGAGCTGTGAAAGCAAAGCTTTTCGCGGATCACTCCCTTAATGTGTGAAGCTCGGATTTACTGATGAGACGATGGATGTTTCTTGCGCTATCAGATGACGGAGTAACTGTCTTCTGCTAAGCTGTTGAATTTAAACATTGATTTTGCATCGAAATGCGTAGAATTTAGTGCTATCCTGCCTTAGACCCAAAGTTGTCATCACTTTTGGATAAATCAATCTGTATCCCCCAATTTTGTGCTTTATTAAACATTACAAGATGAGTTTTGGTTTCCTTGTGCAGATTTCGATTACCCGAACATGAGATTCCAAAGGAGGCAGCGTATCAGATTATCAGTGATGAATTGATGCTAGATGGCAACCCCCGACTGAATCTTGCATCCTTCGTTACAACTTGGATGGAGCCCGAGTGTGACAAGCTCATGATGCAGGCTTTGAACAAAAATTACATTGATATGGATGAGTATCCTGTCACCACTGAGCTGCAGGTAAGCGTCTTCACTCTGTCATTTAGACTCTAGAGACAGCTAAATAAGTCTTCTTAGTATGCCTTCAGTTGCTGGATCCAATTAAAATATATCATAGATATGATTTTGTGCACGTAGTATTCCGTGTCAAATTCTTCTATCTTGTCGTGGCGGCCTGACTCAAATAACGACATAATTCTTGGCCCTACACTTATAATCTATGATATGGAGCAAAATGTCCATCTGCGCAATGGTTGCAGTTTGACTTAATCCTAGGTTTAAAAGTGATAATTTAGCATACTCAAGCATGAACTTATGTGACGTCCTAAAGCAACACAATAACTACCCTGTTGCCAAAGTTCTGCTGCCATGAGATGAAGCTCTGCTCATATCTTCTGGAATCTATACCAAGAAAAAGTACATGTAAAGAAAATAATAGTATGATTGTGGCTGTCTGTTGAGCTGGTGATAGTAGGAAATGCGTTTAAAATGTTTCATGTTTGGTCATTTCAAACATTTGGTTGTGACTACGACTGTACGAGAAGACTCTGAATTGCAAACCCTCATGTTATGGCCATATTCGGTTAAGGACCTGGAATAGTCCTAATATGGTAGACCGGCCCTCCAGTACTCGAGATTATTGGTCATGCCATGATGAAATTCCATGTCAAGGCCTGTTTGTGACTAATTACCTTGAGAGGACCCATACACTCTAATTGAGACATTTGGAGCGTTGCATGCCTGTGTGACAGATATAGGCAGGAGGACTGCATGAAGAGGTGTGATCTATTTATAGTTGACCTGCATGGGGATTGCATGGTTACATGCACAGGACTCTACTCTCTATATAATGAGGTGGGGATTCTCCCGTCGACACATTGGGTTAGGTTACCAGTTTCTCTCTTCTCCTCTTGCTTCACATGGCATGGCTTGGGGGCTAGATCCAGGTTTGATCTAGGATTGGTTGGGCGGTTTGGCTCCATAGTTTCTCTTATTGTGTTCTTCTATCCTCATCTTAGGGGCAATCCTTGAGGGTCTTTACATTGGTATCAGAGCCCGGCTAAGATGCGGTCTTAGATAGGATGGAAACAAGCCTACATCAATTTGGAAGTTGAAGCGCTTGGATTTACATCCCGGTTGGAGTGCTGTTTTGTTCTCAAAGGAATTATGGAGTTGGATTCACAAATTCCGGATAAGTAGCATATTTTTCAAAATTACGGTAGAGTGCGCTTCTACAAGGATTTTTTTTTTTTTTTTTGGTTAAAGATGCTGCAAATTTGTGGAATCTACATGTAATTTCATAATTTTCTTGAGGGAATTTTCCAATTGGTGTTCAAAAATCTATAATGATTGATTTAGTTACTGATTTCATTGCTAGATTTTGCTCAATTAAGTTTTGAATAGCATGCATCAGTCCACAAGTGTGCTGAATCATGTTGTTTTGTTCAAGTTCATAGATAATCGATTGTAAAATCGGTATGTCCAGTTTTGTATGGACTGGCTGGAATATAAACATTTGATTCCTGTTGAAGCATGGAGAGGTTATGGATTTCTTGGTAAATCTGTAAATCTGCATGTTGAGTACATTTGGTGGAGTTGCAGTATTGCTAATACTTGATTTTCAGATGAAAGAAAGCTATGAAAGTTAGTTTACATCAATCATCTTGTGGGAAATAAAGTTAGATTTTTGCTGTTACCTGCAATTTTTGAGACATGCATGAGGTTGAGAATAGAGTTATAAC
This sequence comes from Diphasiastrum complanatum, assembly GCA_029204225.1. Lineage (NCBI taxonomy): Eukaryota > Viridiplantae > Streptophyta > Lycopodiopsida > Lycopodiales > Lycopodiaceae > Diphasiastrum > Diphasiastrum complanatum. The sequence continues at coordinate 44,317,014 of CM055101.1, read as the reverse complement.
CCTGTAACTAGAAAAAAACCTATAAAGCATGCTATTAATCCTCTTGTCAGACTCGTTCTTGGAATTCTGAAATTTCAGACAAACTGCTCAGAGCCATTGAATAGTCACTTGGAGTTGGAGGTCGTTTTGCAGTGTTTGATTTGCTTAGTAATGTAGCAAATGAAAGAAATCTAGTCGTGGCACAGTGGCTGAGTTTCTGGTCAACCAAACGTGCTGAATACACTTTTGCTATCTGTAGGTAATGATTAGATGTAGTGGCTGCTGCTCGCTTCACCCTTCGCTGCAAATATTTAGATATTTGTGCTCGCTATCCTGTGGAAAGGAGGGTGGCTCCTCATCAATCTTCCTTCCTCTTGGTAAGGCGAGGCAAAGGTGTGAAGCCTGGGAGCGCAGTTGTGCAGCAGATCGTTTCCTAGTATGAACCTGCAAAACGAGAACCTCTGTGATGGAAGCGATGGCAGCAGTATGAGAAGAGGCGGGACAACGATGGAGGCTGTGGTGACTTTTCACTCTCTTTTCCCTTGCTCATGGGGCTCGTGATGCCGAGGGAAAGATGAGGGAGCCAGCCCTAGAATTCGAGTTAGGGTTTGTGTTTTTTGTGAACACATAGCCTTTTTTGGATAGTGCTTCTAGCATACATTGTGCAAGGTGTTAAGCTAATTTTTAATGCATGATGAGTGGGCGGCCATTTTGTAATTGGCTGACTGTTTGCATTAGTGCTATACATGCCAGTCAATCAAGGCTGAGAAAGGATTTTGGACATCGGGTAGCTTTGAATTGGTTCGAAATTGATTTTTGAGATCAATTTCGAAAAATTAAGTTACTAACACCCAGTTATAGAAATTTTGGTTTCTTGGTGTCAGATGGTCAAAGTTCGACCTTGGAGTTAATATTGTCCCCGAGTTGAAGGAATTTGGATTCCCTTTCTCTAGGGACAGTATGCATGTTTTTTAACTTTATCACTTTGACTTTTAGCTAAGCCAGAAAAAAATGGGACCTTTTGTACTGTTTGATCTTTGGTCAAGCTGTATAGTCGGTTGTGGAAATGAAGTTTTTTAAGCCGACCTTGACAGAAAGGGATGAATAGTACAGTTCTCAAGCATATACCCAGTTTAGGAATTCGATTCCTTGGTCAATGCTAGTTAAACCATTTAACTCTGGGGTATTGGTACTCCCAGTAAATGGAGTTAAATTGTGTGTGTTTTTTTTTTCTCCTTTTTAAATCGGTGGAACACCGATAAGTGGTTACTGTGGTTTTGATGATTTAGGTCATTAGAATTGAACAAACCAAAAGCTTTTGGAATACTTGTTAAATAATTAATGGTGGAAAATTTATAGTATTTGGAGGTAATTCTTTATTCAACAATATTATTTCGGAGTGAATACAGTATAGGAAGTACCCGAATCCAAATCTTATTTCCCATCAATTACAGATAATTTTAACGAAGTAATTCTTAAGCCAGTAAGTGAAAAGAGCGAACAGTCCAATTTTATTGTGAAAATCGTAATAATAGGAACTGATCAAAAGTAAAACTGATTTCATTTCGTTTCACAGTTAGGATTTTGGTAATCCCTATAAATAATTGCTTAATACTGGTTAAGAATTTTTTGGTTAGAATTCATTCAGTTGAATTTGTAACTGATATCTTTGTAACCATTGAGTAATCCGCAGTTTTGGATGTCAATTGTGAGGTTTAGAAGTGGAATATGATACGTGGATTACATTGGATCTGTTAGTTGACAGAAGCTGGTCCCTAGATTTGATGCATCAGTAGGGGCTTGAAGCTTATCACTAACCAGAAAGGATCAAGGTGTAATATTGAACCATGTTAATTCTTCAGTCTAAGTCACATAATTAGATGTGGATTTTGGGTATCCATCTGATAGGCATGTCAGTCATCCAAATAAAAAGGATTCTCCAGTGTTTTGGAAACAAGAGATAATATCCTATGGTGATTATAGGACAGCTAGATGATCAGTGGATCTCTAGAATATCAGATAAGGCGATTAAGGATTTTCTGGAAGGAAAAGTTGATGGTATGGGACATCAGATTTTGGAAAGGAAATTCTAGGACTGTAAAGATCTGATGATCAATGGTGTGTTTTAGTACCTAGTCGCGATATGGGGAAAATAAAACTATTTGATCAAATGTGGGGTATCTAGATCCCAATGTGGTATTATAAATTACTCCTTGTGGGAATAGACTTGGAATATCTCTGTTGCATAAATGAATTTCGATGGAATAGTAGTTTCTATCACTCAGAGTGAAAATATTTGAAGGAAAAGTCTTGTGTGTAATAAAGTGAATCTTCTAGTGGATGCACTTATTACTGACTTTTTCATGTGTTTAGATATTTTCATATATCATCTTTCCAGTTAACTTTTATGGAAATTTATAATTTCTTTAAAAGGAGGGGTAAAGTGGTGGGATAACATTCTATTTGGGAATCTATTGGTTGCATAGCTTTCGGAAGAGAACCAGCTAGGGTATAGAAATGAGATTGGATCTGAAAAGAATTTCGGATAGATTCAGAGTAAGACACCTAATTGGAACTTTTCGAAAAAGAGGAATTCTCTAGGGATTGTGTGGACAATCTGGAACTAGAACAGGTTTGAAAGTTGAATCATTATCTATAAGTAGTACGGTAAAAGGTCAAAGGTTACTAAGTCCATTTTGATTGGAATAGAAGTAAGTTTGATCAAAATTTAAGTCTGAGAGTTCTATATTGAATCAACCTAATCTTAGTTTAGTACTAGGATCAGTAAGGGGTTGATTGAGTGGAAGAAATTATGTAATTAGAAGATAAGTTGGATTGGAAAACTGTTAAGATTGAATGTTATTCGTCTCAGAGATTTTTCGGATATGTTATTTACTCATGAGAAATAGAAATCTTTTGTAGCGGAGTTACAAGATCTCAGTGAGTTATGTGAGTAACATATGTGGGTTCTGGAGGAATCTGCCAGATAAGAATGTGTTTATGTACTGGGTCATAGTGAGATTATTCACATATGTGCATGATTAATCTTGTATGAATCTACTGTGTACTCCTGGTTACTAGAGTTATTTGGTGCACTTAACCTAGTCGGTGAACATGAACATATGATCAAGTATTGTTTTGACAGATACTTGCAGAGTTAACAAATCTTTGTATGGACGATTTATGGATTAACTTATAAATGGTTTGGATGAAGATCTAAATGTGGTGTCATACTAGTATAATTAAGATCTGCACCTAGACATTTGAGATTTCTGAATCATTGGCAATTAACTTGAGTAGTTGATTACTCCAGGATGAAGTTAATTGATTAAACGATCAGTGTGATGTGGATTCACCGGGAACTGATGGTTTTGAATTATATTGCTTGTAAGACGCATGATTAGTAAATCATTTTGGTTCATCAGTTAAAATTGTGTGCATTGGATATACAATATTCTTGGGATAGAGTATTCCTTAGTTGAGGAAGGGACTCAGCTCATTAGTGATTGTATCCCAGAGAGCTCAATTGGATAGCGAATCATAATGGATCCAAGAATAATAATTGAATTGATATTCAGCAGGACTTTGGTTATCTAGATGTGATTCTGGATTGTAATCTAAAGTTTTGTAGTTGAAGATGATTGTCATCTTGGTATACATTCAGTCTTTAATTACCAGTGGTTTCTAGACCTTGAATCTTGCACTTCAGTTATAGAATCATGTTTTGGAAGTATTCCTAAATCCAGTATTTTTTTAATAGAAAGATTTTGGAATGACTCTTACTTTTCCTGAGTTATGTTAGACATATACTCCAGTATCCTGTAAATGATTAAGTATGATTTTGGATTCCAGTGAATTATGATTGACGAATCATATGAATCTAAATATTTATGGTTGACGATACTTAATTGTTGTCAGAGGATTGTAAAGAATTGTAATGATTCTTAAGTGTGACGATTAAGTCTTGGTCTGTCAATCGAGTAAGAATTCAGATCAGTGTTTTGAATCTCTTTACTCCAGTATTTTAATTGAGAACCTATGGATCTCACATACATTATTTTATTTATCTAGTGGATGCTATTTTACTACAGTTTATGGTCTGCAGATGCTTGAGTACAATTTTTCGTTTGATTGGATCTCCAGTTATCATAGGAGACAGATAAATCTATTAAGATGATCGAATGCTATTTTCTTGTATTTGGTGCTAGAAACAGGAGCATTTAACTCAAAAGAGTATCTGGGATACTCAGAGTTGAGTTTTAATCATTCTATATCTTAATGATTCTCCTAGAGATTCTGATTGAATGAATTATCATATCTTAGAATTGGATTCTAAGGAAATCTGTACTTGAAAGCTTATGAATTATCTGTCAGAGTTTGTGGATAATTTCAGACTATAATTATTATTTCTTTAATTTTAATCTCTTAAGTTAGGTTATTTCACCCAGTGTTTCATGTAAGTGGTTTACATGAAGGTGATATTACTAACTTGTGTTGAGTGTAACCTGTTGAGAAAATATATCTCTTAATGTACTTTTCCAAACCAGAATTTGTACTCCAGAGCAGAGATTAACGGTTGAAAACAGTTTTTCTCTGAGTACTTGTTTGATATGAAAGTCAGATTAAGGATAACGATTTTCTCGGTTAATATTGAAAGTTAAAGAAACTGTTCTAGTAATTCTAGTTAGAATTAAAGTTAGAATCACTGTGTTACTGTCCTGTGGGTCCTATCAGTGGATAAGGATCAGTTGGCCTCGCCACGAGGCAAGTCGACGGGACACGCGTCCCGCCAACGGCAACCTGGGTCATGCATGGGTTGCCTGAGTGAACAACTATATGTACAGTGTAATTTCATTTTGAGAAATACAGTTGCTATGTGAGCTTGCTGAGGAGAGTGATTTTTAGTCTGTGTTACTGTGTAGCATGATCTGTGTTCCTGTGCAAAGCAAATTCTAAGTTGGTATCAAAGCCATACAGGGAGGGTAGACAGTACAGTGTCGCCGTTGAAGAGAGCTTCGAGAGAACTGTCTTCTGAGAGTTCGGGGTTTTACGGCGGGTTGAAGACGGAAAGAGAAGCACTGGTGCACGGTTTCTAATTTATAGAGGCCTGCTAAGCTCAGCAGAGGGATAATTAGCCTGTGCATAGCTTCAGACAGGGAAAAATTTGGTGAAAAATTGACAATTTCGAAGCCAGCTAAAAATTGAAACCGGACTTGGGGTTACGGTTTTTATACATAACTGGTGATTTCTTCGCTGTTTGTGCACCGTTTTGGATGCCGTAAGGACAAGAAGGAAGCTAATCACACTGTCAATCAGCCATGGAGAGATTTTGAGGTTTATGTCAGAGATTTGTCTCCAGACAGTTAACCTAGCAGATTTGCGGTAAAAAAGTGAAAAAGCCACTTTGTCAAGTTGAGCTAAAATCACCGTTTCTCCACGGAATTTCCTGACTGAACACTCTACAGTCATACATTCAGTAGGGCGACCTTGCTCCAGGCCTCAGATCGTGCTCAAAACGATCCACAAGAGAGCTTAACTGATAGTTTTCAGAGAAGGGAGGCGCGGCTGCAGGCAGGGAGGTCGCGGGCTGTTCGCACGCCCAACGCGATGAACAACTCAGTGTACCGAAGACCATAGCATTTGCAGGAGTTTGGTTCGATGCCCAGATGTACTTTGAACCTTTAGATGAGGTGTCAAATGAATCAACGGTCCAGAATCTATGATGGGAGAGAAATTTGAACCACAAGATTTGGTTCAGCCATTGGATGGGCTTTGAACAGGGCCCTGAAGAATTGAAGTGCATTCTGGCCTTCAACTTTATTAAAAATTTTCATACTGAAAGTTGAGCTGGGTCCCTTCACAAGTGAAGAGTGAAGTTTCTTCAAAGTGAAGAAACAGTTCAAAAGCTAGAAAAGTCCCTATTTTTGGGTCCTTTGTGACCCAAACGAAAGGCTATAACCTCCAAACGAAGGGCACCCGGACTGTACTCGCAAGTACAGTACAGCAAAACAGAGTGGTTGCAGCAGAGAAAGTGTTCGGAGTACGCCAGAAATAGTTTCACCATTCCGCTGGGCACGTTGTTGGGAGTTGACGACTGAGTGCATTTCGGAAGGCGACGCCGATTTGGCTTCCAAATTGGTGGAAAAGCGGCGAGTGGCCTGGTAAGAAAAAAAGCACAGGTCCTTATTTTCAACTTCTGACATCACTGTTGGCCTCGACATACTGTTCTTAGCCTAAGGCAAAAGTTTTAAGCAGTTTTGCGATGACAAACATGGGAGAGTCCATTTTGAGTGAAAGTAGCAAATTGGACGGGATTTCCAACTATGCAGTGTGGAAATTCAAAATGAAAAACATACTGATGGAGAAAGATGTGTGGGAAGTCGTCACAGGTGATGAGAGAAGGCCGCCAAATGAAGCAGACATCAAAGTGTTCGACAAAAAGATGAGGAAAGCTTTGACCTTCATTAACTTGTCAGTGAAGGATCACATCATTACCCACATTTGTGATGCTATTACACCTAGACATGCATGGGATGTGCTAAAGGAGCAGTTCGAGACGTCAAATCCGTCAAGAATCATGTTTCTGAAGTCAAAGTTGAATAGTGCCCGCATGGAACAAGGAGAGCACATTCAGACGTACATGACCAGAATCAAGACAATGAGAGATGAACTGCATTCTATTGGAGAGCGCATACGTGATGTGGAGCTGGTGCATAATGCATTATGCGGCATTGCAGAATCCTATCAGATGTTTGTGAGCGGAATAGCATCAAGAGAAAGATTGCCAACCTTTGACGAGCTCACATGAATCTTGATGCAGGAAGAGCAACGACGAGAAATGGTGAAAGCTAGACGTCAAAATACTGATGATCAGGCACTTGCGACACGCCAAAAACAGGGAAAGGGCAAGAAGAAGTCTAAGCAGCAATTTGCCAAGTCTCAGGAGGATGAGGGATCTTCCAGCAAAACTAAGAAGAAAGGCAAGTGCTTCCATTGTGGTAAAAAGGTCCATTGGAAGAGTGAATGTCGCAAATTCCTTGCGGAACAAGGCAAGGGGAAACCAAAACAAGTAGGTAACCTTGTCGATGAGGGTGAGATTGAAATCTCTAGCATCTTCATATCTGCATTCTCATCTAATCAAGATGATCAAGCATGGTATATTGACTCAGGAGCCACAAGACACATGACAGGTAACAAGAATTGGTTCAGTAGTTTGAAGGTGTTGGATAATGGAACATCTGTTTCACAAGCAAATAATGAGGTGTGCATGATCAAGGGGATAGGCACAGTTTCAATCCAACTGCCTGATGGCAAAAGCAGGATGATCAGGGAGGTACTTTATGTACCAGGTTTGAAGAAAAATCTACTTTCTGTTGGAGTCATTACTGATCAAAAGTTGAAAGTAGAATTCGCCCATGATCGTTGCTTTGTGAAGGATGCGAACCAAAAGTTCAAAGTTATTGCGAATGGAGTAAGAGAGCCCAATACAAAATTGTACAGGTTGAATGCTACAATCAAGGGGCAACATGGACTTGTATCATCCTTCGCAAACTGAGTTGTGGCACAAGAGGCTTGGTCACTTGAACTTGGGAAGCCTCAGTTTGATGAGAAAATTGGAGATGGTAACAGGACTGCCTACCATAGAGGATCACTTGAAATCGATGTGCGAATCTTGTGTATATGGAAAGCAGCATCGAGAGAAGTTCAATAAAGGGGGTGTTGCAAGAGCAAAGAACATCCTAGATTTAATCCACACAGATTTATGCGGGCCTATGAGGACCATGTCCTTAGGAAAAGCCTTCTATTTCATGACCTTTATTGATGATATGTCACGTAAGACGTGGATCTACTTCTTGAAGAAGAAATCAGATGCTTTTGATAACTTCAAGAACTTCAAAAACTTGGTCGAAAATCAGACAGGTAAGAAAATCAAAGTCCTAAGATCAGATAGTGGAGGTGAGTATAAGTCTAATGACTTCAATGATCTTTGTGATCAATGTGGGATTAAAAGACAATTTACGCAAGCTCATACTCCTGCTCTCAATGGTGTAGCTGAGCGCAAAAATCGTACGATTGTGGAAAGTGCCAGATCTATGCTAGTTGAGATAACCTGTGTCGATATGCTTGTCAATGCTTTCTCCATGCATATTGACCTATTTAGACATAGCAGACACATCCAACTGATATCAAATTTGACACATAAAACACACCCATTGTGGTTTGTGTACAAAAACAATTATGCACCAACCGCTGCAATTCGCCCTCTATCACTATTGCTACCAATCTTCCCTTCTCTCACCTACACGCGGCCAACTGGTGGGAAAAACCAGATTTAAGGGGAAATTCTTTTGTTGTAATTGATTCTCAGTCGCAAATCACGAATTGCTATTGCCTGCTAATTGTGATTTGCTGCAACCACGATATATATATATATCAGACATGCGCGTCCGGGGGGGTTGGGCTTTTTTGCGCCCGCGTCTGGAGCCCGGGCACGTCCATTTTTCGTTTTCTAATAAAAAATACACAAAAAAATAACATAAAATGTGCCCCCACCCCGGATGCGCCCGGGCGCACCCACGCCTGTGTCCTGGGGAGGATGCACGCGTCCCCGCCCGTCGGTCCCTACCTTAGATATATATATATATATATATATATATATCTATATATATATCATAGGTCCCGCGGTACTGGGTACCGCGGATCCCGGTACCGCGGGACCATACTGGTACCGCGGTACCATGATGGTACCGCGGTACCACAATATAATAATATATTTATTATTTAATATTTTTTTTAATTTTTTTTTACCTAAACCTACCCCCCCCCCTCGCATTTCCTCTGAAATTTTTTTGAGCCCTCTCCGCCCTGCCATCGCTGCTGGTTTTTCTTGCCTGCCTTTGATTCCTTGCGTCGCCCATCGCCCACGCAACGCCCTGCCTTGCATCTGATTTCCTTTGCCCTGCACTCGCCCATTTTCAGCGTCTCTCCAACAGTGAACCCTGCTGTTTTTTTTCCAGCAATCCATCCCTCATTTCATCTGCAATGGTGCAATCCGACCTTTCCGGTCTGTGGGACGAGGTAGACATTGTCAGGCGGGTTGCCGACAAGGCCAACAAGACCGGTCAGAAGATCGTGCGCTGCCGATACTGTCTCGTCGAGTTTGCTGCATCCCTCACTCGCCTTAAAGGCCATCTGCTCGGTGCACGCGCCAAAAATGGTGCCACCTTGAATGCTGCCCCTTGTGGCAGCATGACCGTCCCCGACAGGCAGCGACTACTGGACACCTACGGGCCGCGGCTCGTGGCAGGGGAGAACACCATTTCGGAGGGCGTTCTCCGATTTTGCACCACTCCTTATGTGACTAACCCAGAGTTGCTGCCTGCTTGGCTGGCACGCACGAGGAGAGGGAGTGCATCCTCCTCTGGTCCCTTTGCCCCTCAGAAAGCTCTGCCTCATGCACCCCCATCTGCTCAGATTCCGGTGGATCCCGTCCCATCGCGTCCGACAGTTGCCACTGCGGTTCCACCACCACCCACTGTTGCTCGCACTCCACCAGTCTACGACTTTCTCATGGACTCTCCGCCACCCGAGCAGGCCCAGGATGGTACTGGGCGGGCCTTCGAGGATGTGGAAGAGATCCCTTCTTCCTTCCCTTCCCATCCGGATGACCTCCTCAGCCAGCAGTTTTCGTACCCCATGCCAGATGTTGCCCCTCCACCAGTGCACCCCACCTATGCTGCTGCACCCATCCCTGCCAGTGCATCCCACTCTCCCCATTCCACGTCTACAGCCGATGCATCCACCAGCACCCAGCCTGTCGCGTCATCGTCCATTCCCGTCACGGTTGGTGCACCGTGCTGGAGGTCCACCACCCGTCGTCCACCAGGGAGAGCCCTCGTGCAGCAGACCATTCGCGGCGCGCATCAGCCGCACATGGACAGAGAGGCCACACAGGCCGTGGCCAGTCTGGTTTACGAGCTGAACCTGCCCTTTGCCATCACCGACTCTGAGCCCTTCAGAAGGGCCTTCCGCCTTGCACAGTCTGTCAGCCCTAGCTGGAGAGTCCCTAGTTCAGAGGTTGTCCGCACACACATGCTGAGGGATAGGGTCGAGTCCTTGTCTAGAGAGATGGAGCCTCTGCGTCGGCACTGGGCCACTTACGGTTGCAGCATCATGTCCGATGGCTGGACTGATGTCAGGAGGAGGCCGATCCTCAACATACTGGTCTCCAGCTGCATGGGCACACAGTTTTTGAGGGCAGTGGATTGCAGCAGGGGGGGGAGAGTCATATCTGCAGAGTTCATGTTTGATGTCATCAGGTCTTCCATCCTAGCCATAGGCCCACAGCATGTCGTCACGGTGGTGACGGACAATGCCACGAACTGCATTCAGATGGGTGTACTGCTAGAGGCCGAGTTCCCTCATATTGTTCATACCCCCTGTGCAGCCCACGGCATAGACCTTTTGATGGGGGACATTGGAGCACTTCCCTGGGTTAGAGCCATCGTCCGGGAGGCCCTCTTCCTGGTGACTTTTGTCACCAGAAAGAGGCGTGTTCTTGCCATGTTCTGGGTGTTTAGCCATCTGGACCTCCGTAAGCCAGCCCCCACGCGCTTTGCATTCGACTTGGTGGTCATCGACCGTTTGATCAGGTGCAGGGCCCAGCTTCTACAGATGGTTGCCAGTGATCTTTGGGGTGCCAGTACATTTTCGCACACTGAGGATGGGGAGCACTTTTCTTCCACGGTGAGGGGAGACCAGTTCTGGAGGGATGCACAGACATTGTCAGGACTGCTTCGACCACTCTACATTGTGCTCTGCATGGCTGACAGCGAGGGGTCGACACTTGGACTGGTGTATGAGCTCATGGACCGGATTGGACAGTTCCTGCAGCTGCCCATCTTGCAGCCAGAGAGGTAAGCGGTACAGTGTTGCAATTGACCTTTATCTTTTCAGTACTTGCTAGTTTGTTTTTCTGTCAATGTTAAGCTTTTTCGTAATGCCCTAAACCACATGCCCCTCACCTGCAGGATGACAGAGCTGAAGTTCATATGGGAGACGCGATGGAACTACTTCCACAGGAGTATCCACAGCGTTGCACACATGCTGCATCCCCTCTTCCTCTCTCCGACACAGATCGCAGACAGGGAGCTCGAGGCCGATTGGCTTCAGTACATTCACAGGGTGGGTCCACACATAGGTTTGGATCCTATCAGGCTCATGGAGGAGCTCGCTGCATTTCGTTTCGGCATGGGCACATTCGGCCACCCGGCTGCCCAGGATCCAGAGAGGAGGCAGCTACCCATTACCTGGTGGACCATGTTCGGTAGCACATACCCATCTATACAGCGTCTTGCACTGCGTGTCCTTTCTCAGGTATGCATCTCATTTTATCCTCCATTTTTTGTGTTTCGTTGAAGTTTCACCTTTGCCACAATGTGCTGAAGTATTTCAATGCACGCACCACAGGACTGTGCTGCCTCTGTGTGTGAGCGTAATTGGAGCACATGGGCACTGATTCACACGAGGAGAAGAAACCGGTTGTCAGTGAGTCAGTTGGAGCGGTTGGTGTTCTGTAGCACCAACGCACGTCTCGCCAGGAGGCTTCCGACCATTACGAGCGCATTGCAGGTGATAAGCTAATCTTTCATAGCATGTTGGTTGACTCCTGGTATGTTGATTTCATTTCTTGAAAAAGTTGTCTCTCTGACATGCAAATTTTAAACCTTGCAGACGAAGATATCTGATTTGGAGCGCCAGGTTGACTTGCCTACGGACAGCACCCATCCCATGCCTGCAGATGACCCCTGGGCACACAGTTGATGGCAGAGAGAGAGAGGGAGCTTGCCGAGATGAGAGAGAGAGAGCTTGGGCTTGAGCACAGAGAGCCCCCATTGTATGAGGCAGATGAGCCAGTGTCAGAGGATGAGCATGATGAGGATGAGCCCATTCGGGTTGTGTTTGCCAGACCAGAGAGGGATGAGGCAGATTATACAGGTGCAGGGCACACGCCACGGGCAGGGGTCACAAGTGCATCACGTGGCAGAGGTGGGACACATGGCACAGGTTATACCGGCAGACAGGCAGGGCACACAGGGGGGGGCAGTGGCATACCTACCTATGTCGACATGATGGAGGAGGCTCTTGATAGAGGGCAGAGTGGTTTAGATGCTGGTCCCGCAGATGTTTGGATGCGTGCAGCACAGAGTCATGGCCGTTACTACGACAGCACACCAGAGGAGGCACCTGATGACTTTCATTGCACAGATTGGGAGGCCATGCAGGGTCTACAGGGTGCACATGATGAGGCACGGGATGAGGCTTGGGTTGATTCAGGGGTTGGTGCACAGGATGATTCAGAGGTCGGTGCACAGGATGATTTAGAGGCTGGTGCACAGGATGAGTCCCAGAGCCCAGAGCATTTGTATTCGGATGCCCAGCTGGCCGACTTGGTTGCCACATTGGATTCAGAGGCCCAGCAGATGCCGAGTGTCAGGGCGCCCCCATCATCTCTTGCCAGCATGCCACACACAGAGTCCCAGCCAGAGCAGCCGCAGGAGGTGCCTACAGTTCCTCCAGCTCCTCAGAGGGTGTATGTGCGTCGCACAGCTCCTCCAGTGCCACCGATGCCATTTAGGCCTGCATCCCCTCCATCGCCGTCCACTTCTGCAGCACCAGGTCTCCATGGCAGGCCACCATCTGTGCCCAGGTTTTCTCTTGCAGCGCCCACATCCACAGTGGCTCCTCCAGTGGCAGCACCCACGTCACATCCTCCTCCTTTGGCAGCACCCAGGATGTACCAGTACCGGCCACCACAGCGCCCCTTTCAGTACATATCGCCACTGTACTCGCCTCCTGCACAGCCAGTTCCTCCACCTGCAGCAGCCCCACGGGCACACACTCCACGAGCTCATCCTCCTCGCTCAGTTGCACAGGGAGTTCCCTCTTTTGCTTCCCTATCCCAGCCGGCCTCAGCTTGGGCCCAGCCTAGCCAGCCAGGTGATTTGCATGGGGGTGACGAGGCATTGACAGCTCCTCTTGTCCGCAAGAGACCAGGCAGGCCCAAGGGTGCACCGAACAAGAAAGGCAAGGCACAGAAACTGCCAGGGAGGAGAGGACGACCACGCAGGGCTCCAGGTACAGGTAGAGGTGCAGTATCACAGCCAGTTGGAGCAGGTGTTGTTGGTTTGGCCTGCTTGGGGGCTGATGCGGAGGCTGATTGGGAGGATGAGGATGACGAGTCTTCCCCCTCGGATACACAGCCCATGCCAGTTTCAGACAGGCAGAGATATCGGCTGCGAGAGTCAGCTCGGGGCCTTGAGTTGTCTCCAGAGCATTCGTCTGAGTCAGAGCCAGAGCATTGATTGTGGCTCTATTGTTTTAGTTTCAGTAGTTTGTCTCTAGCAGTCGGTCTACCATTGTACTCAGATGATTTTTCACATTATATACAGTGTTTGGCCTACATTATTTGCTGCACATTGTGCGTATGTCGCTCTGTACATGTGATGCTTTATTTTATGTTGAAGAATTCTATGTGCGTGTGTGAATCCTATTTTCATTTAATTTCGTTTGAAGTGAATGCTAGCTTCACATATATGCACCTACATCATGAGCACAGCAATCACCCCTACACCCCAAACGACATTGAATAAACACATGTAATACATCTGCATTTAAAAAAATTACAAACATTGCATCTTACATGACCAGGCTCGCGTTGCACAAAAAACAACTATGTATATATTCAACCGTTGTATCAGGATAACATCACATATACTGTCATTTTTTTAAGCAGCCATCTAGTTATTTGCTGCACCATAAACTGCCGAAAACTACATAGCAACAGTCCGCCACATACGGGTGGACCTCATCTATTCTAAACATCCCTCACTGATCCTCCACCGACTCCTCGCCCTCGTCTGGTGCATTGTTTTGTCGCTCTTGCTCTGCCTCCCGGTTAGCCCGAGCTGCCTCCTGGTTAGCCCGACGTCTGGCCGCCCTTTCCCTGACCATGATGAGCTGTCGTCGTGTGAAATTCATTCCGATCTGCTCATCCAGATCCAGCTCGACAGCGGGGACAGGATCCACAGCAGGGGCGGGTGGCTCCGGTTCCGGATTTCTCTGTCGAGTCTGTCGCAGCATCTCTCGGATATCTGCCTCTTGCTTCCGATGCCTCTCGTTGTGCCTTCGGATATCTTCCTCAAGCTTTCTCCTGGCTTCGCCCTCGGGCTTCGGTGGTATTCGCTCAGCCATCTCGATCGACCTTCTCCTCACAGCACCCTGATCCTTGAACACCCTCTCACAGCACCCTGGCTCTCAAACAGCCTCTCACAGCCTGTCACCGGCTCTCGCTTGCTCTCTCACTATCTATCACTAGCCCTCTCACAGCCTCTGAAAATGCCGACCACAATGGCATTGTGAGTGCCTATTTATCCCCACAGCCTGATCGGCCATGTGGATCCCCATCATCCCTCCGTGTGCCTCCGTACCTGCCCCCATGTGATGCTCCCCCCTGTGTTGGTCTCCCATTGGGCCCATGGTCTGCTCACCCACAATGCCCATGTGCCTCTGTACTTGCCCCCATGTGATGCTACCCCCCTGTGTTGGTCTCCCATTGGCCCCTCGGTCTGCTCACTCGCAGTGCCCATGTGCCATTGCAACAGTCCCCTGCATCATGTACTGTACCCTCTTTTTTTACACCCAGAACCCCCTCTTTTTACTTTTTTTTGTCCTTTTTTGGTAGTTAATATGCAAAAAAAAATTACTAAAAATATATTAAAAAATAAAAAAAAATATTAAAAATGGTACCGCCCTGGTACCGCGGATCCCAGGGCGGTACCGTACCGGCGGTACCACTGATATGGTACCGGCGGTACCATACCAGCGGTACCAGAGGGTACTATGATATATATATATATATATATATATATATATATATATATATATATATATATATAATAGTGGAGAAGCAGCTACTCTTATCCAACACTCCTGTGACCAGCAGTTTTTGTTTTTTAGAGGTTGATTATGTTTTTCAAATGCAATTATGTTTCATAATGGTCATTTGAAAAAAGCCCAACTATCCATTACACAATCGAAGGAGCCCAGGCAGAATGTCATCTGACTGGGCTCCTTCCATAATACATAATTGTTAATTGCGCATTTCTTTCATTGCATATGATATAATATGCATTTGAGTGTGAGCATGTCCACAACATTTGCCATCCTAAACATGATTTGAATTAAATGGACAGTTTACGAGCTGCACTCCACTTGCCATTAGTGCTAACTAATGAGTTGGTAGTGTTGGTGATAGTTTAGTTAGCTGTTATAGTTGACACGAAGTTCTAACTGAACCCGTGTAATATTAGGCTCCACTTAACTAGGTTGAAAGGGCTCTCCTTAACTAAGTTGAAAGAACTCGCTTCAACATGACTCTTATTGCACTTGCTTCTCTTTGAGCTTTCACATGCTTTTGTCTTCAGAATGGCAAGCAATTGAAGAGATAGATCTGTCAAAAGCAATCAACCTTGAAGCCATTTTTCTTGTCTGCCTCTCTTATCATAAAAAGGAAATCTTTCTTCAAAACTGGGCTTTTCTTGTGTGAATCTCTTTTATCAAACACGGAAGCTTTCTTTGCAACTGGTTTTCTACCATGGTTGTGCCGATTGTCAGCAACTCTTGCATAATATTTCACAAGACAAGCACGTAGATGACAATCTAGGAAACCACTTCTTGTTGATATGCATATAATGTGTCAGCTCAATTTTTTTACATGAATGGATGGTCCAGATTGTTTTTAGGGACCATCATTATCTAGGGCATAATAATGAGACTTAGTCTTTTCCCTACAATTCTGATTGGCTTCAAGTTTCAACCCTCAAAGTAAGCAGCCCTCATGGATGGAATTTCAAAATATGGAGTCCTTTGAAGGTGTTTATGGGCCCCACATATTTTAAGAGTAGAAGCACTCTTGTAGTGCTCTTAAGGCGTTTGAGGGCTCCACACTTAGAAAGTAAGATTCTAGTGACACATTATGCTCAATAACGTGCACCGTGTGTTAATGGACAAGTTGTAGGGATATCATAGCTCGTCCTCTCATCGATCTATAAGAGGGCTCCCATCCCATTATGGTCAATACATTACACTGCTTAAACACACATTATCTATTTTGTAATGGGAAAGACTTTATGTTGAATTCAGAGACCATGTCTCTCTGAATGCTTACATTTCCATTAATGTCTTCTAGGAGTGGATCCGGTATCATAAAGTCAGACAACACAGAGGCAAATATTGTTTGTTTGCTTGATAAACCTGTGGCATCAAGATTGATACAGATCACTCTTAACTTTCTGAAATAATCTTTTCTCAAAATATTTCACTTCATTATAAGGCTAACAAGGTTCCTTTCCACAAGTATCCAAAGGTTAGAATACGTCTGAGGTGTAAAGACCCTCAAGGATTGCCCCTAAGATGAGGATAGAAGAACACAATAAGAGAGACTATGGAGCCAAACCACCCAACCAATCCTAGATCAAACCTGGATCTAGCCCCCAAGCCATGCCATGTGAAGCAAGAGGAGAAGAGAGAAACTGGTAACCTAACCCAATGTGTCGACGGGAGAATCCCCACCTCATTATATAGAGAGTAGAGTCACGTGCATGTAACCATGCAATCCCCATGCAGGTCAACTATAAGATCACACCTCTTTATGCAGTCCTCCTGCCTATATCTGTCACACAGACATGCAATGCTCCAAATGTCTCAATTAGAATGTCTGGGTCCTCTCAAGGTAATTAGTCATAAACAAGCCTTGACATGGAATTAAATCATGGCGTGACCAATAATCTCGAGTACTGGAGGGCCGGTCTACCATATTAGGACTATTCCAGGTCCTTAACCAAATATGGCCATAACATTTTTCCCTCCTTAAACTGCTTCTATCCTTAGAAGCTCTTCAAAACAGGAAAGAATACTTAGAATTTGCTTTGCACAGGAACACAGATCATGCTACACAGTAACACAGACTAAAAATCACTCTCCTCAGCAAGCTCACATAGCAACTGTATTTCTCAAAATGAAATTACACTGCACATATAGTTGTTCACTCAGGCAACCCATGCATGACCCAGGTTGCCGTTAGCGGGACGCGTGTCCCGTCGACTTGCCTCGTGGCGAGGCCAACTGATCCTTATCCACTGATAGGACCCACAATACAGTAACACAATGATTCTAACTTTAATTCTAACTCTCTCTCTTAAAGTAGAATCGCTTTTTATACAGTTATATACATAGCTTTAAAGTCAACAAACTTTAAGTACAGAAAGCTTTGATCTAAACTTATCAAACTTTTCTCCAGTAAGTGGCTTAGTGAAAATATCAGCTAGTTGTTCTTCTGTGCTACAATGAACAACATGAATTTCACAACTCAGCAGCCTCTCACGTATGAAGTGATATTGAATCTCAATGTGTTTAGTTCTTGCATGGAACACTGGATTCTTTGCTAGCTGAATGCCACTCTGACTGTCGCTATGTAAAGTTGTGGGATTTTTCTGCTTCATGCCAATTTCTTCCAAGATTTGTCTCAACCATATAGCTTCTTGTGCAGCACTACACATTGCCTTATACTCTGCTTCTGTGGTGGAAAGAGCAATTGTACTTTGCTTCTTACTAGACCAGGAAAAGCAATTACCACAAAACTGGAATATATATCCTGTGGTGGATCTACGATCATCATAGTCACCTCCCCAGTCCGCATCCACATAGCCACACAACTCAGGTAAACCATCATGCTTCCTGTAAATCAAGCCATACTTTGAAGTGCCTTTCACATAACGCAAAATGCGTTTAGCTGCTTTCCAATGCGTTTCCGTAGGTGCTGCCATAAACTGACTTACAATGCCAACAGCATAGCATATATCTGGTCTAGTTGTGGTAAGGTAAATCAAGCTCCCTACTAACTGTCTATATAGCGTAGCATCAAATGACTGTGATTCATCAAGCTTAGAAAGCTTTTTACCTAGTTCAATAGGAGTGTTTACTGGTTTGCAATCCTGCAACCTAAACCTGTGCAACAACTCTTTGACATACTTCACCTGTGTTAAACCCACTTCATGTCCTTTTTGCCACACTTCTACTCCAAGGCAGTAATGCATCAGGCTGAGATCCGTCATCTCAAATTGTTCCATGAGGTTTTCTTGATCATGTCTAACATCTCTTGATTATTTCCCGTAATAATCAAGTCATCAACATAAAGAGAAATCAAAGCAACCATACCATCAAAGCATAAGACATATAGATTTGGATCAGAATGTGTTCTCACCATCCCCTTTGAACGAAAGTAGGCATCAATCCTGCTATATCACGCACGTGGTGCTTGTTTAAGACCATAAAGCGCTTTCTTCAAGCGACATACTTTAATTTCCTGTCCTTTCATTACAAAGCCTTCAGGTTGATCCATGAACACTTCTTCTTCTAACTCACCATTTAGAAAAACAGATTTCACATCCATCTGATGCAAAGGCCAACCAAAATGTGAAGCTAAAGCAATAAGTAGACGTAGAGTATTCCACTTACAAACTGGCGCAAAGGTCTCCTCATAGTCAATGCCTTTTTTTGTGCGTACCCTTTGATTACCAATCTTGCTTTGTGCTTTGCTATGCTTCCATCTGCATGATACTTAGTTCTGTATACCCATTTGCAACCAATGGGTTTCTTGCCAACTGGTGGTTCTACTAAGTCCCATGTGCTATGCTTAGCAGTTGACTCCATCTCCTCTCCCATGGCCTTGATCCAAATATCATCATCCTTCGCTTCACTATAAGTCGAAGGTTCTTTGCTTTGAATAATGCTAGATAAGAGAGCATAATTTGCTTCATACCTTTCAGGTAGTATCTTCTCTCTTGTTGATCTTCGTAGCTCTCCCTAGTTAGATGATCCTGGAAAGTCATCTATGTCGCGGCTCTCCATCAATCTCTCCATCAATCTCTCTGTCAGGTGATCGGCTTCTTGGTGAAAATGTATCCCACGGTACATCCTTCTCCTTGCGTTTGTCACCTGCAATTTTAATCCTTCTTGCACCAAAAGGTTTGTCCCTACCTCTCCAACCTATTTCTTGAGGTTGAGTAGTAGTATCTTGAGATGTATCCTCATGTTCATCACTCGGAAGGTCAATGAATGGATCATCATCAGGTGGTATCCTCACTATACCATTTTTCCTACTGGATGTGTCTATCTTCTCAGCATGTTCATCTTCATACATCTTGGATTCATCAAAGATATCTCGGCTTATATGGATTTTGTTTTCGACTGGATCAAAACATCTATAGCCCTTCACGCGATCATCATATCCTAGGAATATGCACTTGATAGCTTTTACATCAAGTTTACGTCTCTCTTCCTTAGGAATATGTACAAAGGTCTTACATCCAAAGATTCGCAAGTGGTTCACCTTTGGCTTCTTTTTTGTGAATGCTTCCTCAAGTGTTATTTTTGGTATGGCAATGGTAGGACTTCTATTCTGAAGATAGACTGCCGTGCTACATGCTTCTGACCAAAAATCTTTTGGTAGAGTTGCCATAACAAAACATCTTAGTTGCATAATGTCTCCTTATCATTTAGCACTACCCAATTGTGCAACTCGTGGTTGTGAATTGCAATTCGAACAGCGGTTTGCGGCTGCATCTCTCTCTCTCTCTCTCTCTCTCTCTCTCTCTCTAATGGGCGCGATGGCTGTTGTTGCTGATCTCTGCTCCTCCATCGCTGCTGCCTTCTAGCCGCCTACTGCCAGTGTGCTCCATTGATGGCTCCACACAAGAGGGGGGGAGGTAATTCCCCCCACGCTCCATCGCGCCCTGCTGGCCCAAAAACCGCCATTACATCTGATCCGCACCCTACACCGCGTCCTTCTGGCCGGGAATCCATCTCCAGCGCTGTTGTTGTACCTGCCCCTGTACCTGCTAGCCCGAAATCCATCTCCATCGTTGTTGTACCTGCTTCAGGTGGAATCATCGCATCTGCATCTGGAATCGCATCTTCTATTCTATTCCGGTTGCAATCCCTATTTCTCCATCAGATCCTCTTCTCACTAATAGTGAATCCATTCTAATACTATTGTTCTATTACCTCCATCTTCTTTTATCTCGGCTACGTTCACCGAGGGCCGTTTGCGAGAGCAAA
The DNA here is from genome assembly GCA_029204225.1 of Diphasiastrum complanatum. NCBI lineage: Eukaryota > Viridiplantae > Streptophyta > Lycopodiopsida > Lycopodiales > Lycopodiaceae > Diphasiastrum > Diphasiastrum complanatum. The sequence continues at coordinate 44,296,857 of CM055101.1, read as the reverse complement.
AGGCTCTTAATATCCGAGTCAGAGGTATTAAGAACTCCCATGATGCTGTTGGTGAAGCTAAAAAGTTTCTTGACAAGAGTCTTCAACACCACCACAAGGATATGGACATTGCATGGCGACCTAAGAAATACCCAGACACTCTTGTCATACGGTTTGCATCTGCAAGTGGTCGTCATGAAGTGCTAGGGAAGAGATCTACACTGCGGGGCACTACGACATACCTGGATGAAGACCTTACTTTCATTCAGGTTCTAGAACGGAAGAAGGCAAAACAAGAGGATATAACGAATGGAAAGCGGCTGATCTATAGGGATGGTATCATTCGCTTCATAGATATTAAACTTGTTGCTACTAATGAGATATCTGAGATTATTCAGAGTTAGTGTGAGAGTTAGAGCACTGAAGAGATGCCAGTTGAATCTGTAAATGGTCTTTGTACCATATAATCCTGGACACTATCCTCTTCTTAGTTGGATTGGTTTTCAGTTATGTTTGTTGACGGCACTGCTCCGTCTTGAGTCCACTTTACCTGATGTACTTGCTTGTCTTATACGCCTTTTGGCATGGAAAAGACGTTAATAAAGCTTCTTCTTCTTCTTCTTCTTCTTCTTCTTCTTCTTCTCTCTCTCTCTCTCTCTCTCTCTCTCTCTCTCTCTCTCTCTCTCTCTCTCTCTCTCTCTCTCTCTCTCTCTCCATATTATGTATATTATAGATCCCGCGGACGTTCAGAGAAATTGCTGTGTTTCCTGATTAAGGTGGAATAGAAGGAGCTGCTCTTGCTGCTTGGTAATAACTAACATTATATGGAAATATAATATCTATATAACATTATATATATATATATATATATATAGGAGACATGCGCGTCCGGGCCAGACGTGGCCATTTCGCGTCTGCGTCTGAGTCCAATTTTTCTTTTTCATTTTTTAGTTAAAAAATACACGGGAAAAAAAAAAAGTGGATGCATCCGGGTCCGCCGACCTTGATATTATATATATCTATATATCAAAGTACCCCACGGCACAGGTGCCATGGGGTCCAGGTGCCCGACACCGGTTTTTATATATATATATATTTTAGTTTTTTCCACTAAAAATGACTTAAAAAAAAAAAAAACAGGTGCCGTGGAACTTCAGTTCCACGACACCTGCACGACACCCGTGAGCCATTCGGGTTGTGTTCGCCAAATCAGAACGGGATGAGGCATATGATATAGGTGTTGGGCACACGCCTAGAGCAGGGGTCACAGGTGCATCACGTGGTAGAGGTGGGACACATGCCACAGATTATACCGAGAGACGGGCAGGGCACACAGGGGGGCAGAGTGATTTGGCCTTACTTTCCGCAGCTGCTTGGATGCGTGCATCACAATGTCATGGGCATTTCTACGACAGCACACCAGAGGAATCACCAGATGACTTTGATTGTACCGATTGGGAGGCCATGTAGGGTCCGCATGGTGCATAGGATGAGGCACGGGATCAGGCACAGGATGATCCAGAGGATGGTGCACATGATGAGTCCCAGAGCCCAGAGCATTTATATTCGGATGCCCAGCTAGACAACTTGATTGCAGAGTTGGATTCAAAGGCCCAGTAGATGCCGAGCGTCGGGCCCCCCCCATCCTCTCTAGCTAGCATGCCCTACATAGAGTCTCAGCCATAGCAGCTACACGAGGTGCCTGCAGTTCCTCCAGTTCCTCAGAGGGTGTACGTGCGCCACACCGCACCTCCAGTGCCATCGATGTCGTTGAGGCCAGCAGCCCCTCCATCGCCATCCACTTCTGCAACACCAGGTCTCCATGGCAGGCCACCATCTGTGCCCAGGTTTTCTCTTGCAGCGCCCACATCCACAGTGGCTGCTTCAGTGGCTCCAGTGCCCAAGTTTAGGGTCTAGGCTCCATTGGCTCCAGTGCCCATGTTTTCCCTTGCAGCGCCCACATCCACAGTGGCTCCTCCAGTGGCAGCACCGGCCACTGCAGTGCCCCTTTCAGTACATATCGCCGCTATACTTGCCTCCTCTAGGGACGACCCCTCCACAGCCAGTTCCTCCGCCAGCAGCAGCCCCACGGGCACACACTCCACGGGCCTATCCTCCACTATCAGCTGCACAGGGGCACCCATCTTTGGCTTCTCTATCCCAGCCGGCCTCAGCTTGGGCCCAGCCAAGCCAGCCAGGTGATCTGCATGGGGGTGATGAGGCATTGACAGCTCCCCTCGTCCGCAAGAGACCGGGAAGGCCCAAGGGTGCACCAAACAAGAAAGGCAGAGCACAGAAACAACCAGGGAAGAGAGGACGACCTCGCAGGGCCTTGGGTGCAAGCAGAGGTGTAGTATCACAGCCAGCTGGAGCAGGTCTAGTCGGTTTGTCTTGCTTGGGGGCTGATGCGGAGGCAGATTGGGAGGATGAGGATGACGAGTCCTCCTCCTCGGATACACAGCCCATGCCAGTTCCAGATAGGCATAGATATCAGTTGCGAGAGTCAACTTGGGGCCCTGAGTTGTCTCCGGAGCATTCGTCTGAGTTAGATCCAGAGCATTGATTGTAGCTTTGTTATTTTATTTTTAGCAGTTTGATATCATGTTCCATGTTTGGCGGCCAGATGGACGAACACTGTATTCAGACCATTTTCCATATTATATCAGCGTTGGACGTACTCTATTCGCCGCACATTGTGTATTTGTCAATTTGTAACTATGTTGCTCTGTTTTCAATTTTTTTTTTGGTATATGCGTATTTTCAGGTAGTTTCAACTGCAGAGATTGATAGCAGATGCACAACACAGAAATACAACCCCCTTTATAGCATTTCATAAACACACATATTACACCGCATTACATCAGGCATGCGTTGCACAAAAAACACATTGAACATTAATTCAACAGTGGTATCAAAATAACAGTACGTATCCCGCCACATACGGTTGGGGCTGTTCTTGCCTCATCTTATGCCGAAAACCACATAACAACAGCCAGCCACATACGGCTGGATCCTATCCACTCTAAACATTTCTACGGATCCTCCATAGACTCCACGCCCTCGTCAGGTGCATTGTTCTGTCGCTCTCGCTCTGCCTCCCGGTTAGCCCGAGCTGCCTCCTGGTCAGCCTGATGGCAGGCAGCCCTTTCCCTCACCATGATGAGCTGCCGTCGTGTGAAGTTCATTCCGATCTGCTCATCCAAATCCAGCTCGACAGCGGGGGTGGGGATCTGCAGCTCTGGTTGTCTCTCCCGAGTCTGTCGCAGTCTGTCGCAGCATCTCTGCAATGTGTGCCTCTTGCTTTCGATGTCTTTCGTTGTGCCTTCAGACATCTTCCTCGAGCTTCCTCCTGGCCTCGCCCTCAGGCCTTGGTGGTATGCGCTCTGCCATCTCACGACTCCCTGTTTCTCGAACTGGCTCTCACAGCCTCCCACAATGCCTCTCACAGCCTTTCTCTCACAGCTTCTCACCACCTCGTGAGTGCCTATTTAACCCCACAGCCTGTTCCCCCGTGTGCAGTTGTTGATGATACCTCCATGTGCCCTTGTACCTGTCCTCATTTGTTGCTCCCCCACGTGCTGCACTCCCATTGGCCCCATGGCTTGCTCCCCCACAGTGCCCATGTGCTACTGTACCTGCCCCATGTATTGCTCCACCACATGCTACACTCCGATTGGGTCCGTGGTCTGCTCCCCCATAGTGCCCATGTGACGGTGTACCTGTCCGGATTTGCTGCTCCCCCACATGCTGCACTCCCATTGACCCCAAGGTCTGCTCCCCCACAGTGCCCCCTGTACAGTCCCTCTGTACAGTCCCCCCTTTTTTCTAAACCCTGACACTTTTTTTTTCAAAATTTTTTACCCTAAAATACCCTAGTAAAAGGGGTTTCTAATAAAAAAAATAATAATAATATAAAATATTATTATTATGGTGCCGCCCTGGTACATATATATATATATATATATATATATATATATCATAGTACCCCATGGTACCGCCATTATGGTACCGCCCTGGGATCGGCGGTACTAGGGCGGTACCATAATATAAAATAAATAAATTTAAATTTTTTCCCGTGTTATTTTTGTAAAAAAATAATAATTTATTTTTTTTGGTACCGCGGGACAGGTACGGTACCACGGTATCAGTATGGTCCCGCGGTACCGAGATCCGCGGGACCTATGATATTACCGCGGTACCATACCTATTCCGCGGTACCAAAAAAAAAAAAATTATTTATTTCTACAAAAATAACGAGGAAAAAAAATTAATTTTTTTTTTTTTTTATATTATGGTACCGCCCTGGTACCGCGGATCCCAGAGCGGTACCGTACCGACGGTACCACTAATATGGTACCAACGGTACCATACCAGTGGTACCAAGGGACACTGATATATATATATATATATCATAGATCCAGCGGTACCAGGATCCGCGGATCCCGGTACCGCGGATCCAGTTTGGTACCGCGGATCCATACTGATCCGCGGTACCACAATATATATTAATTTTTAGTATATAATATCTTTTAATATTTAATATATTATTGTATTTTTTTTTAACCTAATCCCCCCCCTCACTTCATCTCTCTCCCTGCCCGTCGCCCTACTGTCCCCGCCCTCCCTGCTGTCCGCGCCCTCCCTGCTGTCCGCCCATCGTCTTACTGTTCGCGCCCTCCCGGCTGTCCTCGCATTGCACTGATCGCGTCCTCCCCTGGTATTTTGCTATTTCGGCCTTTATTGTGGTTTTTTCAAGCCTTCCGACTCCTATCGCACCCACAGAGATCTCTGTCTTTTTTCCCCAGTCCTTTCTACAGAGATGGTGCATTCCAACCTTGCCGATCTGTGGGACGAGGTGGACATTGTCAGGCGGGTTCCCGACAAGTCCAACAAGTCCGGTGCAAGGATAGTGCGCTGTCGATATTGCCTAACAGAGTTCGTTGCCACCCTCACTCGCTTTAAAGGTCACCTACTCGGCGCACGCGCGAGAGATGGTGGCACACTGAATGCTGCCCCCTGTGCCAGCATGTCCGTTCCCGTCAGGCAGCGACTTTTGGATACCTACGGGCCACGTCTTGTGGCGGGGGAGAACACCATTTCGGAGGGTGTTCTTCGGCTTTGCACCGCTCCTTACGTCGTTGACCCCGAGTTGCTGCCTGCTTGGCTGGCACGCACGAGGAGAGGGAGTGCATCCTCGTCCAGTCCCTTTGCCCCTCGTCCCTCTCAGACAGTTCCACCTCACGCACCCCCATCTGCACCCACTCCGGTGGATCCTGTCCCACCGCATCCGCCAGTTGCCACTGTGGTTCCACCACCACCTACTGTTGCTCGCACTCCCCCAGTTTACAACTTTCTCATGGACTCTCCGTCTCCCGAGCAGGAGCAGGCCCCGGATGCCAGTGACGAGGCCTTCCAGGATGTTGAGGAGATCCCTTCCTCCCTCCCTTCACATCCGGATGACCACCCTACCCAGCAGTTTTTGTATCCCATGCCAGATGTCCACCCTCCACCAGTGTACCCCACTTACGCTGCTGCACCCATCCCGGCCAGTGCATCCCACTCTCCCCATTCCATGTCTACAGCTGATGCATCCACTAGTGCCCAGGTTGTTGCGTCATCATCCATTCCCGTCACGTTTGGTGCACCGTGCTGGAGGTCCGCTACCCGTCGCCCAGCTGGGAGAGTTCTTAGGCAGCAGAGCATTCGCGGCGCGCATCAGCCGCACATGGATAGAGAGGTCACATAGGCCGTGGCCAGCCTGATTTATGAGCTGAACCTTCCATTTGCCATCACCGACTCCGAGCCCTTCAGAAGGGCCTTCCGCCTTGCACAGTCTGTCAGCCCTAGCTGGAGAGTCCCTAGTTCAGAGGTTGTCCGCACACACATGTTGAGGGATAGGGTCGAGTCACTGTCTAGAGAGATGGAGCCTCTACGTCGCCACTGGGCCACTTACGGTTGCAGCATCATGTCCGATGGCTGGACTGATGTCAGGCGGAGGCCGATCCTCAACATACTGGTCTCCAGCTGCATGGGCACACAGTTTTTGAGGGCAGTGGATTGCAGCAGGGGGGGGAGAGTCATATCTGCAGAGTTCATGTTTCATGTCATCAGGTCTTCCATCCTGTTCATAGGCCCACAGCATGTCGTCACAGTGGTGACGGACAATGCCATGAACTGCATTCAGATGGGTGTACTGCTAGAGGCCGAGTTCCCTCACATTGTTCATACCCCCTGTGCCGCGCACGGCATAGACCTTCTGATGGGGGACATAGGTGCACTTCCCTGGGTTAGAGCCATCGTCCGTGAGGCCCTCTTCCTGGTGACTTTTGTCACGAGGAAGAGGCGTGTTCTTGCCATGTTTCGGGTGTTCAGCCATCTAGACCTCCGTAATCCAGCCCCCACACGCTTTGCATTCGACTTGGTGGTCATCGACCGTCTGATTAGGTGCAGGGCGCAGCTTCTATAGATGGTTGCCAGTGATCTTTGGTGTGCCAGTACATTTCCACGCACTGAGGATGGGGAGCACTTTTCTTTCACGGTGAGGGGAGACCAGTTTTGGAGGGATGCACAGACATTGTCAGTACTGCTTCGATCACTTTACATTGTGCTCCGCATGGTTGACAGCGAGGGGTCGACACTTGGACTAGTATATGAGCTCATGGACCGGATTAGACAGTTCCTGCAGCTGCCCATCTTGCAGCCAGAGAGGTAAGCGGTACAGTGTTGTAATTGTTCTTTATCTTTTCAGTGTTTGCTAGTTTGTTTTTCTGTCGATGTTACGTTTTTTCGTAATGCCCTAAACCACATGCCTCTCACCTGCAGGATGACAGAGCTGAAGTTCATCTGGGAGACGCGGTGGAACTACTTCCACAGGAGTATCCACAGCGTTGCACACATGCTGCATCCCCTCTTCCTTTCTCCGACACAGATCGCAGACAGGGAGCTCGAGGCCGATTGGCTTCAGTACATTCACAGGGTCGGTCCACACATAGGTTTGGATCCTATCAGGCTCATGGAGGAGCTCGCTGCATTTCGATTCGGCATGGGCACATTCGGCCACCCGGCTGCTCAGGATCCAGAGAGGAGGCAGCTACCCATTACCTGGTGGACCATGTTCGGTAGCACATACCCATCTATACAGCGTCTTGCACTGCGTGTCGTTTCTCAGGTATGCATCTCATTTTATCCTCCATTGTTGTGTTTCGTTGAAGACAATGTGCTGAAGTATTTCAATGCACGCACACAGGATTGTGCTGCCTCCGTGTGTGAGCGTAATTGGAGCACATGGGCACTCATTCACACGAGGAGAAGAAACCGGTTGTCAATGAGTCAGTTGGAGCGGTTGGTGTTCTGTAGCACCAACGCACGTCTCGCCAGGAGACTTCCGACCATTACGAGCGCATTGCAGGTGATAAGCTAACCTTTCATAGCATGTTGGTTGACTCCCGGTATGTTGGTTTCATTTCTTGATAGAGTTGTTTCTCTGACATGCCAATTTTAAACCTTGCAGACGAAGATATCCGATTTGGAGCGCCAGGTTGACTTGCCTACGGACAACACCCATCCCATGCCTGCAGATGACCTGGGCACACAGTTGATGGCAGAGAGAGAGAGGGAGCTTGCCGAGATGAGAGAGAGAGAGCTTGGGCTTGAGCACAAAGAGCCCCCATTGTACGAGGCAGATGAGCCAGTGTCAGAGGATGATCAGGATGAGGATGAGCCTATTCGGGTTGTGTTCGCCAGATCAGAGCGGGATGAGGCATATGATGCAGGTGTTGGGCACACGCCTAGAGCAGGGGTCATAGGTGCATCACGTGGTAGAGGTGGGACACATGCCACAGATTGTACCGGGAGACGGGCAGGGCACACAGGGGGGGCCAGTGGCATACCTTCTTATGTTGATATGATGGAGGAGGCTCTTGATAGGGGGCAGACTGATTTGGGTTTACCTTCCGCAGCTGGGTTTACCTTCCGCAGCTGCTTGGATGCGTGCATCACAGAGCCATAGGCATTTCTATGACAGCACACTAGAGGAGTCACCAAATGACTTTGATTGTACCGATTGGGAGGCCATGCTGGGTCCGCATGGTGCACAGGATGAGGCACGGGATGTTTCCGAGGATGGTGCTCATGATGAGTCCCAGAGCCCAGACCATTTGTATTCGGATGCCCAGCTGGATGACTTGATTGCAGACTTGGATTCAGAGGTCCAACAGATGCCGAGCGTCAGGGCACCCCCATCCTCTCTAGCCAGCATGCCCTACACAGAGTCTCAGCCAGAGCAGCTACATGAGGTGCCTGCAATTCCTCCAGTTCCTCAGAGGGTGTATGTGCGCCGCACAGCACCTCCAGTGCCACCGATACCGTTGAGGCCTTCAGCCCCTTCATCGCCATCCACTTTTGCAGCAGCAGGTCTCCATGGCAGGTCACCATCTGTGCCCAGATCTTCTCTTGCAGCACCCACATCTACAGACGCTCCTCCAGTGGCAGCACCCACGACACATCCTCCTCCATTGGCAGCACCCACGGACCGGCTCCTCCTTTGGCAGCACCCACAACACATCCTCCTCCTTTGGCAGCACCCAGGATGTACCAGTACCGTCCACCACAGCGCCCCTTTCAGTACTTATCGCCGCTGTACTTGTCTCCTACAGGGACGGCCCCTCCACATCTAGTTCCTCCACCAGCAGCAGGCCCACGGGCACACACTCCTCGGACCTATCCTCCACTATCAACTACACAGGGACACCCATCTTTGGCTACTCTATCCCAGCCGGCCGCAGCTTGGGCTCAGCCTAGTCAGCCAGGTGATCTGCATGGGCGTGATGAGGCATTGACGGCTCCCCTCGTCCGCAAGAGGCCAGGAAGGCCCAAGGGTGCACCGAACAAGAAAGGCAGGGCACAGAAACTGCCAGGGAAGAGAGGACGACCTCGCAGGGCTCCAGTTGCTGATAGAGGTGCTGTATTACAGCCAGCTGCAACAGGTGTTGTTGGTTTAGCCTGCTTGGGGGCTGATGCGGAGGCAGATTGGGAGGATGAGGATGACGACTCTTCCCCCTCAGATACACAGCCCATGCCAGTACCAGACAGACATAGATATCAGCTGCGAGAGTCAGCTCGGGGCCCTGAGTTGTCTCCGGAGCATTCATCTGAGTTTGAGGCAAAGCATTGATTGTAGCTCCGCCATTTTATTTTTAGCAGTTTGATATCATGTTCCATGTTTGGCGGCCAGATGGTCGAACACTGTATTCAGACCATTTTTCATATTATATTTGGTGTTGGACGTATTCTATTCACTGCACAATGTGTATTTGTCAATTTGTAATTGTGATGTTCTACTTGCAGTTTTATTTTTAGTTTTCAGTACAGAGTTTGAGAGCATATGTAGAACACAGAAATACAACCCCCCTGATAGCATTTCATAATCACATACATCAGATTGCAATACACAAGGCACACGTTGCACAAAAAACACACCGTACATTAATTCAACAGATGTATCAAAACTACAATACGTATTCCCGCCGCATACGGCTGGGGCTGTTCTTTACACCATGCCAGACACTAAATACTGCCTCATCTACTGATGAACATTAAATAACAACAGTCAGCCACATACGGCTAGACCCCATCTATGCTAAACATTTCTACGGATCCTCCACAGACTCCTCGCCCTCGTCAGGTGCATTGTTCTATCGCTCTCGCTCTGCCTCCCGGTTAGCCCGAGCTGCCTCCTGGTCAGCCCAACGGCGGGTAGCCCTTTCCCTGACCATGATGAGCTGCCGTCGTGTGAAGTTCATTCCGATCTGCTCATCCAAATCCAGCTCGAGAGAGGTGGCGGGGGCCACAGCGGGGGCGGGGATCTGTAGCTCTGGGTGTCTCTGCCGAGTCTCTCGCAGCATCTCTGCAATGTCTGCTTCTTGCTTCCGATGCCTTTCGTTGTGCCTTCGGACATCTTCCTCGAGCTTCCTCCTGGCTTCGTCCTCTGCCATCTCACGACACCCTGTTGCTCGAAATGACCCTCACAGCCTCTCACAGCCTCTCAATGGCTCTCACTGGCTCTCTCACAGCCCCCCTCTCACAGCCTCTCACAATGCCTCTCTCTCACAGCCTCCCACTGGCTCTCCCTCACAGCTTCTCACAATGCCTCTCACCCCCTCTCACTGGCTCTCTCACTGTCTCGTGAGTGCCTATTTAACCCCACAACCTGTTTCCCAATTTGCTTTTGTTGATGATCCCATGTGCTACTGTACCTGCCCCATGTGCTGATCCCCCACATGCTGCACTGCGATTGGGTCCATGGTCTGCTCCTCCACAGTGCCCATGTGACGGTCCATAGATCCAGCGGTACCAAGATCCGCGGATCTCGGTACCGCGGATCCATACTGATCCGCGGTACCACAATATTTAATATTTTTTAATATCTAATATATTAATATATATATATTTTTTAACCTAATTCCCCCCCCTCGCTTCATCTCTCTCCCTGCCCATCGCGCTGCTGTCCGCACCCTCCCTGTTGTCCGTGCCCTCTGTGCTGTCCGCCCACTCCTTGCCATCATACTGTCTTTGCGTTGCACTGATCGCTTCCGCCCCCGCTATTGCTATTTCGGCCTTTGTTGTGGATTTTCCAGCTTTCCGCCACCTATCGCGCTCACCATCATCTCTGTCTTTTTGCCTCATTTCCCTCTATAGAAATGGTGCATTCCAACCTTGCCGATCTGTGGGGCGAGGTGGACATTTTCAGGCGGGTTCCCGACAAGTCCAACAAGTCTGGTGCAAAGATCATGCGCTGTCGATATTGCTTGGTTGAGTTCAGTGCCACCCTCACTCGCCTTAAAGGCCACCTACTCGGCGCACACGCCAAAAATGGTGGCACACTGAATGCTGTCCCCTGTGCCAGCATGTCCATTCCCGTCAGGCAGCGACTCCTGGACACCTACGGGCCATGTCTTGTGGCGGGGGAGAACACCATTTCGGAGGGTGTTCTCCGGTTCTGCACCACGCCCTGCTTGGCTGGCACGCACGAGGAGAGGGAGTGCATCCTCGTCCAGTCCCTTTGTCTCTCACCCCCCTCAGACAGTTCCGCCAGACGCACCCCCATTTGCACCCATTCCGGTGGATCCCGTCCCATCTCGTTCGCCAATTGCCACTGCGGTTCCACCACCACCTACTGTTGCTCGCACTCCCCCAGTTTACGACTTTCTCATGGACTCTCCACAGCCCGAGCAGGAGTAGGCCCAGGATGCCAGTGACGAGGCCTTCCAGGATGTTGAGGAGATCTCTTCCTCCCTCCCTTCCCATTTGGATGACCTCCCTAGCCAGCAGTTTTCGTATCCCATGCCAGATGTTCCCCCTCCACCAATGCACCCCACTTATGCTGCTGCACCCATCCCTGCTAGTGCATCCCACTCTCCCCATTCCACGTCTACAGCCGATGCATCTACTAGCGCCCAGCCTGTCGCGTCATCATCCAGTCACGTCACGTTTGGTGCACCATGCTAGAGGTCCGCTACCCGTCGCCCAGCTGGGAGAGTTCTTAGGCAGCAGAGCATTTGCGGCGCGCATCAGCCGCACATGGACAGAGAGGCTACACAGGCCGTGGCCAGTCTGATTTATGAGCTGAACCTTCCATTTGCCATCATCGACTCTGAGCCCTTCAGAAGGGCCTTCCGCCTTGCACAGTCTATCAGCCCTAGCTGGAGAGTCCCTACTTCAGAGGTTGTCCGCACACACATGCTGAGGGATAGGGTCGAGTCCTTATCTAGAGAGATGGATCCTCTCCGTCGACACTGGGCCACTTACGGTTGCAGCATCATGTCCGATGGTTGGACTGATGTCAGGAGGAGGCCGATCCTCAACATATTGGTCTCCAGCTGCATGGGCACACAGTTTTTGAGGGCCGTGGATTGTAGCAGGGGGGGGAGAGTCATATATGCAAAGTTCATGTTTGATGTCATTAGGTCTTCCATCCTGTCCACAGTATTGGGCACACGCCTAGAGCAGGGGTCACAAGTGCATCACGTGGTAGAGGTGGGACACATGCCACAGATTATACCGGGAGATGGGCAAGGCACACAGGGGGGGCCAGTGGCATACCTTCTTATGTTGATATGATGGAGGAGGCTCTTGATAGGGGGCAGAGTGATTTGGGTTTACCTTCTGCAATGCTTGGATGCGTGCATCACAGAGCCATAGGCATTTCTATGACAGCACACCAGAGGAGTCACCAGATGACTTTGATTGTACCGATTGGGAGGCCATGCAAGGTCCGCATGGTGCACAGGATGAGGCACGGGCTGAGGCATAGGATGATCCAAAGGATGGTGCACATGATGAGTCCCAGAGCCCAGAGCATTTGTATTCGGATGCCCAGCTGTACGACTTGGTTGCAGAGTTGGATTCAGCCCCCATCCTCTCTAGCCAGCATGCCCTACACAGAGTCTTAGCCAGAGCAGCTACACGAGGTGCTTGCAATTCCTCCAGTTCCTCAGAGGGTGTACGTGCGCCGCCCAGCACCTCCAGTGCCACCGATGTCGTTGAGGCCAGTAGCCCCTCCATCGCCATCTACTTTTGCAGTACCAGGTCTCCATGGCAGGCCACCATCTGTGCCCAGGTTTTCTCTTACAATGCCCACATCCACAGTGGCTCCTCCTGTGGTAGTACCCAGGATGTACCAGTATCGGCCACCGCAGCGCCCCTTTCAGTACATATCGTCACTATGCTTGCCTCCTGCAGGGACGGCCCCTCCACAGCCAGTTCCTCTGCTAGCAGCAGCCCCACAGGCACACACTCCACGGACCTATCCTCCACTATCAGCTGCACAGGGGCACCCATCTTTGGCTTCTCTATCCCAGCCGGCCTCAACTTTGGCCCAGCCGAGCCAGCCAGTTGATCTGCATGGGGGTGATGAGGCATTGACAGCTCCCCTCGTTCGCAAGAGACCAGGAAGGCCCAAGGGTGCACTGAACAAGAAAGGCGGAGCACAGAAGCAGGAGGGAAGAGAGGACGACCTCGCAAGGCCCCGGGTGCAAGTAGAGGTGCAGTATCAGAGCCAGCTGGAGCGGGTCTAGTCGGTTTGGCTTGCTTGGGGGCTGATGCGGAGGCAAATTGGGAGGATGAGGATGACGAGTCCTCCTCCTCGGATACACAGCCCATGCCAGTTCCAGACAGGCATAGATATCAGTTGCCAGAGTCAGCTCGGGGCCTTGAGTTGTCTCCAGAGCTTTCGTCTGAGTTAGAGCCAGAGCATTGATTGTAGCTCTGTTATTTTATTTTTAGCAGTTTGATATCATGTTCCATGTTTGGCGGCCAGATGGTCGAACACTGTATTCAGACCATTTTCCATATTATATCCAGTGTTGGACGTACTCTATTTGCTGCACATTGTGTATTTGTCAATTTGTAATTGTGATGCTCTGTTTTCAATTTTATTTTAAATGGTATGTGCGTATTTTCAGTTAGTTTCAACTGCAGAGATTGATAGCAGCTGCACAACACAGAAATACAACCTCCTTTATAGCATTTCATAAACACACATATTACACTGCATTACACCAGGCATGTAAACCCATTGAACATTAATTCAACAGTGGTATCAAAATAACAATACGTATCCTGCCACATACGGCTGGGGCTGTTCTTTACACTGTGTTAAACACTAAAGGTTGCCTCATCTATGCCGAAAACTACATAACAACAGCCAGCCACATACGGCTGGATCCTATCCATTCTAAACATTCCTATGGATCCTCCACAGACTCCTCGCCCTCGTCAGGTGCATTGTTCTATCGCTCTCGCTCTGCCTCCCGGTTAGCCCGAACTGCCTCCTGGTTAGCCCAACGGTGGGCAGCTCTTTCCCTGACCATGATGAGCTGCCGTCGTGTGAAGTTCATTCCGATCTGTTCATCCAAATCTAGCTCGACAGCGGGGGCGGGGGGCACAGCGGGGGCTGGGTGCTCCGGCTCCGGATTTCTCTGCCGAGCCTGTTGCAGCATCTCTGCAATCTCTACCTCTTGCTCCTGATGCCTTTCGTTGTGCCTTCAGACATCAGCTTCCTCCTGGCTTCGCCCTCAGGCCTTGGTGGTATGCGCTCTGCCATCTCACGACACCCTGTTTCTCGAACTGGCTCTCACAATGCCTCTCACAGCCTCTCTCTCACAGCCTCTCACTGGCTCTCTGTTATGAGCTCGTGACCAGTGCCGAACCCTAGAGAACACAGATAGGTCAGATACCACAGTCAGGGTCGTGTCCAACATACATGACCAACAGGGCAAGACAGTGTGAGTAGTGTGCCCCAGCACGGTCCATAGCCATGGCGGGCCTAACACAGCCTAGGGACCCTATCAGCAGGATAGGGCCTCCAGTTGGGTCCCGACGTGCAATTGGCCACGACAGTGACACGTGGCCGACACTTGGCAGTTGCATGCTACCAGTCCTCACACTGGGCTAGGAGGGGCTTACTCTATATCAGGGAGTAGGCAAGGTTGGGTGGATCAGTGAGTGTTTGCCCTACTATGGTGTTAGGATCTATTACACTCTCACAGCCTCGTGAGTGCCTATTTAACCCCACAGCCTGTTCCCCCATGTGCAGTTGTTGATGACCCCTCCATGTGTCCTTGTACCTGTTCCCATGTATTGCTCCCCCACATGTTGCACTCCGATTGGGTCCGTGGTCTGCTCCCCCACAGTGCCCATGTGACGGTGTACTTGTCCGGATTTGCTGCTCCCCCACATGTTGCACTCCCATTGACCCCAAGGTCTGCTCCCCCACAGTGCCCCCTGTACAGTCTTTCTGTACAGTCCCTCTTTTTTTCTAAAGCCTGGCACTTTTTTTTTCAAAATTTTTTACCCTAAATTACCCTAGCAAAAGGGGTTTTTAATTAAAAAATAAATAAAAAATATTATTATTATGGTGCCGCCCTGGTATCGCGGGTATGAGGGCGGCACTATAATGGCGGTACCACCATTATGGTACCGGCGGTACCATGGGGTACTATGATATATATATATATATATATATATATATATATATATCACAGTGTCCCTTGGTACCGCTGGTATGGTACCGCCGGTACCATATCAGTGGTACCGCCCTGGGATCGCGGTACCAGGGCGATTCCATTTTTAATATATATATTTTTTAATATTTTTAATATTTAATTGTTGCCTATTACCTACCAAAACAAGTCAAAAAAATGGAAAAAAAAAGGGGTTCTAGGTATAAAAAAGAGGGTACAGTACATGGTGCAGGGGATTGGTGCAACAGCACATGGGCACTATGGGTGAGCAGACCATGGGGCCAATGGGAGAGCAACACAGGGGGGGAGCATCACATGGGTTTAGGGTACAGAGGCACATGGAGGGGTGATGGGGATCCACATGGCCGGTCAGGCTGTGGGGATAAATAAGCACTCAGAATGCCATTGTGCTCGGCATTTTCAGAGGCTGTGAGAGAGCTAGTGATAGACAGTGAGAGAGCAAGCGAAGGCAAAACAAGGGATCGAAGGCAGGCAGGCAAAATAGCAGCGTTTCCATCTGAAATTTTTTTTGCGCCCTCCTCCGCCCTGCCATCATTGCTGTTTTGCCTGCCTGCCTTCAATCCCTTGCGTCGCCCACGCTACGCCTAGCCTTGCATCTAACTTGCTTCGCCCTGCCTTTGCCCATTCTCAGCGTCTCTCCATCCAGCAATCCATCCTTCCAGCTTTAGCTTCATCTGCATTTTTTCCCTAGTTTTCTCCATCGCAATGGTGCAATCCGACCTTTCCGGTCTGTGGGAAGAGGTAGACATTGTCAGGCAGGTTGCCGACAAGAGCAACAAGACTGGTCAGAAGATCGTGCGTTGCCGATACTGCCTCGTCGAATTTGCTGCGTCCCTCACTCGCCTTAAAGGCCACCTGCTCGGTGCACGCGCCAAAAATGGTGGCACCTTAAATGCTGCCCCTTGTGGCAGCATGTCCGTCCCCGACAGACAGCGACTACTGGACACCTACGGGCCATGTCTTGTGGCGGGGGAGAACACCATTTCGGAGGGCGTTCTCCGGTTTTGCACCGCTCCTTATGTGGCTGACCCAAAGTTGCTGTCTGCTTGGCTGGCACGCACGAGGAGAGGGAGTGCATCCTCGTCCCGTCCCATTGCCCCTCATCCCCCTCAGACAGTTCTGCCACATGCACCCCCATCTGCACCCATTCCGGTGGATCCCGTCCCATCACGTCCGCCAGTTGCCACTGCGGTTCCAACCACGTCTTGTTGCTCGCACGCCCCCAGTTTACGATTTTCTCATGGATTCTTCGCCACCCGAGCAGGCCCAGGATGCTACTGACGAGCCCTTCGAGGATGTGGATGAGATCCCTTCTTCTTTCCCTTCCCATCCGGATGATCTCCCTAGCCAGCAGTTTTCGTATCCCATGCTAGATGTTCCCCCTCCACCAGTGCACCCCACTTATGTTGCTGCACCCATCCCTGCCAGTGCATCCCACTCTCCCCATTCCACGTCTACAGCCGATGCATCCACTAGTGCCTAGCCTGTCGCTTCATCGTCCATTCATGTCACGGTTGGTGCACCGTGCTGGAGGTCCACCACCCGTCGCCCACCAGGTAGAGCCCTTGTGCAGCAGACCATTCGCGGCGCGCATCAGCCGCACATGGACAGAGAGGCCACAAGAGACCAGTAAGGCCCAAGGGTGCACCGAACAAGAAAGGCAAGGCACAGAAACTGCCAGGGAAGAGAGGACGACCACGCAGGGTTCCAGGTACAGCTAGAGGTGCAGGATTACAGCTAGCTGGAGGAGGTGTTGTTGGTTTGGCTTGCTTGGGGGCTGATGCGGAGGCAGACTGGGATGATGCTAGCGAGGAGTCCTCCTCCTCGGACACACAGTTCATGCCAATTCCAGACAGGCAGAGATATCGGCTGCGAGAGTCAGCTCGGGGCCCTGAGTTGTCTCCAGAGCGTTCATCTGAGTCAGAGCCAAAGCCAGGGCATTGATTGTGGCTCTGTTATTTTAGTTTCAGTAGTTTGTCTCTAGCAGACGGTCTACCATTGTACTCAAATCATTTTTCATATTATATACAGTGTTTGGCGTACTTTATTTGCTGCACATTGTGTGTATGTCGCTCTGTACATGTGATGCTGTATTTTCAATTTTATGTCAAATTCTATGTGCATGTGTGAATCTTATTTTCAACTAATTTCGATTGAAGTGAACGATAGCTTCACATATGCACCTACATAATGAGCACAACAATTACACCTACACTCCAAACGGCATTTCACAAACACATGTATCACATTTGCACTTAAAAAAATACAGAGATTGCATTTCACATGACCAGGCTCGCGTTGTACAAAAAAGAACTATGTATTCATTCTACATCAAGATAACATTACATATCCCGTCCTTATTCTAAGCAGCTATCTAGTTATTTGGCGCACCCTAAACTGCCGAAAATTACATAACAACAGTCCGCTACATACGGCTGGACCTTATCTATTCTAAACATGCCTACTGATCCTCCACTGACTCCTCGCCCTCGTCAGGTGCATTGTTCTGTCGCTCTCGCTCTGCCTCCTGGTTAGCCCGACGTCTGGCCGCCCTTTCCCTAACCATGATGAGCTGCCGCCGTGTGAAGTTCATTCCGATCTGCTCATCCAAATCCAGCTCGACAGCGGGGGCAGGGGCCACAGCGGGGGTGGGGATCTGCAGCTCTGGCATACCAGCGGTACTATACCAGCGGTACCAAGGGACACTATGATATATATATATATATATATATATATATATATATATATATATCTAAGGCATAGATGCAACGAATCGCGATTCGCTAGTTTTGCGATTCGCGAATCGCGAATCGTTTTCAAGAATCGTTGAAAAAAAAAATAATGTTTGTGCATTTCGGGCCTGGGAGGGAGAGGGAGAGGGAGAATCAGAGAGCTTGGGAGTTAATACACCTAAACTGGACCATCCTGCACCCGAAACAGTCGGCAAACTACACAGTCATAATGCTCTAAATCAGAGCTTTCATCTGATACCCATATTGCCTAAAGAAATTTCAAAAAAAAAAAAACGATTCTACACGATTCTCTGAAAAACCTGAAATGCGATTCTGATTCGCGATTCAGAATTGCGGTGCATCTATGATCTAAGGTAGTGGGACCCGGACGCGAACGCCCGTCCCTGGACGCTGGATGCGGGATGCGGACGCACCAGGGGCGCGTCCACCTCGGACGAACTTTTTTATATATATATACATAAAATAGCAACAAAAAAAAAAAGGGATGCGTCCGAGAGAGAGAGAGAGAGAGAGAGAGAGAGAGAGAGAGAGAGAGATCAAAGTGTGTACTTTCAGAGAAATTGCTGTGTTTCCTGATTCCTGCTGCTTGGTAATAACTAACATTATATGGAAATTGATGAATGTGACCAATATGGTAATGATGAGAAAGTATAATGAAAAAGATTCTTAATTTGCATTGCTGTGGTATTGATGCATGGCTATTGCATGCTATTGACTTTGTTCTGTGCCTGGCACAGTCTTGCTCTTCTCATGTATCTTTTATAGTTCTTCAAAAGTCAGAAACAATCGATTGTCTTTTGCATCATCTTGCATTGGTGATCTGAAATTCCTAAAAACTAAAGCAAAAGGGCATATACAAGGATACGAATGATCCTTTATCTGACATAAATGGTATGCCTTTGGTATACTCTGCATATTTTATCAAGAAAAATATCTACATAGCTTGCTCTGTATCGGCTTTTATCTTCAGCTATCACAAACTTAATTTCTGTGTTTTCTTGTCTGATGTTGATTTTTTTCACAGAAATCTTAACACCTCCATATATACATAGCTTTCCTATATAGTAGGCCATGAGCATTACTTGAAGTTGTCTGGCTAGTGTGGTGGTTTGAAATTAAACATTTCTCCTATACATTCCAGGATTTTGTGAAGATTCAAGAGTTCTAATTAGTTTAGTCCTAGTCATATAGTTGATGTTTTTTCAAGTGGACTACTGGATCTTATAACGATTATTAGAAGTTTTGTCTGGCTAGTGTGGTGGACTGAGAGAAAACATTTCACTTATACACCCCTGGTTTTTATGTAAAAGTTCAAGATTTTTAATTACTTTGATCCTAGTCATATAGTTAATTTCTTTCAAGTGCACTAATAGATCCTATAACCAGTATTGCATGAACCCATAAAGGATAAGTAGATTTCTAGTATGTTTCTTTTGCTTAACTTTACTAGCACCAGTACCTCATCTAAGCTGAAATTTTTCTTTTCTGGCTTCCTACCTGGACTCTGATCCAGGATCGATGCGTGAATATCATAGCCAGGCTGTTCAATGCACCTGTGGGGGAAAAAGACCAAGCCATTGGTGCAGGTACAGTTGGTTCCTCAGAAGCCATAATGCTTGCAGGTCTAGCATTCAAGAGAAAATGGCAGAATAAGCGCAAGGCAGAAGGGAAGCCTTATGACAAGCCTAATATTGTGACTGGTGCCAATGTCCAGGTACTGCCCCTTTGAACATATGGAAGTGTGAGAGTTGTGAAGAAATGCCCGGAAGGCCAAAACCTTCCAGCTTGTTTTACTTTCCTTTTGTATCATGGACAATGAAACTTGGGTTGATACCTTCCTTTTATGCATTTGTTGTGCAACCTCATATGAATGTGAAAAACAGTGCATTGAATAGAAGAAGCAGAATCATGAAAAGAGAATAGAAACTTTTTATTGCATGCTAAAGTATATGCAATGCTATACCTTTAAGCAGCTACTTGTGAATGACAACACAGGTTTGCTGGGAAAAATTTGCTCGATACTTTGAGGTTGAGCTGAAGGATGTCAAGCTTAAAAAAAACTACTATGTAATGGATCCACAAGAGGCAGTGGAAATGGTAGATGAGAACACTATTTGTGTCTGCGCAATCCTTGGATCCACATACAATGGGGAGTTTGAAGATGTTAAGCTTTTAAATGATCTTCTATTGAAGAAGAATAAAAAGACAGGGTATGACTTTTCTTCTCAGACAAATGAACTTTTTAGTCAGACGATAGTCATTTAATAACTTCAGTTTATAACTAGGAACATGTGGCTATGTTACTGGTGTTATATGTAGCCTAAGATAGTGCTTGAAGCTTTTTCTTTTTTGTCTTTCTTTTTCCTCTGTATATTTTCTTTGATTTACTTCACTTTAATTCTCATGCCCACAAAATTGGTGACGCTGAAGATCCTAGGCGTCCCATTTAAACTAGACTTTTCATAGCAGATTCAAGTGTGAAGCTTTCTGCATGTCAAAGGCAGGTCTACATCTCAGTTTCATGTTGGATAAGGCATACAGCCACAAGGCTCCTTCTGTTGTTGTTAGCAAGACACATATACTCAGAAGTTGATTCGCTTCAACTGATTTTTAAAAGCCCAAATGAAATCCTCTAAGCATCTAAATCTGTTTTCAAAGCTTATAATCCAGGTTCGCTTTTATGCTGAAGAGTTGCAATTTCTCTAGAGAAATAGATTTCTCAAAGTAGCAAACTGATCGTCATGCAGCAAATGATAAATCTGCTATATTGTCCAGATGGGACACTCCAATCCACGTTGATGCTGCCAGTGGAGGATTTATTGCACCATTTCTGTATCCTCACTTGGAGTGGGATTTTCGACTCCCATTAGTGAAAAGCATAAATGTAAGCGGGCACAAATATGGACTTGTTTACGCAGGTATTGGATGGGTTATTTGGCGAGGAAAGCAAGACCTTCCGGAGGAACTTGTTTTCCATGTTAATTACCTAGGAGCTGATCAGCCCACTTTCACGCTGAATTTCTCAAAAGGTTCGGTGTTTTCTGTACTCTGAAGACCTTGAATTAGGACCAATGCGACACATATATTAAAAGGAAATGAAACTCTTGGTAGTCACTGAGGTCTGAATAAGGAATAGGATTCAAGAGTATGGCTTGGGGTCTAGTAATAACCATAACTAATAAATTCCTCTAATAAAAGCCAAAACAGTAAATAAAGGGTCCAAGTGCCAGCCATGTCCAATAAACATATGGGACCCACAGTGCTATGTGGAAGATGCCTATAATCTCTAGCAGCTCCCTCAAAAAGATTTTGGCCTCATCCGCATGCACACCATTGCATACATGCAGGCCACATTGCCCTGCTGAGCTTCACGTTGGTGTCAAGGGGCATCTCCTTCAGAGTTTTATTCTACTTTGAGTACCCATTTGTCCCGGTGGCCTTTCTTCCTAATGGCAACTCAACAAAGTTCCCAGTCATTGTATTTGTTAATGGACCTTAATTTGTCTTCCATTACAGCTTTCCATGATTCCCAATCATGATTCTCTCTAGCCTCAAATATATCCTTAGGTTCCATACCAATTTCTTGATCACATGTAGCAAAACTCATTTCATCGTACCTCTCGGGTATTATCCTTTTCCTTCCTGATCCTCTTGGTCCCCATATTTGTCTAGGGAAATCCCCCTCTCGTCCATTCCTGGCTCTTTTTCTGCTTGTGTTCCTTCATCGATAGTCTTGTCCATTGTTGAGATCATGGATGCTCTGTTCTTGTCTCCATCTAATATTACAATTTCGACAAGTATTCTCGTTTTCTCCACCTCATCAACGTTGTCTTGATCATTCTCATCAAATATGACATTCCTTGACATAATGACTTTCATCTTCGATGGATAGTAGACCTTTTATTCATATGGATTTTGTGGGTACCCTTCAAAGATGCAAGGGAAACTCCTCATGTTGCACATGTGAATACTCTTAGATGCTCTATGTTAGATTTCTTTCTTGTCCACAGGGTTTGTGGAGTCACATCTTTAGTGCACAAGCTGGCACTCTGTTTAGGATATAAACAATAGCACTCACAACTTCAGCCCATAGGAATTTGCATAAATTCTTGTCGTGAATCATACATCTTGCGCCTTGTTTAGTATAGTGCAGCTTTTCCTTTCCGTAATTACGTTTTGCTGAGAGTATGAGACTTGGTGAATTCACTCTATTAGAGCAGTTCTCAAACTTTTTTTCTATGTATCCCCCACCATTATCAAAACTCACCCTTGTTACTTTCATCCCTATGTGAGTCTCAGACATAACGAGTTCTCTGAATCTTTCTATTACCTAATCTCTTTTCCTAATTGGGTACAAATATGTCTTTCTACTGAATTGACATTAAAAGTGACAGAATACCTGGAGCTTTTTGTAGATTCTTTTTTCATTGGGCCGCATAAATCAGTGTGAATCACTTCCAGAATCACAGTGGTAGAAATCCTAGTCCTCCTTAAAAGGGCTCTATGTTGTTCCCGCCAGTAGGCATCCTTGCAGATGTATGCTTCAATGCCTCCACAATAATTCATTCTCATCACTTGTTTCTTCTTCCACATGGTGTTTAAGGTCTATGGACTAACATGCCTCAGTCTCCTATTCCAGATAACATCCCTCCTGTTCCTTGCTATGGTTGGATATGTTAATATATCCTTGTGATGCTGCATCTGTTCAGCTTATACAACCTTTCATTCTTGTCATCTGTGTCTTAAGTGGTCATTGGAGCAATTAATTCTTCTAGATTTTCACTTTCCATCACATTAGCTTGAGCGGTTCCCCTCTTTTTGAAATCAACTTTTTTGTGACACTCTTTGGCTACGGTCATTGCATTTGCGGTAGTAACAAATGATTCCTCTTCTCCTTTCATTCCTAGGAGTCTTTAGACTGAAACCTTTTCTGAGGGTTGCCATTCATCCCTACGATTACAACTTCACCTTGATTGGGAGAGTGTTTCGTTCTCTGTTTCCTTCTCTCTTCTTATATTAGACTTTGAGATATAAATCCCATGTCCAGATCTTCTATTTTATATTCTTCTAATGTCAAAATGAGAGGATTGTAGGAGTTTGGTGAACTTTCTAACAAGGTGAGAATCAGATGTGCTTTCTCTACCCTAGCTTAGGCTGCCTTGCAAATGGACGCAATTTCTCAAGGTGAACTAACATAACTCCCCTTTAGCCATTTTCATAGTGGCTAGTTTCCGTACTCAGCAGCAAGATGTTGATGTTGCTCTTTCCTTTATAAAGTGTTTCTAGGATATCCCACACTTCCTTCGGCGTCTTGGCATCTTGCACTTAAGCAATAGGTTAGGCACATGGTCACAAATGCCTGCCTTTCTCCAAGCCAAGCTTGAACTGATTCATCTCTTCACCATCCATCGTGGCACGTTCTTGATCGAGATCAGGAGATCTTGTCACTCTCGCGTACTAATCTCCATATTTCTCCTTCAGCACCATCTTCATATGCTATTTCTAAATATCATAGTTAGTTCCTCGAACTTCTCCGTGATCTTGGCTAATTGTGTTCCAATTTCTAGCACCATTTTTACTATCTTGATTCTTCTTGGTTTGGGCCTCTCACGACCAGTCTAATTGATGATGATCCTATGCTGCAAGAAATTTTACCAATTTATAGTAGGAATTGTGCGGACCCATAACCTTTGTAATTTTGAGATCTCAAAGGTACATTTCAAGGTTAGCAGGTACAAGAAGCTTGAATGCATCAAGATAAAACATTCACTGCACAGGAAATCACAGACATGAAAGAGGCCAAATAATCAAATACACATCAAGAAAGTTAAAAGGCTCATCTTTGTGAGCTACATGTCAAGAACAACCCCCTATTGAGCATATATCAGCTTAAAATACCAACCATAGTTATCAAGAGGGAGGTCTTGGAGGAAGAGGGCCACAGTAACTACATTGCATAAAACCATAATAGTCCTTGAGGCTTGAATTAGGAATAGGACCAAGGAGTTAGAGATTGGGGCCCAATAATAACCACATGCCTGTTAATGTCTCTAATCAATGACAAAGTAATAATTGAATTGCCCAAGTGCCCAAACCATATGCTCTAATGTCACTAATAGTATGGGGTGCACGGGGCCAAATGAGCTGCCCAGAGTACGCATGTGACTGCTGGTCCTGTGTTGAATGCAAACATCTTGTATGGTACCACATTAGTTAAGTTGAGATATCCTGTGAGGTTTGTCATGCTTGAAGCACATCAAGGGATGTTCGGAGCTTCTGATCAGTGACAGCTTTTGATTTGTGGTAACTAAATTTAATGAGCAGGTGCCAGCCAGATTATTGCGCAGTATTACCAGCTCATACGCCTTGGTTTTGAGGTAGGTATCTACTTATTGGAAGTTCATTCAAATCCGACATGACTTCCTTCTTTCGAACTTCAGAAATCTCTACATGTATATCGAAGCATACAGGATTATGGCTTTATCTTTGCTGATAGATCCCAGCTAATGCTTGTACCACTTGTTGTTTCAGGGTTACAAATCGGTGATGGAAAACTGCCAAGCAAATGCAAAGTTTTTGGCTGAAGAAATTGATAAGATTGGACGATTCGATATTCTTTCCAAGGACATTGGAGTACCTTTGGTTGCATTCTCTCTAAAGAATCGAAGGCAGCACGATGAATATGAAATTGCTGATAATCTTAGGCGCTTTGGCTGGATTGTACCTGCCTATACTATGGCACCTAATGCTCAAGATGTGTCCCTCTTGAGAGTTGTTATTAGGGAGGATTTCAGCCGAACACTTGCAGAAAGGCTTATCGGAGATCTAATCAAGGTGTTACAGTATTTAGATTCTCGACCTCCTAACGTTGTTGAAGCTGTGACACAGGCTTTAGTTGAAAAAGATCCAGCATTGAAAAGCGTTCAAGAACCACATTTGAAATTAGAGGACATCGAGGCAGTAGCAGAAGTTATATGTCAAGAGGATCCGACTTCACAACATCTCAGAGCACCAGAAGATATCAAGTCAGCCTCGGTCTTTGATCAGGTTCTGAATTCAAGGAAGGCATTCAAGACATGGAAGCGCTTTGCTTTGTCGAAGACCAATGCTATCTGTTGACCCTTAGCTATCCAGACACTTTTCCTTGTTTCACCTATTGCATAGTAGCTGCTGCAGCATCGGTACCCTCCTTAGCGTATGCATGAGCCCAATATTAACAAGTCCTTAGGGATTAGTTCTTATTTATGGGCTTGCAGACACATAATTAAAGGCTATGCTTGTTTGCATTTGGTAATCAGTACTCCTACGCCTGGAATTCAAATCGAATCTTCAATAATGTATTATGGATTGGAGCAATTGATTTAGCTATTCTTTCTTGAAATATCAAGCCGTGAATTCCCATTCCAAATCAGATGGCATTTGATCTAATCAAGATTCAAGAGAAAATGACTACTGTAAATCTCACTTTAGCTAAAAACTAAGGTTAGCAATATGGTATAAGCATACTATACTATAATGTCATATTCATAATCCTTTGAAGGAGCAAAATTGCAACCAACACATCTGTGTAAATTGTGTTTTCAATCTTACAAGTGAATTCCAGGACGTGTGAAGTCGTTCCTGGACTTTACTTGGAAAGCATGATCAGGTTGTAAACTATACGGATTTATAACTAGTTCACATATGTAGGTTACGAAAGCAGATTCCAAGTCATTTGGTGAACAGCATATTGACCTATTGACATGGAGGGTGAACTTCACCAAGTCCCTTATCCAGCCATTATCCCCAGAGACCTTGCTTGCTCTGGCCATCCATTCCATCATGGTATTGGCAACTCGTATCTTTTCCTACTATAGGTGAGTATTAATTTTCCAACTGTTTCATGTATGTGTACTTTTTCGTATGCCCACGTGAACTGTTACCAGGAACAAAATTGTTACCGAGATTCAGTAACCTTATGTTTGGTCTTATATATAGCAGACGACCAATATTTGTCATATGGCTTGCTTTCATTTAGTCTGGACATAGTAGCTATCCTTAGGGCCTTCCTTGCTGGGAGGGCCCTTGCCCGAGGGCAGGCCCCGACCAGCAAGGAAGGCCTGAGGGTTTCGGGCCTTCCCCTACGTAATGCCATTGTGCGAAGGTGATTTTTTTTTTTTTTTTTTTCCGATTTTTTGCCTTTTTTTTTTCTCAAATTTTTTTACATTTGTGGTGGAAGGTGGATGTGGACAGCCAATGATGGGCTGCCACATAGCACATGCACATTCCACCGGAGAGAGGAGAGAGAACGTGCATTCCACCGGAGAGAGGAGAGAGAAAGTGAATTCCACCAGAGAGAGGAGAGAGAATGACAGATTCCTAGGAGAGAGAAAATTGGATGGACATTATGCTCCTGGAGGTGGTCCCAAAATACAAAGCACACCTGAGCACAAGGCATTACGAGCATGGAAAAGCAAGTCAATAACACTTTGGTGTATGAACACGAGTAATCAATTACATAAATTTAGTATGTATCAGTGACTGATTCTGCATAAGAGTGCTCGATGATGCGTGAATAAGATTTTAATGGTCAGCCCAAGCTTGATAGTTGCAAACATGGTTTAGGTGGCATTTGCACTCTCAATATTAGAACTCTGAAGCTTGAACAAAGGCATCCTCTTGAAGTTATATAAAACTCAAATTGGAGCCAGTTACAAGCTAAGATTCACTAGCTATGCTAGAAAGCAGGACTTAAGCTAGAAAGCAGGAAGAGAATGCTTAAGGAGGCTAAAGAGGAGCAATCATCATAAATTGAATAAAGGAATACAATGTTGCCGTACTTATACCCTCTCCCTGAATCAAATGGAGGAATCAAAAAAAAGGAGGGAAAAGGACTTGGAGGGAAAATAGTGCGTCCTCCCAATAGGAGGACCCCCACTCTAAATCAATGTGACCAAGTCCTAAAAATATAACCAAATAGGGCCCAAGGCCAATATATGAATAAAAAGGGCCTTTTGGCCTGCTTATGCATAATAACAATAAAAGAATGGACGGGGTGAACGTAATGAGCCAAGTCCATAACTCTCCCCTGCAGAAAAACAAAGCCCTCCACCGGCTAGCATGCATAATGACTATCTAAAACAATAATGTAACATGCTAAATTCTGAAAAATCACGAACTAATGGAAATACTGAGGGAGAGGACATAAGTCGTCACAACAGATACCCCAAAAGCATCATAACTGTGTAAAGCAAGTACTAAGCAAATATGACAATAAAGAATAGTCATAGCTAGCCGAATCATGAAGCAGAAGGTACATCTACAATGACATCTGTAGTAGAAGAGAGAACTAAAGCCATGAGGGCTCGAGCCCGATCTGCCAATAATGGTGTATGATAAAACACATCAATAGGCTCCCAAGTGGCCTCCTCAAGAGGACGACCATCCCACTGTACTAAAAATTGAACCTGCCTGCGACGTCGACTGTACTGAAGGCAAACCTGATGGATGGCGGCTGGCAGAAAAGGGAACAGCTTTGTCTTTGTAGGAAATGTGAGATCGCGAGGAGCATCATCCTCAATTGCAGCTTGTAACAGGCTAACATGAAAGATATCATAAGCTCGTGTAGAATCAGGCAACTGTAACCGGTATGTAACAGGGCTGAGGCGATCCAAAATACAGTAAGGCCCATAATAGCGTGGTGCAAGCTTCTCAGTAGAAGCGTGACCCTGAACAAAGTGATGACGTGCAAAGCGTAACCGGAGGTAAACCATATCACCAACCTGAAACTCAACATGACGGTGATGACGATCAACAGAAGTCTGATAGCGCTGTTGAACATGTTGTAAGTGAGTAGTAGCCCTAGCAATAAGCTCACGAGCACCGGATAAAGAAGCAATGGTAACTGGTGTATCATCAGGAGGAAGATGCACCCCTGGCAAAAGTGGAGCATACCCACAAGAGGAAAGGTGAAACTCCAGTGCTGGTACTAACATAGCTATTATAGCTATACTCTGCCAAACATAAATGCTGGTCCCAATCCTTCCCGAAAGGAGAAACAAAATGTCGAAGGTAATCCTCAAGGATTCGATTAAGGACCTCAGTCTGCCCATCAGCAATAGAATGATAAGCAGTGCCCATCAGAAGCTGTACATCCAAAATACGCATAAGCTCTGTCCAGAACGTAGATGTAAACTTACTATCCCGATCAGATAGGATAGTACGTGGCATACCATGCAGGCGAAAAATATCTGATAGAAAAAGACGTACGCACTGCTCAGCTGTAATAGTACTACGGACCGGTATAAAATGTGTCTGTTTCGAGAACCGATCTACCACCACCATACAAGAGTCATGACCACGACGAGTATGAGGAAGACCAAGGATAAAGTCCATAGAAATATCTGTCCACTGGCGATGAGGAATGGGCCAACTCTGGAGCAAACCAGCGGACTTAGCACGGGAGTATTTATTACGGGCACAAAAAGGACAATCACGAATAAGATGGGCTAGCTCAGACTTCATGGATGGCCAATAGAAATTGTCTTTAAGACGTGCATAAGACTTTTGAAAACCAAAATGGCCACCAGTAGGGAAAGCATGAGCATCAGACAACAACTGAGGACGAATGGAAAGAAAACTGGGAATACATAAAGCACCATAGTGGTATAAACGATCATCAACAATAGTATAAACTTGGAACTTCCGAGAGGACGAAAGGGGACGAGTATGATAAACATCAGAAAAGTCAAAACAAGACAAATATGCGGCCGATAAATCACCAAACCAAGAAGGAACTGAAGCAACAATACTATGTAACAATGCAGGAAGACGATATAAAGCATCAGCGGCCGTGTTTGCCTTGCCTGGACGATACAAAATATCAAAATGAAAAGACCGTAAAAATTGTAACCAACGATATTGACGATCACTAAGATCACGTTGAGAAAAAAGATAACGGAGAGACTGATGATCAGTAAGAATGTCAAAGGGAACACGATACAAATAATGATGCCATTTTTAAGAGCATGGATGACAGCAAGTAGCTCTTTTTCATGTACAGAGTAACGTTGCTCATAAGAGCGCAAACAACGAGACTCATAAGCAATAACACACTCGGACTGACGGAGAAGAGGGCACTAGCACTAGAATAGCACTAGCATCAGTCTCAACAATAAAACGCTGATCAAACTGCGGAAGACACACAACAGTAGCAGAAACAATGGCATGACGTAAAGCATCAAAAGCAGATTGACACTTAGAAGTCCAAACAAAGGCATGAGACTTCTTTAGTAACGAATGAAGCGGAGCAGCCACAGTGGCAAAATACTTAACAAGATGACGAAGATGAGTTGCCATACCTAAAAACATACGAATAGAATGAACATCGGTTGGGACAGGTCAATTCTCAATAGCCTGAACTTTTCGAGGATCAAGACGAATACCACAAATAAGAAAACCCAAAAATTCGATTTCAGCCACGACAAAAGAACATTTGGACAATTTTGCAAACAGTTGATGCCTAATAAGTAATTCAAACACAGAAGATAGATGTTTTACATGATCAGACAAAGAAGTACTAAAAACAAGAATGTCATCAAAATAAACTAAGACACAGACACCTAAAGGGGACATAAAATATCATTCATAGCATTCTGAAATGTCGGTGGACCATTCTAAACAACAAATGGAAGAACACGAAATTCATACAAACCCAAATAATCAGCTTGTTTAAAGCACAATAGTCAATGCAAAGGCGTTTGGTTCCATCTTTTTTGGCAACAAGGAGGACATGAGCACCAAAAGGACTATGGCTAGGAACAATGAGGCCCTGATGTAAAAGGGAAGCAATTTGGAGCTGGACCTCATCATGTTCATCTTTAGACATATGATATGGAGCATGAGAGGGTGGGGTAGCACCAGAAATAAGATCAATATGGTGGGTGACATCTCGTAATGGTGGCAGAGACGTAGGTTCTGAAAAGACCATAGAATACCGATGCAATAAGTCAGAAATCACCTGAGAAAGAGGACCCATGGATGGAGCACGAGGAGCAGCAACTGATGTACTATGAATGATAAAAAGAGTTGCACCTTGAGCCTTTGGCAGGCTATGCATAAACTGCTTCCCGGTAACCAACTAATAGTCACCCTGAGAATCAATACCAGAAAGTAAATGATGCCGACCAGCATGTGTAAAAGACAATGTCTGCTGAGAAAGATCCATAGCAACAGTACCAAGGGATGAAAACCAATCTGCACCAAGAATAATGTCATAGCGCTCCAAAGGAATAATATAGAAATCTGCCTGTCCAGAGAAGTCATCAATGCTATAGTCCAAGCCCTGAAACATCTGAGAGCTGATAAAAGTATGTGAGCTAATAACCTCGACACTGAGAGACTGTGTAGCAGAAATAGGTGTAGCACGAATCCTGGTGGAAATGTAACTGCTAATAAATCCCGTATCCACCAAAGCACTATACTCTCGTCCCAAAATGCGAATACGTAACCGAATAGAACGAGGACCAGGACGCCCAGCCCAAGTAGCATAAGCAAGCTGCGCATGGCAAGCGGCAGAAGCAGGATCATCAGGAAGCGGGTCAGCCGACTCATCAACAGAATGTGGGTCAGGAGTATCAAGAATCTGGATATAAACATCATAATTATCAGGAGCAAGAGCCTCATGGTAAAAAACAGCGGTAGGAGGACCAGGAGACTGTCGGCAATCACGGGCGAGATGATCTGGACTCTTACAGCGATAACAGAGGCACTTCTGCTGAATCTCAACGAACTCTGCGGCTGAATAACGATGAACAAAGGCAGGGCGAGGTGTAGAAGGGCGAGAAGGAACGGTAGTAGAAGAAGCCAAAGTAGGAGAAGCAGTGGAAAGAGGGCGAGAAAGACGAGAAGAAGTGGACAACTCAAGATACTTATGCTGCAGGGTAGTAGCCAAGGAGATAGCATCTGAGAGAGTAGGAGGCGAAAAAGAGAAAACATCATATCGTAAGGAGCCTCTAAGACCAGCAATAAAACGTGAAATAAGCTCTGTAGGATGAAGATC
Source organism: Diphasiastrum complanatum (assembly GCA_029204225.1). Classification (NCBI taxonomy): domain Eukaryota; kingdom Viridiplantae; phylum Streptophyta; class Lycopodiopsida; order Lycopodiales; family Lycopodiaceae; genus Diphasiastrum; species Diphasiastrum complanatum. Next base: position 44,266,045 of record CM055101.1, on the reverse strand, counting down.
AGTAAAAAGGTAAGAAAGCTCAGTAAACTGATCAATATAAGTAGTTAAATGACTAGTATGGCAAAGGCTACGAAACAGATCATGTTGGCGAACCAACCACTGTGGGTCAATCATAGCCATATGAAGATCATGCCGAAAAGTAGGCCATGTATGTAATCCCTCACGAGTAGGCTCAAAGCGATAGACACGCCACCATGTTTGAGCTCGACCATCTAAATGTAACGCAACCAACTACACTTTCTGGGTTTCAGTCTTGGGATACATAAGAAAATAGGTTTCTAGTTAGAGAACCAATTTTCCAAGATATTCCCATCAGATGAACCAGAATAAGTAGTAAGCTGGATGCGATCACGAAAATCACGAGCAAAATGAGGCTCAGGATTACCTGAAAAAGTAGAAGAAGGAAATCCTGGTGGTGCGGAGGGAAATCCAGGTGGTGGTACAGAAGACCCGAAAGGAGACCCATAAGAACTAGCACTATATGAAGGGAGACCAAACATACTACCAAAAGCACCTCCTGAAAATGTAGATGGAGCAAGAGCAGGCGTACTCAAAATAGGAAATAAAGGTGCTTTACCAAGACGATGAAGAATGTCTGGGGGGGTGGTATCCCTCCGTAATAGGACAGTCTCAAGGCTAAAAGAATACGATCAATACGACTCTCAAGATGATCCATGCGGGAATCAATATGTGTAAAGCGATCATCTAAAGAGCTCTGCGGAGGGCCTTCTGATGAAGAAGTCGCCATAGGGACTAAGGAAGAGACAAAAACCTGGGGGAGAGGACGTTTGTCGTCACCCCAACTTAGTCTAACTTCCGAAATCACCAAAAATGGCATGTAAATAGTCAATCAAGATGGATAATAATCAGAAAATGAGGGGCTGAGAAAGTAGAAGGTTTCTAACAAAATGGAAAAATGGAAAGAGGAGGGTGTGAGGCAACAAATATGAACACGAATAGGGGGCTTGAATGAACTAGATGATGGATCCATTCTGGTTGAACGAGATCGTTGGTAGAAACAACAATTGTCGGAATACTGTTGGCTGCGCGTTTGCTAGAAAGACGTCTTGATAGAAACAAGACTGATAATCCGCAGTAGAAATGCAGACTATTGAAATGCCTGCTCTAATACTATGTCGTAAAACATGGGGATGATCGGCAGCGGAAGCTCGAAGCTTTGAGCGTAGGCATGTAGGAACGGAAACGCAACAGTTAGTAGCAGAACTATTCAAGAAGAATGATTCATACAAATTGCTCAAATGAACAATACAGTAGTGAGACAAAAATTGCACTATGATCAATATCAACAGTGAGTACAATGGCTTGAAGTAATAACTTCAGCTTGCTGAGCATGATAACGCTGGCTACAGATAACTCTGATTGAAAAAAACACTTTCATTGCTTGATTCAGCTAGTAGTATATATTTACAAGTGTTTTCAAAAATATCTTACAAGCTTTGAATGCTATTTACATCAGTCTTTGTATATGTACAAAGTGGGTAACCGCCCTTGGAATATTTAGCAGTCCAGCTATTTTTAGAGTTGATGATAAGTTGGCGACGTCGGTCTGCCACTGTTGGGAAAAACTCGAAAAACTTGAAGGTGCCCTTAGACTGAAGGGATGTAAATCCCGAAGGTGCCTCTAGAGCAAAGGTAGGAAAAATGCGAAAAATGCGAAGGTGGTCCTGAAATGAATTCCAAGGCATTTTGGCCACTGTGTCGCATTTTTCGCGAAGGTGCAAAAAAGCCGAAAAAGGTGAAGGTGATCTTGAAATGGATTCCAAGGCATTCTGGCCACAGTGTCGCATTTTTTGCAAAGGTGTGAAAAAGGCGAAGGTGCCTTAAAAATGTTTAAGGCACAAAAAAATCTCAAAGGGAAAAATGTGAAGGTCCGAAACATGTAGTTGTCCTTCAGTTTTCAGGATGCTCATTACTTGAACGATTTGTCTAAGATTGAGCATAAGAAATCTAACAAGATACACCCAATCATCAACTTTAAAATCTCTGGGATATCTCTTAAGATCGGCATAATGCTTAGCTCTATCCTTAGCACTTCGGATACTATCCTTAGCCACTTGCAACATTTCTTGCATATCATGTAAGAAATCAGCAACTTTCTAGATCTTAACAGATCTCGTCTCCACATTAACCGGAGATTTAGATTGAAAACCATCCAACTCCCTAATGACTCACTGATAGACCCATACCAACTCCACCACCATGTGTTTAGGCCTACAACCATTAATTATGACCATTTACACATAAGGGCCCCAATTCTCTTATAGTCACAATTAACTTACGGGTTGTTGGTCTACCGGTCCCTAGCGTGGACACACTTCCCGAGACCAGTCATGGGCATGACATAAGCAATCTACAAGGTCATCCATCCTTGGTAACAGATATTTATTCTTGACAATCACCTTATTCAACCCCTTGTAATCCACACACATCCCGAAAACCTCCATCTTTCTTCGCTTTCAGAAGAACAGGAGGACCCCATGTTGATTTACTAGGTTGTATATGTCTCATCCTCAGATAATTTTCTATTTGATTTGAAATCTCTATCTCGTCTTTCTGAGAGAACCTATAAGATTGTCTATAGATAGGATAACTTTTTAGAATTAACTCTATCAGGTGGTCTACTGACCTAGATGGTGGTAAACCATGAGGTAATTCTGATGGAAAAACATCTTTAAATTCACTTACGATCTGATTTTTCATTGCTTGTTCGCGATCTAAACTTAATGAGTTAAGAATTATAGAGAATTCACAACTAGTCCAGTATGATGTGGCATAACTAATGAACTTGATTCACTAGAGTACTGGATATCCAAAACTAGGAGTATATTGAATCCTATATTCTAGTCATGAACAAAACACTTCCCCCTTTATTTCAGTTGGCCCTACTCTACTATACCATTGTGTGCGACTGGTTTTGTTGAGAAAGAAGATCATTTGCATTCTGGAAGCTAGCTACAACTATTGAAAAGGCCTATGCCCCTCTTACAACTTGCCACACGGTTTTAGGAGCTATTTACAGGGTAAACATTTTTTATGTTTCTTTGCTACCTGCGACCTAGTAGAACTTTTATGGCTTCCTTCTGCTTGTTGCAACCTATTCCACGTATTAATGACCATTTTTTGGGTGTATCGAGCTACTTGAATGTTTTCCAATCCAACGGTACAACATTGGAAAACATATCAATGACCTACTAGCCATAAAAAAGACACAAAACACTTCCCACCTTATTTCCAATGATGAGTAGAACGCTTGAAGTGATAGCAAAAAACATGCCTCTTTGCATGAGGAAGCTCTAGGTTCAAACACATAAAACATCTGTTTTTTTGTGGCCCCCGACTGACCAAGTTCAACGTCGAAGCTATACAATGTTTTGTGAAACATTACTGGAGTTTTAGAATTGGGTTTAGAGTGTCACACAGTGTGATTTTGATTCGATTGGGGATCTCGTCCACCCTAATGAAGCTCCATTGTTTCCACTTCATGAAACCATAGTAGTCATTCAGTCTTTATATAACTAGATTAAAGTTCAGAGCTAAATGCAGTATTCATTCCGACACCACAAATCGTTTGAGCGAAATTCACTATTGACGAAATAGAGTGTTGACGTTACTAACAACTCGGTCCAATCCAGTTTAATTTTACACATAGAGAATTTGATACTCCCTCCTTATTTATCTTTACAAAAAGAATGTTTAGGCTCCAATGCTGACTGCAACAACCAAGATACAAATATCGATAAATTCATATTTATGGAAAAATTTCGTTCTTATTAAAGCAATGAGGCATGCAACAATCCAGATTAAAGCAACAAAAACAAAGAGCAATCCTTACTTATTTTCATATGAAATCAAATAGAATTTCGCGATAGGACTGCACTCGATAAAATAGACAGCCTTCTCAAAATTAGCTTCTTTCGCCTTTACCGCTCCCATGAAAAATGGACTAACTACAAAAATTGTACCATGGGAATCGATATCACATGTTTGTACTAGTATCAGTACAACGCGTGAGAGCCCAAGAAGATCCCGAGCGGTCGTACATCTGCGCATTGAATCGATATCGCATGTGTCAGTACATATCAAATCAACGCGCGAACAACCAAGTCAAGGACTAGGAGTGCTATTTGTGTGCGTTGAATCGATATCAGATGTTATACGGTTCTGTGGTGTGATAAATTTGGAGACAAATTGTGTGTTCAGATTGAGCCATTTTTGTGATCCGGACTCATCTATCCAATAATCACAACTCTAAGCGAGAGTGTTCTTAATGAGTCAAGCAAATTGGAAGGAGCCGACAACTATGCAGTTTGGAAATTCAAACTGAAGAATATTTGATGGAAAAAGAGCTTTGGGGGTTTGTGACAGGTGAAGAAACAAGGCCAGTGATTGAAGAAGATCAGTGGGCATTTAATAGGAGAAAATGGAAAGCACAGAATGTCATCAACTTGTCAGTCAAAGATGCAATTATTCCCTACATTTCGGATTTGGGAGGACCAAAAGAAGCGTGGGATACATTGAGGGCATTGTTTGAAATGACAAACACATTTTGAATACTATTTCTAAAGACGAAGTTGCATACATTGCAGATGGATGATGGTGCAACTATTGTCGATCACCTACTGAAGATCAAAGAGATTCGTGACCAATTAACAATAGTTGGAGAGCGAGTACAGGATTGTGAGATCGTGCAGTTGACATTGAATAGTCTGAGTGAGTCACTTCAAATGTTTGTGATGAGTATAGCCACAAGAGAGAACCTTCCAACCTATGAAGAACTAGGTGGATTGCTTTTGCAGGAAGAGCAATGTCAAGAGAACATGAATCATCATAACAAAGGCTATGATCAAGCTCTTGCAGTTATAGGATGAGGCAGAAGATTTGGTCGTGGAATGTATCAATCGAGAGGAGGAAACTCAAGCCGGGGATCATTTCAACAATTTCATGAGCAAGTCAATGATAGTCTGAATTGAGGCAATTCAACATCAATTTGATGATGACCATTATGAAGACAACTATGCTGATCAACATCAATACAATGATGATCAATATGAAGATGATATAGGTGAGATTTCAAACTTGTTCATTACAACATTAATGACAAGTGATGAAGCCAAGGATACCTGGATAGTGGAGCGTCCAAGCACATGACTTCAAGGAAGGAGTGATTTTCGAAATTCAAGAAAATCCACAATGGAGATGAAGTTGGAAAAGTTGATGGCCAATTGTTACCTGTTAAAGGATTTGGAGTGGTGTCAGTGAAGTTAGCTAGCAGGATGATAAAGCAAATAAGCAATGTGCAATATGTGCCTAACTTAGCTAACAATCTACTATCTATTGGGACGATGGCTGATCAACACCTCAAGGTTAAGTTTGACAACAACAAATGTCTTGTCAAAGACATCAAGAATCACTACAAAGTGAGTGCTACAAGAGCTAGAGTCAACATGAATCGACTCTACAAATTGAATGCGAGATCTTTTGCTCAAACTATGTTAAGCACTATTGATAGTCGAAGTGATCTTTGGCATCAACGATTTGGTCATATTAGTGCTCAAAGTTTACAGATTCTCAAAAGAGGTAATCTAGTTATTGGGTTGCCTGATATTTCTTTTGAAGGAAAAATTTGTGAAGGTTGCATTTTGGAAAAAACAACATAGAGAGACACAAGATAAGTGGAGCAAAGAGAGCCAATGGCATCCTAGATCTTGTCCACAATGATCTATTTGGACCTATGCAGACTAGATCTCTTAGTGGCTACTATCACTTTATTACCTTCATTGATGAATATAGCAGATGCATTTGGATTTATTTCATAAGCAAGAAATCAGATGCTTTTGCTAATTTCAGGGATGAATCATCAAGACTCTGAGATCTGATGGAGGTGGTGAGTACTTTTCAACAGAATTTATTGATTTTTGCAAGGATCAAGGGATCAAGAGACATACTACAACACCTTATTCACCACAACCAAACGGAGTTGCAGAACGAAAGAACATATCCATTAATGAGATTACACAGTCTGTAGAATTACAAGCATTTTTACACAGTCTGCAGAAATACACGGAGTTTGACAACTGTGTCAGGAATTTTCTCTCACTATAAAACCCAACACTATTGCCTTTTTGCTACAGTCAATTTTCTCTTAAAGCGACACTATCAAAAATTTTGAGTAAAAATGCAGTGTCGCATTTTTCGCCTGTCAAGAATTCCGAGTAAAAATGCAGTGTCACATTTTTCACATTTTTCAGAGTGTCTCAAATGTTAAGATAATGACTTTGGCAAAGTGTGGAGCTACCCCAATATTCAGGAAATGAGATTTTGTGACACTTTCGCATTTCTCACAAAAGTCGCATTTTCGATTTCTCCCTATGGCAGTTTACGTTCATTTCTGTAGAGTGACAATCACGTTCATTTATGCAGACAGGCTGTTTACAGCCAAATGTCACCGCTTATCAGGAAGCAACTTATGAGAAGAACTAGATGAATGCCAACAGACTCCAGCCAATTGGCAGCCGCATTTGACGACCTAATTGCTTAGTATAAATAGTTGTTCATGTTTCAACATCAAAAAATCAAAAATCAAATCAAATCAAGTATTGAATAATTCTCTCTCTCTCAAGCCTGTGAGCTTGAACACTCTTGAGCATTCTAGCTCAGTTCTTTAGAGTTGATTAGAGATTGCTATTGCGCTTACTGCTTATCAGTAGTTGTGCTTAATTCAGACTTTTATTTAGTCGTTTAGAAATAGCTTAGAGTACGCGGCTTCGATTCACAAACTTGTTGTACTCATTTACTTCTGTTTCGTTTCTTACTGAATCAATATTATCTTTCAGGTTTGTCTCAGAATATATGCGTTTCTGTAATTCTTTGCGACAGATTATTTGTCTGATAAATGTTTGGCTACGTAGTCATTGTAGTACTGATGATTTCAAAGTTAGTTACTATAACATCAAACATGAATTTTATCACTATTGTTTTGTTTGAAATTGATAGGCGTAGTCATGCATGAAGAAAGAGGAAGATAGTTTATTCCGCTGCGCACGATAAGTTTTCTTTCTTGTCGTTCGAATTATTTTAATTCGGTTCTTTTAGACCTATCTTTTATACACCACTTCTAACCCACCCTCACAATTGACATCCAAAACTACAGATAACTCAATGGTTACAAAGATATCAGTTACGAATTCAACTGAATGAATTCTAATTAGGAAATTAATAACCAGTATTAAGCAATTATTTACAAGGATTACCAAAATCCTAACTGCGAAATACATTTCCCGATCACACTTACTACCTCTGATGTCCACTCTTCTTCCCTCCTTAAAATTTTCAGTTCTTTGAAAATCTATTTCAGCTAAGGTACCAAAAAGACGTAATGACATTAGTAAATGTTCTAAAAAACTAATTATTGTAGGAAAAAGTCCAAAAGAATTTCATTCCTATCCTAAACCTAGGCTGAATATAATTCACCATAGGATTTTACTAGAAATGAAATCAGTTATGTAATTCCTATTATTACAAATTTCTCAATAAAATTGGACTGTTTTTTCTTTATATTGACAAAACCTATCCAAACGTAGAATATGAAATTACTTGAATGGAAATCCTACCAATAGGATTTCAGTAATTCTTGAACTGTATCATGTCAGATTTATTGATTAGATAAAGAATATTGTTGCCACTCATCCAATCTGGTTATTTCATATTGTTGAACTTCAACAAAAAGAAAAAAAAATTCAACTTTTAACTTTCAATCTAGGAGTTCCCAACTCCAAAGGGCAATTCATTGCGGTACCTTCTGTCAATTTTCACTTATCTATTATTGGGAAATTATTTAGACTTAGTGAAAACACTGTGATCAATTCTGACTAATAAACTCAGTTTAATCAATTCACTAAAATAAACTGATTCCATAGATAACGAAAAAATGACCGAAATTTTGATTTTTTCCGGAAAACTCAATTTTTGCCTTATTTTAAGTAATTCGAAAATTCTGACGAAAGTATTGTTAGTGTAAAAGGCAGTCGAAATCGAAAAAACCGAAACATTGTCCGATTCCTAATTTTACTAACGCAATGTCAAACTGGCATGCAAAGCACACTACATCAGTCACAAACATCATTACGGAATTTTTTACGTAAACTTCAGTTTTACGGAATTTGTCAGCCATTAACACTGATTTGTGACCCAACTGTCAGAGCACATGCGTATGACCACTCAAATCGATTGTAAATCCTTCATGCATGTCAGAATCACTCTGAGAATCAACATGCAACCAATCAATGCAAACACAATACTACAAATTAGGGAAATGACTGGCATGCAATCAGAACAATTCCAAATTTTGCAAATTTTACTCACAAAACTACAAAATTTCAGATGATCATAACTTTGGCTATAGGACACCAAACTGGGTGCTGTAAAGCTCAGTACAGAGGAAGACCAAGTGAACAAGATGCTTGCCATGTCAGCCTACCACCTAGGCTTCACACGTGCGAGATCAGAGCTACCATAAAACTATAGTAGGGCGCACTTCCACAAGAAGAAGAAATCGTGCAAAAACATTCAAACACCCATCCTAGCCCAAAATTGATGCTACCAGCAGTCTTAAACAATCAATTAGACTTCCATGAAGCATTCATACTGATCCTAAGATGCAGTATAGGCTGAGAACGAAGATTTCTTGATTTGTAGAAGTCAAAATAGCTTCAAACTGGATGGAGATGGTGCATAAGCCACCGGCCATCAATTCATAGGTTTGATAGCTTGTTGGGAAGGTAAAAAGAATGCTAATCATGCTGTAATAAATTCCAGAATGATCTCCTAATGGATTTGGAGAGATTCATCCCCCAAAAATCACCAAAAATGGTCATTTTTTGAACTTTTTTTGACTTCCTACAAGTTCAATTCTTGGAATTCTTGGTTCTAACTTCAGGGAAAGCTGTAGAAGACTTTGTTCCACCTCTTTACAAGCTCTACATGGTGTTTTACAGCCACCTACTATCCAACTTTATGAAAAAAAAACTAGCAAAAATGATGAATTTTTGCTATTTTTCGGTTTTTTCATCGCCATAAAGTGGAAATTCATGACATACAACTCTTTCTCTAACACACTCATACCAATTTACAGAATTACAACCATCTAATTGATCTGATCTTGCTGGATTTTGGTTCTTACTATCTATTTTGTGCCAAAAAGCATGAAAAACCAAGCAATTTTGACCAAAACATAGCCTAGAATCATAAATCATTGGATAGAACCGGCATGCATCATTAATGAACAAACGAAAGTACACTTGCTGGAAAATTCAAATCTACCACAGACTTGACCTACACAAGAAAAAGCTCCAGAAAAACATCACAAATTGGCCTTCAAGGACAATTTCCCATAAAACCACAAAGAATCCCAAGAGTAATGGATCTTAGCAACATGCAAATTAAAACTGGGATAGTACACCCACTTGCACCACTTGCTATCCACCTTGGAAAAGAATTCCCATGGATCCAATCCCAAAATGTCGACAAAAGTAGCCCTTCTCCATGTTCTCCAATCTTTGTAAGCCTTGTTCTGATTCCACTATAAGGGAAGCTCCCTAAGATCCTGCTTACAAGATAACACACAATGGAAAACACACTATGGAGCAACCACCCAATTAAGTAGAAGCAACCAATCAACTCTAGAAGCTTTATCCCCAAGCCAAGGAACAAGAGGCATGAATGTAGAGTGAAACCCTGGCAATGAATCCATGATCACACTAAGGAGTAGGGCGAGTTTGGCCTCAATAGAGGATGAGGGATCTGACAACGAATATCCATCCACCCACACCCCTACTCCCACGTTAGCATCATCATCATCAAACACATCTGCTCTATCCACAGAACTGCTATTGGAGCAAATGACAAAATTATACAAGCAACAGATGGAGCAACTTACGGCGCAGTTTGACCAAAAACTGAAAGCCTTACAAGGAGTTGTAGCAATAACGCCACATCAACCGGAACCAAACCAGCTGTAGTATCCAAGACGGGAAAATGTATGGTGTTCAGTGTGCATGCAAAACCATACAGCGAACGAGTGTCCAGTCCTAAAGCAAAATCTGAGACTGACACATAGATTCTGTCATATGTGCAATGCAGCATCGCACAATACGGCATTTTGCCCGTTCAACCCCCGGATTGTTCAACAGAAGAGAAGTCCTTATGAGACTTCTTATCCCTACCATCAAGGGGCACCCAACGAGGCACCAAGGTACGGTGCACCAAATCAACCACAGCGTATGGCCTTACTTGCTCCACCAGGGCCAGCCAATCAACAAGTGGCCCATGTAGACCTGACAGAAGTGGAACCAAAGATGCAAATGCCACCTCAACCTGAGCAGCAGCAATGGTGCGGACCGGATGAACCATTTATGGATCCTGTCATAAATGAATATGTTGCGGCCTATGCAGCTCAAACTCAACGTCAAGGCAGAAGAAATTACGGCTGCTACGGATGCGGTGAAGGACACAGAATTGCGGAATGTCCCTACAAGGGACAATATACATCCTTCTGTCGAGAATGTGGTTATGGGCAGTGTTACAAGAATTGTCCATTCAAACCTGGAACCAGTGCACCTCTTAACTTCATTGCAATACAGCAACCAACAATTCCAGCAGGAATGCCATCAAGTAGACACCAACTCCACGCCCTTGTGTTAGCTGTTACGTGAGCACAGAAGAGGAAGGAAGTGGCTCCCTCACCACCACCATCGATCACTGACGACCAACCCTCAACTTCAGCGCCATGCCCGAATGTGAGGGAAGAAAGAAGTCAGTACCAGAAAATAAGACACAGAAAGCACAAGCGGAGAAAAAGAGCAAGAAAGAGTTAATCCCCCAAAACCTCCAGTTGGCGTCGAACGAGAACCGCAAGCGGGCCCATCAAAACGATCGGTTGCACCAACATGAACCACCTTTTCACATGGTGGAGCCTGAGGAACCACGCACTGAAAGGCTCACACTTTTATTGTCAAGCCGTGTTAGTTTACCACTCGGAGAACTACTGCGGATTGCACCACAAGCAAAAAGCCTTCTAGCTGAATGGGCCAAAGCGGATGAGGAGCGTAGCGCCCGAGTCCATATATTATACGGGCTATGAAGAAACAAGTAACGTCCTCCACATCGGAGTAGCATGGGAAAGTGAGGAACACAACATCACTTTGTCCATCAAACACAAGATATATGAGGACGAGGCAACAGTGGTAGATGGAGGATCGGGTGTCAATTTGATCTCCACTACTTTATATGAAAAATGGGGTCTGCAAGGGTTGAAGCCAGCAAGATTCGCCATCAAGCTGGCAGATCAATCTTGTGTGAAACCAAAAGGTGTAGTTGCCGATATCTTTGTAAAGATAGCAGGCATGCAGTTTGTGATTACTTTTGTAGTCATGGATATACCGGAATCTCCATCTGCATACCGTGTTTTACTGGGAAGACCATGGGTGAGGACTGCGCAAGTAGTACACAACTGGGGTACGGGAAAACTCACCTTTGAGAACAGCGAACAGACTGTAAAGGTTGATCCAACCACATGGGCGGTGAAACCTATTGCACCCAAAGTTGATGACAAATCATCCACGAAAGATCACACGATTGATCGCCCAAGGCTAGCCAAGGGAGGTCACTATGATTCAGAGATGGATGTTGTGATATGGACAGATGCATTAGCAACTATTGACTGCCAGGCATGTCAATATGAATCAGATCCAGAACCTAGTACATCTTCACCCAAATGTTACACCATGGACACACCAATCACATTTGGGGTGAATATGATAAACGTATCATGGCTGTCAGCAGAGCCTATTGAGAACTTAGTGGACGATGATCTAGTCCCTTGGCAACATGATCTAACTTATAATAAGGAGATTGAGCTGACTGATGAATGGGTCCTACATCACATGGACCCAGATCGTTACGGAACCAAGAAAGTACCAGCTCAACCACCACAAAAGTCTGCTATGGTGAAAGTCTCAAGGATCGATCCACCCAAGGCATCTGCGAATAAGAAGAATCAGTTGAAACAATGCTACAACCAGGTGATCCGATGGAGTGATCTACCCGAAGAGGCAATAGCTACAGTGGATGTTGATATTTGCAACCATGAGGTGAATGTCGCGACATATGATAGTCTGTTGTAGAGCATCACAGAGTGGATAAGACTTTAGCTAGTCAAAATTTTCTGGAAATTTTCTTGGATGATCTGTGCATGCATGGACCAGACTCAGAACACTTATCCAACTTGAAGAAGGTGTTACAAAAATTCCGCGACTACCAGATTTCCCTGAATCTAGAAAAATGTCAATCCTAGGTAACACATGGCTTGATTCTTGGCCATATAGGGTCAAGACACGGGATCGCCACAGACCTATCAAAGATCAGGATCATTATTGATCTATCACCACCGGGGACGATCTGCGAAGTCTATATCTTCATGGGTCATGCTAACTATTATAGGATCTTCATTCTTGATTTTGTGGAGTTAGCCCGACCAGTTTACAAACTCACAACGGATCCACATTGGAACGAGGAAGTCCTAAAGGCTTTCCAGAAGCTTAAGGATGTATTGGTTTCAGCACCAATCTTACGCCCACCCAATTGGTCCATTGAGTTTCACGTGCATATGGACGCATCGAAGTATGCAGTTGGAGCAGTCTTAACCCAGCCAGATGAACACAAAAAGGATTTTCCAATCCGATTTGCAAGCCGACAGCTCAGTGATACTGAAATGAATTATTCAACCATAGAGCGGGAAGCACTGGCAATGATTTATGCGGTTAAGAAATTTTGACATTACCTGATGGCCACACATTTTGCTTTTTATACGGACCATCAACCCTTGCTCTATCTCGTTAATAAAACTTGCAACATCGGGAGAATCACCAGATGGCTACTTCTATTGTTGGAATTTGATTTTCGAATAGTAGTTCACAAGGGAAAACAACATTACATGACAGATCATGTATCACAAATCAAGGGGAAGGAGATTGCAACCCAACCCAATGATGAGCTGACAGATGCTGTCTTATTTTACGTGGACATAGTACCAGAATGTGCTGCCGACATTGTTGAATATCTAATGTGGGGCCAACCAAACAAATCACTACCAAAGGCGGAACAGCGGAAATTGATCTTGAAGGCTAGACCTTATCAGCTGATTGCCGACCAGTTATACCGAAGAGGACCAGACGAAATTCTTCGGCGGTGTATTCTTCCTCATGAGCCACCCAGATCATTTCGCTTTCACATGAAGGCATGGGTGAGGGCCATTTTGCATCCGACATTACAGTTCACAAGATCCTGCAATCAGGATGTTGGTGGCCAACGATTCATAAGGATACGGAGGACTATTGAAAAAAGTGCGATGTGTGCCAAAGGTCGAGAAGGCCAACAAGATTGAATTATGACCTACTGCACCCGGTCTTAGCCCAAGTACCATTCGAAAAGTGGGGATTGGATTACATCGGTCCAATTCACCCTACGACAAGGAGTTCCCAGGCTCGATATGTAATCGTAGCCACAGACCACCTCACCAAATGGGTCGAAGCCAAGGCAGTAAGAGTAGCTGATGCTAGGACCACTACCAAATTCCTTTACGAAAATATCATTGTATTCTTCGGATGCCCGATAGAGCTAGTTAGCGATTGCGACAGCCATTTCATCTATGAGACCATCAAGGTCCTGTTGGAGAAATTCTTCATGATCCACAGAACCAGTACGCCCTATTATTCTCGTGGTAATGAGCAAGCAGAATCATCTAATAAGATCTTGTGTAGCGTGCTCACGAAAACAGTTGAAGCTAGCAGATCAGATTGGGAACATAAGTTGCATACTGCACTATGGGCATTCAGGACAACATATAAAGAAAGCACTGATCAAACACCCTTCCAATTGGTATATGGTCAGAATGTTGTGATGCCAATAGAGTTTTTAGTTCCTTCGTTAAGGATTGCCACCACGCAACGTCTTAGTGAGTCCAAATCTCTACAACTACGTCATGAAGCTCTGCATAAACTCTGTGAAACACGCTTACTAGCTGTGCATGCACTGGCAGCTGAAAAGGAAAGACATAAAGCATGGCATGATCGCAGGTTACAAAAGAAGGATCTTTGTTCCGGAGATCTGGTCTTGATGTATAAAACCAAGGCAACGGGAAATTAAAATTCACAGGTGAAGGTCCATATCAGATCAAGGAAATTCTTAATCATGGAGCCGTGAATTTAGAAAAGTTAGATGGGACACCATTCGATACACCCATCAACGGTAGCCGGTTGCACGAGTACTGGCCACCATAGTGAGATAGATCCAGAGTGGTGGAAGCACATTACGAAAAGCTAATCTGCTAAGCCATCACTGCTAGATCTAAGAAGATCAAGCCAAATCAAGCTAGATCCATCAAGATTCAGCCAGATCTGGTAAGATCGGGGAAATCCCTCAGAATCCAAGAAGGATCCAGATCCAGATAGGATAAAAAAGAAAGCAGATCATCAGATTGACTGAGGGATTTGTTTCCAAGTATCCATCAGAACTTCCAAAGAACTACCAATAGTCAGATCAAGCCTGGATGAAGCTGATTACCAGTTTACAAAAGTCAAAAATAAAAAAATCTCGAGATCTCGTCAAAAAACACTCTAAAAGAGCACTTTTTCATGATTTTTTGAGATCCCCTGGGAGATAGCTCTTGAAACTTGGACAGTCACCAGATTTGCAAGAGTTCATGATGGGGGAATCACCATTTTCTAGTGTGTGTGAGGGTTCCTAGAAGCTGAATTTTTAGAACCCTCGCAGAGCATCAAGATCAACTTACCAACCCTCGCAAGGTGCCTAAATGGAATCATAGCAGTGAAATTAGCCTACCTACATGGTTTGATCTTGAAAATCCAATCACAGGAACAAGTTTTGCGAGAGATCACTTCCTGCGAGAGTTGAACCCTCGCAGATAGCCTGAACTCTCGCAGAACCTTCGCATAGCAGTCAAATCACCTTCTAAACTCTCGCAGTTTTTCCTGAGGTCTTAGAATTTTGTGAAGAAGGTGTCAAAATTTGGGTGGAACTGAACAAGGAAAAGTGGATTTCACCTAATACGCACTCTAAATTCCGCTATATAAGGGTTGAATTCAAGTCATTTGTCACCTTTGCTAGCGAAGCTCTACCAAAATTTACACTGAAATTACCAAGTTCTTCGTTTGCAACCAAACTTCCTACCAACTATCATCCAATTATACTGAACACCAGGCTGCGCTTCTGGGCGATCCATGGACACACGGATTCCAAACATGGGTCGACCAAGATTGGCTGCGAGTAGTCCACAACTCCCTTCACACGCCCAAGGACTTGAAGAAACTAGACTGCCTCAACTTTATGGAGGACGTCACCACCTACCTAATCCAGCAAAGGCGGGTGAAGAAAACGCTATACTAGACCGGTAAAGTGCCAGGGGACCGGCACTACTTCAGGCCGTGGGTCCTGTTGGGGGTCTTCTCAAAAAAGTGTAAATAAATAAAATCATCCAATAAAATGTGTTGCGAGGGCATGGCATCTTGCGTGTATAAGCTCATGGCCCAATGAGCACGCAAGTGAAGTTGTAAATAAAATAATAGATTTCCCTTTGTAATTAAAATAAAACTTGAGGTCCAAAGTCAATTCTAAACTTAGAGTTTACTTTTTAGAGTTGGGTCCAATTTTAGACTCACATGAATCTTGTGATTTTCAATGTACTTTTTGTGGACCCTTGGATCAAGTTGGGTCCAAGATGAATGGATAGGATCAATGTGAATATTAGCCAATAGGATTGAGGGGCAAGGGCCTTCCCCATTTTATAAAAAGGCACCATTTATACACTATTTTCATGCTTAATAGAGAGGAGGAGACTTTACCATTTTGAGAGCTCAAGCATCCTAATTTGCTAATCAATCTTGCTTATGCTATTGTTGTGATTGCTTGTTATTTTCATTTCCCATGTTTTTTGGTTGTGCTAGTTAAGGTTTCTCCATAAGCAATGACATTGAGCATTTGAGCTAACCTCCATCTTATCTCTCTCTCTTTCTCTCTTCTCTTCTCTCTTTCTCTCCTTTTCTATCCCTTTCCTTCACCCAAATCATGATGAATGTTAGTGTAGAGGAGTACAGTTAAGGGAGAGTAGTGTTAGTGGTGAATAGAGGTAGGGAGGAAGTAGGAAACTAACTAAATGTAGCATCTATGCATAGTTAGGTACCTATCCAGTGATCTAACCCTTGTTGACAAGTGGGAGGGCTATACTACGCAAGATTTTTGACCCGACATATATGTGTATAAATTATCGAGGTTTGAACAAGATAATAGTTAAACATGGATATGCCACGTATAGATGATCTGCTTGATGCCTTGTCAGGTGCCATTGTGTTCAATAAAATAGACCTAAAGAGTGGATACTATCTTGTTAGAGCTCGTGAAGAGGATGTGCATCTTCATAATTCAGTTCCGGTCACTATGAGTATCTTGTGATGCCATGTGGGTTGACAAATGCCCCTATTACATTCGTGATGATAATAAATGATGTGCCCAAACCGTATATGGATAAGTCTATCATAAACTTTGTTAATAACATTTTGACTTACAATGCAGGTGAGGTCAAGCATATGACTCACCTTAGAACTATGTTGTCTACTTTGAGGGAGAACACTTTCTTTGTCAATAGTAAAAAAAGTGAATTGTTTAAAAATGAAATAGAGTATCTTGGTCATATAGTGTCTGCTGATGGAGTTAGGCCAGATCCTAAGAAGATTATTGTGATTTTTGCATGGTATGTGCTAGTTGATTTGACAACACTTCGTTCTTTTCTTGGATTAGCAGCATTTATAGAAAATATGTTAAGAGGTACTCCTATATTGCAGCACCTTTGACTGGTTTGACTTAAAACAAAATAGATTTGGTGAGCCGATTGAATTGCAGCAAGCAAGCTTTTATGAGTTAAAACAAGCTATTGTTGAGTGTGTCATTCTAAATATTGTAGACCCTCAAAGCCCTATGTTATAGGTACAAATGCGAGTGACATTGTTGTGCGAGTAGTTCTGATGTAAGAGGGTAGGCTTGTGTCCTTTGAGAGCAAGAAGCTCAACCCTCCACAAAAAAATTATCCAACACATGAAAAAGAGTTGTGTGCCATAGTTCATGCATTAAAGGCATAGAGGCATTATTTGTATGGATCGAAATTTGAGGTATTTACTGATCATGATACCTTGACATATCTTTGTAAGCAGCCAGACCTTAGAGGTTGGTAAGCTAGATGGTTTGAGCTCTTGTAGGAGTTCCTAATGGAGATTCGGTACAAGAAAAGTGTCGAGAATCGTGTGGCAAATGCACTATCTCGTGTGGTGTATCAGATGTCATTTGTAGTCATTGAAAAAGACTCATTATCTAAGATAAGAAAGGCTCAGAAGGAAGATCCTCATTGTAAAAAAGTAGAACAGGAGGTTAGTCATGGCCATGCAAAGTCTCAAGAGGAGAGATCTTCTACCTTGGTTTGTACTTATCTTAAGTTTTCCATAGAAGATGGAATAGTGATGAGAAATATCTTATTCCAGCTTGTGAGGTGCTGCAAAAGAGGATCTTGCATCTCTATCACGATAGCCCTAGTGCCAGCCATCCTGGTGTGGATAGGACTTATGACTGATTTGACATAACTTTTGGTGGCCTAGACTTAAGAAAGAAGTAAACCATTATGTGACACATTGTTTTAAGTGTCAAGTTAATAAGGCTAAAAGAATTAAAGTGCTTGGATTATTACACCCGTTACCTATAACATAAGGGAGATGGGAGAGTATTTTCATGGACTTTATTACATGTTTACCACGTACGCAGCAACAACATAATGCTATCCTAGTTGTGGTTGACAGACTTACTAAAATGGCTCATTTTACCTCAACTAATAATAAGATTGATGCACCTGGTACGTCAATTTGTTTATACAGCATGTATTCAAACTTCATGGATTACTTATATCCATTGTGTCTGATAGGGATTCTCGTTTTACTGGCAATTTTTTGGAGTTAGCAAAGGAAAATGTAAGAGCAGCAATGGATCAGGGCAAACATGTATGCCGAGCTGGATTGTACGCCAAGAGAGTTCAAGAAAATTTCTCGAGATTCCAAAGGACTCGAAAACCCTAAAAATAGGAAAGTGTTATAAGTTGTTAACCTAGAACTGTGGACCTTGAAAAATTGTTTAAAAGATTAATACCATTTCTTATTAATTGGATTTGTTTGTTTGGTTGTAAGATTCATCATGTTTTTCATGCTTTGAACCTTAAAGAATAGTCCACATCTCTGTTGGAAATTAAGTCCACAGTTGTCTCCTTGGTGAATACTATTTTTTATTTCAAGATTCTTCCTGCACATTTATTGATCGTTGATCTAGGGTCAGATGAAACCTACTTTGGATTCTATGTCTGCTCGTCTGATACCTGTAGGAATCACAGAACTCAAACAATCGAACTATTCGAAGAACGACTATATTGAGCTTCCGGCTCATCTTCATCCATCCATGGATCAAAACCAAAAGGTAACCAATCCTATTGTTTTCACTTTCAAATGTTAAGTAGATCATTAAAGACTTGGCCATCTTCAACGACTTCCACGAATTGGCATTTTGAATGAGTCTGCAAAAATACACTATGTTTCTAACAATCTGCAAAAATGAACTAATTGTTGCATAGTTCTCATTTTTTCAACTCTCAAAAAATGCTACAATTTCCCGACAATACCTTCTTTTCAAATATTTCTAAGAAGTGAACTCTTTGTCGGCTTTTTCACATTTTTTCCAAAATGCAACAAAATAGTCGCTTCAACAAATGGACTGTTTTGTAGCACCTTCGATTCTTTTGCAAAATGCGAAGGTGATCTATTTCAACGAAAAACATCTCTAGCCACTTGCGAAGAATGCGAGAACTTGTGCATTCCGACAACTTCGAACTGGATGACCGAAACTTCTGCCCAAAGGCATCGCAAGGAACCGCCAAGGCACTGCAGCGTCAACACTATGGTCACTATGCGAAGACCAACCACTAAGGCACCACAGGGCAGCCAAGGCTCTGCCTAGCCACCGCAGAATACCACAGTACAATTGTAGTCAACATACGGTTGCAATAAGCACCGTCATATTAGTCTCCCAAAGGAGGTTATTAACTTATGTACACATTGTACAACTGTCATTATAAGTCAAATACTTCTTGAGTACAAAAAAGTACTTAGTTATATGACAAGTATTTATTATAATGGATGTAGTGTATAAATACATCTTCATCACGCACTCTACATGATGCTCCGCCAACAAAGTGAATGATATCGAGCGTCCAAGTTACGTCTCCATTTATGGCTGTAATGCATTCAATGTTGTTCAAGCTTTCATTGTAATATAGAAACAACACATTCTATCATATGTGTTTAACGTAGATGTATGATGTTGTGATTAAATTACACTCTTATTGCTTGTTCACTCACTCTGATCAGATCACGGACGTCAACAACTCCTTAGTATCTGATCAGACGATGGTTGTCTTTGATGCATGAGGAACTTGCATTATTATATTGCACTCTCACTCTAAGTTTCTGAACTGAACTTCTTAGCAAAATGCATTTGCAGTAATAACACACAACATATCATTCAATCTCTTCGGTGGCAGCTTGCTGAGGAGAGTGTTTTCTGTCTGTGATACTGTGTAACATGATCTATGTTCCCGTTCGAAGTAAATTCTAAGTTGGTATCAGAGCCGTACAGGGAGTGTACACAATACAGCATCGCCGTTGAAGAGAGCTTTGGGAGAACTGTCTTTTGAGAGTTCGGGGATTACGACGGGTTGAAGACGGAAGGAGAAGCACTGATGTAGAGAGTTTGGCACACAAAAGCTTGGTGAGCTTGAGATTGTGCGAGGATTCAGAGACAAGGGTCGTCGGCTGAATCAGAACCTCAGCAAACGGAATTTTGAAATTCTGAAGCATGCTATTTGGTGTTTGCAGTCAATGTGCATTCAATCGGACACCATTTGACAAACGGATTGAAGCATCAGAGTTCTAACAGTAGGGTGCCTTGGTACAAGGATGATGACTACAAAAAGCCATGCTCAACCTTGGAAAGATAGAGCAACAATTGGCAACTCTCTCAAATAGCCAAAAACATGGCAAGGGTTTTCAGTTGAAAAAACATGGATCTTGTGATGTAGAATAGCTTTTTCTGATCTGTAAAAATCTGAAGAGGGGCGCGTTGGTAGGGCGAGACAGACTACAGAGGGTCGTGGCTGGCCGTGGAGCCATCAGGCTGCAGGATCGTCTGGCCATCTCCATAAGAGAGAAGGAAGAAATCATAGAGGATGAAGAAGAAGGAGACCGTGGCTGTCGCGTGCGTTGATCCAAGGATTGCCATAGCGTTCCTAGGTTCATAGCGGCCATAGGTGACATTTGGGTCAAGGCCATGGGAGAGGAGATGGAGTCAATTGCTAAGCATAGCACATGGGACTTAGTAGAACCACCAGTTGGCAAGAAACCCATTGGTTGTAAATGGGTATACAGGACTAAGTACCATGCAGATGGAAGTATAGCAAAGCATAAGGCAAGATTGGTGATCAAAGGGTATGCACAAAGTAAAGGCATCGACTATGAGGAGACCTTTGTGACAGTATGTAAGTGGAATACTCTATGTCTACTTGTTGCTTTAGCTTCACATTTTGGCTGGCCTTTGCATCAGATGGATGTGAAATCTGCTTTTCTAAATGGTGAGTTAGAAGAAGAGGTGTTCATGGATCAACCTGAAGGCTTTGTAGCGAAGGGACAGGAAAATAAAGTATGTCGCTTGAAGAAAGCGCTTTATGGTCTTAAATAGGCACCACGTGCGTGATATAGCAGGATTGATGCCTTTCGTTCAAAGGGGATGGTGAGAACACATTATGATCCAAATCTATATGTCTTATGCTTTGATGGTATGGTTGCTTTGATTGCTCTTTATGTTGATGACTTGATTATTACAGGAAATAATCAAGAGATGATAGACAGGATCAAGAAAGAGCTCATGGAACAATTCGAGATGACAGATCTCAGCCTAATGCATTATTGCCTTGGAGTAGAGGTGTGGCAAAAAGGACACAGAGTGGGTTTAACAAAGGCGAAGTATGTCAAAGAGTTGTTGCACAGGTTTAGGTTGCAGGATTGCAAACCAGTGAATACTCCTATTGAACCAGGTAAAAAGCTTTCTAAGCTTGATGAGTCACAATCATTTGATGCTACGCTGTATAGGCAGTTAGTAGGGAGCTTGATTTATCTTACCACGACTAGACCAGATATATGCTATGATGTTGGCATTGTAAGTCAGTTTATGGCAGCACCTACGGAAACGCATTGGAAGGCAGCTAAACGCAATTTTCGTTATGTGAAAGGCACTTCAAATTATGGCTTGATTTACAGGAAGCATGATGGTTTGCCTGAGTTGTGTGGCTATGTGGATGCGGATTGGGGAGGTGACTATGATGATTGTAGATCCACCACATGGTATGTATTCCAGTTTTGTGGTAGTTGCTTTTCCTGGTCTAGTAAGAAGCAAAGTACAATTGTTTTATCCACCACAGAAGCAGAGTACAAGGCAATGTGTAGTGCAGCACATGAAGCTATATGGTTGAGATAAATCTTGGAAGAAGTTGGCATGAAGCAGAAAAATCCCACGACATTACATAGCGACAGTCAGAGTGGCATTCAGCTAGCAAAGAATCCAGTGTTCCATGCGAGAACTAAACACATTGAGATTCAGTATCACTTTATAGGTGAGAGGCTGCTGAGTCGTGAAATTCATGTTATTCATTGTAGCATAGAAGAACAACTAGCTAATATTTTCACTAAGCCACTTGTTGGAGAAAAGTTTGATAAGTTTAGATCAAAGCTTTCTGTACTTAAAGTTTGTTGACTTTAAAGCTATGTATATGAATGTATAAAAAGTAGACTCTACTTTAAGGGAGAGAGTTAGAATTAAAGTAGAATCACTGTGCTACTGTATTGTGGGTCCTATCAGTTGATAAGGATCAGTTGGCCTCGCCACGAGGCAAGTCGACGGGACGCGCGTCCCGCCAACGGCAACCTGGGTCATGCATGGGTTGCCTGAGTGAACAACTATATGTGCAGTGTAATTTCATTTTGAGAAATTCAGTTGCTATGTGAGCTTGTTGAGGAGAGTGTTTTCTGTCTGTGTTACTGTGTAGCATGATCTGTGTTCCTGTTCAAAGCAAATTTTAAGTTTACCAATCTCTCTTTATTTGTCAATATCAACAAACACCATGGCCATGTGAGGATACAAACATTTTTATTCCAACAATGAGGATACAAATAGCTTCCAATCACTTCGTACACTAAGCCAACTACAAAGAACTTCGTTTTTTCTAAACCTATTGCAAAAAGTTTAACCATGGTGAGATTTCTGACTACATCATGTCTACTCCAACAATGAGGACACAAGCATAATCTCCAATAGCCAAAAAACAAAATTTCTATGACTGTTTCATAACATGACAAATAACATCTTTGAGTTCCTTCAAAACATATAGTCTAGCTTGTTCAAATTCTTTTCTTATTTTTTACTTTTCAATTTCATGTTTGGCCAAGCTGACTATTGCCTTCTCAATATTCTCGAAGGAGCCTTTGTCCCTCGATTTTTACTTTGCTCTTGTTCACTCGCCTCTCTATAGCTTTAGGTTCATCACTTGCTTTTGTTGATGGTGGACCCTTTTGACTGGTTTCCGTTTCAACTTCTTCCTCCACATCAATAAAACTAACATGTGCATGGCACACGACATGTGTTTTGTCGTACATATATTGATCAACAATGTCAAAGTGCCTACATTTCATGAATCTTTCATTTCCAAAAATATATGCTACTTTGAGGACAAGGAATGTCATATGCACAGTCTTATAACACTCATGAGAAAAATTAGCATATATCCCAAAGGATTAGAGGGATTTGTTGATATGTTTATATTCTCAAACTAAATGCTTAATCCAAATGGGTATGGGTTATGGAAATTTGAGAGTGATAAGACATGTGATTGCTCATGTACTTCCATTGAGTACACGTACAATATTTGAAGGTGCCATGTGTACTCAAAGATTACCAAGTGAAAGATATTTTAATCTAAAAATGCTTCATCTACCAAGTAAGATGACAAAAGCTACATTAAGGGCAAGATGAATGTGTTGAGAAATTGTTAAAAAAGGTTGCATATTTTAGCAAGTTAGGGAGAAAACAAAGTTGAACAAAATTTGGACTATGGCAAGTTTCAAACTTTCGAATTTCAGAAGTGATTCGAGGCTGAATTTTGAGAGCCGTGATACCAAAAGCTTGCTACAAACTTTTGAGGCAAGGGATTGATGGGGAGATATGAGGTTGTAGGTGCACTTTTGCTGCAATTTGAATGTCCAAATCAAGTTCTTATCATAGGTACAAATTCTTGAAGATTGAAATGGGTGAGTTTCATAGATTTTGAAGGTGTTCATACACACACTTTTGCATGGTTTTGAATGTCCAAATCAAGTTCCTATCGGAGGTACAAATTTTTGTAGGCCGAATCGAGGAGGAGGTTGTGGGTTGAGTTTCATAGATTTTGAAGGGCACTAATCAAAACGACTAATCACAAGCATGGTCTTGGTCTATGGACTATTCACATGTGGGCATAATGTTATGAAATCACGCTACAGGCGTGAATAGGATATTTCAATGCCAAATGAGTGACAAAGATATGTTGTTGAACTAAGAACTCAGATTGTGAACAACTGCCACAGAAACATGCGACCTGCTCAAACCATCTCAAGGAGACTGTAAGTCTAACCCATGGGAGTTAAAGTGTGTCCATGCAGTTTGATTACATTTTCAAACCCAAGATAGTTTCAGCAACTCTATACACTTCAACTTTAACAATGTCGGAGTTTAAGCAAGTGGTTAAGTTGAGCGGAACTGAGTTGAGCTTTCTTACTTGACAAGTGTTGGGGATGACAAATGTATCTCATAAAGCTGAACCAATATAACCAATCCAGGATGTGCGTTGAAATTTTAGAGAGAAGGACAAAAAACAAAACATGATTTTGGAATGCAATGAACGACCTGATGGAGATTGAATGATTACAACGATGTCCCCTGGTATCTCCTAGGGCCTGAGATGCCCCATGGTGAAAGCCAGCTCAACTGCCACTTGGGGGCAACTGTGAGTCCATGTGAAGTAGTTAAGGGCCCTTAAACTACGAGAAGTGGTTACCACTATCCCATGTGAAAGTAAGCTTGGAATCTTAGGGTAGAATTCTAGTAGAAGACAGACCCCGAGGGGCCCAAAATGTGGCAACGCGCTCTGATTGGTTCTCGTGTAGGGTTTCCCATTCCTGTTTGGGAAAGTACGCGAGCTAGCTTGAACTATCGATAGCCCTGGCTATGGCGCTGCCTTAGCTCTTGCAGCATTCTATTCATTATATTATATTCCCATCCATCTCATATATTCCCATCCATCGTCACTGCTCAGACATATACCTCAAGGCAGCGCTATCATGCCCACGAGCAATGCTCTCACCTCATGCTGCATTCAAATATGATTATTCATTGCTGCTGTGCAGAGTGGTTGACTCATTTGGAGTTCTAGTCGTCTATTCATGAAAACAAAAGGCTATGGCAGTTAGGGTTCAGGGTATAGTTCATGAAGAAGCTGTCAAATAGGTGTAGCAGATTTAAATGAGTTTAGAACAGAAACACATCATTTTGTGCTGCTCAAATGGGGTTGGCTTAGTTGGTTAGCTTGACATCCAAAGTTTCTTTGGTCTTAGGTTCGAGCCTCCCCTCATTTTGTGCTGCTCAAAGTATTGGTGATAGTGGCAGAGTGAAGGGAAGGATTTTCTCTATGAACAATGCATGAACGCTTGAAAATGCGCAGAGCAAGGCAGTCGAAGAAGCCGCGTACGCATGTGAAGCCCGTGGTAGGGACATTGGTATGGATCAGACGCAGGAATGGTTCGTGGTGGCCCGGACGGATTATCAGCACAGATGAGCTTTCTTCATCGCATATCATGTCTCAAAGATCCGGGACTCCTGTCAAACTGCTGGGCCGGGAGGATGCTAGCGTGTACGAGAGTATTCCGATTCAACATTCCTACTCTGTTTTGCACGATCGTATCCCATGTTTTGTGTTTTATGCAGCCTTCCGTTTTAAATGGATATGTTTTTTCGTTTCGTATTGTATTGAGAGTGTGTATCAAAAGTTCCTTGTGGTGAACATATTGTACAGTATCTTCAGCTTAAGGAAGTTTAAGGCCTTGTTCAGCTGGTTAACGCTTCATGTTTTGCTTCTTCCCGTTTTTATGGAAGAGGGAGAGAGGAGGACATTGCTGCTTTGTGATAATGAACTTGAGTCTGTCACGCTTAGCTTGATCATTCCAGTGTGTCCATCTTTCGTTGTTGACTTCTGCAGAATATCTGACCTGATTTCAACGTTCAACATTCTATCCCAGGTTTTTTATGCTAACAGAGAAAGATCTGATAGAAATAGATACGACCTTTGTAGGAATCTTGGTCAAGCCTTGGCATTTCTCAAAAGTTGCAAGAGCCAGCTCGCTCTTCACCCTCATCCTACGCCTTGTACATACCACATGCGTTGGTACGAGTATTTGAATGATATCAAAATTCTAATACCTAGGGTTATATGGGTAGTTCAGTTTTATACAGCCGCATGCAGGAAAACATACAGCCATCATGACTATGGTGGCAGTTATGTTAGATCGAATTACGCATACATATGCAAATTCATATGTAAGTTGGTCCCATATTTGATGCTGAAAAACATTTAGACTGCTGTACGTACTTTGT
Organism: Diphasiastrum complanatum; assembly: GCA_029204225.1. Classification (NCBI taxonomy): domain Eukaryota; kingdom Viridiplantae; phylum Streptophyta; class Lycopodiopsida; order Lycopodiales; family Lycopodiaceae; genus Diphasiastrum; species Diphasiastrum complanatum. The sequence continues at coordinate 44,240,137 of CM055101.1, read as the reverse complement.
ATGTGTACGAGGCACTAATGTTAGTTTACTGTTGGCAAAAGACCCTTATAGACCGATATTTGTACGAAAGGTCCACAGTTCATCATGGGCCGTATACTAACATACTAAGTCAGACTAGTGCTTGTAAAAAACTTGTTCTTTAGCCATGTGAAAAAGGTAGAGATGGAAAAATCATGTGAAGCACTGCAACCTCACTGTGAAGCTCAAATTTTGAACTATAACCAGCTAATCTGCAGACTTAAAAAATAATCGAGAGAGATGCCCTCCGGATCCTGCATATTTTTATCAATTGGTATGTTTTGTGGCACATATACGGGTTCAACAAACTTTGTCATTACTTCAAGACTTGTGCGGGCACATGGGACATATGGAAGTACATTTTGATGCTTGACTATGTTAATTATTAATGTTTTATTTAACTCTTTGTTATTGTTGAAAAGGAACACGTAGCTAGAGGATACTGGCAACTTGATGTTTATTGGCTAATCAATGGAGATTCAGTTTTATATGTTCAAAAAATTATACTACTTGTATTCAAAAGATCTCAAAGTACTTTTGCATAACTTTATGAAGGTGCCAAGTTTTAACGTGGAATGTTTCAAATGACTTCCGGCAACCAGTTTACTGGTCAGATACACTCTTTAGAGGCTAAAGTCTTACAAGTGGCTTTTGCCCCAAAGAGGATTTGTAAATTAGTGAGTAAATGGTTTATTAAATAGTAGTTTCTTCCAGGTCTTTGAAGGTATTCAATTCAGAACTAAGTCAGGTTAAAAAAACCTGTTATTATCTAGACACTTATGATTTTGTGTCATAGTTGGTATGCGAAAAGGATTGATTGTATATTCAAAAATAGTGGGGAGCTAAGGATTCCACTTTGATAATAGTTTTGTACATTGTCTATTTCTAATCAACTCTTGTTTAAAACTTAAGCTCCCTGGTGTAGGTTTTGTGAAGCCCACCAATCATTCATCCACTAAACTCCATTGGTGTTAGTTAGAACCAATAGAGCTCACATAAGTCACCATTCAATCGTAAATCACAAGCTCATGATAAACCCTAGGCTTAGGAGACAACACTGGCATCATTGATGTATTCACTTGGTTGTAGCTATGGCATCTTATACCACCATAGCCGCCCCAAAAGGAAGATGCCTCACCTAGTCTAGAAGATCACTAGGAGCTCTCATGAGTTCAGCTTTTCCAACTGATACCACCAGTACCTCCTAATAGCCATAGCCCAAAGTTGCTTGTCTTGAGTAACTGCTGTAGAATTGCTCTTGCACGTCTAGTCTATTTGTCTCTTGATTGACTTGGGGTCATGTAATAATCCAATCAAGGATTATTATAAACATACCACAATTTTTATTTTTACAAATTGTCCATCAAGAAAAGAGTGATGCAGATTGTACACACAATGATCAACACATGCATTCCCAATAAGGGTGCTTGCCTAGCTATGTAGGCATCATTGCATGTACACAAATGCATACATACAAAGCTTGCATGCGATGCAAGAGCTTCAAGCTAGGAGAGGAAGGGGATCCTCTTGCTCTATGTCCTAGGAACAATGCAATACAAACATCAAAAACACCAGAGAAATCTCGTAAGGATCTAATGTAACATGTGAAGACACCATTAGAAGCTTTCGAGCTCTCCTTTCCAAGGAGCTAAGGCTTAACCATTGATAGCACTTCATGTTTGCATCCAACTGCTCTCCAACAATGATACAAATACAATGTCATCCATGAACCAACCAAAATATGCAAGTAATAGATCATCCCCAATAGAAAGATATAAAGTATGCGATACTTCCTCACAGAAAGTATCCGCTACTTTCTCCTCAAATACCTTTTCACACAAGGTAGGGACCCAACCCCTTGGGTCGCAAACACCAACTTGGAACCAAACGTTGACTAGGCCTGTTGACTTGGCCGGTGACTCGTGGACCTACGTGGCTGCCACTTCGTTGGGTACAAATCTTAGTGGCAGCCATGGACAATACCGCTTTGAGAGCGTTGTTGTTACCATACCCTTTCTGCCGCAAACCGCTAGCCGGTTACCCACAAGGAACCGAACGTCACACGATCCACCCCGCCGTAGGATCCAATCCAGATCCACCCTCCGTGCTCTGGCCCGTGACCTATGACAAGCGAGATCCGTTTTGATATCTCTTCAGTCCACGTAACCAGAGGATTGTATTTACTGTGTTGGCTAGTTCTTTTCGCCCCTTTGAGGACATTTTTCAAAGGTAGTGCAATTACTGCATAAACCATGATAAATCTATGAAAAAACCCTGTAAAGCCCAAAAAGGACTTAAGCTCCCGGATGGTTTGAGGAATTGGCCATTCATGAACCTGATGGACTTTATTTGGGTCAATTTCCAACCCATAGTCCTGAAAGAATACACATTTGGACTCCTTGGCAAAGAGCTTCTCTTGTCTAAGTAACTTTAAGACTGTCTTGAGATGCTCTCCATGCTCCTCCAAGGTCTTACGATAGATGAGAATATCATCCAAGTAAATTATAACGAACTTTCTTCTCCTGTCTAAGTAACTTTAACATCGTCCTGAGATGCTCTTCATGCTCCTCCAAGGCCTTACTATAGATGAGAATATCATCCAAGTAAACTACGATGAACTTTCCTGGTTTTTCTACATTGCTCTTTATTCGAATCTGATGATACCCTGATCTCAAATCGATTTTGGTGAAGTACTTTGCACCATGCAATCGATCAACCAGTTCATCCATTCGAGGTAAGGGGTAATGGTTTTTAATTGTTACTTTATTTAGTTTTCTAAAGTCTACACACAAACGAGTACCTCCGTCCTTTTTATCAACTAATATAACTGGGGCCCCCCCAAGGGGACTTACTAGGCCTTACATGGCCCATCTTAAGGTAGTTTTGTAGTTGTCTATAAACTTCATCCTCTTTGGTAGTACTCATTATGTAAGGATACAAAGATACAGGCGAGCTACTAGGAAGGAGTTTAATACCGTGGTTGATTCCCCTAGAGGGGGGAAGACCCTCAGGAAGCTGTTCTGGGAAAACGTCGTTAAATTGTTGTCTAACCCTCTTAAAGGTTTCACCTTCTAGCATTTTTCTTCTCCTAGGTTGTTAGACATTAATGCAAGTTGCATTTGTTAAATTTGTAAATTGCATTCCTCATGATAAGTGAAATCCTTTAGCCAACACATGTATGAATAACAATCCACAATATTCGTGCATTCAACTGTTTCTAAAGCAGGAGGCATATAAGGAGAAGAAATATCCACATTTCCATTCAATTCAATGAGTGAGCCGTTATGCAAGAACGACAAACTGTGAGTTAAATAGTTTTTCTTTAACGACTCATTCCTCTCATAGAACCACTCCTTACCAAGTATCACATCTACCTTATTTAGATTCATAATATGAAAGTCTAAATTATCCTTATAGGCTTGTATTTGAATCGGCAGATGAGGGACTATCCGGTCCCACACTGGGCTTTCTGCTCCCGTAGCCAACTCCACAACATAGCATTGGTCACTTTGCTTTGTTTCCACCCTTAGCTTCTAAAACAAATCGGAGTTAATAAACTTGTGTGTAGAACCTTCATCAAATAAAACTATTACGGCTATGCCACCAACAATCCCCTTCATCCGAATGACATCGTGGGACCCAAAATTGCCGTGTTAAAACAGCAATGCTCACACGCAAAATTACTAGCAAAGGAAAGATCAAACTGAGACCCATTGGAAAGCAGCTAAGAGGGTATTGAGGTATGTCAAGGGGACTACATGTTATGGAGTAGAGTACACAGAAGACGACAAGCTTCAGCTTGGAGGCTTTACTACTTCGGATTGGGCTGGTGATAGGGATGATCGGAAGTCAACCACAGGTTACACATTCAACCTTGGTTCTGGAGCCATTTCTTGGTGCAACAAGAAACAACCCATTGTCACCTTATCATCCATAGAGGCTGAGTACTGGGTAGCGGCGAAGGCTACTTGCGAGGCTATATGGCTTAGGAGACTTCTTGGGGAGGTGCAAATCCCACAGGATGGTCCTACTATTCTTGATTGTGATAGCCAGAGTTGTATCCAGCTAGCCGAGAATCATGTGTACCATGTTTTTATGAAGCACATTGAGGTGGATCAACATTTCTTACGAGAGAAGATACAAAGTGGAGAAATTCAGCTCGAGTATTATGATATGTTAAAACTATAGGACAAAAGGCCTTTAATTATGTTGATATTGGTCGGAATCTTTCAGAAAAAGAAAAAGTTGTCTACCCTTAATAGCCCTTGTTCTTGTGGTGACTCCTTTTATTCAAAGTTTTGTGATCCTTCTTTAGGTCATATTGTTACTGCAGATACATCAAATCCTGTCCTCATCGTTTTTGAAAGGGTCCTTTTCTAAAGGCACTAAATTTCGTCCTCCTCTTTCAGTTGCTTGTTACAATCTATAACTACAAGTATTAATAAGTTCATTTATCATATTGAAGAAACTTTCGGAGTCCATGGTTTGTTATTAGAATGGAAAACTAAAGTTCTAAATTATGTCACTTTGAGTTTGAAAAAAGTCTCATCTGTCTCGTCTTCTAATACTCATACTTCATTTTCTAATGAGGAGGAAGTTCTTCTTCGTAAGTTTCATAGACGTTTTGTCATTTCGTATGTGGATAAATGCTCAAACAATTTTGTATTTGTTTGCAAGAAATTCTATTTGCAATCGTTCTTGAATGAAGTCCATTCTCTAAAGGACACTCGATGCAAAGCTTTAAAAGTTGAAAAGAGTGCTTCAAGAACAAAAACCCAGATGTCTATTTTAAGAAGAAAAGATCTACTAAAATAGTTGATGTTGGAGATTTTTGTTCTTGGCTGCACTTTCTATTGGATAACTTGCATATTTTTCTAGGTGATCATTTTTTCAACAAACGATAGGTATTCCCATGGGTACTAATTGTGCTCTTCATCTAGTTAACTTTTATCTTTTCTCTTATGAATTTGAATTTATACAAAGATTAGTTTCTTGTGGTACTTGTCCCATCTTATTGCATAAATTTACTCATGTTAGAAGATATATTGATGACTTATTTGTTCATGATCTTCCTAATTATATAAAGCCCTAACGATTTTGGTGGAGGAATCTATCCTAAAGACTCATGAATTTAATTGTACAACTAGTGATGATAAGTGCAATTTTTTAGACCTGTCTATAAGCCAGGCTAAGTCAGGTTTATTGGTTGATATTTTTGATAAAAGGCTGCAGCCAGAATACAGTAACTTGAACATAATTCGCATGCCTCATATTTCTTCAAATATTTCAGATTATGTTATAATATGGAGTGATCACTTCTCAATTCTACAGGTTTGCTCGTCTTTGTACTAGTAGAGATGCTTTTGTAGACCAGTCAAGCGATCTAATCATTTTGTTATTCCATAAGGGTTACTCCTTTAAGAAAATCACGAGAAAAGTTCGAACTGTTTTAGACTCTTTTGGTTTTATCCAATGTACCCCACGACATAGGTGCCGTGGAGTCCAGGTATCGTACCAGGTGCCGTACCACGGCACATGTGCCGTGGTACGACACTTGTTTTTTTTAATATTTTTTTGTGGTTTTTTCACTTAAAATATGACTTAGAAAAGTTTTTCAAAAAAAAAAGAAAACAGGAACCGTGGGTGCCGTGGAACTTGTCAGGAGCTCTGTAACCAGAATTGCAGATGTCTTGATAGCTCTAGTAAAATGGTCATCCCAATTGGATAGGACCTATGAATTCGTTCACCATTATGTGCCACATTGTTTAAAATGTTAGGTTAATAAAGCTCAAAGGATTAGTTTTTGGATTATCACATCCCTTACCTGTGCTAGAATGGAGAGAAGGAAGTATTTTGATGGACTTGGTTACACTCTTGCCACGTACGTATGTTATCCATGGTTTTGGTTGACAGACTCACAAAAATGGCTTATTTCATCCCGACTCCTAGGGAGGTGCTCTTGTTGTGAGCTAAAGGTGCAATTAGGAATGTGTACTATTGATTATCTTGAAATCGATGGGTAACTGAGAGAGCTAACCAAACTCTAGAGGATTTAGGGTGTATGTAAGTGTTAATCAAACATGGTGGGAGAGAGACTTGCCATTGTTGGAGTTTGCTTGTAATGATAAAAAATGTATTCAATAAATCAAGTCCTTTGGAGTTTAACTTTGGATTTAGGCCAGTTAGTCCTATAATGATAGGCATTCCTCAAGAAGTGCCTAGTGCTATTGAATTAAATAAATGTAATGCTTGAGTTGGCAAAGAAAATTGTGAAGTACATAGTAGATAAGGTTGAGGCACATCAAGAGAGTTTGAGAAAGGAGACTTGCTATTTCTCCGAAGAAGGGATAGTAATTCCAAGTATTTCAATAGTAAAGGTTTGGCAGCATTCTAGCAATGCACATGGACACTTCACTCAGACAATTATTGTATGCAGAAACTTGTTCAGCTCTTCAAAAAGCGATATTGACTCCTGTTCAATGTCTAATTGCCTTTTTCTCACTTCTTCCGTTATCCTCTCTCTGTGAGAATCTGATTCCCTTTTCCAGCTCTGATTGACGTTGCATCTCCCTTTGGTGATCTCTAACTCTTTTTCTCAAGCTCTCTCTCCAGGTTTCTCTGCATGCCTCCCTCTGCATTCTTCTCTTTCCTCTCTCCTCAAGCTGAATACATGGGTGATAAATCTCTCTACTTATATCCCTACTGATGGGCTGCTCCTTTCTTGGCCCACTTCCTACCAACCTACAGATGTCTTCATCTTGCCTTTCCCCACTTGCAGAGACTAACTTGTTTCCAGCAAAGCAATTATCTTGACAGCTCCCTGTATGGGCCTCATTTCCTTGAGGTTGCCAGATACCTAGTTCCCATCAAGAAGTTTTGTTATCTCCAATCCTTCAGCAACTGTTTGTTCATTAGAATTGTTATCTAATGCATTTTCTCTAGATCCAGAGGCCAAATGCAAATCAGATGCAAAAGCTGATTTATTAGCAACAAGATTGCTGTTCTGTTGGAAAGAAACCTCTTACTGGTCTAATTTCTGTGATTGTGCAAGGCTTGGAGAACTTAAGGTGCTAGATGACAAACCAACTTCCTTCATGAGTATCATTCTACTATTCCTATCTTCCTCTTGAAAATTAATGCTGCTACTTTTTCCCCCACATTGAGAATCATTAGAGTCATGCCATGACATTGAAACATTTACAAGAACCAGAGGTAAGGAGACTCAAAACTTTTTCTTTTTCCTCTGCGATTTGCTGCAGCGAATCACGATTCACAGATTCGCGAATCCCAACGAATCGTGATTCGCTGCATCTATGGTGTGAAGTGAGCATGTTTTGTTAATCGGTCCACCACCACATAGACTCCATTGTATCCTCCCAAGGTTGTTGGAAGAGATGTGATGAAATCCATACTAATGCTTTTCCACCGTTGCGATGGATTATAGTGGTTGTAGTAAACTAGGTTTCTTCACATGCTATGCATTGTTGACTAGGGATGGTGTACATTCTCACACCATTGTGTATACGTCTTGCTTTATCCCGTGCCATTTGACAAGATTCTGAACTTTCTGGTAAGTTTTCAATAGACCAGAATGGCAAACACTTGCAAATTGTAAAAAATTGAGGAACCAACCTCAATTTTGGCACAAGAACTATCCTTCTATTGTCATATATAAGAATTCCATACTTAAGTTGATCTCAAGAATGATTATCACGGTTGGGAATCAATAAATTTCTTATGACTTGCAACTTCGGCATACTCATCCATGATAATGGATTTCAACTTGATGGCCATTAATCCATTGTAGGTTGTTTTCACTTATAATTGCAAATTGTTGTCGCCACTTGCTCGTCATTATTGTAAGGAACTTGACCTTGTTTCCTATCAAAAGTCATAACAATCGGGGATTGCGAAGGAACAATGGTATTAATACAAGGATTGACTGGCAACTGGATTTTGTGAGATATTAACCAAGGTAGATTCAAAACAGGTCATCATTATGTCAAACATTATTTCTCATCTTCGTTCTGATTTTTCTTGCAATGTTTGCCATGTTTGTTTCTTTGTTTGTAACCATTTTGAAAAGCAACCAACACTTTCTCTGAAGTAGTTAAAATTTAAAACTTTATTAAACATTTCTTCCATTCCAACGTTAACTTCATTGCTAGTAGGCGGCACTTCAGTATGGCCTGACTTTGTAGGTCCATTTTTTTTACTTACTCGATGTTGGTCTCGTCCCTAACTGATTACTTTTGCTTTTGACCGTACTAAACTCCGAGCTCAAATGGAGAAGATATAGAGATTTAAAAATTGATACAAGGAAATGAAATTGTATCAACTTAAAAGAGGGGTGCGTAAAATTAGCTTTTTTAGGGTGGCGATAGGGCAGTAAGCATAGGGTAACGAACATAAATTTTAGGTCAGTGAGTTAATTTTTTTATCAAATGGGGATGCGATTTAAATTTGGGGTAGTGAGTTAAAGTTAGGGTAGCGAGTATCGGGGTGGCGAACAGAATTTAGGGCAGGCGTGTAGAATTCCAGGGCAGCGAGTAAAAAAATCAGGTCAGCAAGCAATTGTTTAAAAAGTAAAAATTTTCTACCATGTGGGTTGCGCGAGGAGAGCAGAGTAGTGCCAATAGAGAGGGAGTAGAAGTAACTAGTTTGAGAAAACCCTCTTCACAATATCTTTTTGTCACTTCACCTCCAAATTTTCGGCAAGTGGAAGATTGAAACTACTAAATAAGAATCTCCATAACTTTGCCAAATCTTAATGAAACTGGGTGAAAATTGGCTTACATTAAAGCTAAGACATCCATAAGGCAGATTTGACCCAAAGTGCAGCCAAAATAGAGAATACAGACAACAAATGGTAGCTAACTAAGATTGAAGTGATTTCACTAAAATGGCCATAACTTTCACATAACACCTCCAATTTTGAAAACATCAGCACCTCCTTGAAGCTAAAACAAGGCTTACTACTCTAAAACAAGAAACCATACAAAAAGCAATGATTAATAGTTCTTAAAGCGACCCAAGCAATTTGGAAGTTGAAAATTCAAGAAAACTAGCTATCAAATGGATAGAAACTCGATCATAACATCCACCAAATCTGATAAGGAAAGGATCTATAGCTCCGATTCCAAGATTGTCATGTGGCAACCATAGCATCCTAACATTCAATCCATTCATAAACATCAAGAAATCATGGTGAAACAGGAAAATCATAAAACAAGTCAAGAAATCAAGAGACTAGAGAAATTGCAGAAAGCTTTATCAAATTAGGCAAAGGTAGGTAGAAATCTCCATTAAGTAATCATTTATTACATTAGGGCCTTAAGCTAGAACATGATCAAGCTCTTATGCGAGGGTAGGCACATGAACCACCAGAAGGCAAAAGCCATGGCTCTCAAGAAGAGAAACTCCTAAATCTTAAGAGAAAGTTCAAAATTAGTGAATGTAGAATAGCCTCCAAATTCAGCATGAGCTCAGCTATTTATAGGGGCGTTTGTGCTTCTAATACATACTTGCAACCTGCGTCCGGGATTTCCCATTAGGGCTTCCTGGAACACATAATTTTTTAACTTTTTTTTTAATTAAATTTTTTTTTGGGTGTATTATGGGTATCAGTCTATCAGATCAATGCCCTGATTGTTATTTTCATGGTTGTCAACTGGGGTAGATCAGATCATCGGGCATCAACTCTTGGTTGATAACCAGAAGATTTTGTGGTCAATTGGCATTTTTGTATATTTAAGCATTGCCAAGTGAGTTTAGGTATCGAAAAGGAATGTATACCCATAGTTTCCGTTCATGTAGCTTTAGGTATGATAGCTATCAGCTTCTGTTCATGTAGCTTTAGATGTGGATGACGGATGTCTAGAATTCATTCTGATCATCAGTTGACAAAGAATCCACTATATGCTGTGAAGCCTGGTGTATCGTAAGCTGTGCCTATTGCCAGTTTTTTAGTTGAATGAGCACATTGAGGAAATCTTGACCTGATTTGCTGTTTTCATTACAGGGACTGGTACAATGTCGAGAAGTCAAAGCGAGTGAAGGCTTTTCGATGTGGGGAGTTTGACGAATGCATAGAAACTGCAAAAGCATTGGGAGGGGTTTCAGGAAAGAGGAGAGAAAAGTATGCCCGCAGGGAGGATGCAATTCTTGATGCTATTGAACTTGAAAAGAAACAGCTTGAGCTGATGGCTTGCTTTAGTGAGACATTCGCTCCAGATAGAAACACCAAAGGCCCTTTAAAACAGGAGAAGCTTGATGCTGTTGTGACTAGCATTACATCTGAGAGCTCTTTTGACCTGGTTCCTGTGAATGAAGCTGGAATCACCTTTTCCAAAAGTGTGCATCACAAGCAGGGAAGGATAAATGCAGGTGGACCAGACATTGACCTAGAAGATGAAGGGACAGGCTCAATACCTAGAATGAAAGGGCTTCATGACCTTGGGATGATCTCCGGTTATCATAACACCAAGAAACTTGAAAGCAATGTTATGCTGGATGGTGGTTGCGAAGGATCTGTGTTAAGTGAAGCTTGTGCAAGACCCAGCCCAGGAAATGGAACTGCCTCACATAATAGCAAAAACTTTTCACCTTGGTCAAAAAAGAAGTTGACCCCAAACAGATGTTGGGAGGATGGTGGTCTGAAAAGGCGTGATAGAAGAAAACCACTCACGCAAGTCTTGGAAAGCATGACGAAACTGACGATGCCTGTAATAACAAATGGAAAGTTAGTTAAATGTGAGAATCTACTTGTAGTGCAGCCTAAAGTCCGTGGGACAGGATGTGGACCTGTAGCTCCTGCTGTGGCTGATGATACATCTTCACAGGAGGATGCTATTAAACCCAAGGATGAGCTTATAACAGAAAATCATAAATTTGGCTGCCTTGGACCCTCGAAGTTAGAAGCAGGTACTGCAGGCCTTATTTCAACATCAGCTTGTCCTGTGCCATTGGAGTGCACAACAGTTAGAAGACGGAAGTTGTCATGCCTAAACTCTGGAGATAAAGATCTTTCTTTGATTTCATCATCTCTTTCTTCACATGTATCTAGGCCTTCTACATTCGTCACCTCTGCCTGCATGTCAACATCTGCTATGGAGTGCCTCAGTCAGCATGACGATCATTTCTGTAAAGCTATGAATGGTGTCAGAAAGCACAGCAGCTGTTTTGCTTGCAGTAGTAGTTTGGGCAGAGGATGTGGAAAACCACTTAGCAGCAAAGATGCTAATAGATTGGCATTTCCTAGAAGGATTGATGGGCTAAATCTGATGAATGCAACACAGCCTGTGCACAAGGCACTCCTTTATTCTGATTCTTCGTACACAAAGCTGGAAGGTGGTCAGACCCTGAGCTCTAGATGCTGTTCAACGGATAAGAGTGAAAATTTTATGGAGGATGAACATCTTTTATCGAAGTCATCTCAAATAAAAGAACAAGAGCTTTTAAGCACAAGAAAACATCAAGATGCCACCCAGTTATTCCAAGGAGTAAGTGAAAAGATGAAAAACAAGATCGATGAAATCTCAAATACCTATCTGGTCAAGCGAATGAGGCCACCTCTTAATAAATGCTCTACAAAATGCATTTGCTGTCAAGATGGACCGTATTCTGGAGTATGTAAAAGACCGAAGCTTGGGTTGCAGTCCTCATTGAAGGGAGGGACAGAGTTGGGTTCTTACGAGGAATCAGAGCCAGTTCTGGAGTCACTGGAGCATGTTGAAGGACAGAAAAAGACCTGGGCAAGAGGAGGTGACCTCTAAGTAGATTAATCTTCTGTATCACTTATTGCACAAACAGAAAATTAAGCCAATACAAGTCATGAAGCAGTAGATTCTAGATAGTAACCATCTCTTAGCTTTCATTTCACTATCAGCCTCTCCTTAGCCATGGGGAGGAAACTTGCGTTTCGAAACTGCCAGGATTTCTGCCTTGTGATCCTGCAATAATATTTACTGGTATGTAGCGGTTATGTGAGGGGCTCAAATTTTTCGCATTCACTGACTTGGATCATACTAAAGAACCCTAGATGTCCATCGTCATACTGGTTTTGTTGACCAATAACTCATCCTAGTCTGTATTGGATGGCAAGAGGTGGCCAGCACGTCTTTCTAGGGAGTTTTTGAGCACCTTGAAGTTTTAAAAGGACTTTCCCGTTTAGTTTGACGTTCTTGCTTGCAAAGAAAGTCTTTGCATTTGTGCCAAGGTCCTTAACATTGCAAATTATGAGTTATTTACCTAATTCACTTTTTGGAAAACCCAGCTTTAGTTGGCAGTGCTAGAAGTCTCAATGATATTTGTACCTTTTTGATAGCAGACACTATAGTTTGGAGAGAGAGAGAGAGAGAGAGAGAGAGAGAGAGAGAGAGAGAGAGAGAGAGAGAGAGAGAGAGAGAGATGATATCTCTACTGCATAGGACAATATGAACAGCATCTTGTGCAGCCCTCTCTCTCTCTCTCTCTCTCTCTCTCTCTCTCTCTGGTCTTATGCACCCACGGGTGCCCAAAAGACGTTAATAAAGCTTTCTTTCTTTCTTTCTCTCTCTCGCTCTCTCTGGATCTTGTTAGAGTATTAAGATTCTACCCATCAGAGGTAGCTAAATCGACCTCTCCTCTCTCTCTGTCTGACCTCGACTCTTCGATGTCTCTCTCTCTCTCTCTCTCTCTCTCTCTCTCTCTCTCTCTCTCTCTCTCTCCATTGCTCGCGTTCTCTCTAGAACATTCGAGCTCCCGAGCGTCCCAAAGAAAAAAATATAATTTTTTTTTGATGGGTCTCCATAAGCCCCACCAGCGAAAGAAAAACAATTCTGACCCAGAGAGAATGCGAGCGATGGATACAAAGAGAGAGAAGGCAGCGATGGCAAAGAGAGAGAGAGAGAGAGAGAGAGAGAGAGAGAGAGAGAGAGAGAGTTATTCATTGATTCTACTTGTAGTATTAAAAATGCTGAGGGGTGATAGTGATTAAAGGTTTTACTTTGCAGTCATGGTACAATCTGCTTCAGCAAGTAAAGAAGGGAAAGTTCCAGTTGAGGAGGACGATTCAGGCTCACTTGCACAGGTGCAGTGCGATGTGAACAATGAAAATTTAGGGCGTGCTGAGTATGGAGTAGCAAAGAAAATATGCCTAGTGGGAAGGAAGGATGACTTCGTTTCATCAATGTGCCAGGGAAGTTCTGCAAATGCTCTGTTATATTCTCAGCCTCCTAGTAATGCATTGCATATCAGTGAGAACAATAAATTTGATGATGCCATAGAGGTTGGTCCGTCTACACCCGATCTTGGAAAAGGGCACTGTAAGTTTTGTCAAGGGAAGGGTAGTTTTCAAGCTAATAGCATATTCAATATGGCTGAGGATGCTTTGAATCGTCAGGAATCCACGAGATTGATGGTTTCACTCTTCAGTGGTGTCACTGGGCAAGATGTTGTAGGCTACACTGTACAGGTAGAAGTACTTGATAGGATTGTTTCAGCTGGCACTCCTGTAGATATACTGCACCCAGTCTGGAGAACAGCAAGGCGAACAGCACGACAACGTGTACCTCGTAGTTGCACTGATCATGCTATTCAGTACTCTAGATCTTGTTCTGAGCAGGGTGAAGACTTAAAACATCAAGTTAATTTAGTGGGAGTTTCAGCGCAGAAGTATAACCCAATCTCTCGACAAAATAGCTTGTCTTATGCATCAACTGGTGGAACTGGTTTTCGTAGGGGAATTTTACCTGGTAAGGTCTGCTCTCGTCTGGATAAAGAATCTTTATCCAAAAAGCTCCTCAGAAGGGCTTGTCTTTCATCGAAAAGAACCAGGGTTCTTTCTTCTATTGCTGAAGGCAAAGTACGAAATGAAAGCCTTCATGTAGGCATGAATGCTCCAAGCAGAGTGATGCAGAGTGTTGAAGAAGATGCAAGGAAAATATTTGTGAACAGGGCCATACCAGACTCTCAGCTTAAGAACCTTGAAAGTGGGTTAGAGCTTGTACCCTTCATAGACACCACACATGTAACAAGCCCTCCCTTTTTTAGCCCTACATCACATAAGGAAGTTGCCACCTGCATTCCTGTCAGCGTGGCTTTTAGCAGACTCAAAGCAGTTGTTTGTGTTTGAAAGAGTACCAAGCTTGCTGGTAACTTTCCTGTGTTGAAAGTGCTCTCTGAGGCTTCTCAAGGGCTTTTATTGATTAAGTATGTGGTAGTTTTTTTGAGATCTGCTACAAATGCAAATTGCATCTGCCAATTTAGTCATAACCATTTGTTATATTGATTTTACTGCACATGTTAGTTGGCATCTTGATTTTTGTATCCAATAGATTGCGTCAAGCACCATCGTGGAGCAAATGTCTGGACAAAATGTGGGTGTCTGAAGCATATGACAATTTTCAATGACAAGTAACAATTTAATGGATTTTAGTGTAAAGGCAAAGGCAGAAATCGGTTGAATTCTGATCAGAGGTTTTGCAGGTTTTTATTTCATTTAACCTTCCCAATGTGAAAGGGTGTTGTACTAGGAGCTTATTTGTAGCGACTGGTGATTTTTAGCAAAAACTGGCGTTAACTTTGTTTGGTGGAAGTTTGATATCTTTCCGCACAAGCTTGGGTGCATCTTATCACACTTGATCCTTTGTTTGGTGGAAATTTGATATCTTTCCGCACAAGCTTGGGTGCATCTCATCACACTTGATCCATGACCTTGGATGCTAAATATTGTCATTTGATGCCTACCTTTGGAAAAGCTGAAGTAATAACATCTTTTAATTTTGTCGTAGAAAGAACTCAAAAACAAAGTATGAGTTTGATTGTGTAAATTTCAAGGGAGTTCCTAAATTCACGCACTGTAAGACAGTGGTACATGAAGAGTTTGTCATTCAATAGGAGCTGGATATTTCTATGAAAGATTTCAATTAACACCTATAACGTGGTGGGAACTGCAGGTCACCCATTCATGGCAGTAAATATCTTATTGTCGTACCTTTGGAATACATGGAGTGCATAGTGAAAACAATTAAGATGGTGTGCCCAGTGGTTAGTAAAGATGATGTGCCTAGTGGTTATAGCAACTATTACTTAGCCTTATTGTTCTGAAACATTCAAGACTAGTCCTGTTTATATTTGAGATAGAAAGAAGGTACAGGATATGAGGACTGCAACTCATGTGATTTTATTTAATCCAAGCAATAGAAGGTGTATAGAATCTATGATGTGACTTTCCAACCATTCCAGGCAATCTGAGTACAACCAACCTTGTTCCCAACATCCCTGGATATTGCAGGGCATGCAGAATATAAACACTTCAAGAAATTTATTCCACACTTCACATGTGATTTTGAGAGAGTCTGCTTGCAAGAATTTTTGAGCACACTATCCCAGTTACATAGGAAATCTTGGTATGGCCAATGACAGACAACCAATGTGTAGCAAATTGTATTTTTGGCCTGCCTAACAAAGGCAAAACTTTTTTTTACTGGTCAATGGATGTTAGCAAGAAAGGTAAGGGATATGTATACTTTAAAATGCTGTGATTTCTTTGGTATGTCTTGCAAAGCAACAATTATGAGAGGCCTAAGACTGTAAAGCTTTTGTTGCACACATCAAATGCTCAAATTTTAAAAGCTGAATTTTAAGTGCATAGCTGAACATATGCCATGTTACAAGCATTTACAAAGCATGCGTATCTTAAGATGAGATCTTTGTCATATACTAACCATGCATGGCTTCATTTATTAAATTTTTCTTCTTTACTAGTTGACCTTTCCTTTGCCCCTTTTTTTTGGGTTTGAGCCCCCACCATTGTCCATTCCTGGTTGCTCGGTCACATTCAAAGCTTATTCATGATGCAAGCATGTAAATAAGGGATCTGAAGCTTTTTTACAAACGTGTAAGAGCCAGATTGGGAATGTACCCAAGTATAGGACTCACTAGAGAGATTAAGATAGGCAACTTCTTGCTTATAAGCCTCAATGTCTTGTTACCTAAAAGCTAAATTTTTCAATTTTGTACGATTTAAGTATAGTGTTTGCTCATTTTCAATATTCAAGTTATTACAGTTTTCATTATCCTCTTGCTTTTCAATGAGTTGAAATTGTCAATGATTCAAGAAGGCATATGAATCTATCTTGGCAAACTTTTTAGCACTCAATCATTGATGTTTGTTTACTGGTTGTGGTAGATATCCAACAGTTAGCGCTCCTTTTTACTAGTATTGCTATCAAGAAAGATGATCATGCAACATTCTAATATCACCAGAGTGCATGCCATTTGTTGCTAAGCCATTCTTTTCAAATCTTTAAACCAAGTGTTTCAAAGTTATAGATAACTCTGCAGTGCTGATTTTCAAGCAAAGTTCAATGCAGGTGTCTTTTTGTCTTGTGAGTGGCTTTGGAAAACCTGCCGACGAGGTAAGCCTTCAAGAAAGTGCAAACGTTCATGACTTCTGTCAACATCTTGTGTGTAATATGTAATACAATGCTACTACCATTGGTTGCACATGTGCACGTGCGCGGACACACACACACGGATACACTAAGTTTTTCTTTTGACATGTCATTGTGAAAAGCAAGAGTCAAAAGAAACAATTGCACAATGCTATTGTGATATGGTGCGCGCGCACGCACACACACACACACACACACACACACAGATACACTAAGTTTTGCTTTTGACATGTCATTGTGAAAAGCAAGAGTCAAAAGAAACAACTGCACAATGCTACTGTGATATGATTGGCCACATAGCTCATGCTGTCAAGTCGCACCTATGAAGATTACGACTGTGGATGACTACTTTTTGGGGTTACATATTAGTATGATAAACTGTTTATGTTATTAGATTTGACTTATGGATACTTGAGGTTATCACTTGTTGATCTGGTACAAAATAGGTACCTAGATTCAAATTTTTTGGGTTAGATGACTCACCTGTTTTGCCATGGATTGACTGGTGGATGTCTGATTGACTGATGTTATTTCGTGAGTATGATCATATTAGTTGGTATGGCAATTTGGTTAGAAGTAGGTAGTGTTTTTGAACTCTGTATGATACCATATGCTGTCATGGTTGAATATAACTCGATGGCCTTACTATGCAAGTTGTTTTGACCTAATTTTATGATATGATGATAATTTGTTGTTTGGTATAATTTTTTAAAGTTATGTTTCTTGTGTTATTCTGTTACCGTCGTAACTGCTGCTTGTATTCTCTTTTTGTTTCTACTTTCTTCTATGGTTTATTGTCATATTTTTCTACAGTATTACTCCGTGAACTATTTGCTTTTCGTTTTGAGCATTGTTTCAGTTTCTTACCAGCTGCTTTCCTATTAGAGTTTGCTTTTCTTAGTTTGATAATTGCCTTTCAATTTTTTTTTCTTTCTATCCTTTTTCCTGTCTTTATCTCATGCTCATTTGGCAGCTTTGTCTTTTGCAATTTTTTCTCATCACCTCTTGGTTGTAGTTATCGTCTTAAGCTCTTTCGGTTTACTCCTGCTCTTGGTGACTTGTCACTGATGTTGCTTGTGTCTGATTCTGGCTGGTTCTAGGGTGTTTGAACTTTGTCTTGTGGCTCTGGTCGGTTTCTTAATTGATTTGTGGGCTTTTGTGGGGACTATTTTTTGTCATTTGCACTGTCTTTGGCTTCTCTTCTTAGTTGGACAGCTCCGTTTTTTTTATGTACGTGCTTAGGATTTAACCCCTTGCCCTTTCCTTTTCCGTTGCTTCTGCTTTGTTGTCTTTCTAGAAGCCTTCTTGCTCATGCGCCACTCCCTCCCATGGGACGACTTCTCCTGCCTGCATGCTCTTTACACACCATCTGCTTCTGCCTTCACTTTGGCAATGGTGTATTCATGGTTGGTGTTGACTAGTTGTTTTTCCGTGCTGCAACCTGCCATGGGTATTTACTTTTGGTCTGTTGTTTGGCTTTGTCCGTTTTCTTTTGCTGCTGACTGATCCTCTCTGCATTTATGTCTGGCTTTGCTGCTGTGGAAAGCCTTGCCTCCCTCTACCTTCCATTGGGCTGAAGCTGCATTTTCTTGTTTATAGAGGAACTTTCTCTCATTTTCTTAGATTGATCAGTGCTGGCAGTCCTGGCTTGTGGCTTGTGGCGTTCCTGCTGCCTGTGCTGTGATTCCTTGCCTGCATCGTTTTCTTCCTTTCTTCTTCCACTCTTACTGGATCCTATTTTTCAGAGAACTGTAATGCTCCTGGCAAGGTGAGTGTTCCATTTCTCTGGGCTCTCTTCTGTGATCAATAAGTTTGTCCTTATATTCATTTCTTGATAGGATGTTGGCTGTGGCCTCCTTTGACGCTGGTTTCTCCATCGCTTTCGGGTTGATAGGTTCTTGCTCCTTTTGGTAGTTGTCTTCTTCTAGAATGTCCATTACGGTTTCGTTTCCTTTGCCTTTCGTTCTCCTTGAGCTTTCTTGCTTAGATTTTTTTAATTTGTTGTTCTCTCTCTCTCTCTCTCTCTCTCTCTCTCTCTCATCGCTGCCATCACCATCACTACAGGGGTCAGAGATCTCCCAGCTACGTCCTCCATTGCTTTAGCCGCATCTTCTCTGACAGAGACCTGTGCGTTGCCATCCGTGGAGGAGATTGGGTTGTTGGATTTGTTGTGGACCTCCCGTTACCGTGGTAGATCCATTGTGCTACCGCCTTGCATTTGTGCAGCTCTAGTACATGCTCCAACAGAGTACCCCCCTGTCCGTGCATTGGGATTTGCTGCTACCAGGATGCATGATAGGGAGGACTGTTGGTAAGGTGCCCCGTCACATTGTGGATCATGCCTCTTGTCACGTTTGTATGAGGGTTGTTGGTCTGGTGTCCTCCTCCACTGTAGATTGAATCTCTGTCCACTACTGCCCCATCCTCTATGACCACTGGTCAGATGCAGCAGGAAATCGCTGTCGTTGGGCGAGGTTTGCAGCACATTACCAACATCAACGGATCAGACCTTCCTGAAGCGTTGCTACCTTTCCTACAAGTCAGGCCTACAGATCGACACTAGCTCACTCCTCTTTACAAAGCAAGAAAGCTGCAATTGAACGGTTACTGAAGGCAGCACAGCTGCAGCCATTGGAGCCATCACCGTCTGCATCTAATTCCTGCCAGGATATAAAAATACAAAAGGATTGTTTGTCCTTCCAAAGAGTACGAAGGCAACTGGGGCCAGAATGGAGCTAGAAGAACTCATTAAGACAATGCAAGGAGAAATGGCTTGTATGACGAAGAAAATCAGTGTTTTGGAAATAGAGAACTTGGAGATTAAGAAGATCATGCCTCCATATTGTACGTTGAAGGTAGAAATCAAAAGATTGAAAGGGAGGATGAGTTGCATGAGAACAATCTTACAAGGACAAATGAGAAGATCCACGAGCTTGAATGAAAGTGGGGGGAAGGCCCTTGCCTGAGGGCCTTCCTTGCTGGGAGGGCCCTTGTCCGGAAGCCCGAGGGCAGGTCTTGACTAGCAAGGAAGGCCCGAGGGCTTCGGGCCTTCCCCTACGAAATGCCATTGTGCGAAGGGTTTTTTTTTTTTTTTTTGTCGTTTTTTGGCCGTACGGTACGGCCGTACGCGTGGACTTTTTTTTTTTTGGGATTTTTGCCGTTTTTTTTTCGCAAATTTTTTTACATTTGTGGTGGAATGTGGATGTGGACAGCCAATGACGGGGTGCCACATAGCACATGCACATTCCACCGGAGAGAGGAGAGATAACGTGCATTCCATCGGAGAGAGAACCTGCATTCCACTGGAGAGAGGAGAGAGAACGTGCATTCCACCGGAGAGAGGAGAGAGAACGTGCATTCCACCGGAGAGAGAAGAAAGAAAGTGAATTCCATCGAAGAGAGGAGAGAGAATGACAGATTCCTTGGAGACAAAAAATTGGATGGACATTATGCTCATGGAGGTGGTCCCAAAATACAAAGGACACCTGAGCACAAGGCATTACGTTGAGAAGAAACGAGGATGTGGGCAGCGGTTGCGAAGGACCGTATGATGATTTTTGCTACATTGATTGAAGACAGACCAAAGCTCCCAATATCAGGGTTGATAATACTGCAGGGCTGAGGCATACAAAAAAGAATAATAATTGATGGTGATCTATTTCGATTCATTGGAAGCTCTATTAAACTCAGAGGAACATGACCTTACCACTATTCAAGTTACTGAAAGGAGAGAAGCATTCCAAGATGTGGAGGGAGGATGGTATCTTACTGGCACGGCCAGTTTGGCCGCGACCAACTTCTCCACGCGACATGTGTCCCAGGTGCCCCCATGATGCTGCCCGCCGCCCTGCCCGACCTGCCCGAGTGACATTAAACAGTTGCTTGCCACGTGATTGATGGGTTTATCCCATAATATTTTTCCTGAACAAGTCCACCGTGCATATATACTCAAAATGCCAAAAGATTCTCGTGTGTGTGTGTGCGCGCGCGCGCTTGCGTCGCGCTCCCCTCCGCTCCGGCGCCCAGGTGGCAGGTGGTCCCGGCGCCACCGAGACCACTTGGCGCTGGGCGCCGGGACCCCTGGCGCTGGCGCCGGGCGGTCCAGCGGCACCGGTGCCAGGTGGTCCCGTGGGCGGTCCGCGTGACAGGGTGGCATCGGGACAGTGGGTCCCGGCGCCCGATTTTTCGGGCGCTCGCTCGGCACTAATGATTTTGCCGCAACATTGGGGTCCCGGGTTGCACGAATTCCTATCCCCTGCTCGGAGTCCACGTGCTGATTTACGACTGGCTGGGCACCGGGACCCCTGGCCCTGGCGCCGGGCGATCCAGCGGCACCGGTGCCAGGTGGTCCCGACGCCCAATGCCTCGGTCCGCGTGACAGGGTGGCATCGGGACAGTGGGTCCCGGCGCCCGGTTTCCGAGCGCTCGCTCGGCACTAACGATTTTGCGGCAACACTGGGGTCCCGGGTTGCACGAATTCCTGTCCCCTGCCCGGAGTCCACGTGTTGATTTACGACTGGCACGGGGCCAAAGCTGTGCCCGTGCCAATAAGCGACAATGTGGAGGGAGGGTTGAGGCAGCTCGGGTACATTTAGGACTAGATAAACTCCACTTTTTAGTAGTACATAGGGAAT
Source organism: Diphasiastrum complanatum (assembly GCA_029204225.1). Taxonomy (NCBI): domain Eukaryota; kingdom Viridiplantae; phylum Streptophyta; class Lycopodiopsida; order Lycopodiales; family Lycopodiaceae; genus Diphasiastrum; species Diphasiastrum complanatum. The sequence goes on along the minus strand of CM055101.1, from coordinate 44,219,049 downwards.
TGGGTCCTCAGGGTGTTTATTTAGTGTGGGGTCCCAACCTTATCCTTTGCATATGAGTTTGTGGAATTGTAATGGTATTTATCTATCAACGAGCACGAGAGATTTACTTGACTTCATCTCTCATGGCGATAACTTTACGAGTCAAGCAGGTCTCAAATAACATCAGCCGTTGAGTCTCTACCAATCTTCTTATACAAAGATTAAGAGACCTTCAGTTTCATTGCAGTTATGGCTTTGTACAAGAGGGTTTTGGTTGCTTCAGAACAAAGGCTGGTAATTAGATCCTCTTCCCAGTACCATTCAGGTAAATCCGGGACGTTCTCCTTTCTCCTACATTATTTGGTATTTATATTCTTGAAGGGCCTTGGCATTGTGGAGTAGATTTTTTGCCATGATTCAACAAAAAGATAGCACATGGTGTGTTGCCTTTTTTACGCTACTACTTCAATGTTTATTATTAAGAAAGTAGTTTGGTACATAGTTAAAAATGTCAGAAAGTAAAAAAAATTCAATTTTTTTTTTTTGCAGCCTCCAAAGGTAGCACGCCGGCATGCACGACGAGACCGCTCAAAATTTATTAAATATATTAATAAATCTTGGGCGGTCTCGCCGTGCACGCCGGCGGCTACCTTTCGAGGCTACAATTTTTTTTTTCCTCATTTCATATAGCACGCTGGCATGCTATCGTTAAAAATTGCAAATTATTTGATTCTCAAATGTGTCAAAATAGCTTTTCTATTTTATAATTTACTCGGCTAGCACACCGACATGCTAGTCAAATCAGCTCCAATTTTTTTTTAAAATAAATTTTAATTTTTTTTTCATGTTTTTGAAATAAATTTTTTGCAAGCTAATACGCTGGCATGCTAACTCTTACAACTTCAATAACACTTTAAAAATAAAATAAAATAAAACCTCTATTTATAGAGTAACAAAGTATTTTGTGATGGACTTATTTAAAATTTGTTGGATAGTCAAAGTTTTAAGTATGCATGAAACCACAATTCTTATTCTTAAAAAATCATGTAGTGGCATAAAAAGAGTAGCACACCATGTGCTACCATTTTGTTGCATTCATGAGTAAAAGAAACTCGCAAAAAATTTATTCGAACCCCTTTTGTGAATTGGAGTCTAAAATATCACAGGATGGTAGCAGCGATTGCAGACTATGTGATATTCTTATCTTCATATCCTTTTGTACGCTGATGACGACGTATTTCTTTTACCTTTTGTGGAGGGGTTATAGAAACATATGGTGGGTTCGTGAGGTAATATTCAAAATTTCAAAATTATGGTCATTAATACATCGAGATCCTTCTTTGAGGGACAATCATTTCACTTGGATGGACATGCTTTGGAGATTGTTTCCTTGTGCATTTACCCTCGTATTCTTTTTACTAGATCTTTTCTTAGTATGAGACACGTTGCACAAGTAGACTTGGGAAGGTTAAGGCCTCCCTAGTCAATTTGGAGATACGATGTTTTAGGAGACATATTAGAGATGCTGACTCTGAATGTCTATTATTTGTTGGACCAATCACACGTATAGGATTGTCCATTTTTTATTGGGCCTGTATATCACGTCTCCAAGTAGGCGTGTACGTTGGAAGCCTTGTAGAAGGAAAAGTGTTGAATATTGTGTTGTCACTCTATGGGAGGTGAGTTATCTCATGTATAGAATTTCCATCTCACAATTGCAAGAGGGTACTCCACATATCAGGCAGTGTATTTATAGATCATATGCCCATATGGCTTGGTCTGATTCACTTGGGATCAAGATGGATTTTTAAAATCACAGTTACGAGTCTCAAGACATACTACATAGGACAAATTGAAATGGATGATTATTTTGTTTTTGGGTGCACACTCTATCATGAGATTAGAGGGATATATTATTGTTTATTTAGGGATATTGCAGCTACTTTATAATCTTTATCTTTGATTGAGGAGGAGGATCAGAGAGGCGTTGCTCTTATGCAACGAGAGATATTTCCGGGACATGATGATACTCTGCACACACACTCCAGCCCTCAACGATTGATTACATGTATCCTATTTCTCTAGAAATCTTGGTGTGGACTTAGACAATGATCATCTTATTCATTTCAATCATCATAATTGGAAGCTAAGAGTGCTGCATATTTCACATCGTCGACCTATACGGCCTTCCATATAACATCCTGAACATGTTCCTGCACTTACTCCTCCAGCACTGGGATCTTCTATATTGGATATCTCCTCTTAATTTACTGCTATTCATTGATAAGGGAGACCCATATTTAGTGGCAGTCTTATCTACTACATTTCGCATGTAGAGAGGCACACTCTTGCTATTACATTTTACTGTCATTTTAGAAAACCATGACTCGTAGTTTTTTTTTTGGGGGTTTGGGTGACGTTTTCATACGCTCTTATATGACGCGATTCATACTTGGAAGTTGGATTCACTCAGTGCTCTTGCATATGTTTTGGTATGTAAAAACGTTTTTCTTTCTTTCTTGTGCTTTGTTCTCCTCTTACGAACTGGTTGCTGCTTTCTTCTGTTTAGAGGCTTGCTGTCAGTTTTCGACGGTTTCTCCTTGCTCATTTACGTATTTTTCTTCTTTGTGGGCTCGCTTCTTCGTTGTCTGCTTTCGGTTACTAGGTTTTACTTCACTGAGGTGCAGTAGCTGCCTATGGTTTGCGAGTCTTTCTCTCGCTCTGTCGAATGTTTCATAGCTTGCTGTCATTTGTTTTTTTTTTTTGATTTTCTTTTGTGGTTCATACATAAAAGGTTGTTTTCTTAAGAGCAGGGTTGGTTTGAATACTTGCTACTGTGGGTCTTTTGATAGAGTGCATTCTTTTTACTGGTTCACAACTTGGGCTTTTAGCAAATTTTTCTCGATAGAAACTGGTAGTAAACCTCTGTTACTTTTACTACCCATCCTCATGGCCTTTTTTAAGTTTCTCACGACAGTGTACATACCAATTATGATATTTTCTTCTGTTATTGAAGTCTTTTGTTATACTTTGGACAACATAGAATCTCTGTCCTATTAAAAAGCTAGTTACAACGCATTTTTAATTTATTTATATCTCTACATAAAGTTACTCACTTCATAGTATGCTGGTCTTGGTCACGGAAATGGTGAGCTGAACATTAGGAGGCTATGAAAAACAAGTGCATTGTGGCAAGCCACCGGGCCCTGCCTTTGCAACATGCAATAAACTGTACGTTGTTAGTTTTTTTTAATGATTTTTCATCCGAGTTTTGTGTTTGCAAGCATATCAATCATATTGTTTTGCATGCTATTCTGCCTATTTCAGAGTTGTGTCAGCAAGCAGATCAATCATACTGTTTTGCATTTGAATTTTGAAACTGCCTATTCCTTTGATTTTTATATATTCATCCAGAGTTTTGTGCTAGCAAGCAGATTAATCATATTATTTTCCATATTAATCTTCGATCCTAGTTTTTCATCCTAAGTTTTGTGTCAGCAAGCAGAATCTTTCTAGAGGGTTTAGTTTTTGGTATAAGCTGAAACTTCGATCAATTGCTGTCACAACTTGCCATGATCATCCAGAATCCAGTGTCACCAAGCAGAATATTCATATAATTTTGCTTCTTGTGTCAGTCAGCAAGATTTGTTATATTATTCTGCCTATTCCTCAGCGTTTCTTATGTAGTTCGATAAAAGTGGCTCTGGAGTTTGGGTGAAACATGGCACCAACTTCAAGAGAAAAATGATATATTCTATGTCAGATGCTGCAGGCAGCTTTTTTGGTGGATGCATGTACGATGAGCATCACTCGTAGTTTGATGCTATTGGGCTAAGTAGGGCGGTTGACTGCTGATTTTTTCGAAAGAGTCAAGCTCACTTTCCTGCCTTTGCTCTTCTCCCGTATCTTGTATACATCTCACGGTGATCCTTTGTTCTTCTTGCTTTTGACGTGAGTTAGCTCTTGTGGTCTGCTTTTCGTTTTATTCAGAGTATTTGCCCAAGGATTTGTGTTTTGCATTCGTTTTCTGTGCTTTTCTTTTGGCTTTGTCTAATCTGTCATGGTCGGTGATGCCAAAGCTATTCATCGTCTTGCAATCAATCTGCTATGGTCAGCGTGGCCATAGCCATTCATTCTTTTGCTATCTGTCATGATCTGTGCGGCCTAAGCTAGTCGTTCTTTTGCGATCTGGTATGCTCAGTGCGGTCAGATCTATTTATTATTTCTTTCCAAATTCTGCTAACTGCCAAGCTACTGATCAGACTATCAATTCTAGTTAGCTAGATACCCCTCACTCGTTTAATTATCGGAAGCATGTAAAAGTTCAAGTATCCATAGTAAAAGAAGCACTGTAACAACCAGAAATTCATATAAGATCTGTATGCACCGAATATGGTAGTTCTATTCCGATTTGCCAGAACTAATTTTTGATGAGAAATCAGAAACCAGAGTTGGTAACGTGGTGCTGAGAATTAGTGCCAAAATAAGTACACTTGAACGAGACACACGTTCACCCAGAAACAGCGTGAAAAGTTGGATCTGATAGAAATCCTGGAACCACACCAACGCAGTAAAACAGCCACCACAAATCTCTGAACCGCAGCAACGCAGCTAACAATCCCAAAAGTACAGGTACGCAAGACCGGCTCACCAAAACTGTTTAACAAAAACAAAAATCTGGAAAGAGACAGTTAATCTTTGAACTAATAACAAATGGCAGACCATGAACACGAAACATCCATTTATCGCACTACGAACATCAGACAGTTCTCCTAAAACACACAGACAGTTCTTCTGACCTGGAAACCGTTGCATGCAGGACACGGAAGACTCCGCAAATAGCAAGGGACATGAAAATACAAATCCAATCAAGGATGAACTTCCACGTATGAACCACCACATAATAATAAAACCAGTAACAGAAGCAAATATTCGGAAATCTAGACACAGACAAAAAAAAAACAAAAAGCAATAAAATTAAACAATTCATTTATAATTGCCACATGTCCTGCGCAGCACAACCCAAAATATTAATTTAAAATAGTTAGATATGTTTTTTAAATGAAGCCCCAACACAAGCAGGTCAATCTTGCACATGAACCCTAAGTCCTCCTTGCAAAGCAATGCAGGGCCAAAAAAGTGAGACCAAAAATGTCTGGCTGAAACATGGTAGGGTTGGTTCTGCTATAATTTCTTGTGCCAGTTGTCTTGCTTAATTTTTCCGCTTTGATGTGTTGTCATGGGTGATGACTGTTCTCTTGTAAATCCTACTTTTACAGTGACAATTTTTTTTGGCTTAGCCCGTTTTGTTCTTCTGGTTTAGGTTTTGGAACTTTACGACCTTTTCTAAGTCTAATCTTTATTTTGGTTATTTTATACTCCGTAATGCCTTGTGCTCAGGTGTCCTTTGTATTTTGGGACCACCTCCAGGAGCATAATGTCCATCCAATTTTCTCTCTGTTATGAATCTGTCATTCTCTCTCTATAGAATGCACGTTCTCTCTCCTCGGGCCTTCCTTGCTGGTCGGGGCCTGCCCTCGGGCTCCCGCCCTCGGGCGAGGGCCCTCCCAACAAGGAAGGCCCTCAGACAGGGCCTTCCCCCCCACGAAAAGATGTGGCTTTAGGTGCTATTCTTTGATATGTAATTTCGTTGTTTTACAGAACTGTTACTCTATACATAATGGCTGTACTTTGAAGATATTACCATTTTATAATTAGATAGTCACATAAATGGCATCACTCCCATAATTGAATGTATTCCTCTACATGACACATGGTTGATGGTCCTACTTACTTTGACTTTGACTCTGGTGCGCTTCGTTCTCCAGCCCTCTCTTAAGTCTCTTCATCATGGCCAAACACACACATCCGTTCTGCTAGGCAGTGCCTGCACGTTAAAAAAGCATGGAGTCTGTAGGGAAGAAGGTGGGGAGCCAAAGAAGCAGCAGAAGCAACTAAGGAAGCAATCTTGTATTTTGAAAGTGAGTAGGAAGAAGGTGGTGCAATTGAGTGTTTGCAAAATGACTTTGCATGCAATTGAGTAGCAAGCAGTTTCCAAAGTACGTTTTTGCTTTCTACAGCAGCGACTCTAGCAAACAACAACGCAATGATCAGCACAGACTAGAGCGTTCCAAAGTTGAAGGCGCAGGAAAGGAGCGGACGTTTGCAACAGAAACTAGCAAGTAGTTTGTTGATACTTTTTTTTGAAAGTGTTATTCGTAGAAAAGCAACACATGTTCTGTTCTCACAATAGCAGAAAATCAGGGCATGTCTTCATGTCACAATAAGGAGCATTTTGCAGTGATCAGTCTGCAGCAGAGGTGAAAGGATTTTGCATGCAGTTGTATCAACAGTTTCACAATCAAAACTGACTCTACCAGAAGTGCTGCAGATCAAAGAGATTTACAAAATCACAATACTTGAAGTTTTCCAGGGTTTCTAAAATCCAGAGATCACTAGTACAGAGTTTTTTGTTGCGGAAGAATTGGATTGAAGCGTTGGTACATCAGAGGAGCTCGTAGCCGTTGTCTTTTCTCTGGTCTTCGGGCTTCCCAAGCAATCATTTTCGACAAGTTTTAGGGCGCCTTTGGCTGTGGGCAAGTTTGTCAGTGGTAGAGGCTACCTTGGGAAGTACTTCCCATCGTATTTAGAAGAATAGGATGTACCGTACCGACTGCAACTACTTGAAGAAAATCTCCCTCTTGGCAGCAAAGGAGCAGTGGTAGAGCTTTCAAAACAATTCATATTGCTGGTCTTTCAGAGTTTTGGTGGGCGCTTTTGTTTAGGCAAGTTCTTTGGAATCTATTGCAAAAGGTTTACAACGGCCGACAGCTCCATCGAGGTTAATGACATTCCGTGTGAAGAAAAATAAAAAAAAATATAAAAAAGATCTCAGTCCAGTTGGTGAGGTGGTCCATCACAGGGATCCCTTTGTACAGTTGTTCTCATGGCTTCGGACATCTCCCAACTTTGTCCTCTCAGTCTCAAACGACCTGCTTCAACTGTTTCCCCCCCTCCAAACTCCTCTCCTCGTTCGCGTCAGGCTGTGCTGGGTTCCACGCTTGCCTCATCACCCTCCGTTCCTCCTTCACCCACCTCCTTCCCTTGGCGTTGTTGCCCCCTCGCTTGGTTGTGAACCTCCTGCGACCCTTGTTGCATTGCCTTCTCAACCCCCTGAACGAGTTCCTTGTCATGCTTGTGGTCGTTTCTTCTCTCCTAGAGGAGGTCTTGCCCATCACCAGCGTCCTTGTCTTGCGCTGCTTCAGTCGTCTCAAGATCGTCCTCCTCTTTCAGCACTCCATTCGGCCTCTGCTTCAGCTTGGTCTTGGATTTCTTCCCGTGACGTCCTCAGAGCTTTTCACTTGGGCTTCCCTCGTCCAAGGCTCTACTTTCATATTCCCCTCGCTCTCCTTCGTTTCTTCTTTTTTCCCTTTGGTGTCTAGCCCTCCCTTCGAGGGGTGGCGATGCTGGTCATAGAGAAACTCGTGCTCGCCTTCGTCGCTTTCTATCGAGAGACTGGAAAATGCTTCATGATGAACACTTTGCTCGTTGTCAGGCACTCGCTGCTCGCAACTCACAGGACTCTCAACCTCAAGGCGCCCCACCTCTCCACCGTCGCCTTCGTCGCACCCTACATCTTGGACAAGTTGGTGAGTATTCTTGCGCAGCTCGAGCTTTAGCTCCTCTCACACCCACTCCCTCTTCTGCTGATATTGTTGCTGCTCTCCAAGCTCTTCATCCTGCTTCTAAAGGCATTCTTCTCTTGTTTGTGGAGGACTTTGTGTCTGATGTTGACTTGGTGCTTGATCGTGATTCTTTCTCTCGTGCCTTCCATCGTAGTTCTCGTCTTGCTGTTGGTGGTCCCTCCGGTTTGGTCTATGAACACCTTCGTGATTGCTTTCCACCTGAGGACTCTGCTAGTGGCTTTGTTCAACTCTTTCAGGTCTGCTCTTTTATCGCCTCCAGTCACATTCCTTCTTCCATTTCGCTATTGGCGAAGTCCTCCTCCATCTTGTTAGTCGCTCTATTTGTTTTCAGTTTCAACAGATTTTTGCCTCTTTTCTCTCCCCTCATCAGTTTGGCGTCTCTGCTCCTGGTGGCTGTGAAGCTATCATTCATGGTTTGTGTGCCACCCTTGATCTCCATCCTGACTGGGTTGTCCTCCAAGTGGATGTTTCCAATGCTTTTAATTCTGTTTCTAGAGCTGCGCGCAGCTGGTGGTGAGTTGGCTCAGCTTATCCCATTTGTGCGGTTGTTCTATGCTACTGAGACTCCTCTCTTTTGCAGTCACCACGTGCGCTCTGGGGATCTTTCTACTATCCAGTCTGCAGCATGTACTCGTCAAGGTGATCCTTTGGGTGGTCCTCTTTTCGCTCTGGCTCATTTCCGTGCACTTTGAGCTTCTGCAGAGGCCTTTCCCTCCTGCTTATTTCCTTCGGTTACGGATGACACTCATATTGTTGGTCCTGCTCCTACGGTGCTCCTCACATTTCATCATTTCTATGAGCAGCTGCTTCTCTTGGTTTGTCTATTCAACCTCACAAGTGTTCAGTGGTCTCCAGTTGGTCTTCCCCCGGACTTTGTTCCTCCTCAAGGTTTCCTTGCTCCTTCGAATGGCATTCGCATTCTGGGTGTTCCTTTTGGGTCTGCTTCCTTCTGCTCTGATTTTCTTAGTGAGGCTCTCCCGGAGGATGTTGCTCATTCAGCTCTGCTTCTCTGGTTGGGCGACACTCAGGTTGCGTTTGGCATCTTGACGTCTTGCTTTATCCAGCGTCCTTCTTATCTGCTGCGGACTTTCCCCCACTACTCAGGACTTTTTGCATCTTCTCTCTTCCTTTGACAGCTCTATTATGGATGTTTTTGGCTGCCTTTTGGGCCCAGGTTCTTTGGATGGTGTAGAGACCCTTTCAGCTCGGAACCAGGCTTGGTTACCCATTTCTTGTGGAGGTGTGGGTCTTCTCTCTATGGTTTCTTCTACACCTGCAGCTTTTCTTGGGAGCTGGGCTCTTGTCGCCCCTGTTTTGTCTTCTCGGTTCCTCTCTGGCTTTCGCCTTCTCTTGGCAGATTGCGTTGCTCATGTGGATAGCAGTTCTCTGCCTTTCCAGCACCTCCTCATCGCTGCGTGAGATCTCCTCCCCCTCTCTGCCCAAGCTTGTCTTCCTCCTTTTGAGAAACTTCTCACTTTCAGCTCTGATCACCTGTAAGAGACCCTCTTGGAGCGCGTGCACAAGCAAACCCTTTCCAGCATGCTCTCTGAGGCTCCTTCGACATTGCATCGAGCTCGACTTCTTTCTTGTGCGGGTCCTGGTGCGGGGGCTTGGCTGTCAGCTCGGCCTGTTATTCATTTCTTTCGGTTGTTCTCGGCCATCTTCACCACTGCTCTTCGTCTTCGCTTGGGGCTATCTCGTCCTTCGGTCTTGGGTCTCTCCATGTGTGTTTGTGGTCACCCTATTGATGCTCTTGCTATCCACCTCCTCCGCTGTCCTTCTGGGAGTGAGCGTGCACAACTACGCATGATGTTGTCAGAGATGCAGCAGCCGCTACTGCCAGAGATGGAGGATTCCATGTCCTTAGAGAGTAGTCTCATGTCCTTCCTTCTTCCGCATCCCACTCTTCCCGCAGGCGGGTTGACATTGTCCCCTCTTGGGATGGGCTTTGTACTTTGGCAGATGTTGCTGTTGCTGATCCCACGCGTGGTGACTGTTGCCTCGCTCTACCTTCACACCAGGAGAAGCGGCAGGCGTGGCAACACAAGAGAAGAAAAAAAAACTACTCCGACAGGCACCCCATCGACGTTTTCCTTCCCCTGACAATTGAGACTTATGACACCTTGCATCGACGCTTTGAGGATTTTCTTCGCATGTGTTCTCATCAATCACCAGAGCGTCAAGGTATTCCTTGTTCTATTCTCGTGGCTTCTTTCAAACAACGTATTTCCATTGCCCTGCAACGTGCTCAAGCCCTATCAATTCTGCAACGGGCGACGGTGGCTGGGTTTACTACATCTCATCTCCCTTCATTAGCCGACTCACCACCTCTTCACTTTTCTGATCTGCTGCAGTCAGTTGGCAGACTCCCACTGACATCATCATAATTTATGCACTTTTAGTTTTAATGCCAGGATCTGGATTAATCTTAATTTTACTGCAAGCTTCGCTCTTGTTTGAGCTTACTTTCGTTTAAACTTCCCCTTCGAGGTGTATATATCTTTTTCATCAATGTACCTACTACTTTTTCCTATGAATAAATGCACCAGGGTGTTCATCACTTGTACAGGTTGGCCATCACTAGTGTTACGTTAATGCCTTGGTGACTTTAAAGGTACATGCGCAATAACTAGAATATGATGCACTTTTTTGTTTCACCCAAGTAGCATAATGCAACAACTTTTAACTATCAAAATATTGCAAAAAATTCGCAAACGACATATTCACCAAAAAGGGTGTCGTCCATTCCGCTTTGCATTGAACAAAGTTCTACATTAGTAGACTCAGAGGAGTTAGTGAGTATGCTATAACTATGGTAAAACCTTCATGAGAAAATACCAAAGTCAGAGATGTACTTTGTATTTGAAATTCAATGTTGAACCGAAACAATTGTTTCAGAATGTATTGGTGGCAATCCTTGTCAACGAACGTACTGAAGTAAGCCCTTAAAAAAGTGGATATATGGTGTAAATACGTGTAGCATAGAGCTAGGAACAGTGGTCGGAAAACCTCTTTGGAGTTATACTATATTATCCTATACACAGGCTCATGTATTGGTTTTTTAAAATTAATACCGGTGGAATCCTGGAATTTTTGAAACACAGCCTCGTGACTCCTACAATAATTAAAAAATTGTCTAAAAAATCCTATTAAAACAAATTGTCTAAGGTACAAAACTGTGAAAAATTTTAGCTTACCATCTAATTTCCTGCCCAGTTAAGAGTCTTCCAGCCAGCATGCTCTGTGCACATCATTGCATCATTGATAACATTCTAGAAGAGGATCTTCAACACGCCTCTTGTTTTCTTATAAATGAGGTCATTGATATGCTTCACAATTGTACCCATACTATATGGTGCAACTGCAACCTTAAGAGGTAGAAGACTTCATAGTTTGATTTTGTGATATGCCTTAAAAACCTATCAAAATTATGAATGGACAATAGGTCAAAACATCTCCAAAATTATCTTTAGAAATATTTGCTATCATAACACATGCAATAAAAATTATAAAACTAGAAACGTCAACCACTACAATCATGCAAACATATCTTTAAGAATATCAACAAAGCTTTGCAAAAGACTTATGCGAACACAAAAAATTGCAATTAAAGGCTGATTGTATTCAAGATTCAAAGTGATTTCAACAAATATTTCATGTAGAAAGCATTTAATCTGATTCATTTTTGTTCATTTATTGATGAACTATATTTTCATGTGAAGGATAGGCAGAGTCAACAAACTGGGTCTTACCAGAACCAAAGACGTGCAATTTGTTAAGGATATCGAAACCTTACTTCCTACATACATATGAGAACACCAATTATGCATCAACATGCGAAGAACAATTATGCATCAACACGAGAACACATGCTAGTAAGGACAAAAACAAAAGCCACCAATAGACATAACACTTTGTGTAAAATTGCCGCATTGAATTTTCTAAAGCTTGTAGAAAAATCTCACAAAAGCATGAAAACTTACCAAAAAAGTGCATTGTCGGCTGAAATGGTGCTTTGAATCATCGTATGAACATGCAAAATTCTATCTGTATTGGACAAATTTTTGTCACATCAACTCTACATTGACTTAATACATTCTCGTCACATAATAGGTACATGAGCTTATACCCACATTTCAGCATTAAAACATCAACAAACAATGTATAATCAACTCTAAAACATCTACTCAAGACAAGGGAGTCAACATACGTCTGCAAGAGATAGTGCTTGAAATCATCATGGAAACATACAAAATTATGCGTTGACATGAGAATACATGTTGTCAAGCTACTAACGATAGATATGAAGCCACCAATATGGACATAATACTAAGTGTAAAACTGCCTCATTCAAGTTAATAAAAAAATCACACAAGAGGCTAGGAACTTATCAAAAAAGAACATTGTCGGCTGAGATACTGCTTCGAATCATTATAGTGATATTCAAAAGTATGGCTGCATTTGGCTTGTCATTATGTCTATTCACATCAACTTGATACATAAACAAGTGCATGAGTTTGAATCAACATGTAAAGCATTTGAGGATCTAATAGCAAGACAAATCAAATCTAAAATATATATTGAAACCACACAAATCAGGCTGCAACAAACAAAATCACTGTAAGGAAAAAGAGCTCATTTTGCATGACCAAAAACAGCTTTTCTAGATCTTGTATAAAACACTCAGCTATCCAACTGAAATTTGGTATAGGCCAAAACATAAAAATAGATAGACTTTTTCAAATTAAAACAACAAGAAATGAGTCTGTTTTGAGCTTCTGAGATTGTCTTCTTGTTTCAGACCTGTGCGATGGAATCAATTTAATATCTTTCTATAGCACATTCCTCATGGTGATTATGCTTGTTGAATATGAGATGTTATGAAGATCTATAAGTATTTGAAATACTTATAAAAACACATTGTACTACCTCAATTGCAATATACTTCAGACACATCTGAAATTCTTTTTTAAATTCATTAGGAAAATTTTGTACTACCTCAACTACAGTATATTCTAAACATTTAAAATAATATAACTTGCGTAATTGAGAAAAAAGAAGGATTCTGTTATTTAAGGACATATAAGATCAAGTTTGTAGTATGTTAACATAACTTAATTCGCTCAACTCACTAGAATAACATTTAAGGACTTCTAGATCTTGTAAATAATGAAATACCATCTGGGATCTGGATCAATACCTTGCATTCTTACAAAATACACAAAAGGAAGATGAATGGTTTTCACTGTTAGCCTTACCTTGAAAGTAAATATTAATCATTAGTATATGGATCATTCTCACACAAATTCCCTTCAATAAATACTAATGTCTCATACCAACAGCTCTCCCTTCAAGAAATTCTATGTTGTTTAATTTATTTACCAAAGATTCATAATGATTCAACTGGCTGCTTTATGACAGCTGATATTTTTACCAAAGCATTAAGTTTGGAATCACACAGAAGATTCTGTGTAGAACTAAGCTTGAAGGTCAAGGCATTCAAGGATTCAGATTAAGGGGGAGTGTTGGATTATTCTCCTTCTTACCAATCGACTAATCAATTTTAATCTTCATCCATTGTTTATCCAGTTCTATGGATTTTTCCGTGTGTTTACACAGTCTGCAAAATTACAAGTGTTTTTACACAGTCTACAGAATTACACGGAGTTTACGACAATGTCTCCTTTTTCGCTTGTCAGGAATCCCGTTGGAAAATGCAGTGTCATCTGTTTCGCATTTTTCGCCTGACAAAAATCTCGTGTAAAAACACAGTGTCACATTTTTCGCTTTTTCCAAAGAGTCTCAAATGTTAAGGAAATGACTCTGGCAAAGTGTGGGGCAACCCTAAATGAGATTTAAGGGCACCTTCTCTTTTTTCGTCTTTTTCGCGAAAAAACCCGACAATGTCGCCTTTGTGGCCGTTTTAGTTCATTTATGCAAAGCTACAGTTTTGGTTCATTTATGCAGACAGAACGTTTACGGCCAATTTCACCGCTTATCAATAATCAATGACAAGGATCGAATAACCGCCAGCAGATCAATACCCAACTGGCAATCGCAATTGATGATCTAATTTCTTAGTATAAATAGTCGTTCATATTCATACAGATTAATTCATTGAAAATCAAAATTATCAGAAGTATTTAAATAGTTAGCTCTCTCTCTCTCTCTCTCTCTCTCTCTCTCTCTCTCTCTCTCTCTCTCTCTCTCTCTCTCTCTCTCTCTCTCTCTCTCTCTCTCTCTCTCTCTCTCTCTCTCAAGCTTGCGAGCTTGAATACTCCTGAGCATTCTAGCTCACTTCTTAGAGTTGTTTTGGATATTGCTATTGCGCTACTGCTTACAACATTGCGCATTAATTTAGACTTTCATTTTAGCTACTCAGAGATAACATAGAGTACGCGGCTTCGATCAACAACTTATTGTACTCATTTACTTATGTTTCATTTTGAATCAATACTAATTTTTATTGCGTTTAGCTTCATCTCAAAATGTATGCGTTTTCTGGAGTTCTTCGCGACTAATTATTTGTCTGATAATTTTCGATGTTAATTGTTTGGCTACGTAATCACTGTAGTACTGCGATTTCAAACTTAGTTACTATAAGTTCAAACGTGATTTCTATCACTATTGTTTTGTTTGAAATTGATAGGCATAGTCATGCATTGGAAAGATGAAAATAGCTTATTCCGCCATGCATGAAAAGTTTTCTTTCTAGACACACAAATTATTTTCATTCGTTTCTTTTTGAAAAATGATAAGATTGAAAAAGTATATAAATTCATAACTTACCAAAATGTAGACAACAAAATTTACATCAACTTATCATTTGAGGTCAAAAAAATGTGCCTATACTCAACCGATCTCGTCCAAGAGTTGATTGCATTTGAAAAGTTCAATGAATCTAGGTCATTGCTTCCCTCAATGGAAATACACATTAAGACCTCTAAATCCTATTGGACCTCTTAAACTTCATCAAACAAAAGCATTACACTTGTCTACACTCTAATTGGCACAAGTTTGGCCTCCTACTCTATTTTGGCTCAATAGTAGCATTACAAGTGAAAATGAATAATTTGCCATCTATGCCAAATTTGACCCTATGAACATCCTACACCTAAATGCTTGACTATGAGATTCTATGAGAACCCTATATCAAGCATTTTTATTTACTTTACAATTCTCCACATGTGGAAACATCCTCCACTTCTTTGGTAGAGATCTCTTGCCAATGCCTTTGAAGAGTGCTCCACCAATATGCCACTATGATCATGGGCTTCCTCCATGCTTGATGATGATCTTTGCTTTGAAAGTTCCACTTGCATGATGGATGCACCATAAATAGAGAAATATGAGGCTTCCAAGCCTCATAAGGATCATGGAGATCAAGATCATAAGATGTGAAACAATGATGATTATCAAGATTATGCTTTCTAGCTTGACTAGTCCACATACAATGAACTATATCCATGATGGATCTAATCTTGATATCAAAGACTATCTTGATCTTTGTTAGGCTAGTTAATCTCTCAAGGATGTAAGTGTCCACTTTGGATGCTTCACTTAATCTCAAGAGGAGTTTACAATTTGCCTCAAAACATGTGAAAACATGATTTTCAAAAAAGTGAGTACCAAGCTCAATCTTGTTCTTATTAGAACCAAGAGCATACTTTTGACAATACAATATCTTGATTTCAAAAAGTATTGAAAACACATCTAAGTCAATAATGACAAGAAACATGTCCATACCATAAGCATCATACAAAACTAGTATAGCTTTTCTTGAACTTTGAGATCCAAAAAATTCAATGAAGCAAGATAGCATTTCAAGCAAAGGAAGAGAAGCATATATGAATGTGTTGTAGTAGATACAACATGAAAGATGCCCCTCTTTGCCATGTAAGGTGAGCCATAAAGACTCGGCCATGCATCTTGAAGATCTTCTTGAGATCATATGAAGAAGAAACTCCTCCTCACACATAGGCCCCATCATAACTTGAATACCTTCAAAAAAGATAACTTGTGATGCTTCTTGAGAAGCCTTGATCTCGGCCACTTCCAAGATTGAATCTTCATGCAATGTGACATCTCTATTCACAATCACTTTTGAAATAGAGAGTGTAAAGACACTAAAGGCCTCCTTGATGGATGAGTATCCAATCATGATCCATGAGCTTGGATCATCCTTCCTTCTTGTTTCCAAGGGAATATGTGCAAAGCAAGCACTACCAAGTTCACTAGGGTGATCAACCTTAGGCTTCATCTTGAATAGAACTTCATATGGTGCTATTCCTTCAAGAGCTCCAATACTCCTCAAAGCTTTGATCTTCAATGAGAATTTCTTCTCAACATATGCTTTGAATAATAAGGAATAATCATACACCATAATACGTGAAGATAGAAGATATGTGCATCTTGTGTGATCATCCTCCTTTGAAATATTGGACATATAAGAAATATCAAGAGAGTTTGCACTCTCACTTGGATCCAATTTGTAGATGCCTTCAAATCTTGATCCATATGCAAGGATCTCACCATCCTTCTTGATCACACAATTGTCAATATTGAAATTGACATCAAAGCCACTATCAAGAAGTTGGCCAGCACTTAAGATGTTCTTTGTAAGGTTTGGGACAAAAAGAACATTGTTGAGAAAGAGAACTTTGGAAGATGCAAGCTTCAAGGGAATAATCCCTACTCCTTCAATATTGCACTCATGCTTACTTGCAATGTATATGGTCTTCTTGACTCCATCATAAGACATAATAGATGAAAAAGAGTGCTTGGAGCCACACATATGTGAAGATGCTCCACTATCAATATACCATGAGTCATCCTCGTTGAAGGTGGGAGAGGAGAAGCTTGATGCCATAAGAGAGCCTTCTCCATCACTTGCAATATAGTCTTCTTTCTCATTGGTGATGTTGGCTTGATTGAGTTGATTCTTCTTCTTGAAGCAATTGGTGGCATAATGGCCTTTCTTGCCACAATAAAAGCACTTGATCTTCTTCTTCTTGAGATTTGAATTAGAAGCATGAGAGGTATCATCCTCCTCTGCATCTCGGTCTTTAGCTTTGTCATTAGATAAGTGATGATGTTGCTTCTTACTCCTTTCTTTGTGCTTGGCAAATAGAACTTTCCCATCATCATAATTGAGTGATAGCTTGTCCATCCTCAAGAGTTTGTACTCTTGTCTTGATTCTTCAGAAATAAGCACACTTTGAAGGGCCTCCAAACTTGGTAGCTCCTCCTTAATGGCATAGGATTGGACAAGGTTGTCATATTCATCTCTCAAGCCATTGAGAATGACTTGGACTAGCTCACTTTGATTGATTGAGTCACCAATACATGCAAGCTCCCTATGAATATCCTTGACTCTCAAAACATAATTACATGCACTCTCATCACTCTTTTGACTACTTTGGAAGATTTGATTTCTAAGAGTGAGGAGCCTAGAGTGTTCTTAGCCTCATAGATGGACTTGAGACAATCCCAAGCTTCCTTGGATGTAGAACAATCACCAATCTCCCTCAATATCTCATTAGAGACATTCATCTTAATGTAGTGAAGAGCCAACCTAACTCTCTTCTTGTATTTTTGTACTTCTTGAAGGACTTGAGGCTCCTCCTCAATCCCAAGTACAATGTCCATCACATATTGGAGTATCAAGATGGACTCCATCCTCAACTTCCATATTGAATAATTGGAAGTAGACAATCTCTCACTTGGTTGAAACAAGTATGAACTCATTGAAGTCATGTAAAGTGGAGATAAATAAAAGTGATGAACAAAAAATGTTGCTTCTCTCTCACTATAGGATCCAATAATGGTGTGCTACCATCTCCTATGCAAGATCTTGCAACAAACTGTGAGATGATTCTCACTAGCTATCTCAATCTCTCCAAAACTAGATCTACTTCACATCAAATGATGGAGTATGGGCAAAGTTAGGATCAAACACTCTTAGCATGTGTGAAATACACTAAGAAATCAAATTTGACTCAAATAAAATGATATTGCATGAACAAAATGGCTAAGATCTCAAAACAGTTCCTAGATCACATATAGATGAGATTGGTAAGCATTCAACTGTGATTTTGGATCAAACAAGCAATCTCTTGACCAAACCAAATGTGTCCACCTAGGTCTAGGTGCCCTACCTAACCCTCTTTAAAAGCTTATAACTTCTAATTGGCTCAACCAAATGGAATAAAACTGATTTTCAAAACAAGCTATCAAGCAAGATAAATGGATCAAGCATGAGAGAGAACTTCCAAACTGAAATTGGATGTTCCTCACACGTGTTTGAGCACCTGATTTTGTACAGTACCAGGTCAGACCCATTCAATGTCCTTTTGATCTCTTTTGATCCAAAATTGAACAAGATAGCTAGGAAAATGGACCTTGACAATTTCTAGCTCAAGATTGATGAATAGTTTTCACTTAAATGGATTAAAATGCATGGTAACCTTAGGTAGGCTCTGATACTATGTTGATTTCACACGTGTGGATTGTCCACAACATGTACTTGTGATCTCCTAAGGTGTGTAGATGCACCAAGATCAAGACTAGATTGAGATTCAAGATCAATCTTAGATCCTATGGCAAAAACACACTACTACATGCATTCAATCACTTCCAACTCACACTCACACAACCGGTCCATCCACCAAGGGTATGGTGTGTTGGACTACTATTGGTGGAATGTCCTTCAGATCACTGTAACTCCAGGAAAAACAATCCTTGTATTTCACCAACAATGATCGTAGTCTCTTGAATTGCGTGGGCGTTAACTACTCTCCCACATGCACTATCTTTTCTTCTTCACCTGGCTTGGTGAGGTTCATTGGCTATGTCCACGCATGTTTTTCAAAGACTTGATCCGCTGCTGTCTGATTCTGATTAGGTTCTCGCTGGGCTTGCAGCATCATAATTACCACGTCGTCCAAGGTATAATTCTTGAAAGTCTCAGGCATCTCGTGAACTGGAGCTCTTCGATATTCCTCTTTCAGCATATTGATCTTAGCTCGACTGATTATCTTTTGGTTCTCCATCATCTGGATAGAAGATGACACTGTATCCGTGTCCATCTTGATTGACTTCAAGGAATCCAACACCTTCTTTTTGCTCTTTTTTGGTCATATTGGTGAATTCGTCCTTGTTGTCTTTCATTAGAACTGGTGTGACATTCGTCTTGTGGTTGCAAATATCAACATCCACTGTAGCTATAGTCTCTTTGGGTAGATCACTCCATCGGATCACTTGGTTGTAGTGTTGCTTCAACTGATTCTTCTTGTTCGCAGGTGCCCTTGGTGGATCGATCCTTGAAACTTTCGCCATAGCAGACTTTTGCGGCGGTTGAGCTGGTACTTTCTTGATTCCGTAATGATCTGGGTCCATGTGCTGTAGGACCTGCTCATCATTCAGCTCAATCTCCTTATTATAAGTTAGAGCATGTTGCCAAGGAACTAAATCATCCTCCATTGGGTTCTCAATAGGTTCCGCTGACAACCATGCTATGTTTATCATATTCACCCCAAATGTAATTGGTGTGTCCATAGTGTAACACTTGGATGAGGATGTGTTGGGTTCAGGATCCGATTCATATTGACATGCTCGGCAGTCAATAGTTGCTAATGCATCTGTCCATCTCACGACATCTGTCTCTGAATCATAGTGACCACCCTTGGCTGGCCTTGGGCGATCAATCGTGTGATCTGTCGTGGATGATCCGTCATCAGCCTTAAGTGCAATAGGTGTCACCGCCCACATGGTTGGATCAACCTTTATAGCCTGCTCTATGTTTTCAAAGGTGAGTTTTTCCGTACCCCAGTTGTGTACTACTTGCACAGTCCTCAACCATGGTCTTCCCAGTAAAACACGATATGCAGTTGGGGACTCAAGTATATCCATGACTACAAAAGTGATTACAAATTGCATGCCTGTTATTTTTATATGTATATCGGCAACCACACCCTTTGGTTTTACACAGGATTGATCCGCTAGCTTGATGGCAAATCTTGCTGGCCTCAACCCTTGTAAACTCCACTTTTTATATAAAGTAGTGGAGATCAAATTGACACCTGATCCTCCATCTACTATTGTTGCCTCATCCTCGTATCTCTTGTGTTTGATTGACAGGGTGATGTTGTGTTCCTCACTTTTCCACGCTACCCCGATATGGAGGATGTTACTTGTTTCTTCATAACTCGTACAATATATGGGCCGTCAGTTGGAAGTTCCATAGGATTGTCCTTTTCTAGCTCTTTTTCCTCCGCTTGTGCTCTCTGTACCCAGTGTCATATTTTTTGGTACTATCTTCTTTCTTCTCTCACATTCGGATATGGTGCTAAAGTCGAGGGTTGGTCATCAGTGACCGATGGTGCTGGTGAGGGAGCCACTTCCTTCCTCTTCTGTGCTTGCGTAACGGCTAATACAGGAGCATGGAAATGTGGCCCTTCCGGTGGCATCCCCACTAGAACTGCTGGCTGTTGTATTGCAATGAAGTTTAGTGGTGCATTGGTTCCAGGTCTCAATGGACAATTCTTGAAGCAGTGTCCATAACCACATTTTCGAGAAAAGGATGTATATTGTCCTTTGTAAGGACGTTTCACAATTCTGTGCCCTTTGCCACATCCGTAGCAACCATAATTTCTTACGTCTTGTCACTGAGTTTGAGCTGCATAGGCCGCAAAATATTCATTTATGGCAGGATCCATAAATGGTTCATCCGATCCATACCATTGCTGCTGCCCAGGTTGAGGTGATACTTGCATCTCTAGTTCCGTTGTTGTCAGGTTTACATGGGCCACTTGTTGATTGGTTGGCCCCAGTGGTGCATGTAAGGCCATATGTTGTTGCTGATTCGGTGCGCCATACCTCGGTGCCCCTTGATGATATGGATAAGAAGTCTGATAAGGACTTCTCTTCTGTTGAACAAATGCCATATCGTGCGATGTTGCATTGCACAAATGGCAAAATCTATGTGTTAGTCTCAGATTTTGCTTTAGGACTGGACACTCGTTTGCTATATGGTTTTGTGTGCATACTGAACACCATACATTCTCACATTGGGGATACTGTAGCTGGGTCGGTTCCGGTACATGTGGCATTGTTGCTACAGCTCTTTGTAAGGCTTTCAGTTTCTGATCAAACTGCGTCGTAAGTTGCTCTATCTGTTGTCTGTGTAATTTTGTCATTTGATCCAACAACAGTTCTATGGATAGAACGGATGCGTTTGATGATGATGATGCTATCGAGGGAGTAGGAGTATGGGTGAATGGATATTTGTTGTCAAATCTCTCATCCTCTTCCCTGATGGCATCTTCCATAGCTTCTTGCAGAGTAGCGTACTGTTCCCGTCGTTTCAGTTCTCTTCTGATGCTTCATGGTAGTCCTGCTAGGAACCACATGATCACCGCATGATCGAGAGTTAGAGCTGCACTGCACTCGGATCGTAGATGTTTGACCCATTCAATATAGTCCCTAACCCTTTCTCTTTTTCCCATTTTGACCTTGCTGAGTAGGAGAAACAGGTCTTCCAGGAACTTCCTTGGTTTAAAGCACTCTTCCAGTTTAGTAAAGAGTCTTATTGGCCCGCTTCTGGTGGATCAGGTAGCCCGTGACATCTTCCATGAAATTAATGCGGTCCAGTTTCTTCAAGTCCTTAGGCGTGTGAAGGGACTTGTGGACTCCTGTCAGCCAGTCTTGGTCGACCCATGCTTGGAATTGCCACGTCCAGGGATCGCCAAGGAATGTAGCTTGATAATAGACTTGAGTGACTGGCAGCTGATCTTCGACTTTGTCGGAGGCTAGCACCTTATTAGGATCAAAGAATATGGGAGGAGAAAATTGTCCCACTTGGCTTCAATCCCCATTAAATGCTCTAAGTCCCGAACGTAAGTTGGATCAGGATAGTTGAAATATTTATTGGAAAATAGGGTGAGAGCCCTTCGGGCGTCTACATCCATATCCCAACTATGTTCTGATGGAATTCTTGGCCAATTGAAGTTTTGAATAGTGATCTTGTCTAGAGGGGTGAGACATTCTGCCCATTTGAATCATCGTGTGGATGGCAGGAAGTGCGCGTTCTCCCATAGTTGTTGCGGACTTGTCACATAGGCCCTGATGGCTGCAGGGTCTCTTTCAAAGAGCTGCTGACACCACTCTGTATTGTGGTTGGAGGGTGGGTAGTGCTTGCAGCTCGTTGTCTTTTATTGTCTGCACCGAAAATGATATTTGCCAGCCGCCTCTTGATGACTCGTGGGGATACTTAGCTAGAAATTCGTTTATTTTCTCCTCCACAGACTTTGGTCGTCGTAAGGCCCGGTTGGTAGATATGGTGCATGAGCCTCTTGATGAGGAGGCTTGTCCTCCTCTTGGCTTTGGTTTGAACCTGTGTCTTGGCCTTGGTCCCACGTTTCAACACCCGTATCAGCTGGTCCTTGGTCTTGGCCTTCGGACCCTTGATCGTGACTTATTCCCTTTGCTGCTTGTTGGCCTTGGTCCTGGCTCATGCTTGCCTGTGCAACATAAAAAACAGGTGCCGGTGGAATCACCACTAGCGTGGGTTGGGTCTTCTTCTCCATGTACTGCTGGCAAGCCTTGTTTGACCTGGGCGAGCTCGTGAGTTGCGCTTGCCCTGTATTTGTCGAACTCCACCTGGTAGTTGTTCAATGTTTGGCTATATACCTACACCTAACGCCTGAAGAGATTCATCTCTGCTTGAGAGAGCGGCCTTGAGTCTGGTGTGGGTTGAGCTAGCTAGGTGAGTTTTTCGCTTTGTAAGGCTTTCTCTTCTGCCCCCAAGCGTGTATTCTCTGCTTCATAAATTTGTAGTTGCGCATGGAGGGGAGCAAGCCGTTGGAACGCTTTGGACTGAAGTTCCTGCACCTTCGTGGAGGCATCTGTCAACGCTTTGGAGAGGCTTTGAATATATTGGTTTAGGCCATCCTCCTTCTTGTGCATCTTGGCGATCTTCCGATGCCCGTCTTGTTCATGTTGTTGAGCTATAAAAAGCTCTTGCTACAGCATCATGAGTTCCGCTCGCAACTGGGTGTTGCTTGTCACCAAGTGGAGTACCTGGCTGTCCAAAGTGGCCCTGGCTGCTATATGTCCCCAAGGTTTGGTACGCCATCGTTAAATCTGTTGGAACAGCCGGTACACTGGCTTTGAGAGGGGCTTGTGTGGTAGTGGCCCCGACGACTAGTACAGGCCACGTTGTTGTCTTCAATCAAGTTCTCAAGGGACCTTCTGTCATCTGGGGTGGTGAAATCTGTCCGATTTGGTGATGGTATGAAGATTGTCTAAACAAATGCATCATTAGGCAACGGTTGATTGCCTTTGACAACCTTTGATGGCGAAACAAGTGGTGTGAGAGAAACAGAAGTGGAAATGGGGGTGGGGACTGTTTGTCCAAATGAGAGACTCTGCGAGTGTTCTGACAGTCTGTGAGGGTTCAATCCTCGCATGGAGTGAATGCTTACACAACATGTTCCTGTGGTTGGATTTTCAAGATCAGACTATGTAGGCAGGCTAATTTCATTGTTCTGATTCCATTTATGCCCCTTGCAAAGGTTGGTTTGATGATCTTGATGTTCTACGAAGGTTATGAAGATTCAGCTTCTGGGAACCCTCGCATACACTCAAAAATGATGATTTCTCCATCAAGAACTCTCATAGAGACTTTCATGGATGCATCTGGGTCATATTTAGTGATTGTGCTTGCCCATTACCGCGAGGATAATAAGGCGTGATGGTTCTATAGATCACGAAGAATTCCTCCAACAGGACCTTGATGGTCTCATTGATGAAATGACTTTCGTGATTGCTGACTATCTCCACCGGGCATCCAAAGCGCACAGTGATATTTTCATAGAGGAACTTGGCAGTTGTCCTAGCATCAACTACTCTTACTGCCTTGGCTTCGACCCACTTGGTGAGATAGTCGGTGGCTACGATTACGTATCGAGCCTGGGTACTCCTTGCTGCAAGGTGAATTGGACCGATGTAATCCAATCCCCACTTTTCGAATGGAGCTTGGGTGTTGGGGTTATTCCCAACAAAGTGTAAATAAATAAAATCATCCAATAAAATTTGTTGCGAGGGCATGGCATCCTGCGTGTATAAGCCCATGTCTCAATGAGCACGCAAGTGAAGTTGTAAATAGAATAATAGACTTGGGCCCTTTTTAATTAAAATAAAACTTGAGGCCCAAAGTCAGTTCTAAACTTAGAGTTTACTTTTTAGAGTTGGGTCCAATTTCGGACTCACATGAATCTTGTGATTTCCAATGTACTTTTTGTGGACCCTTGGATCAAGTTGGGTCCAAGATGAATGGATAAGATCAATGTGAATATTAGCCAATAGGATTGAGGGGCAAGGGCCTTCCCCATTTTATAAAAAGGCACCATTTGTACACTATTTTCATGCTTAATAGAGAGGAGGAGACTCTACCATTTTGAGAGCTCAAGCATCCTCATTTTCTAATCAATCTTGCTTATGCTATTGTTGTGATTGCTTGTTATTTTCATTTCCCATGCTTTTTGGTTATGCTAGTTAAGGTTTTTCCATAAGCAATGACATTGAGCATTTGAGCTAACCTCCATCTCATCTCTCTCTCTTTCTCTCTTCTCTTCTCTCTTCCTCTCCTTTTCTATCCCTTTCCTTCACCCAAATCATGGTGAATGTTAGTGTAGAGGAGTAGAGTTAAGGGAGAGTAGTGTTAGTGGTGAATAGAGTTAGGGAGGAAGTAGGAAACTAACTAAATTTAGCATCTATGCATAGTTAGTGATCTTATCATTTTTGACAGGCGGGAAGGCTATACTACGCAAGATCTTCGATCCTATAGTGGCGCCGTTGCCAAGGATAAGTTTCCACTAACTAGTTTAGCTGCATTTTAGCTATTTTCTTGTTTTTTAGAGTAGTTTTAGGTAGATTTTTGGGTGTTTAGAGTTAGTTTTCTGTATTTTTTTGTGTTTGGACTGTTCACAACTAGCGGAGGAGGTGTGAGAGGGTAAAGGAGGCCCTGAACAGCCTCCAAGGGCTTGAAACCCAAACCAACCAGCCAAAAAACCCAAAAAACACACCAATTTACAATTTTGGAGGGAAAAAGAGCCTAAAATCTCATCAGATTTTTATATCTCCAAAACCAGTGTGAATTAACTCTTGCATGACTGGCAGTAGATTTAAGGTACTGTCCCAGACCCGCATAGAAGCCTGCGAGAGTTAGTTCCAAGCAGATTGTAAAACTTAGAGAAAAATTATAAAAAATTAAAAAAACCCTTGAAAAAATCCAAAAAAATTCAAATCTTCATAAGAACTCTCACAAAGCCCTTTGAAGTTCCATCTTAGTGAGATCAGGACACAGATAAGCTTGCGAGAGTTAGTTTGATGTCTAAGTGCCTGTGCGAGAGTTTCCAGTGAAAAAAAGATAAGAAAGTACTAATGAACCCTCGCAGACAGCACAATTTTCAGTTCCAGTGGTCAAAAACTCTCGCAGAGGATTTTGAAGTTCCATCTCAATGAGACTAGGACACAGAAGAGCTTGCGAGAATTAGTTTGATTCCAGTGAGCAGAAAATTGGGTTTAAGTGCTAAAAAATCACTAAAAAGTGAAGATCCAGCAAATCCTTCCAGTAAGAACTCTCGCAGACCCTCTCAATCGATTCAAAATGTCAATTTACATCAGTGATGAAGCCTGCGAGAGTTAGTTTTAAGATTTGGTGAAGATCAAGCCAAAAAAATGGTTTTGAACTCTCACAGACAGTGAAATTTACACTTCTTGCAAGAGTTAACTCTCGCAGAGAATTCTATAGTGAGATCTGACCTAGATCCAGCTATTGTGAGCCTTGTAAGAGTTACTTTTCAGGGATCTGAGAGATATCATGTTTTTTATCTGTAAAAATAGCTAAAGAACCCTCGCACAACCAACCCTCGCACAAGAGAATCCTCGCAGACCAGATCAGTGAAAGATTCGCATCACATCCATCTACTGTCAAAATCTCAAGTCAATCAGTGCAAGGAGTAAAAAGTTATCAAGGAAAAACCACCGCAAAAGGCCTAAAATTCACTTTCGGCCAATCAGATCGATCAGATCCTTGAGATCCAGACAACATCCTACTGTATAAGCAAGATCCAATCACTTTGGAACCCACCATCGGATGATCTGAGATCAGGATGATCAATAGCACGAAGGATAGCAAATCAAGCACCACACCTTCCCAGATTAGCAACTGTGCAACAAGAGGCAGAAACGGAACCAGCACCAATGGATCCAATGGGCCAACCCGTACCTGTCGCTCCCTTGCAAGCAGTCCAGAGAGCACCATGGATGGAAATACCAAAATACGACAAATCATCAGATCCCATCCGATTCCTCCAGATCTATGAGCAAGCTTGTAAAATCTACGACGAACGGACACCTGCGGAGAAGCTGATGCTATTTCTCATGTCCTTATTGGCAGTGGCTCAGGATTGGTTTTTCAACCTGTCAGAGGAAGAAAAATCTACCTAGGAAGCGACTAAAGCGGCTCTCATTACGCGCTTTGAACCAAGAAAGTTCTTGAAAGACCCGTTCCTCCTGTTGAGCAAAGTCAAGATGGGAAAACGAGAAAGGGTTAGGGACTATATTGAGCGAGACAAACACTTACGATCCGAGTGCAATGCAGCCCTAACTCCCGATCACGTGGTGATCATGTGGTTCCTAGTCGGACTACCACGAAGCATCATAAGAGAACTAAAACGACGGAAGCAGTACGCTACTCTGCAAGAAGCTATGGAAGATGCCATCAGGGAAGAGGATGAGGGATCTGACGACGAATATCCATTCACCCACACCCCTACTCCCTCGTTAGCATAATCATCATCAAACGCATCTGCTCTATTCACAAAACTATTGTTGGAGCAAATGACAAAATTACACAAACAACAGATGGAGCAACTTATGGCGTAGTTTGACCAGAAACTGAAAGCCTTATAGGGAGCTGTAGCAATAACGCCACATCAACCGGAACCAAACCAGCTGCAGTATCCAAGACGGGAAAATGTATGGTGTTCAATGTCCACGCAAAACCATACAACAAATGAGTGTCCAATCCTAAAGCAAAATCTGAGACCGACACATAGATTCTGCCATCTGTGCAATGCAACATCGCACGATACGACATTTTGCCCGTTCAACCCCCAGATTGTTCAACAGAAGAGAAGTCCTTATCAGACTTCTTATCCCTACCATCAAGGGGCACCCAACGTGGCACCAAGGTACGGCGCACCAAATCAACCACAACACTTACCTGCTCCACCAGGGCCAGCCAATCAACAAGCGGCCCATGTAAACCTGACAGTAGCGGAACCAAAGATGCAAATGCCACCTCAACCTGAGCAGCAGCAATGGTACGGACCGGATGAATCATTTATGGATCCTGCCATAAATGAATATGTTGCGGCCTATGCAGCTCAAACTCAGCGTCAAGACGAAAGAAATTACGGCTGCTACGGATGCGGCGAAGGACACAGAATTGCGGAATGTCCCTACAAGGGACAATATACATTCTTCTGTCGGGAATGCGGTTATGGACAATGTTACAAGAATTGTCCACTTAAACCTGGAACCAGTGCACCTCTTTACTTCATTGCAATACAACAACCAGCAGTTCCAACAGGGATGCCATCAAGTAGACACCAACTCCACGCTCCTGTGTTAGCTGTTACGCGAGTGCAGAAGAGGAAGGAAGTGGCTCCCTCACCACCGCCATCGATCACTGACGACCAACCCTCAACTTCAGCGCCATATCCGAGTGTGAGAGAAGAAAGAAGACAGTACTAGAAAATAAGACACTGGGTACAGAAAGCACAAGCGGAGGAAAAAGAGCAAGAAAGAGTTAATTCTCCAGAACCTCCAATTGGCGTCGAACAGGAACCGCAAACAGGCTCACCACTACACACTGATCAAAATGATCGGTTGCACCAACATGAACCACCTTTTCACATGGCGGAGCCCGAGGAACCACGCAATGAAAGGCTCACACTTTTATTGTCAAGCCGTGTTAGTTTACCACTCGGAGAACTACTGCGGATTGCACCAAAAACCTTCTAGCTGAATGGGCCAAAGCGGATGAGGAGCCAATAGCGCCTGAGCTCATATATTGTACGGGTAAGAGTAGCTCATGCTAGGACCACTGCCAAGTTCCTTTATGAAAATATCATTGTACGCTTCGGATGCCCGGTAGAGCTAGTCAGCGATCGCGGAAGCCATTTTATCAATGAGACCATCAAGGTCCCATTGGAGGAATTCTTCGTGATCCACAGAACCGGTACGTCTTATTATCCTCGTGGTAATGGGCAAGCAGAATCATCCAATAAGATCCTGTGTAGCATGCTCACGAAAACAGTTGAAGCTAGCAGATCAGATTGGAAACATAAGTTGCATGGTGGCATTGTGGGCATTCAGGACATTATATAAAGGAAGCATTGATCAAACACCCTTCCAATTGGTATATGGTCAGGATGTTGTGATGCCAGTAGAGTTTTTAGCTCCTTCATTAAGGATTGCCACCACGCAACGTCTTAGTGAGTCCAAATCTCTACAGCTACGCCACAAAGCTTTGCATAAACTCTGTAAAACACGCTTACTAGCTGTGCATGCACTGGCAGCTAAAAAGGAAAGACATAAAGCATGGCATGATCACATGTTACAAAAGAAGGATCTTTGTTCCGAAGATCTGGTCCTGATGTATAAAACCAAGGCGATCAAAGGGAAATTAAAAATCACAGAAGAAGGTCCCTATCGGATCAAGGAAATTCTTAATCATAGAGCCGTGAATTTAGAAAAGTTAGATGGGACACCATTTGATACACCCATCAACGGTAGCCGGTTGCACAAGTACTGGCCACCACAGTGAGATAGATCCAGATTAGTGGGGCACGTTATGAAAAGCTAATCTGCTAAGCCATCACCGCTAGATCTAAGAAGATCAAGCCAAATCAAGCTAGATCCATCAAGATTCAGCCAGATCTGGCAAGATCAAAAAAATCCATCAGAATCCAAGAAGGATTCAGATCCAGATAGGATCAAGAAGGAAGCAGATCATCAGATTGACTGAGGGATCTGTTACCAAGTATCCATCAAAACTTCTAGAGAACTACCAATAGTCAGATCAAGCCTGGATGAAGCTGATTACCAGTTTACAAAAGTTAAAAATCAGAAAATCTCGAGATCTTGTCAAAAAACACTCTAAAAGAGCACTTTGTCATGATTTTTTGAGATCCCCTGGGAGATAGCTCTTGAAACTTGGACAGTCACCAGATTTGACCCAGATGTATCCATGAAAATCTTTGCGAGAGTTCCTGATAGAGGAATCACAATTTTCTAGTGTGTGTGAGGGTTCCCAGAAGCTAAATTTTTAGAACCCTCGCAGAGCATCAAGATCAACTTACGAACCCTCACAAGGTGCCTAAATGGAATCAGAGCAGTGAAATTAGCCTGCCTACATGGTCTGATCTTAAAAATCCAATCACAAGAACAAGTTCTACGAGAGATCACTTCCTGCGAGAGTTGAACCCTCGCAGACAGCCTGAACCCTCGCAGAACCTTCGCATAGCAGTCAAATCACCTTCTGAACTCTCGCAGACTTCCTTGAGGTCTTAGAATTTTGTGAAAAAGGCATCTGCCAGAATTTGGGTGGAACTGAACAAGGGACAGTGGATTTTACCTAATACGCACTCTAAATTCCGCTATATAAGGGTTGAATTCAAGTCATTTGTCACCTTTGCTAGCAAAGCTCTGCCAAAATTTACACTGAAATTACCAAGTTCTTCGTTTGCAACCAAACTTCCTACCAGTTATCATTTGATTATACTGAACACCGATCTACGCTCTGAACTACACTTCTTGTCATCCAAGACTCGTTATTCACAATTTTCTGTCGTTTCCACACCTTTTTTTCCATTTTTCACCATTTTTTCTACTTTTTTGACCTCTAATCATCACTACTAATATGGCTTCCTCATCCTCTGTGGCACCAAACAGGTGATCTAGCGTGACATCCCCGAGGCCACACAGATTTGGCCTCTACCCTCTGACGCTTTGATCCAACCACGGTTGCAGACAACCGGCCGACTTCTAGAGGCAATGAATTTTTACCCGGCGCTTTTCCATTCTGAGATTAACACGGGCCTCGCCCTTCACGCTTACGCCACCTGGGACGAGGAAAAGACTCGTTTCCACTTCCTGTACCAAGGTACCACGTACAAGGTCAAGATTAACGCAAACTTGATGGTCGCCATTGGCATTATGTCCAGTGATCATCAGCCCATCTCCCATCGCCATGTCAAAACTCTGACAAAGACTTTCGTCACCCAAACTGCACCAAAAATCCCAATTCAGACTAACAATGGTTACTTGATAGATGCTATCACGGAACCCGTCATTCAAGTGGCTGTGCATCTGTTGAATAACTTTCTGGTTATTTCAACATTTCGCAAGGACAGAATCCAGTCTAAGCTGCTGAGTTAGATAATGGAATCGTTTTTGGAATTCCCTGGCCCCTCCGTTGTGCCATACGACTGGCAAAGCTTTCTTATTTGTAAACTAACCAACTCCATCAAACCCAACAACCATTAAAGGAGTTCTCAATATCAAAAAGACCCTTTAAGGAATGCCATATAGGATATAGAAAAATATCAAAATAAAAAAGCAATATTGTTTATTTGCTTGCTCACACCACTCCCAAGGCCTCCCCAACTCCCAATGATCTAACCACAGTGTCTATAGTCACAGTTCAAAATTGTTAACAGTGCGCAATATAACTTGACTAAATTCAAAAATATTCCCTCCATTGGTTACGAAAAGGGCAATATTTTCACTGGATCTAAAATATGACCGCCATCCCCAAATTCGAATCAGGAAAAATTGCAAAATGTTTACATATGCATTCCTTCCACGAGAATGGAAATATGAGCGCCAACTACCTATTGGAAAGAAAAAATGAGCGGCATTTCCAAATTTGAATCAAACATACAAGCATGGAGATTGGATTGATCGTACATAGTATATAATATAATCAAAGATGAGTATTTTGTTTTGCTTCATAGAATCTGGTCATACTACTTTGATGCAACTGATTACTCTATTATTTTTTTGATGATGACATTATATCATCTACATGTGGATATCCCTATTGATTTGGCACCTTTGCAGAGAAGAGGAGGCAAAGGAATTAATATATCTACTGAGGATCGTTCTCGTTACAGGGCAGAAGGAAAAAAAAAACTTGGATTTATGGATAGATGGAACATTATATCCACAAGATCCAAGCACTTTGACACATCCCACATTCTCTTCAATAACTCATTTAGTTACATAGATATGCAATGGGCATAGTGGATTACTAGGATATTGTGAAAGATTGCAGAACCATGGAAAACAACTTTATATTAATAAAGTTCACTTTTTAGAAGGTGAGTTAATTTGGATATCCTCTTGTTGTCAGAATAGAGATTGTCATCTCCAAAAGACGTTAGAATAAAATGAACAACTTGAAAAAAATAATGAATCATTACAGAAGATAACAATCAATATCAAATCAGAACTAGAGCAAATGCAATCAGTCTTACAGTCTATTCGTATTGAAAACTTACAATTATTGAAGGATGTGGATTCGGCAAAGAAGAAGGCTGAAAGTAAGAAGCGAAAGCGACAAAGTTGCGAGGATATTCAAACGCTTTCAAAAGGAGGTTATCGAAATAGAAGGATCCGTGCATTCAAGTAAGCATATTCTGAATTTTGTAAGTTTTTCAATGACATTTGGATTTAATTTCAACTATGGTGATATTCTGTTAACTATCTATTTTTTTTGCAGATCTGCATTAGTAGCTCCTCGGAATATTAAAGACAATGCTTCACTAAGAATGTCATTGGACACAATATTGACTTGCAAATCCACTGAGTGTATCATGATGAACAACAGGATTTCAAATGTAAAGTGTAAAATAGCAGAGTCTTTGATGGTGGACATTCAAAAAATTTTAGATAAGACTATAGTTCAGGGTGCTTGTGATTTTGCAGGTATTAGCAGGGAAGCATATGCAACAATATTTAAACTAATTAGAGAAGCTTTTAAGCAAGTTCAAATTAGAAAAGTCCCAATCCCTAGGACATATCACTTGAAGAAAGAGAGGGATACATTAGACATAGGTATGCATAAAATCACTGGAACTCCATTTCATATTGAGGAGGTGTATGAAACTGATGGGGACCATATGGATGGAGGACTTCTCAATGTTCCAGGAGTTGGAGACTTCAATGTTGAATGGCACTTAGCAGGTGATTTGAAAACATTGAAATGTATGTATAAGGTCTCTCACAGTGCTACATCAAAACACCCTTGTTTGTACTACATGAAAATGGAAAAAGATGTAACTAGGAGTACAGGAATTACTAGAGAATATGCAGATCCAAACTGGAAGCATGTGCTGCCTATCCCCTTAAAAAATGTGCATGTTTGCACTCTTCATGCAGAAGTTAGATTAATAGAAAAGATCATTTATCTTCATATAGTTTTTGCTTGGAATACTAAGCCAGCATCATTAGCAAAGGAAGCTATCTCTCGATTCGAAGATGTTTTTGTCAAATTTCAGAGTTTATGGACTGAAATTGATCTACAAATGATCACAAAGAGTGATTGGTAGCTTGGGATCTTGATTCATATCAAGACTAGCTCCCAAATCTAGCTTCTACTTGACAATCTTTGTGTTTCCGAGCAAGAACAATAAAAAAAGATGATCCACGGCTTCACACGTGTGAAGTACAGCTACTGTATGGCTTGATAACAAAGAAATAGTTTACTTATTATTTACAAAGAATTCATCCACAAAGAAAGTGCTTAAGAGAGTCAAAACACAATGATCACTTCACAAACCAAGATTTCTCATCATCAATCATGGATCCATCATGGATCAAGTACAAATTCACCATAATCTCTCTCTAAGCTACATCCAGCACGTGTAGGACAGCTCATTGTACTTATCCATATCCACTTTGGATAAGATCTATCAAGTTTGCCACATCATCCATTGGTGGTTTGTGTTGACCTTCTAGATTCCTACAAACTAGGACCTAACTCCTATAATTTAGGAGATGTCATATTAGACTCAAATGAAAGCTAATCAAAATAGATCTGAATATTAAAAGTGTCATTTCACACGTGTGGACAGGTCCTCACACGTGTGGATCCACATAGATGTCTAATATTCATCAAAAACCATGTGAAAATTGCTAAATTCTAACATTCCTCCTCAATCTTTACATGATACAACTATAGTACATCTATCTACAACACCTAAGGCTGATCTTAACTTGATAAATGAAGCCTTTGGCAAGGCTTTAGTGAGTAGATCAGCAAGGCAATCTAAAGAAGACACATGAAAAATTCTGATTTTGGGTATTGAAAAATTACGAATTTTTTTAGGTATAAGTACATACAGCTTTAGGTTGTATAAAAAAAGGCAGTAGGCTCCTAACCTCACACTTTTCTGAACTCACTCATTTATGATTTTAGAAGACTATAACCTCCTCGGGCGTAACCCGCTATAGCGTCTCTTGAAATGACACCATCTGTTGCAGAAGCCATCGATCAACCTCAAATTTTTCAAAAGTCTCCCTAATCCTCAGCGGTACGATAACTTTCAGTTCTTTTTGTCATTTTTCTTACAAAAAATAGTTCTACGACTTCAAATCTAACATCTTGTTTGTTCTGCAGTTCTAAATCCCCACACAAAAATCATATTACTTCTAAGCCACGAATCACACCATCTGTTGGGGAACAATCTAAGTGTCCTTGATATATGCTAAATACCTAACAATTATTTTCAGCCTTTCTATTTAGATTGTTGTAAGTTTGAATATATATATATATATATATATAAACTTACGTACAGTTTTGTGCATGTGTATGGGTGCACCATGCATGCTCCTCCCCTCACCCATGCATGCACTTTTTCTGAACTAAAAATTTAAAAAAACAGGATGCATGTATGGGGAGGAGGATGCATGGCCCTCCTCCCCATGCATGCATGTTATTACACATATACCCACACATTTCAATTTTTATATTCTCTCTCTCTCTCTCTCTCTCTCTCTCTCTCTCTCTCTCTCTCTCTCTCTCTCTCTCTCTCTCTCTCTCTCTCTCTCTCTCTCTCTCTCTCTCTCTCTCTCTCTCTCTCTCCCCTTCACGCGCTCTCTCTTCCTGCTCCCTCTCTCCCTCTCTCGATCGCTCTCTCCCAAGCGCGGCGTGATCTGCAAAGGCTTGAGGGTAGACCAAAAACTCTGAGCATGCGATTCCTTTGGATGGAATGCCTTTGCTCCTTAGAGTTTCTATTTATTCAGCAAAAGGGAACCTTTTTGGAGGTGAACGCATCTTTTGGCACGTGAATGAACAGTGTGGGTGGGTAAGTGCCATCGCTTCTCTCAAACGATTAGAGAATAATATACTCACAAATTATATCAGCTTTTGAAGTAGGCATACACTCGCTATTTATACAACTTCCCTCGCTCTCTGTCTCTCAAGCTTAACCCGTGTTTTTGTGGCGATGGCGATGACGATTTTGCAGCTGTTTCTGATCATCTACAAGTCGATTCAGCTCTGTTTTTAGTGATCTGTAATTTATATCTACCAACATGAAAGAAGTTGCTTATGTTTTCATATTTATATCCATCATGCATAAGTGAATGGGAGCCCACACAATCACTTGCAGGAATATTAGACGTGATTCACTCTGATGTTGGAAAGCTGCAATACAGAGGAAGAAGTCCAAAGGAACTTGCAGATTGTGGTATCTATTTTTATGAATCTTTATATACGCCACAAACAGATGGAGGTTTTGACAAGCTCGAAGCAATTCCATTGCCTAGTTTTCAAAGTAATGAGTGGCCTACTCCTGACAGCATTGTTTCTAAATCCTTGATATGCAAGCTACTCATTGATATTAGAAATGCTATGAAGATAAGCACAGGCTCAAAAATTGTTCACCTAAGTTGGTTTATCTCATTGCATATATTTGTTGATTTTTTCTCGAGTGCTAGTGTTCGTAGGACACCAACTTTATTTGTTTGCAAGGATTTATCAGATGAGACTTTGTCAGATCTCATGGATCAAGGCTGGGATAGTAAAACAAATAATGACATAGAATGTAGGATTAAAAAGTCCTCAATGATCTTTCGTTATCATATCGAAAAGCAAATGCTCACTCTTACATTTAGCTACCAGAGATACAAGAAAATTGAAGGTACATGGCTACCACTGGATCAAGACTTTGAACTAAATGGTCACACAAATTGAATGGAGATAAGCATTATCTACAATGAGGAATATTTGACTATGGTTGAGGTGGAAGAGCATTGGAAGCTTGATTTTATCAGAACAAAGCTCATGCTATTACAAACCAATCTACCAACATATTTCAGATTTATCATCACCGGAAGACTCGTAAGTACTTTATGTTTATTGCCATTTCAAAATAGAACAAAACAATAGAAAATGTCATCATTTACAATTGCACATTCACTAATATTTGCCATGTCACAGATGCGAAAATCATTTTACCTAGGAGGACATAAATTTGTTAAGACAAATAAGATCATTTTTGTCGAAAGATCTTATGTTTTGAACATTTTAGGCTTTACTGATGGGAATGTTCCTTTAAGGAGCTCCCATTATTCATTGTATTCCACTTATATTGAGCTTAGTGGAAATAAGGATAATGCACATCTATTAGATGCATAGGCTAGCAGAGAATTTCTTCATGACAATACTGCCATAGAATCTGATGATAAATAGTTGACACTTTGTATTTTGGTATAATACAATCGATACATTTACTTTTTATACCCAAAATCAAAATTTGTGATACTCAAAATTCGTAAATTTTGGATACCCAAAATCAGAATTCTTCGATACACAGAATAAAAAAATTTCGATACCCAAAATCAGACTTTTTCAATATCCAAAATCAAAATTTTTCAATACAGGATCGACTCAAAAAATTCGTAATTTTTCGATACCCAAAATCAAATGTTTTCGATACCCAAGATCAGACGTCCACCCGTTGTCATGTGCTGCATGTAATTAGCCCATGAGCTTACTAATGAATTGTCAAATATAGCCATGGAGCTAAATTAGATTAGAACTAGTCAATAGGACAGTTAATAAAGTGGCTCGAACAACCTCAATATAATTGAGAATAGCGGAATTGTAATAATGGTTGTAAGACCCAATTTAGCTAAATAAGGCCCCAAACTTATAGTAGAGGCACAAATGACCACTATAAATAGCTGAGGTCGTGCTAAATTTGGAGGCTATTGTTCATTTTGTAATTTTGAGTTTTAAGAGATCTTGGAGCTTCCCTTTGAGAGCTTTCTTAATGATCATGCTCTAGAATCAGGCCTTATCTTGTGAATGATTAATAATCATGAATAAAGATACCTTACTTTGCCTAATTTGGTGAAGTTTTGTTACTTTTAGCTATCTTCTTGATTTTTGACTAGTTTTTTGATTTCTTGCATTTCCATTGTATTTTGATGTTTATTGATTTTGTTAAATTTGGTAGAGTTTCTTGTTCTAGCTTTCTTGATTTTTCAATTTTCAACAAGTTTTGATTCAATTTTTGACCATTTAATCTTCAATTTTTTTTTTTTTTGTGTAGTTTCTTGTTGTAGATCAGTAGATCTTTCTTTTAGCTTTCTGGAGGTACTAAGATTTTCTGATTTGGAGCTATAATGACCAAGTTATGGCCATTTTAGTGTTTTCTTTCCAATTTTAGCTAGTTGTAGCTTTTTGCAGTCCGTTTTTCCCATTTGTGGCTGAATTTTTGGCCAAACTTTTTGACTGTAATTTTGTATGATTGTAGATCTCACTCTTAGCTTGAATCTGAGACAATTTGTAGCCAATTTGGTTAAAAATTGAGGGAGATATGACAAATCTTGTGAAAAAGGTCAAATTCTAGTTTGAGTAGGAAATTTGGGAGAGAATCACTTCAACCTTTCATTTCTGAAGTTCTATTTCTTTGTAGTTTTTTTTTTCCAGTTCTTGCATTTTGAAGTTTTCGTTTTTAAAAAAAAAACATAACCCTACCCTCGTCTCCCTACCCTCGTCTACCCTAACCCTACCTTGCACCGCCCTACCCCAGCCCTAACCCTAACTACCATTCGAAAGCAAAACCAAATGCACGCTTCCTGCAGATTCACACACCTTTCCCCACTGATTTATCGGCTGCCTACTACGCTTCTGGCCCAGACTCCCCTGCTTCTTCATCACAACGAGTCACCTTGCGTATACGCTCTCATGGAAAACAGATAGAGGATACACAAATTACTACCATCACCAAGCCTAACCTAACAAATTACTTCCCCTACTTTAACATAACAACCCTAACCGCTCACTCCCTCTCTCTCAAGATCGGCGGCATCATGGCAAAATTTTTCTATCTTGAATCCTCCAAGATCTCTGACGCATCTTCCTGCGCTTTCTTTTCAGCCTGCGCATACGTTTTTTCTTCCACTTTGCCCTCATGACGATGGATCCCAACACAGATCCAGCGTAAGATTAGTCGATCGCTTCTGTAATATCCAATATCCAAGCCGCAGCAGAAACACAAGCAAAATCTATCTTGAATCCTCCTTGATCCGCAACCTACCATCATGAGGAACAGGATTGACAGTCCATGCGTTTTTTTCCATCAGCAATGCCTGTTGAATAATCTTGTTTGGTTTTGGATGATCCTATCTGGTTCAAATTGAATGGATTACAAAGTGGACGATTCTGAGAAAGTTCAACGTTTGAGGAAAGAGTGCCCAAATCCAGATTGTGGAGCAGGAACATTCATGGCAAATCATTGTGATCGACATTAATCTCTCTGGTAGACACATCATGGTGCAAGTCTTTGAGGTTCTCTATTAGACAGTGCCTTTTTCAGTTTTCCAGTCGCTGCCGTGGTGATCGCCCTCCTTGGAGCAGTGAGTTAACAAATACTTGAAAACTGGTTGGATCTACTGGCCACAACTAGCGAATGCGTGCTCAGCATTGGCCGCCTAATCCTGGCTCATCAAAAGAACATCATCACTTTGGATTGCCATCCTGCTACCTAGAGCTAAAAGTCCCACCATTGACCAATGCTTTTGCCATCGATGCCCATTGAAAACAATATGCCATCACTACCTCTTCGTGATGTATCATGAGCAATTCTTCAAGGTTTTGATGCTACCTACTGAGACAAAGATCCATCGTTATCTCCCTGATTCAATACTAGAAGTATCGATTTTTCAGTGTGTCCAATTAGCTGATTCTCGCCTCAGTCCACCTCTCCCTCTCTTTCCATCGGTCGAGATTTTCTCTCTCTACCCGCTCCTCTCTCCCGTCGGTCGAAATTTTCTCTCTCTACCCGCCCCTCTCTCTCCGTCGGTCGAGATTTTCCCTCTCTAAGCTACCCCTCTTTCTTTCTCTCTCTCTCTCTCTCTCTCTCTCTCTGTCTCTCTCTCACGCGAACTTCCCCATGGCCCAGCATGTCCCCTCCTCTGGATTTCGAAAGATTCCAAAAAAACAAAGATTCCGTTAAAAAATATTCTTTAAATATTCTCTCCCTCATCTCAACGTGCCTGATTAAAAAAAATTTTTGATTCCTATTTCTTTGACAGGTTTTACATTTTTTTGTTACGAGCACAACAATGTTTCAAAGATTTCAAATTTTATAGAATTAGATTTGTTAAATTATTTTAGAACCCCCATTCTAAGTTTTAGCTAATTCATTTCATATGCATCTTTAAACTTTCATAACTTTCTTGTTTCATCTAGAAAGTCAGTACTTCAAGAACAAAAAGTGCTCAGTTCATCAAGCTGAATCACGTGATCAGCATTTTAGTCATCATTATTCACTTTTTTTTTCTATTTTTTTAGGGCCCCATTTTGCCTTAGTTATTACATTTTTTTAATCCATTTCTTCGAACTTTCATCTCTCTTCAGTGTGACCTCAAATTTCGACATAGTAAAAAGCAGAAGTGATTATTACATCAAGCTTCACATGATAGCATTGGTATAAAGCCAAAACTGATCAATGAAACAAAGTTATTTGTGATTTTACGAGTGAAATTTACAATTGTCCCAAATTCTTCTCACTTCATTCAGATTTGTGGACCCATAACCCACAGACTCTCTGCCACTATACCATGGACACTGATAATGAAAATATATCCGACTATCAAGATGAATGGGACGGAAATTATTACGAGTACGATAACCAAAGTGACGGGTATGATGATGGTGGTGATGATTGTCAACAAGATGAGGAGGATTGTGATGATGGTGGCTATTGTCAGCAAGATGATCAACAATGTGATGAAACGGATGAGCATGAGCAGTATTTCGATGGGGATCATGATTGTCAACTAGATGATCGGGGATATCAGCTTGGTGATGCAGACGAATATAACGATGGTCCAGATGTGACCGAGTATAACATTGTTGATTATGAGGCTCATAATCACTCTGAATGGCAACATGAGGACCAATATGAGCCTACAGGTCAACCAAATGATATCTCTGAAAGTTGTGAGTATGATGAAGAAGATCCAACGGTTCACAACGTGTACAACAAAAGATTACATTATCAAGAGACAGAATTGCATCCTAATCACTACACCAGTGATGATGGAGACTACAATGATGATTATGAAGTTGGTTCCAAACATTACGAAGTTGAAGAAGAAAATTCTGAATACCAATTTTCTCTTTGTACAATGGATAAAGTCATTGATTATGATGAAACTTTTGCTCATGTGGCTAAGCTAGTTACCATAAGATTGATCATTAGTCTTGCTACTACTTTCAATTGGAAGCTATTTCAACTTGATGTTACAAATGCCTTCCTCAATGGCTACTTGGAGGAAGATATCTACATGAGGCAACCCGAGGGCTTCATCAAGTAGGATCTTGAAGGAAACGTTTGTTTTTTGAAAAAGAGTCTTTATGAACTCAAGCAAGCACTTAGAGCATGGTACACTAGGCTAAACTCTTTTAATTTCCATCAATTTTGTATTGAGTTCATATGATCCATCATTATATATGATCATTATACTTGTATTGTATGTTGATGACATAATTTTAAGTGGAAATTATCTAGATGGAATAAGAGATGTTAAGATTGTTCTATCTAAAGAGTTTAGGATGGTTGATCTCAGCCTATCGACTTCATTCTAGAAATAGAAGTTATAAGAGGATTGGATTTTAGCTTCATATGCCAATCTAAATATGCTACATTCATCCTAGATAGATTTGGAATGAAGAATTATAAAGGCATTGAGACTCCAATGGAGTAAAATGTAAAAGCATCTCTAAGTAGTGATGAAGCATCATTTGAGACATCACTCTCTATAGAAGGCTTATAGGCTCCTTAATTTATTTGCATATAACTCGACCTAATCTTAGTTATAGTGTTGGAAAGTTAATCCAATATATGCAATGTCCTCTTGTATCACATTGGAAGATGGCCAAAAGAGTTAGGTATATCTCATCGACTAGGAATTTTGGCATATTCTACAAAAGGACTAATCTTGGCTTAAGAGCCCATAGTGACTTGGATTTTGCAGGTGACAAAGTGGATTGAAAGTCTACTATTGCATTTGCTACATTCTTTTTTGATGAAGTAGTATTATGGCTGTTGAAGAAGCAAGATACTATTTCATTTTCTTTAACCGAATACGAGTATAAGGCCTTAACATCAATATGCAAGGAGGTCTTATGGCTCAAAAGGCTATTGGTGGAGCTTCAAGTTATGGAGGCCGAGGAGGTACTTATGATCTATTGTGATAGCCAATCAGCCCAATCACTTGCAACCAATCCTACTTTTCATGCAAGGAACAAGCATATTGAGATTGCTTATCATTTTGTGAGGGAGAAGGTGCAAGCCAAGGAAATCAAACTCCAACACGTGTCTTCATCTAGTTGCTTAGCTGATTTGTGTACTAAATCCTTGCCTAAGGATTCATTTGTTAAGCTAAGACCATTACTTGGAGTAATTGATAAGTGTATCATAGTTTCCAAAGCTAGATTTGAGGAGTGTGAAAAATTGTCAAATTTGGCAAATCTAACTTAATAAACCATGTAAATATGTATATTGGTGGGCTATGTTGCCACGTGTGAATCTACTCTAGAATAGGTTAGATCATAAAGTTGGTCAAGTTTGTTTGGTGATGATTCTTACATTATAGGACCAAATCCCTAAAATAATGGAGTTGGTTGATCAACTAGCATGGCAAAACTCAAGGGTTAGGCTAGAATGACAAATTAGAGCAAAAATGCTCAATCAACTTCCTTGTTACATGTTGGATTTTCACCTAACTCGAGGTGGGGTAGAGCTTTTCTATGTACTATTGCCACTCCATAGTAATGCCTTGAAATTTTTGAGAGCTCATTGGCAATCTCAACTCTCTACACCATGTACTTAGATTTTTCTTGTGATCTAATGAATTCCAAGTGTTCTTAACTTCATTTATTGTCCATAGGCCGTACTGAAAGTCGTACCACACGTGTGGGGGTCGGATCTTCATGATAATCAATGATTTGTGATTGCTCTTGGTATTGTGTGTAGAATTGCAAATCTAGATCTTGATTTTTGATGTTTAGTTTGCATTCAATTGTTAATCAATCAATCAATCCATCTTGTGAGTCATTATTAGGCTCATTTAAGGTCTAAAGCACAATACTTTAACAGTTTGTATAAACATGGCAAGCTTTACAATAATGTCATAATTGCATAATATATTTGCAATGATTCTAACAGGGATTTGAAATGTTTTACATGATCACTAACAAGTATGTTCTGACATTTTGCAAGATGTGAATTGAATCAATCCTCACTCAATCATGTACCTAATGGTCAATGGATAGAAATTAATGGTTAGTTTCATGCTGGTAATTGCTCAAAGTAAGCATAAGATTTTAAGTCTTGATCGGCTAAAGTGACGAAGCTACTTTGTATACATGTCCCTATCTCAAGCTAATTAAACTTTATTTACATTCATTCTTCTCCTCACATCAATGGGTGAAATGGATAGGGGCACAATAAAACTGTTCATGAGCGAGATGATATCAAATTTGGATATTTCTGTATTTTCACAAATGGACTATTTTAGAAATTTGCCCAACTTTTGTCGTAGATCCAAGAGATCAAAGTCAACAAATTATTTTCCATTTCTAGTTTGAAAACCAACAATGTATTCAAGCTAGACTTATTGAGCCATTTAACCTAAGAGTCCTTATTCCCTCAACAAAGGAAAAGCAAATGGTCAATCAATCTTAATTGAAATAACATCCTTCCAAAAACGTAAGTGTTTATTGTAGGCAAAGAAGACAACCAAGCTAAAGAACCTAGGTCCAGTCAAATTTGAGTGTGACATGTCTAGTGTTATGAAACTAAAGTTAAACTTGGATTTGAAGCTTGGACTCCAGCATCTACGAAAGCCATACTGACTTTAAT
Source organism: Diphasiastrum complanatum (assembly GCA_029204225.1). Taxonomy (NCBI): domain Eukaryota; kingdom Viridiplantae; phylum Streptophyta; class Lycopodiopsida; order Lycopodiales; family Lycopodiaceae; genus Diphasiastrum; species Diphasiastrum complanatum. The sequence goes on along the minus strand of CM055101.1, from coordinate 44,176,847 downwards.
TCAAAACCTACGAGCAAACTTGAGATAAAGGCAACGTTGCTCACTTTCAAAGATATATATTAAGCACAAAACAAAGCTTGCCAAAAGAAAAAATATTAGAGAAATTCAAAGAAACAATGGCGATGGATTCTTACTTGAAGATAATATACACGCTATTGAATACATTCGGCCTCTTTACATGTATGCAATGATTTTATGCTTTAAATTAGATATTGTTCTAGGGTGTATTGTATAAAGTCTAACAACATTTATAAACACTCTTTAGAACAATAAATAAAATGGACATGAGTACAAACGATAGCTCTATGGTCACTAGAGTGCCACAACAAGTAGAGGCACATTACATTAAGAATGAAATATAATCCAATGTGCCAATTTATAACTTCTAACATCCAACCCACTTTCTTGTCATCCCATATTCCAAGTTTTTGTTTATAGGAGTATTCCAAATCTCTCAAAATGGCACCCAAGCGAAGAGAAAACCCTACTTGGCAAATTGGTTGAGTTTGATTTGAGAACAATTCTATGCCAAACTAACACAAGCTCAAACCATGTTTGTTGTGATGTTCACATCTATAGAGACTCGTATTCCACATGTAGGCTCAACCTACTTTTCAATGCCTACTTTACATCAATGCATAATGTTTGCTAGTACAAGTAATTTGCTAAAGCACTACATACAAAAAGATGCCATCTAAGTTGAGTATTCTTCACACTTTCAATTCACTGACTTAATTTAAGATATGTGATTCTATGTTCAAGTCTTAAAAAATCATCAAGCCATGTCCTTGATCCCCCAAGTAGTCCAATTTAAACAAATAAATTCACAGCAGAATTGTTTACATTGCTTCCCAGATAACACATTATACCCAAACACAATTTGTACACATACGCACACATCATACACTAGCAATCTTTTTATGCAAGGTCAAAAAAATTAGTTCAATACAACACTGTAAAAAGCACAAGATAAGCAATACATAGGTCCTGCCATCATCAATCAACACTCATTGATATTGAGGAACATGACTACATTTAAATTAGTCCATTTACTCCAAAAGTTGAAAACATCTTTTACATATTATGAAGATTTGAGCATCATGCAAAAGTCATGCCGGTAAAATACAATTAAATTAATGCCAAGGAGCATATGAGAATAACAAACATGCCATATAATTCTTTGGTTTTACATCAATTTCCAGACATATTTGAAAACAATTTCATTACATAAACAGAAAATATCCATCACTGTTGCTAACATAGACCACATATCACTAAAACAAATTTGCTACTGCTTTTCAACCCAAAGTTTCAGCTAAGGAAAATTGCAAAGTCTTGTATCTTAGTGCATTTGTATAAAATGCAACATATGGAATCCTTGTGTGTTTGCATTTTGACCCTAGGGTTGTTGTAGAAGACATGTTTGATCTTGTGGCCTAAGCCATAAATCCTAGAAAAGGATGTATACATCACAGCATTGAATGCAACCTGATTATCACATAAGTAGACTTCCCACGATTAGTAGAATTATCTGGACTTGGATCGACATTGTTCAAATACACCAAGTCCATTTAACTTCAAGTTCACTTGACACCAAATTTGTAAGAAGTAGCCCATTCACTCAAAAAATTAATAATTTTCTTACACATGTGAAGATTGGAGCTACATCCAGAAGTCCTGTCCTACATCGCTTTCAACCCTTTCTTGCCTTTTTAGTCAGCCAGCATTTCAGTTTTGCAGACAAGAGGTGTAAAAGCAGATATGAGATGATTGAAATATAAGACCACTCCAGCAAAAAGAATATGAGCAACCATCTAGCATATTTTCCAAGATGTGCCTGTCAAGATACAAATAGTAGTGAAAGTATCTGGACAGAGATGGCCCAAAACAACCCTCCAAGTCGTAAAGGTAGCTTCATAATCTCAAGTACATAAACAATCTTCTGATTAACGCATTGATCATGAAAGCTTTGAGACTTGGGAGTTACTCTGGAAGATTCCACTCTCTACAAGATAGTCTGTATTCTATTTTTACGGCCTCACAGGTTAAAAGCTAGATAAGCTCACCCCATTTTAGATTGTCATGAAGCTTCTACATCCATCTACAGGGACCCATATGGACTAACTTTGGTCATCACTTGTCAAATGTAATGTCATCTGTGATAGGGTTTGCAGGACACCTCAAATTTATCAAATACATAAAAAGAGAAAATGTTAACACAAATGCCTCGCTATGTGCACAGAATAGTGTGTCCAGTGTTAAGCTAAAAGAGCAGTCCCCGACTGAGCTGGGGAGGATCATATCAGATCAATGTTACATTCTAGGAATACAACATCCATACAAAAGATCAAACCTTGTAGATATTGAAGATTAAGGATATGTTTCCACATATCAAAGAGAAATCGAAAGTTTCTATACATTGATGCACATTGCAAAAGTGCAATGAAGAAAACCTAGTATGAAGCAAATTGCAATCAGTTGTGCATATAATACATGTGAATTACGCATGTTAAAGAGAATGACAAAATCCCTGCTTTTTAGATCACAAACAGGTTAAGCTTATTCTTATTTTTCTGATACAAAGCACTGATGAATCAGTTACAGGATAGAGGAACACAGATCTTCAGCTAAGGTGCTAATACTTTTCTGACAGCATTTCTAATCCTTTATTTCTAATAATGGAGCAAAAAACAAAATTCAGCTACTCTCAAGTTCAATACAACTGTGGCCACATAGCAACCACTAACATTACTAATGAATTCGGTCACAAGTTGCTTATGTTTCAAAAAATCACAAAAGGCCTGGGAGAAAAACGTGGTATCTGCATGGTGTTGAGCTGTGCTTCTACAAATCTTAATATGCTCAACAGCTCATCATAATCTCTTCCAATATAAAAGGCATGTGGATAGGTGAGAAGTGCATCTGACTGTCAATAAACACACACAAGACCAAAAAGCATATTTTCGGGCTTATGCTTCTGTAAAAGACTGTGATAGAAAGAGACAATTCCAAATCATATTATGGGAACTAAAGGATTGTGTCCAGCCTCCCAGTGAATAGGGCTCATCAGCTTGTGCTCGAAGCCAGTAAGTGCTTATGCTACGATTATTACAAATATCTTGGAAAGCAGCAAACTTCTCAAGTCAATCCTCATAAGAAAGTCAATAATCAGCCTACCACTGCTTAGTTTATTGATTTCGCAATAGTTGACCACTGGGAACAAGCACTTCTGATTTACCACTACAAACTTGGCATTCCACCAACTTCTTGTAACTCTTGAGACATCTAACCTTTTATTTTGTGCGATGCATTAAATAACCCACGAGAATACCAAGAAGGGCAACCAGAAAAACAAAAAGGAGAGAAAATCCCTTGGCTGAGGTTGCAGTGTCAGTTGAACCTTTGCTTGAACCTGCTTTGGTTGCTGCCAATGTGGCCTGCAAAGACCAAAAGGAATTTATATGTTGGAGCAAATATGCCATTTTCTGCTTCTAGTCTCAAAACATCCAAATAAGGACAAGCATAGAAATAAAAACAGTCATGAATGAGTAGGGCTTTGAAGCATAACCACAAACTGCACAAATCTTAATGCACTAACAACAATCTGTGCTGTCCGTTCTTGCCATATTGCATGGATTTATCTCCACCCTTATTCTAGCATGATGTTTCTCAGGGGTGATGCATGCAGTCATGCACTGTGTGCATGGTTTTGCATGTGCTCTTATTGGCCTTGTGTGTTAGGTTGGGGTGATTAAGGGTTGCATAACGGGATTATCTGCTATTTATTGCAAAAAGAAGTGGTATCTTATGAATGATCCTTAATCAAAAACTGGGCTTCAGGGAATAATAGCATCATCACATGCAGGACTGCTTCATGCTCACAAGAGGAGCGAATGTCCGCACTCACTCAGCAACTAATGATGACATTCCTACTACAGCGCTTGAATTGTCTAACAACAATATAGGGCTTGCCTATTTGAAGGAAAAAATTCAAGGGTTTGAATATGGCTCAGCATAATCAACAGGCAATGCTTGACTGTTTGGAAGAAGAGATATTTGATAAACTTGCAGAAATTAAGAACACAACGAACATAGGTTTCCAAAAGATTGTTAGGAGAACTGGAACCCAGTTCTATGCCAAAGGTTGCATCTACAAACATTTCCTCTTGTTCTGCAAGTACACCCAGAAGGAGCTAAAGTCTTTGGATTGTTGGTCTTTGGCAGAGCTGTATGGCAAGGGGTTTTGTTGAAAAGACTATCTTGTGGATTGGACAGTTGGACATTGTCATTGATTCACAAAATATTGGTGAGGAGGCTCTATTCATTCTGGGCATTGTCGTGCAGGCAAGTGCAGGACCTAGGGCAGAGTAGAGCTTAGTGCGGGTGCAAGGTCAAGCTCAGGTGCGGGGAGGGGGGCTCCTACAGCTACAACCAGCACACTTGCAGCCCCTCATCCTACTTCAACAACAAGTCCTCATCCCTCATCGTCATCTGCTGATGCACCGTCTTTTGAGGCAGATCCTACCTCAGGGGGGAGAGAGATCCAGCATCTGACGCTTTACTATCAGACACACCCTCAATACACCCATATGTCGCCTCTGCAGGGAATGCTAGATCGAGAGAGCCCTTTGTCCAGCAGATAGGCAGCAAACCCTGGAGCGGGGTGGTAGAGAGAGCAGTACGCCCTTTGTACTCGACGAGTTGGCCAGCTCTTTTAAAAGTGCAGCATCCCTTTTGCCATTTGCTAACACTTGGATCTTCAGGGACACTTGCCTTCAAATTGCAGTAGTGGATTCTACATGGAGACCTCCGAGGAGAGAGGCAGTGTGCATGAGCCTCCTACGTCAAGAGGAGGAAAATATCACACAAGAGTTGAGCTCTATTTGCACAATGTGGCGGACATAAGAGTCTTTGCTACTTTTTATTTTGCTTCTATTTCATTTTATATGTATCTGATGGATGTCGTTTTTTGCAGCTATGGATACTTGATATTGAACGATGGATCGACGAACACTCATTGGTGATCCGACATCAATATCTTGGTTTTTTGCTGCTTGGCACAATCTTCCTACGGGGCGTCGATGACACTCAAGTTAGTGCAACCATCACGGCCGAGTTCATCTACGAGACAGTGCATATTGTAGTAGATGAGATTGGGGCGGAGCATGTGGTTCAAATTGTCACAGACAATGCCACAAACTGTAGGCAGATGGCAGAGATGTTGACAAGGAAGCACCCCAACATTGTGTGGAACCCTTGTGCTGCACATTGCATTGATCTTCTCATCTACGACATGTGTGCACTTCCATGGATTTGCGAGGTACAATTTTCTTCACGTGCTTTACTATCCTTTATGCTTAGTGTGTTGCTCTCTGCTCCCAAGCGACTATCTGCCATACAAGATCATTTGCAAAGGATGGCGGCTAACAATGGGTTTGACAAGTTCAAAAGTTGCACGGCAAATGCAGTCCATTTGCAAACCACAATGTTTGGAGAAGAGTTTTGCACATAGTCAGATGAGCTTCTAGAGGTTCTTCAACCTGTCTTCTATGCATTGCGCCTAGTAGACCGAGAGGGGTGCACTCTCGGTCTCACATACGAGTTCATGTACCGCATTGGCAAGGCACTTCAGGGATAGGACTTGGATGAGGAGAGGTATTACTCCTCCCACTTCCTCGTTCATTTTCGCTTTTACTTTTGTGCTTTGGAACACCAATGACTGATCATTTGCAATGTGACTTGCACACGGAGGAGGAGCTCCTTTGCGTTTGGGAGAGGAGATGAGACTATTTCCATAGACCCATCCATGTCGTAGCCCACATGCTGCAACCCTTGTGGCATGATACCAAACGTCCAAGCGACACAGATCTCCAATGAGGATGGGTGGCGTATGGCCCGGCTCAAGTATGCATTCTGTAGACTGACACATGTTCTGGTTCTTTTGCCCATAACGATACGGACTATGAGTTAGATGACGAGTCTTAGCTATACAGTGTACTATTTCCATAGTGTTTACCAAACTCATTGTACTCCATTACAGTGCCATGCGGCCCAGCTTTATACAATATGTTTCTCATGCTTTTACACACGCATCTTATTCAATTTATGTGTTTCAATATGGTTTACTTTAGTATGGTTTGCTACGATTTTACATGGTTTGTGAGAGAGAGAGAGAGAGAGAGAGAGAGAGAGAGAGAGAGAGAGAGAGAGTAGGCTGTTGTAGAGAAAAACTGAATGTTGTGTTTTGATTGGGCCACGTGTGCCCTAAACCTTCATCGACGGGCAACTGACGGGCAGTTGAAAGGGGAACTTCCATAATATTCGTGACCTAGAAAGTTCTAGAGAAAGAACTCTAGCGATGTATCGAGAGAGAGATAAAGAGAGATAACCTAGAGAGAGAGAGAAGCGAGAGCGTAAGGAGCAGCGATGGCTAATCGGGAGAGAGAGGAGCAGCAGGCAGTATCGGGAGAGAGAGCGAGCGAGGAGCAGCACGAGGATGGCCAATCCAGAGAGAGAGGAGCAGCAACAGTATCGGGAGAGAGAGCAAGCGAGGAGCAGCACGAGGATGGCTGATCCAGAGAGAGAGAGGAGCATCAGCAGGATCAGGAGAAAGAGCGAGTGAGGAGCAGTAGGAGGATGGATGATCCGCGGAGAGAGAGAGAGAGAGAGAGAGAGCGTGAGAGAGGAGCAGGGTGAGAGAGAGAGGGAGGGAGAGGGAGGGAGAGAGAGAGAGAGAGAGGTTAAAGAGGATCAAAACGGGAGAGAGCCGTGAGATAGCATATTTTTCTTGGTAGGGTTTTTAGGGTTAGGGTTTTTTAAGGGTTGAATGGAGTAAAATAGCCATAATGTTGTAGGAAAGCAAGAGACAAGTCACCAAGATCTAGTTATCAATCAATCTCCACAAGAAACAAGAGAGAAGAGGCTGGGCGCCCAACTCTAAGAGAGAGAGAGAGAAAACAGCAACAAGGGCAATGGAGAGCCAAACTGTATAAAATGGAATACACAATGAGCATCTAAGTACTCTACCTGGATGTGACCAAATGCCACCAAACCCTAAGGTTAACCACTTACTAAATGTAGGGCACCCCCAAAAGTCAAGATAGGGCCCCTAAACAAAATTAGACCCCTAAGGACCCACGAGTCAGTACATGACCAAAATTGGGTTTGTCCAACTGAACTTAAGACAAACTTAAGATGGCCTAAATAACTAAATACCCATGGTTACACAAATCTCGACCTTTTGGGTCAAAGTAACCTATGGATTAACTTCAGCATAGTCCTTTATTTCTAACACCCTCCTTAAATGACAATGCAAAAACTGAAATATTCACTATGTAACAAAACCAACACGTGGTATCAAATTTAAAGCTTTGCATAAAGCTTCAAATCTCACTCTAGGCAACGCCTTAGTGAAGAGATCCACAATATTATCCTTTCAAGTAAAATGTCGCCATCATGAAGTCTCTCCCGAACAAAGTGATAATGGATCTCGATGTGCTTCGTCCTCGCATGAAAAACAGGATTCCGTGCAATGGCAATAGCACTTTGACTATCACTCAAGATAAGAGTGGCTGAGGGCTCGTCAAACTTCATGTCAACAAGTAGTCTTCTCAGCCATAAACACTCTGTCGTGGCTGAAAATATCACTCTATATTCTGCCTCACTAGAAGAAGTAGCAACAGTGGGCTGCTTTTTACTTGACCACGAAATTGCAGAATTACCATAAAAAAAGCAATGTCCACTTGTAGAGCGTCTAGTGTCTTGATCTCCACCCCAATCCGAGTCACTAAAACCAACCAAACATGCATCATCACAAGCAGGAAAAACCAGTCCATGACTTCTTGTTCCTTGAAGATATCGAAAGATCCTCTTCAACGCTTTCCAATGTGATGTCATCGGGGCATGCATGAATTGACTCATGAGTGAGACACTATAAGAAATGTCCGGTCTTGAATTACATAGGTAAATGAGACAACCAATAGCTTGACAATATAAAGTAGTGTCAAATGATTCACCATCACCTTAACTACTTATTTTCAGACCTGTCTCCAGGTGTAGCAACCGGCTTGCAATCTTCCATCTTGAACTGCTTCAAAATCTGCCCAATGTAGCGTTCTTGAGAGATGAAAATTCCAGCACCTTCTTGTACAAATTCAAGACCAAGATAAAAGTGCAATAGGCCTAAATCTGAGGTTTCAAAAACTATACCAAGATCAAGTATTACAACATCAATCTGCTGCTCATTACTTCCCGTAATAATAATATCATCAACATAAAGCAAAATAATGATGATATAATCTAAAGTATGCTTGACATAAAGAGTAGATTCGCTAGGACTATTAGTAAACCCTCGATCACAAAAGTAGGCATGTATCTTTTGATACCACATCCTCGGAGCTTGCTTCAGTCCATAAAGTGCCTTATTGAGAAGACAAACTTTATCTTCTTGGCCTTCAACCAAAAAACCAGCAGGTTGTTGAAGATACACTTCCTCATTGAGATCACCATTGAGGAATGTTGTCTTTATGTCAAGTTGCCGCAAACGCCAACCAAAGTGGGCAGCCAAAGAGGTTACTACCCTCACGGTAGTCATCCGAGCAGTAGGAGAAAAACTCATAATCAATCCCCTTTTGCTGAGCATAGCCTTTGGCAACGAGCCTTGCCTTGTATCTTTCAATGGTACCATCTGCCTTATACTTGATTTTGTATACCCATTTAGAACCAATTGCCTTCTTCCCATGAGGAAGATCAACAAGAACCCAAATCTGGTTCTTCATAAGTGAGTCATACTCATCTTGCATCGCATCCTCCCAACATTTTACTCCCTTGGCCTGCTCATAGAAAACAGGTTCTTCTGCAACATCTCCATGAGATGTAAGAGCAAAATCTGAAAAATCAGCATAGTCCACTGATTTTGTAAAGGCATGTGTCTTTCCATCATAAAATGAACTTACTTTGTTGTCTCGCAAAGTCGACAACAGCCACCGTGGGACTGTTTTGGGCTGTCCAACAGCCATGTCTCTTGTTACAATTTGTTGTCCAAGATCTTCCGACACCGCACTTGGCTGTCCAAGATCTTCCAAAACTGGTCCTTGTTGTCTAACAGTTCCTGCAGGCTGATTTTGAGCAACAACGGGCGGTTCTTGATGAGATGTTGGGCAGGTCGAAACTGGTTGATTGCTGCCCCTTATCTCCAACAATAGAAGATGGTACCAAATCTGGAAAAACTTCAACATTTCACACTATGTGGGCTGTCCCCCTTCAAGATATGAGTTGGGGCCACATCCAATGAATTTTTTTTATCAAAATGCACATCACGACTAACAATAATCTTATTAGTGCTCAAATTGAACAGCCTATAGCCTTTGCTTTCACTACTATAGCCAACAAAAATGCATTTAACTCCCTTATCTTCAAGCTTTGTACGAAGTTTATCCGGAACAAAAGCATAAGCCGTACAACCAAAAATGCGAAAGTGAGAGATTGTAGGCTTCTTTCCATACCAAATTTCATAAGGAGTTCATACTTTCAATGCTTTAGTAGGACAACGATTGCTTATGTATGCTGCCGTTATAACCGCTTCAGCCCAAAACTTGTGAGGCTGCCCCTTTGCTTTGAGCATGCAACGGGCCATCTCCGTGAGTGTGCGATTCTTTCGCTCGGCAACACCATTTTATTGAGGCGTATAGGGAGTTGTCATTTGATGTAGAATTCCCTTTTCTCGAAGAAATGCACCGAACGTATTCTTAATGTATTCGCCTCCTCGATCGGTGCGTAGGGTCTTCAAAGAATGCCCAAACTGATTTTCCACCATTGCTAGAAAATCTTTGAAACGTTGAAAAACTTCCGATGTAGCCTTCATAGGATAGATCCATGTAAAACAGGAAAAGTCATCAATAAAAGTCACAAAATAGATGCACTTTCCAATGGATTCGGTCCTCATTGGACCACAAACATCACTATGAACCAAATCAAATTTATCAAGAACCCTTATAGTTCCATCAATTGGAAAAGGTTTCCTTTGAAACTTTCCAAGTATGCACCCCTCGCATACATGCCCTTCCGGCTGCTCAATAGTAGGAATGTCTTCTACCATATTAAATGTCTTCAGCTTCTTCAAACTTGCAAAGTTTAGATTCCCAAACCTTGCGTGCCACAATTCAGCCAACTCCAATGATTGTGATGTAGAAGCAACAAGACATGTAGAGGGAATTCGTCGCTCATAGGTATCCATAATGAATAAGCCAGCATGCATCGTTCCCGAAACAATAATCAAGTGTGATCTTTTAGGATCCTTGACAAGACACTTATCTTCTTTGAACTCAACAACTAGTCCTTGCTTCAACATAGTTGAAACCGAAAGAAGATTCTTCTTGATTCTCGGAACATAAAGCACATTCTTAATGTACTTTTCTTCACCATTAGGCAAAATGATGGCTACAATTCCAATTCCATGAATAGAATAAGATGCATCATCCGCACATTGTACCTTACTTCCATTTTGCACTTTTACTAATTTAGTAAATGCTTCTTTGCGAGAAGTCATATGACGAGTAGCACCACTATCAATCACCCATTCAATGGGCTGAAAATCAACAACTTGCAAAACAAAATCTGAATTCCTCATAGATGTAGTAGTACTAGTAGAAGCAATATTAGACACAAAAGCATAGTCTTGGTTGAAGAGATCACCACTAGCTTCAAGCTCTTGCTCCAAAGTAGCAAGTGAAGCACTAGTATTAATTCCTTTACTCTCCTCTTTCGCAAGCTTCTTCTTACAATCCTTGATGAAGTGCTCATACCTTTTGCAATAATGGCACTTCCCTTTCTTCTTTTGAGTGTTGACATCTTGACTTCCAACGGGCTTTTGCTCATCCTTGGAAGGAGGCTTCCCCTTTCCTTTTGACTTGCCTTTGCCCTTACCTTTCGTGAAGAAAGCTTGATCTTGTTGAGTGTCACCCACAAAGTTTTGCCTTGTTTGCTCCTCTTGAACCCTATACATAGTATAAAGTGTATCCCACGCACTTCTAGATGTCTTACAAGACCTAATATGAGGTAAGATAGATCTTTTCACAGCAAGAGCAACCATAGAATGTGCTTGTGCATCCCTTCTATCTCACTTCTTTTGTTCTTCCGAAGATGGAGAAGATGATGTTGATGATGATGATCCACGAGGTGTAGTAGGTGCCAAAGACGAAGGCCTTTCCTCATCACCATTGACCAAATCCCACAGCCCTTTCGCTATGAGAAGATTCTTCATCATGTAACTTCACAAGGAGTAGTTTGTGCCATCCAACCGATCTTCACTAAACAAAGAACCGATAGCTTCCGATTCTTTAGCCATTACCTCCAACAAAATTTCAGCTTGTAGTAGATAGGAAAGAGAGCCTTTCACAACCAAATCTACTCAAAAATTTGTAGCAAACAAAGAGCTGAAAGTAGGAGCACAAGATATCTTTCAATCTGCAACCAAAGTGCCCAGAAGATAATGGATAGATGGCTGTCTTTCTGCACAAAAAAACCAGCTTCTTGAAAATTAGGTTAGCTTCGAATGAAGCCTACACAGAAACCCAATTAGGAAGCCAAATAGTGTGATCACACACACTCCAATAGGGCTGTTGAAAGCACCCTACTACTTGCTGAGAATCTGCAAATTTCCAGCCACAAGTTGACCTAACCCTGAATAGGGTTTGCTGAATTTTGGGCGTCCTCCTACACAAATGCAAACTTGAAAACAAAAACAGTAAGATAAGGAGACACCACAACCAAAAATCAGTTGCAGATTTTTGGGCACCCTCCTCCAAACAAACTTGCTGAAAGCTGGTTGCAAAAAAATCAGATTTGAGATTCTGATTTTTGGGTGCCAAAAATTGCTCCTCCAAGATCTCTGATGGCCGCCCTCCTTCAACCTGAAAAGAGACAAAAAAGCTGATCCAAACTCCACTTGAAAAGATCAGCAAGGTGCTGAAATTTCACAACAAAAAGCAGAGAAGCTCCTCTTCTGGTAGGGCGCCAGCAAACAAGCTTGTTGCAGATCCGGTAGCTCTGATACCATGTAGGAAAGCAAGAGACAAGTCACCAAGATCTAGTTATCAATCAATCTCCACAAGAAACAAGAGAGAAGAGGCTGGGCGCCCAACTCTAAGAGAGAGAGAGAGAGAGAGAGAGAGAGAGAGAGAGAGAGAGAGAGAGAGAGAAAAAACAGCAACAAGAGCAATGGAGAGCCAAACTGTATAAAATGGAATACACAATGAGCATCTAAGTACTCTATTTGGATGTGACCAAATGCCACCAAACCCTAAGGTTAACCACTTACTAAATGTAGGGCACCCCCAAAAGTCAAGATAGGGCCCCTAAACAAAATTAGACCCCTAAGGACCCACGAGTCAGTACATGACCAAAATTGGGTCCAACTAAACTTAAGACAAACTTAAGATAGCCTAAATAACTAAATGCCCATGGTTACACAAATCTCGACCTTTTGGGTCAAAGTAACCTATGGATTAACTTCAGCATAGTCATTTATTTCTAACAAATGTGAGGTGTTGGAGAGAGAGAGAGAGAGAGAGAGAGAGAGAGAGAGAGAGAGAGAGAGAGAGAGAGAGAGAGAGAGAGAGGAAGAAGAAGAAGAAGAAGCCTTATTGACGTCTTTTCCATCCCAAAAGGCATATAAGACGAACAAGTACATCAGATAAAGTGGAGCCAAGATGGAGCAATGTTGTCAACCAACATAACTAAAACCAAAACTAACTAAGGAGAGGATAATGTCCAGGATTATATGGTACGAAGACCATTTACAGATTCAACTGGCATCTCTTCACTGCTCTAACTCTCTCACTGTTAGGGACCCAACTCTCGCGGGTCCCAAACCCAGACTTGAGACTAGATGCCTGTAGACTTGACCAATGACTCGTGAACCTGCATGGTTGCCACGTGTCATGATCCAGGAGTGCACATGGCTTGGAGTCTCTCTCCTTGGAGGTATACAAGGGGAGGAGGATTCATTTGTCATCCATTTCTACCTAGGAGGAGATGGATGGAGAGCGTGTGCACGGCCAGGATGTATTGCTAGCGTGAGGCAGGAGATGGCTGAGAGCCTAGGCGGTGGTATGGGACGCCGTCTGGGATGGAGGTCGGATCCAGCTTGATACGGTCACAGGCCAGGGCACGGTGGGTGGACCCGGATTAGGTCCTATGGCGGGGTGGAGCGTGAATCGTTCGGTCTCTTGTGGTTAACCGGCACCTGGAGGTTTGCAGTAAGGAAGTTTGTAACATGTGGTATCAGAGCCACTGCATACTGAAAGCAGGTGTGTTGATCCGAAGTGGTTTTCTTGCAATTTACATTGCTTATGACGGATTTCAAAACGGTTTACAATACATTTTTATGCACCCTTCAGGATTTTGTCTTTCCGCTGTTTTTTATATAAAATTGAAGAAAAAAAGTTTTAGAAAAAAACAGCTGGGGGCCTAAGGAAGACCTACCACGTGGCACTGTCCAGGAAAGGACAGGTGGCGGTCCTTCCTACGGTTGATTCGCTCAGATCTAGGCATTAATCTGATCGCCATGGACCCTCCTCAGCGTACGAAATAAACTTCAGAATTCAGGATCGCTGTTTGACCAGCGATGGTCCTCAAAAAGCGTTGAGGAATCTGCCACGTGGTACTGTATGGGCCCGGACAGGTGTCAGATAGCAGCGCTTTTTAGTTCTACTCCTCCTCTGATCCTTTGTTGGTGAAACTGAGGCCCTCCCTTCATATTTGAAACGTTTTTTTCTAGACCTCTCCCTGTTTTTCAGCGATGAACAGTCTGAAGAAATCTAGAAAAAATGAAGGGGGGAAGGGGCTATAGGCCACCTGGCAGATTGCTAGGAGAAGGCCAGAAGGCTGAGGTGGAGGCTAGGTGGCAAGGCAAGGCCACTTGGCAAGTAAAAGGATAGCATGGAGAGGGAGGCATACCTCTCCTATGCATCTGTTTTTTGTGAAAAGAGGTGGAGGTGGTGGTGCATCCTTCTCTTTGCTTTCTCTTATTCCTCTTGGCAGCCATGGACAATACCATTTGGTTTGTGAAGAGACAGCAAGAGTAGTCTTGTATCTACCTTCCTTGAGTAACTTTTGATTCTCTTCTATCTTCTCTTCTTAATTCACCTCTCTTCTCTCTGTAAAAATGGAGCCTACTCCTACTACACAGCCTATGTCCCCTGCTCATGAGGCTACAGTATCTGCCACTGTCTTAGACCCTGATGCTTTGATGCTGGCTATTAACAGTCTACAGCAACAAATTGTGGATATGCAAGCAAAGCACAGTCGAGATCAGCAGGATCTCCAGGAATTGACGCAGCTAAGGCAATTGGTGCATCAACCCTTGTTTACTCCTGAAGTTTTTGCTGAGGAAAAGAAGGATAGAACCCCGGAGGCGGTCTTGCAATGGCTGGATCGATGGAATTCGCACTTTTCCATGCACGATTCATCCGAGGACAACAAGATGAAGAAAAACTATGTAACACACAGTTTGTCGTTCTTACATAACGGCTCACTCATAGAATTGAATGGAAATGTGAATATTTCTACTCCGTATATGCTTTCTGCTATGGAAACTGTTAAATGTATGGATATTGTGGATTGCAATTCTTATTTATGTTGGTTAAAAGATTTACTTACCATGAAGAACGTAGTTTACAATTTTACAATCTCCAAATGGAATTAATGTCTAATAACCTAAAACTAGAAAACTCGCCGAAAGGTGAAATTTTTAGGAAACTTAGACATGAATTTAACAATGTTCTTCCTGAGGGTCTTCCCCCCTCTAGGGGTGTTGACCATGGTATTAAACTAATTTCTGGTAGTTCTCCTATATCATTGTATCCATATAGGATGAGTACTACTGAGGAGGATGAAGTTTATAGGCAACTGCAAAATTACCTTAAGATGGGCCATGTTAGGCCTAGTAAATCTCCCTGGGGGGCACCTGTGCTCCTTGTTGATAAAAAAGACGGAGGTACTCGTCTTTGTGTGGACTTTAAAAAGTTGAATAAGTTAACAATTAAAAACCGTTATCCTTTACCGCGAATGGATGAACTGGTTGATCGATTGCATGGTGAAAAGTACTTCACCAAAATCGATTTGAGATCAGGGCATCATCAGATTCGCATAAAGACTGAGGATATTGAAAAAACCGGGTTTAGGACTAGGTACGGCCATTATGAGTTTTTGGTTTTACCATTCAGCTTGACAAATGCTCCAGCGACTTTCCAGCAGATGATGAACGATCTTCTTCGTCCATATCTGGGAAAGTTCATAATCGTTTACTTAGATGATATTCTCATCTATAGTAAGACCTTGGAGGAGCATGAGGAGCATCTCAGGACTGTCTTAAAGTTACTTAGACAGGAGAAGCTTTTTGCCAAGGAGTCCATATGTGTTTTTTTCCAAAAAAGGTTATTATACCTTGGTCATATTATCTCGGACCATGGGTTAGAAATTGACCCAAATAAAGTCCGACAAGTACGTGAATGGCCTATCCCTAAAACCATCCGGGAGGTTAAGTCCTTTTTGGGCTTTACGGGGTTTTTTCATAAATTTATCTTGAACTATGCATTAATTGCATTGGCCTTGACGAATGTCCTCAGAGGGGCTAAAAGAGTTAGCCGGCACAGTAAGTTCAGTCCTCCAGTTACTTGGATTGAAGAGTTGAATCAGTGTTTTGAGAACCTCAAATACTGTGTAACTACAACACCTATTCTACACATAGTGGATCCTAACAAGCCGTATGTACTTGAAACGGATGCCAGTGACTATGCTATATGAGGATGGTAGACCGGTAGCTTTTGAAAGCAAGAAGTTGGATCCTGCTCAAAGGCGGTATTCCACCTATGACAAGGAACTTTTTCCTGTCATTAATGCCCTAAAAGTTTGGAGACATTACTTGTATGGCTCCCAGTTTACTATAGTTATTGATCATCAAGCGTTAAAGTATATTAACGATGCGGTCGACCTTAGGGGTCGTAAGGCCAGATGGTCAGAGATGCTCCAAGAATTTCATTATGACATTGAGTACCGGAGGGGTACCTCTAATAGTGTCGCGGATGCCTTAAGCCGGATTGGAGAGGTTAATCAGTTAAGCTTTTCTGAGATCCAATCTGAGTTGTATCTGTCCTTAAGAGATTTGTGTAAGACCGATAGGTACTTCGGTCGTATTTGGCTAGACGTCCTAGCAGGTTCTACTAGATCTAGTGATGAGCTTGGAATGCAGGATTCCAAGATTTCTCCTCAGGACAAGATACAAAAAGACTATTCCAGTAGGAATGGGTTACTTTTCCGGAATGGAAAAGTTTGTGTGCCAGAAAATAATGATATAAGGGCCCAAATCCTGCATGAATGTCATGACAGCCTGTGTGTAGGGCACCCTGGCGCTCAAAGGACGCTTGACTTAGTAAAAAGGAACTTTTACTGGCCAAATTTAAAAATCAAGTGGAGGCATATGTTCGCAAGTGTGCGCAATGCCAAGTTAATAAAGCTGAAAGACTTAAGGCAGCTGGTTTGTTAATGCCCTTGGAAATTCCCGAAAGAAAGTGGGAAAGCATTCCATGGACTTTGTGGTTGGGCTACCTCGGACGGGGAAGCAAAATGATGCCATTTGGGTAATAGTTGACAGGTTAACTAAAATGGCGCAGTTCATACCAACCAAGCAAACTGTCAAAGCTTCCGAACTTGCGCAACTTTTCGTGGAAAAGTTGTTCAGGTTGTTTGGTTTGTCGAATGATATTGTTAGTGATCGAGATCCAAAGTTCACTGGCAAATTCTGGCAAGCGGTCTTTGAAAAATTAGAGACCACTCTAAGTTTGGGGTCATCAGATCATCCTGAATCGGATGGTCAGACAGAGAGGACAAACCAGTCTATGGAAGATATGCTTCAGGCATATGTTTCTAGAAGACAATCAGATTGGGAAAAGTACCTTCCAATGATTGAGTTTGCGTATAATAGCGCAAAGCACTCAGCGACGGCTTTTAGTCCATTTTCTCTGATGTATGGTTTCCAGCCTAGGGCTCCCATTTCAGTGGGCCTCAAAGGCCTCAAGGTTAAAGCAGCAGTAGATTTCCTGCATGATATGCAAGAAATGTTGCTTGTTGCTCGCGAAAACGTAAAAACGGCTCAGGATAGAGCCCAGTTTTACGCTAATCAAAAGCGACAACCTAGGGTTTTTGAGGAGGGAGCTTGGGTATATCTTAGAATTCCAAAACATTCTAAGGTACTAAGGACTGGAAAATGTCCTAAGTTATCACCTCGTTATGCAGGGCCATTCCGTATAATAAAGAAACTCCATCGGAATGCGTACCAGCTAGAACTCCCTCAAGGTGTTAAGGTACATCCAGTTTTTCACATTAGTCGTTTAAAGGAACGACTTGGTGGAAAGGATGACTTAATGCCTCAGAAGGACTTAGTTCGGCTGGAGGACCTATCATCTTTTGTACCTACTGAACCACAGGCCATTGTTGATGTACATCAACGTGGACTCAGAAACCGGCAGGTAACTGAGTACTTGGTTCGTTGGAAAGGAAATTTCGAGGACGATGACACTTGGGAAAAGGAATTTGACCTTAAACTAAGATTCCCAGGATTCCTTCCTTAGATAAGGAATATTTTAAGGAAGAGGGAATGTTAGGGACCCAACTCTCGCGGGTCCCAAACCCAGACTTGAGACTAGACGCCTGTAGACTTGACCAGTGACTCGTGAACCTGCATGGTTGCCACGTGTCATGATCCAGGAGTGCACATGGCTTGGAGTCTCTCTCCTTCGAGGTATACAAGGGAAGGAGGACTCATTTGCCATCCATTCTGTCTACCTAGGAGGAGGTGGATGGAGAGCGTGTGCACGGCCAGGATGTATTGCTAGCGTGAGGTAGGAGATGGCTGAGAGCCTAGGTGGTGGTATGAGACCGTCTGGGATGGAGGTCGGATCCAGCTTGCTACGGTCACAGGCCAGGGCATGGTGGGTGGACCCGGATTAGGTCCTACGGCGGGGTGGAACGTGAATCGTTCGGTCTCTTGTGGTTAACCGGCACCTGGAGGTTTGCAATAAGTAAGTTTGTAACACTCACTAACTCTGAACAATCTCAGATATCTCATTAATAGCAACAGGTTTAATATCTACAAAACGAACGATATCATCCCTGAAGATCTGTCCTACGTGCAGACAGCGCCAGGCCCGAACCGCGGGAACTGACCGTGCTTACACTTCAAGGGCAGCACTTTGACTCATCAAGTCCCCCGTTCTGCCGACCACCCCGACCGTGGACGCACCCGTGCTTACACTATGGGCAGCACCTTGCACAACAGTCGTCTTGATGAACCCCAAACAGTGGCCATTTCCGTGAGATCCGCATAGCTGACCGGCCAGTCAGCTCTGATACCACATGTAGCGCAGGCATCCCAAAGGGAGCCGAGAACCACGACTTAGCTTCCCAACCTTCAACTCTTGTTGTCCGAACCCACTTGACATACAAGCAGCCAACTCGCCAATAACGATCAGACTTAACCCACTTGAAGTTCCGCAAACCAACATTGAGATCCAACCTGGCGCCATGCCAGATCGGGGGTCCCGATGTGGGTGACTTCCCTCCAAGCAAGCCATTTGACATACATCAAACTTAACCAACTCGAAGCTTCGTTACAAACGAGTAACATCCATTCCAAGCAAGTCATCTGACTTACATCAGACTTAACCAACTGAAAGCTTCGTCACGAGCGCTGAAAGCCAACCTGGCGCCACGCCAGACTGGACAGCCATAAACAGGTAACTTCCACCCAAGCCAGCCATCCAACTCAGCCGACAGGTTAGAGCCCGTTCCCCAAGAGCTTAACCCATTCACGTTCATGCAAGGAACACTCGGAACCACAAGCCGCGACAGATATGGAGACAACCGATTCTTGGACCAAATGGTCCCGACAGCATACCGCTGGCACCACGGACCGAATGGTCCCGACGGCATACCGCTGACGTCCCGGGATACGACCCTCAGCTATGTGCCAGATCAAAAAGTTTGAAGCGACCTTACAACTGGCACTTTTACCGAACACTGAAACCCAGAAGATAATCAGAGTCAGTTTGAGGAAAATCCCACTTTATTAATAAATCTGAGAAGGTTACATTTCAAGTGTGTGACCGACCCTAGTCTTCGAGGCGCTGGCATGCCAAAAAGGCACCAGGACAACATTCCAGCAAGGGAGGCTGAGACTTGGTTGGAGCTCGCCCCGAGTCGCAATCCGCACTCCCCTATAGTATTGGTGGGATTCGCCACCTCCCCTCATACCAAGTACTCTACCCAGGCTGGTAAAGCACGTTTTCTCTCTCTAGGAATTTCTCTCTCTAGAAAGTCTTTTTCTCTCTCTAAAATTTATTGATCCCCAGGCTTCCTTTAATCATGCCTAGATCGTGTGAAGTGATTGCACATCGATCTGAGCTCTCTGGACTTCGCTAGAACCGATCAGAGATTTTCAGCCGTAGGAACTTGGCGCCGGCTAGATTCTGATCACAGTGGCGCCGGGAGCGGCCCAACGTCGGCGGCGCTGGGAGCAGCAGGGGTGCTGCTGGCGCCGTTGGCGCCGGAAGTAAAGCTTGTAAAGGTACCTTTACAACATCCACCCCACCTTTATAAAATCTAATGTCCTCATCAGATGTCAAATTAAAGTAAAGGTGTCTCCCAATTAAAATTAACTATACATTTCATCTACTTGGCACAGTACTCAATTTACTGGCCACTTTTTATTAAAATTGAAAAACTGGCACACCACAAGTCGGAGGCTCAGCTCTTTGTACTGAAAAATTAAAAGCATAGATTTTATATCGCTTACGTAAAACCCAAGAACCTTATTAACTGGTGACAGAGGCTTTTCTGTGAAATGTTCGCCCCTGTCGCTTCTGACTTTTGACTTTGGAACTCCTTTGAGCTCAGGAGATTTGTCCTTGATGCACTTTGCGTTGCGCATCCCTGAGCTTCAGATTTGATCAGTTCCGCGCAGGTATCAAGGCTCCCTGAGCCAAAGGATTTATCGTTTGATTGCCCACTTATGGTCCACTCCGTGCCTTGTTGCTTTCGCACCTGAATTTCTCTCCTTGTCCCAACCTGATCTTGATACTTTTCCTTCTTGGCTCTTTAAGGTAGGCAAAGATTGAGTACTCCGCAATGCACCTCTCACTTAGCTTGAAGTAGCTGCCTTTGAATCAGCCCAAACATAACCATTAACCTCGTGAAGAGCCAAGGGGTCGCACCAGTTTGATCCGCATCCGAACTATCTCTTCGCGTTTGTTTGAAGTACCATGTTCGTCACGCAAAACTTGACTTTCACAATTCCATCACTAGTCAGTTGCCTCACAGTCAAAACAAGAAGTGTACATCTAGCTTGGCTTAACAGGTAACAAAGACAAAGTCCCCCTTTGAGATAGTCCTGCCAAAGGACCTTTGCCTGGCCGCGCCTATACAGATCGATCACATAATCAGCCCACAGAGAACACCCCTCCAACTATCCGTGCTTTCACCATTAAGCAACACATTGCCTCAGTCACGCCCCACCAAATCTGGTCGATAGCCCTTATAGCTAAACGATCGGGAGCTATCCCGCACCGGCAGCTAACCACCCGTGCTTTACACCCGAATTCGAGCAGCATCTCTATATCAATGGTTAACCCGTATAGTTCGAATATGTCGCCCCCACCCCACAAGGCACAGACCGTGCATTCACCTACCTAGGCAGCACTTTGCCTCATCTGTCCTACGTGCAGACAGCACCAGCCCGAACCGCGGGAACTGACCATTCGTTAGAGCCTCATGTTTTGCTTTTTTCCATTCTTGAACCTGAATGAAAGTAAGGTCTTCATCCAGGTATATCGTGGTGCCCCGCAAAGTAGATCTCTTCCCTAGCACTTCATGACGACCAGTTGTAAATGCAAAGCGTATGACAAGAGTACCTAGATCTTTCTTGGGCCGCAATGCAGCATCCATATCTTTGTGGTGGTGTTGAAGACTCTTTTCAAGAAACTTTTTAGCTTCACCAACAACATCATGGGAGTTCATCATACCTCTGACTCGGACATTAAGAGCCTTTTGCTTCGCAAACGGCTCTCGGTGAACGTAGCTGAGATAAATGAAGGTGGAGGTGGTAGAACAACAGTATTAGGACCTTTAAGCACATTTGCCCAAGATCGGACAGCGGTATGATGTTGTTCTACTTGACTTTCAAGCTGTTGGATCTTAGCTGAAGTAGTCGAATGAGAGGAAGCTTTGATTTTGATAGCTACAACTTCTTTCTGGAGATCATCGATAGACGAAATATTGAACAGCTTGGATCATAGCTTCAAGAGAAAGAAGTTTTTTTCGATGGTCGTTGAGATATTCATAGGAACGTAATTGACCTGCACGAATGACAGAGATCATAAAAGCTGGAGGAAGAAGTGATTCCTCTTCTGGGGTATTCGGGGTCAACGGATCGGCTATAATGGGTTCACTATTAACAAGAATAGTAGACGTGTGCCATAGAAATGTAAAAAAAAACGACTCCATCAACCAAACATCGCACTAGCGATGAAAATTTGGGGCGCATTGACAAGTTCTTGTCTCCTGCTAACTTTGAACAATATCGATAGATAAGATTTACAACAATGTCGATGTTGACACACTTGTGGACTTCACTTTAAAAATTTCCACATTTGCTAATTATGTCTACTTTTCTTCGAGAGACATGTTGCTTTCTGAGTAGCTCTGTCGTTTCATAGAGGCTTCATTTTTTTATCCTCAAATATTAAGGACTAATGGAGTTTGTTGTCTCATGTAGTGGACCTACTTGTGAGAGAGAGAGAGAGAGAGAGAGAGAGAGAGAGATTCATTAATGTCTTTTCCATGCCAAAAAGCATATAAGACAAAAGAAGTATGTCCAAGTATGATGGAAGCTAGATGGATCAATGTCGTCAAAACAAACTACACTATACTATCCAAATTGTGTCCAAACCATTGCTATGGTGCTAGAGGTTTTTGTCCGAAAACTTTTTGGCTTCTCCAAGAACATCCTGAGAGTCAGGGATGACTCTTACACTGGACATTGAGGGCCTTTTGCGATCCCAGCCGACTCTTTGTGAATGTAGCAGAGCTGAAAGAGACCAGAGCACTAAATTCACCTGGGGGTTTAAGGATGTCTGCCCATGAAGCCTCCTTGTTGTGCTGCTCTTTGCTTTCTTGACTATTTGTGATGGTATTATTTCTTCAAGCTTTGTAACCTCATTCTTAACATCATCTACTGAAGATTGGAGTCGTTGAACGTGTGAAAGTAGTTGTTGGGTAGTCTTTTGTGGAGCATGGATCACTGTCTTTTGATGTATCACCATCGTGTATAGCTTATTTTTATCTTCGCACAGAAGAAGGGCCAAATGAGTCAGATTTTTGTTGTAGTAGATAGGAACATTGATTCTTGATGGGGGGTTAAGGGAAGAGCGATATTGGGCTCCTTATTAGATGTAGAAGGAGAAATAGGGATGGCATGAGGCAAATTAGAGTGAGGCACTAGAGCAAGCGTAGTTGGTGGTGCAGAAGACTTTGAAGCTGAAGCAATGGGGTCAAAAGAAGAAGATGATTGAGGAGTGAGGGCAGGTGCAGGAGGGGAGCTCCCCTTGTTGCCTCCCTTCTTGTCCCTAGCCATTCTAGCTTCTCCAACCAGCGAAGCCTTCAACAATAGTGAGCAATGAT
This sequence comes from Diphasiastrum complanatum, assembly GCA_029204225.1. NCBI lineage: Eukaryota > Viridiplantae > Streptophyta > Lycopodiopsida > Lycopodiales > Lycopodiaceae > Diphasiastrum > Diphasiastrum complanatum. The sequence goes on along the minus strand of CM055101.1, from coordinate 44,154,116 downwards.
CAACCTGCCAACGAGTTAACAGCTAAAACAGCAGCATTGTGTTGTGTGTGACAACAGAGAACATCTATCCTCATAGAGAGAGAGAGAGAGCTGTATTAACGTCTTTTCCATGCCCAAAGGCATATAAGACAAAAACAGTACATCCAAGTATGATGGGAACAAGACGGGGCAGTACCGTCAACCAGAAAAGAAAACTAAGCTAAAGCTAACCACTATGCACTAGTCCAAGAATATATGGTACGAAAAACGCAACCATTTACAAGGTCAACTGGATATTAAGTGCAAACTCTAACTCAACTCTATTCTAACTCCAACTATAAAATCATCTATTTTGTTTCCGCTAAACGCTTAGCTTCAACAAAACGGATTTTACCGTCTCTGTAAATGAGATGTTTCCCTGGAGGCATCGCTGGAGGTAGAAGTCTTGCTGGTGGCAGAGAAAGTGTTGGAAACAGCGATGGGTAGCGCTGGAGGTGATGCGCTGGAAGTGAGGACAATGTTGGAGACAGAGGTAGCGCTGGAGGCATCAATGGTGGAGGCCACTGATGGTAGCGCTGGAGCCGGAAGTCCGCTGTTGGTGCATGAGCGGGGGGAGTTACCTCACCCACGCTTACGTGGAGCCATGAAACGATGTTGATTGTCCCGCTCAGATATCCGCGCGCTCAGACCATTGCGCGCGCGCGCGCGAGAGAGAGAGAGAGAGAGAGAGAGAGAGAGAGAGAGAGAGAGAGAGAGAGAGAGAGAGAGAGAGAGAGAGAGAAAGCTTTATTAATGTCTTTTCCATGCCAAAAGGCATATAAGACCAAATGGAGTACATGTCATACTGTCAAGTATGTGAAAACCATGGGAGCGTATATAAACGTCTCCAAGCAAAAACTATGCATAAAAGAGAAATGAACAACATTACTATAAACTACAAATTGCCAACTGTCCATATAGCTGCCAGGAGTAGAGTAATATCATGTAGTGCTGCTGCTGAAGAAAGATGTGATACGAGCTGCAACATGAGGTAACATGGACGTCGCTGACGTCGTCTAGGAGGGTGAAAACTGTGTGCTCTCATAACATGGCATGAAGTGCGAACTGCAACATGACTATGAGTGATACACTGTCTCTAACATCGGTGAGGTGGTATGTCATCGTCATCGTCATCAGACCGTGTCCGTCTCCTGGTGAAGAAGGATGTAATTTGAGCCTGAGAGCTAGGATGTGGCTGGTTAGCTGACTGGTACATATCCTGGCGCAGCAAGACCATCTCTCGTAGCATAAGTGCGACACAACGAGAGTCCTCATAACCAATCAGTGCTCTGAGTGTAGTAGGCATGTCACGGAATAGACAGTGATATCTCCCTCTAATATCATAATATATGGGGCATCTGAAGATAAAATGCTCCTCGGACTCTATCTCATGAAGGGGACATAGCAGGCATAGTCTCTCCTCTCGTGGTGTACCCTGGAATCTGCCTGTCTCAATAGCCAGCTGATGGGAGGAGACTCTAAACTGTCCCAAAGTGAAACGAAGACCGTGTGATAACCCAGAGGACAAATAGAGAGGCAAAACTGGAAGACCAGTGGCATCCTGCTCCAGAAAGTGAGTCCGGTAGTAGTCATGCTTAACCCCCAGCTGATGTCGCCAAGTACGGTTGAGATATGCTTTGTATAAAAAGCGTCTAATGTACTGGTGTGTACCCAAAGGGAGATCAGTGATAGTGATACAAAATACTTCCATGAGGAAGTGTGATGCCTGAGAGAACCATGATAGCCTGTATCCCTGAGTCTGAAGATGATGAGAGGACATGAGTGCAATCCACGTATACCGCTGCTCTGTATCAGGAAGTGCCTGAGCTCTCTGGATGTACGTGATGAGCTGGAAGGCTGCCTCAATCTGAATAGGGGGGGGGGGCAAACTCCGCAAGGATGATCTCATGTGGAACTGAGGGCTTCGCTCGAATCATGCGAGCTAACATGGTGGCCTGTAGGCATGAAATGTTGGACCAATGTGAAGATGATAGTCCTGTAAACCATATCTCTGCCGCATACAATGCTGAGGAGGTGACGATGGTGTCAAACAATCTGCACTTACTCGGGGCATCTCGAATAGACTTACAGAAGCAGAATCTCTCCAACTGGACTAGGGAAGAGTGGCCCTTCCCAAGTCTAGAAGTAGCCGCCTGTCTCATACTGAAGGTAGGACCAGAGAAGAGCACACCCAGGCAAGTGTATGAAAAGACCACCTCTAGGGGTTGTCCGTCAAAGGTAAGCTCCTGGCGCTGCATGAAGGCCTGAGAGGTATTGAAGACCATAACTTTGGTCTTCGAGAGGTTCACCCCTAAACCCCACTGAGTACAAAAGGTGTGTACACAGTCCAACTGTCTCTGTAATCCCTCTCTGGTACGGGAGACTAGTACCACATCATCCGCATAGAGAAGGATGGCAATCATAATGTCCCCAAGCCGACAACCGTCCCCACCACACTAAGAGATGACCTGCTCTAGCTCATCAATATATAATCCAAAGAGAACTGGTGAGAGAGAGCATCCCTGCTTAACCCCAATAGTACTCCAGATCTGCTCAGAGATACCATGACAGAAGTAACCCAAAACCCTCTCATAGAGAGCCATGACAGCTAGGATAATATATGTAGAGAAACCCAAGTCTCGGAGTCTCTGGATGAGTAAGGAGCGTGGGACAGAATCAAAGGCTTTCCTAAAATCCACAAAAAACAATAAACCTTTTCTCTCCTTTGTCTAGCTTCCTCAATGAGGGCTCGAAGTGTGAATATGTGATCTGTAGTGGAATAATGAGGGCAGAACCCTGCCTGACCCAAAGCATGTAATCTCCTGGACTCTACCTTTGAGCTAACTGCAAACTGGAGGATGGTGCCATATAGCTTCGCGAGAACATGTCCAATCATAATAGTACGGTAATTACCAGGTACCATGGGGTCACCATTTTTATGGATAGGATGTATGATGTTGGTGCACCAAGAGGATGGGAAGCCTTCAACAACGGCATGGTTAAGGAGAGTGGATAAGGTAGGGGCAAGAGTATCGGAGGCATGAATCAATAGCTCAGATTCAAGGTCTTCAATGTCCCTAGTGCGGTGGGTTTTCAGCTTTTTGATTGCTGCCCGAACCAGGTCAGGGGTGAAAAAGGTGAAGTCTGAAGGTCGAGGAGAGATGGAGATGGGCGTATCAGTGGGTATAGTGTAAAGCTGGGTAGCATAGTCGGTCCAGATATGTAAATCATCCAATAGAGGGAATGGGGCACGACGGATAAACTCACGCCAAAAGGCACCAGAGGAGCTGAGAAGGAGGCTCACAAGACGGTTACCTTCGGAGTCATCATAGGCACGTTTTTTGCGACAGAGTGTACGATTGTACAATTGTCATGAGGAGCGGAGGAGATGGCGGGCATGGAAACAAGCATGTGTGACAGAGTGGTGAAGGGATCAGCATTCCACGTCATACCACGGTGGATGGAAAGGTCGGGATGATTGTGGATGCACTGGTTTGTGTTTATGAGGTTTAGAGGGGAAAGCAAAAGTAGCGGCAGTGTGGAGTCAGGTGGTGAGGAAGGCGGCTTGTGAATTAAGCGGTTCACTGTGTGGAAAAGAGTGAAGTAAAGAGGCGAGAGATTCCTCGTAGAGTGGGATGGAGAGGGGGTGGAAGGCATATTTGGGTGCACGGGGAAGGATGGACTGGTGTAGAGGTTGTAATGGTTGTAATAGCGAAGGATAAGAACGAATGTTCAGAGAGGGTGGTAGGGGAGATATGGAATCTATGAATGAGAGGGATGGATGATGGTGACCCCATGAGGTAATCAACCACACTATGACCGCCACTGTGAGAGTGACAAGTATAGCTGCCAGAATTAGGCCAGTGAGGTAGGCCATTATAAATGGCTAACTCATGTGCCTCACCAAGCTGTAACAGGTACTCACCATATGAAGTAATAGGTCCCAGTCCATCATCAGAAAACCTGATGATCTCCAAGCTGTCACTATCAAGGGCATGGACTCGCATCTTATCTGTAGCATCATGGAACTCTGTCTGTCGTGAAGCTGTCCGGGCATTAAAATCCCTAGTGAGGAAAATATGCCCTCGCTCTGCAAATCTGATGATATCCACTAAAGGTCCAAATAAGGTGAGCCAACACCCTCAACAAAGGAGGACTCTGGAGGAAAATAGCAGGCAGCAATGAAAATATCCCTGTCCAAACCAATCGCTCGTCCTGTGATACGAAGCCAAATATACCGTGCATGCTCATCATGCCTGACAAACTCAAACATTTGATGAAGGGACTCTCTGTATAGACAAGCCACTCCTCCCGCCACTGGCTGATCTAGTCTCAGATCTGTATACTGAATCCCATCTGTATCCCGGGAAGGTGGGTAAACTGCGCACCTTGGCTCTCGTGAGTCTCCATGAAAAACAGTAGGTCTCGACCAGTGATAAAGTCAATCAGATCACTTGCTGTAGAAGATGAGTGGACGCCATCACAGTTCCATACCCCAATCTGAAGATGGTATGGATGGGGCCCCAGGATGCTCCCAATCTCGGGGGCCCCGAATTCCTAGCTCTGGGAACTGCTAGAGGTGCCAGCAACAAATCGTATCTTGCCATTTCGATATATAACCCGTCTACCAGTCTCTCGAGCCACCTGGAAGGCTTTACGCCTCTCCTCAACCTGGATGAGATCGTCATCCATATATATGGTAGTGCCACGTAACCGGGCTCTACAGCATAAAGCCTCTCTACGGCTGTCTAGGGATGTGAAGCGAACGATCAATGTAGCTGCATCTCTGGTGGTCCTCCAAGTTGTATCTAGCCCATCTGTCACATGTCCTAGATTAGTCTTGAGAAATCTCGTAGCCATCCTGTGTGTCCGGTATGACACGAACCCTAATGTTATGTGCCTTTTGCTCCCTTGACCGCTTTTCCGAAATGGTGGCTCAGATGACCAAGGAGATGGGAGCGCTAGGCTTGGTGCCTTTCTTCAATACTGTTGCCCATGAGAGGGTTTCTTCTTTATGTTGTTCCATCTTATTTTCAAGTTCCCATATCATGGTGGTAGCCGATTCCGAGGACGCAACTTGTTTAGTACTGATCGCTTGTTCCAATGAGGCAACTTTGGATTGCAACAGGTTCTTTTCATTGAGTAAGGTGACCACTATTCCCTGCAGTTGTGAAAATTCCTGTTTCAAAAGCTGGAAATCCGCTTTCATTTGGTCAGCTTCCCAGGGGGAAAATAGTTCAGTTGATTTGGAGGGAGTGTATGGGATAGGTACTGTAGATGGGGGAACTGTGGATTCGTGGGAAATAGGAATAGGAAGGAGGCCGGTAGGAATGGTCAGATTGATAGGATTGGAGATCAATGAAGATGCAGAAGAGGTGGAAGAAGAAGAAGATGAGAGAGGGGAAGGAAGAGCAGAGGCAGGGGGGGTGCTGCATCAGAGGCAGCGAGTGCAAGGGGGGGTGGACAGGCAACAAAGGCAGGGTCTGGACAAGCAGGGGGTGGGTAGGCAGCGAAGCGAGTACAGAGTCTGGACAAGCAGCGGGGGCAGGGGATGGGCGGACATCGAGGGGGGGCTGAGTTCCAGCGAGGGCAGGGGGTGGCCAGGTAGCGAATGCAGGGGGGGGGGGCTTGCAGCGATGACAGGGTCTGGACCAACCGTGAGGGCAGGGGGTGAGCGGACACCTAGGGGCGGGGGGGTGGTTCCAGCGAGGACAGGGGGTGGGCGGACAGCGGCGGGGGGGGGGGGGCGGTTTGATTCCAGCGAGGAGGAGATGGCAGCGGTAGGGGTAGCTTGGAAAAGTCTATCGCCTTGGGCGTAGGAAAAAGAGAAGATGACGACACAATTCCACACATCTCTATTAAAACGATTCACAACTATTTTTCAACACCGCTTTATCATGTTTGGCCTCAATTACGAAGCTAGCAGTATAAGTTTATTGTTAGACCTTAGAAAGCCCTTCAGTTGGGAGGAATATTTATAATTTATACCTCTCCAATTTTTGTCTTCTAGAAGTTTCTAAACTGGTAAAATAGGAGTTGAAGAACTTCTTTAGTTAGTTGATTAATTTTGTTGTCTTGAGCTCTTTGTATGGGAGTTCCTATATTCTCATTGAGTTTTCTTAGTTGGAGATTGCTTTGTGTATGCTATGTATTAAATCTATACTTTCTTTTGATGCCAATATCTACCATTGAGCTCATAACTTGCTTGTTGGTATTAGATCATTTTCTTGAGCAATTGGAACAGCCATTTCATCTCTATAGACCTAAGTAGATGTTCACAAACAACTTCTTCAATTGTGATTACTGTTGATTCTGGTCAAATCCAATTCAACACCCCTTAAAAAGTGAACATTTTCTTCTAAACCCTAAATTCAGATATGCTATTTTTTGATTTTTGGAAAAAGTGATCCTTTTTGTCCTTTCTCACGACAAAAGTTGGAAATAGTCACATACATGAGAGCGTTGCATTGAGGCAAACCATCAATCAAACGATATATAAAAAAATCCACCTATGTAGCAACTGGCAAAGTCAAGAAGACAACTATTTGTAGTTTTGTCCAGGATTTTGTTTTTTACAAGACGGCTATTCATAGTTTTGTCGAAGGTTTTTTTTCACAATGAATGTTTAGAAGCTTTCTAATGCATATGTTCTATAGATCTAGTTGTTTTCTACTGTCCTATGATTCTTAAGATCCACCTTCTATCTAATTTGACGTTCATGGATGTCTTAACATGTAAGGTGCGGGTTCTTTTTTTTAGATGATCTAAGGAGGAAGTATACTCCTAGGTCACAAGAAAGAGGAGAAGGCCTACATCCTTTATGATCTCGAATTAGGATGAAGATCACATCTCGATTCTCCCCAGGTTGAAGAGCATTAAAAGCAAGGAACCAAAGAGTTTATTCCCCTCATAGATCCTAGAGAGGAAGCAATTAGCCTAGAATCACCTGAGTAACAAGAGAAAGAGCAAGCATATGTTGACGACTTGAGGAAGTGCAAGATAAGGCTAACACCATGGGACACATGGTCACCATCTTCCTCACCAACTAAGACATTGCCAAGATGGTAATGTTAAGAGTTATTGTTCACATTCTTATCCCTAATGTTATCATCTAGGATTAATTAAGATTATTGGGCCATGCATGCATGCTAATTCTAGGGGCATTTACCTATATTAAATAAAAGCCAAGTTAGACTATGACAAGGGAGCACAAGTTTTGCTATAGATAGATGTTGGGAGCTTTTACCTTATATAGAAACATCAATTAGGCAATTGCTTTAAGGCTGCCTTTGCTTTTGCTTTTTGGCATAGACCAAAGTCTATAAGTATGTGGTGCGTCCTAGCTCATTTGCAATGGGACATAGTTGGAGTTTCTCATCACTTGTGTTCTCTCTCATGTGTTTGGCTATTGTTTCATCACAATAGGAATCTTGTCTTGGGTTACTTGTATGAGCAAGTCGGTTTTCTAACATGGTATCAGAGCATGCTTGAAGGTTCGAGAGAACAAGTAGGGACTCAACGAACAGAGTCAATCATCACATGCAGGTTGATTCGACCTGTATCCTACAAGGAGAAGGGCCGTGCGACAAGAGGAGATTAGAAATCTGCCTCGTTTCTCACAGATTCAGATTTGCAGGTCATATTGGTGAAGATGCAGGGCAAACTGCTATAAAACAAAACGCTGACTAGGATCAGATCGCTGTTACAGTTAGATTGCTGCCTATAGAACGCTGACAGACATGTTAACTGGCTGTCTACTGATGGAACAGACCTGATCGCTGCATGCAGGGTATCTAATTGCTATCTACCAGATCTGTTTGCTGATGGTACAGACCTGATCGCTGCTGACTGATCGCTGGGCTGGATCATTGCTGACTAATCGTTGAGCTGGATCACTGCTCACTGATCGCTGGCTGGATTACTACAGTTGCATCAGACCAGTTTAGTGCCTTCTGACGGCTGCCTACAGAACTATTTACTGGGTGACAAATTGCTGAGAATCAGATTTCACAGTTAGCTGGTGCTGTCCACAAGTTGCTGGAAAGCAGTTCGTTTGTAAACAGGTTGATGAAGAGAGGACTCAACAAGGCTTTCTGTAAGGGGAGCAAGTCACAGTCAGCAGAATAAAGTTGTCATATTCTGAATTGCGTCAAAGAGGAGGTCAGCGCAGATTGGGGCTGTTTTGTTAATCATCACTTATCAGTTGTGAGGATAAGTATCTGACCAAAGAGTCTCAAAATCAGGAGTTCTTTTCTCTGCGGAGGTTGCTGTTCTTAAAGAGACATCAACAGAGGCAAATTGTTTGTGGCAAGTTGCTAGAGACAAAGCTTCTATGATAGTTTCTGACTTGCAAGGCAGATTACTGAAAAGAGAACAGATTTGTCACTGGAAAACAACAGGGGTGCTAAAGAAAAGATTAACTACAATTCTACAAGGACATAGTTTTCTACAGATCATGAAGAACCAAGGAACACTGGACATGAGTTGTTAGTGTTGGAGTGCTATCGCTACATGTTACAGATCAGTCTATTGTTGGAGACAGGGTGCTGCTAATCGCTACCGATCACTACAGGTTGTCAATCACTGTTGGAAGTAACTGGTATACATGCAAGGAAGCATGGACATGCACAGATTGCTACGATGCGATTGTTGTGTCTTGTAGTAGCAGATTGCTGAGGTTTAGGAAGGAGAAGAACCTTGATGCATGCTGAAGGAGGTCTCAGGAGTCAAGATCAGCATTACGACTAGGAGTTGTTTTGCAATCAGGGTGCAAGGTGAAGAAAGGATCCAAAGGTGTAATCAGAACAGTTTCATCGCAAAGTGGAAGGGTCGACTCACAGGAAAAGGGAAACTACCTAAAACAAGAGACTACGAGGGAGATGGCAAGAGAAGGCAATAAACGATCATGGTGTCACTGAAGCTGCAGAAGCGGCTACTAGCATACTGGAAGAAGGTTAATTTAGAAGTTCTAAGATTGGACAAGGTTTTGTCAAGGTTGGAATCGACAAAGGTGCAAGCTCTAAGAGGGAGTTGCAAGAGAAGTATAGACTATGGGTCTATATAGATAAATCAATATGCAAGAGGATGCTTCATTGGTTCACAGTTTCTTTATCATCTGGCAAATGATAAGTTCATTGTTACAAGTGACAAGTGTGGCAAGCTCTGTGGTTGTCATTTTACGTTGTGTTGGTTTGGTTTCTATCCAAGTCATAGTAGCTTGGTTATGTGGTAGAAACTTTCTTGTCTATCTGAACTAGTATCACTTGACTTGAGATTTACGATTAATCGAAGTGATTGTTTGCTGTTGTTGTCAAGTAATTCCTAGATATCATCCAAGTCATAGTTGATTGTTCGTGTGGTGGTACAAAGTGAGATCAATTCTTCTAGGAAAATCTGTTTTGAATTGGAGAAAAAGTTGTTTCTTCAAGTTCTTGAATCTATCCAAATTTATGTTTTGTCATGTGGTAGATTTTGAAGCTAAGGTTGTTGATTGGCCGTTGAAAACCAACAGTACTCAAGAAAAACAACGGGGTTCATTTCTATGAATTGACAGGTAATCTATCAACCTTAGAAATTCAATATGAAGTCTTCTTAAGTGAAGCAAGTTTCTTCAAGGAAGATTGACGTACACCATTGGGAAGTTTGCATATGACTAAGTGTCAGAATAAATAGTTGTCGTGGAAAAGATAATGTCAAGTACTTTGTGTGAGAAAGTATTTGAGGAGGCGTATCAGTTACTTTGTGTGAGTAAGTATTGTAGAGGTTTTATCTTTCTATTGGGGATGAGATTATCAAACTACTTATGAAGTATAGGTTTCTAAAGTGGGTGTTGATGCATGAGATTTGATGTTGACATTTTGTAGATCTATTTCCTACTTATCATGATGGTGCTATAGTAATCAAAGAGGATTAAATTTTCTTTATGGGTGTTGGTGAGATCCTTACATATTCATGGTAGCTTGGAAGATGTTAAAAAAAGACCAAGGGAGTCAATCTGCAAGCAAAGTTCTCATAGTTATGGAAAAGGTTAATCATGTCAATCTTTTGATCCAAAGGAAGTCAAGGAATCGGGTGATATGTTGCACTCATGGTAGTCACACATATGCACTAAAGGGACATGAAGACAAAAGCAAGACATTGGAAAGTCATATGAAGTAGGTTCATATAAAAAGGGTTGATATTCAAAGGAAGTTCTGTTAGAAATCAATGTTGACAATTTGGCCATGCCTGCGTGCTATTATAGGGGCCATTACTATTTATAGTAAATTTGTTTTTTATTGCTTATGCATGTAGATGGGTGCACTACTACTAGATTAGGATCTAATTAGGACTTAAGAAATTCATCTTGGGTCTTTACCCAATATAGGTAGTATTTTTAGCAATTAGATTTTGCTCTTTTGCTATTTGCTTTAGGCTTTTAGCTTTTCCCATTGATTAGAGAAACTATATATGTAGGCGCCCCACCACAATTATTGCAATATGTTAGAGCTTTGCTCAATTCTCCTATAATCTGATTTCTCTTTAATCTCTATGTGTGCTAGTAAGACTAGTAACTCCATCTAGAATTTGTAAGAGCAGGAGCTCGTTGAGGTCAGCAAAGCCATCGCTGGAGCACAAGAGAAGTTTCAGTAAGTCGCTGTTGGACAGGTCACTGAGACAGGTCGCTGCTGGACAGGTCAGTGGTGGACAGGTCACTAAGGCAAATTGTTGCATGTCCTGCTCGCTGGTGGGCAACAATTATAATTTTCAGAAATAGCTTCGCTGGTTGTTGAGGCTTCGCCAATGGACAGGTTGCTGAAGCTTCGCTGGTGGACAGGTCGCTACTAAGACAGCTTGTGGACTGGTGGACAGCAAGGACATATAGCATCTTCGCTGGTGAACAGGATAACCAACATCTTTGCCGGAACAAGATAAGTTTATCATTCTTTTGTTTACTTATCTCTCATGACGGGAAGTCTTCATGAGTCAGTTCTACCAGAGTCTAGCAAGCTAGATGGAATGAACTACAATATACGGAAGTTCAAGATGCAAAATATTCTCCAGGATAGAGAATATTGGGAGATCGTCACAGGTGTTGAGATACCTCCTACCACTGACAGGGAGTTGCGGGAGTATCAGAGACGCAGAAAAAAAGTTCATCATATCATCAACTTGTCAGTTAGAGATATGATCATACCTCATATCAGAGATGTTGCTGGACCCAAGAAGGCTTGGGATATTTTGAAGAACTTGTATGAGACAGTGAATTAGTCACAGATCTTGTTCTTGACTAATAAGCTTCACGCATTGAAGATTGGTACAGGTGAATCAATAACGGACTACTTTACTCGGGTGAAAGATCTGAGAGGGCAACTTATTGTGGTTGGAGAAAGTGTTCAAGATTCAGTCTTAGTATCCATTGTGCTTAATAGTCTACCTTTGGCTTATCAGAACTTTGTAATGATGCTATCGTTACGGGAAACGAGGCCTTCTTTTGATGAGTTGAATGCCATATTAGAAATGAGACGACAAAATACTGTCAACAAGGACGATTTCAAGGAACAGGCATTCCTGGCAAAGAAGCAAGAGCAAAGTTCCAAGAAGGGTGGCAAAGGGAAGAAGAAGAAAAAGAAGCAGCTAGATACGGAGGAGAATCAATCAAATCGATCAAAAGATGGGAAGAAAGTGGTTCGAAATCAGGACATTATGCAAAGGAGTGTTGGCACAACAAGTTCAAGAAAAAGCAGGATGGGAATTTTGCTGAAGAAGAAGAAGCATCTAATGCAAAATTGAGTGCTTTGGATCTTGAAGACTATGGTGCAAGTAAGTTTCCAAACAGGTAATAGGAAACAATTAGGGAGGGGCAAATCTTGAAAGAGGGAGAAAGCAGTGACCAAGGACAATATCTTAAAGCCAACAACATCAAGAGAGACAAGACAAACTTTGCACTTCTGACTAACATTCTGGATTTACACAAGCCACATTTAATTGACAAAGCAGTGGAGGAAGACGTATGGCAAAATGCCATGCAAGAGGAGTATGACTCCATTATGCAAAACGACACATGAGACCTCATGGACTTGCCAAATGTTCTTTGCAAGTAGGGTGTATAAGACTAAGTTACAGACAAATGGAACTATAGAGAAGCATAAGGCAAGGTCGGTTGCCAAAGGTTTTTGTCAACCAAAAGGGCTAGACTATGATGAGACCATCTTGTGGCAAAGATGACTTCCATTAAATTGTTTTAGCATGGTAGCATATTTTGATTGGGATATCCCATTGATGAACATCAAGAGTGCCTTTCTCAACGGGCATTTGCAAGGAGGAGACTGCACAAAGCAACCAAAAGGTTTTGAAACCAAGGGTAAGAAGTATCTAGTGTGAAGGCTCAAGAACGCCCTTCATGGTTTTAAACAGACACCTAGGGCAAGGTATAGTTGTATTGACAACTATTTCAAAATCCAAAACTTCAAAAAAATTAAGTTGAATACTAATTTGTATGTTCAGGAATAAAGGGGAGATAGTGATAGTTCTCTATGTAGATGATCTACTCATCAATGGTAGCAATAAGAGTCGTATTGTTAAAGTCCAAAGAAATCTTTCAACAAATTTGATATGAAAGCTTCGAGAAGGAACAACGTAGTCTCTTTATCTCAAGGGCAATGGAAAATGATTTAACATGCAAGATTGCAAGCCTATAAGGACTCCCATTGACACAAGCAACAAGCAGTCCAAGGATGATGGCACACCCTTTGTAAACAAGACTCTTTATCAACATTTGGTGGGTGGCTTGATTTTTCTTACGACGACGAGGCCAAATATTGCATACGTTTAGCGACTTAGTTCATGAGCTTTTAAGTTTTAAAAAAACTTTGTGAACTTAAGCTTTTAAGTTTTAAAAAACTTTGTGAACTTAAGCTTTTAAACTTGAAGTTCACAAAGTTAGAAAACTTTATACACAAGTTTTGAAACTTTTTTATATGCATTAAGCATAACCTTGAAACCTGCAAAGTACTCAAAAGTACTTTATGTACAAGAAATGATGAGGGGAGGGAAGGTACTCCCTCCCCCTTCCCCACTCCTAATGGCAAAGAAATAAGAGCAGGCTGCAGGCCTGTGGCTGCCTGCAGCTGGCTCTTCTTGCTAACCCAGCAGCGGCTCGGGATCTGCGTCACGTTGGGCCGCGCGCAGGCCGGAGGGTGCCAGCAAACTTTTTTTTTTGGTTTTCCAAAAAAAAATTCAGATAGATTAAAAATCTGTCAATTTTTTTTTTAATTTCAGCTTCCAAAAGGATTCAACTGTTAGAAAACAGAGATTTTCTAATGGTTCAATGTGCCTTTTTCAACATCCAGGTTTTCAAAACACTGCTTAAGAAATTTCTGCAACCTTAACAGCTACCAGAAAAACCATAAAAAATAAGCCTCTTAGCATGCATACAAGGCCCAAAACCTATCCAAATCACGTCAGATTTCAACGGGAAGAAAAGGAAAGTTGTTCATAGTGAACTATTCATCAAGTAGTTGCATCAACCATATAGCCTCGTAAGCAGCCCTGATAATTTCTTTGTATTCAGCCTCTATGGATATTAAGCCATTGTAGGCTGTTGCTTGTTGCACCAAGAAATAGCTCTAGAATCCACGCTAAATGAATAGTGGAAGTTGACCTACGGTCATCCTTATCAAAATGTGTATCATCCTCCAGTTGAAGGTCACCATCATCATTGTATTCTATCTCAGAACTCGATGTCTTGCCTCGATTGGCTGGTTTCCAATGTGCCTTTCAGTTGGTTTATATCTTTGCTTTCTTAAAGATGAAGTTTATGTGGATGATCATTCTGTCAGAGTCCAAATATTGATTTATCGCATATGCCTTTAACTCACCTGAAGGAAGGATATTTAACAAACTCAGGCAAGAATTTAGCGATATTTTCCCTGAAAAACTACCTGATGGCCTACCTCCCCAAAGGAGCGCCAACCATCAGATAGAGTTACTTTCTAGTAGCCAACCTATATCTCTTTTTCCATACAGGGTTAGCATTAAGGAAGGGGATGAAATTTCTAAGCAGTTACAGGAGCTTCTTAGGATGGGCCATATTCGGCCTAGTAAGTCCGCTTGGGGAGCACCAACCCTTTTGGGTAGTAAAAAGGATGGACGCACACGTTTGTGTGACGATTTTAAAAAGTTAAATGATTTAACCATCAAGAACAAATATCCCTTACCTAGGATGGATGATCTAATGGATCGCCTGAATAGAGCTAGGTATTTTTTCAAGATTGACCTTAAATCAGGTTGCCATCAAATAAAGGTTAGGAACAAGGATGTTCCTAAGACTGGTTTTCGAACCAGGTACGGCCATTATGAGTTTTTAGTTTTACCCTTCGGACTCACGAATGCACCTGGCACTTTCCAGCAGATGATGAACGATATTCTTCGTCCATATCTGGGAAAGTTTGTGGTGGTGTATTTGGAAGACATTGATTTATAGTCGAACCCTTGAGGAGCATGAAGAGCATCTTCGTATTGTCTTGGATCTCCCAAGGCAAGAAAGGGTCTATCAATGGCGAACTTTCAAACATATACATTCATGAGTAATCTAATAACTAAAAGATTTTAGAAACATTGTAGACATTATACATATTATATTAAACATTTTCTAGCATTATATCTGAAAAAACGCCCAAGAAAAAAAATTGCTGATCCTTTTCGAGTCTTTCAGAAGGGACCCTATTTGGAGCCACAATTCATGATGATTCATCCGATTCTGAAAAGGTCGATATTAAATCGGGTGGAAACACTAGGTATCAAGTAAAATAAACTAGCCATTAAGGGGGGTCTTGCAATATAATGCCTATTTCACCCCTAATGGCTAGGTAAACTTATTTATTACTGCAAGTTGTACAAATGTAATTGGAGGTAATTTCTTGTAAATTCATTCTGAACCCCCTTTTGTCCTTTAGCTAAGTAAGCGCAAGTGGTCCCAAGTGGCCTTAAAACACCAACTAGTAGAGGGTCCCCATCTTATCCATGCACGAACATTGAGGGGCTTGCCTCCATTATGGCTCGGAACCTCTAGGCCCTAGTCCAATTAAAAACACGTCCTTGTGCCTACTGCTGAGTCTAGAATCTTTCATTTATCAATAGCCTCCAATGCCTCACTAAAAGATACTTCAAGCTTGTGGGCCCTACCAAAAGGTATCACAAGTAGTTGGCTCCCTCCAGTATCTAAGTGGACCAAGTTGGACTCAAAACAATTAAGGATGCTTAAAAAATAGATATTAACTAGGTTCCAAGTAGCAAAGTAAATAGGCCCACTAATTTTGTATGGCATAAAGTAAATTTGAAGTAAATAATTACTACAAAAAGAAAACAATCTCTTCTCTAGCAATACCATTCATCCCAAGCCCAAGCCTATGCTCATGTAACTTGAAATGTGTTCGTAGTTCCTACAGTTGTCTTTTTATCGGTGAACAAAAAAAATGTAGAAAGCAAGAGAATCCTACTATTTTGTGATTATTGAGGACTGTATGGCCTCAAGAATCATAAGATAGTCAATATTCCTATCTTCGCCATGCGATTGTCCTAAAGGCTGCAAACTTTTAACTGAGATTAATTTATAACAGACATTTGGTAGAATATACAGTTTATTGAAGTTTGACATGCAAGATTCCATCCATGCAAAGTGCACCACAGAACCTGTCAATCTTGAATCTGTGATTTGAGCACACATTGCATGACAATATCAAGTTGCAACAGACTGTCCACATAGAATGATAATGCCAGATGTGCAAGACTTGACATATATGTATACTATATTGGCAACAAGTCATTTAAAGTCGCAAAAAATTCAAGGTGTTATGGTTCAAGTTTCAAGATGAAGGGTAAAGTGAAAAGCAGGTTGTGTTCTTTACAGGTAATGAGATTCACTTTACTCTTCATCAAAAACAAAGATCTTCGTAAAGTAGCATACCCTTAACAGAGACTCGTGAAAGCCCAAACAACATTCTGACATTCTTGGATCTCAATCATCCAAGAAGTAACCAAGTCAATAGGAAGTGGCCAGGAGAGGTCACATCCATTTACAAGGACATTTACCTGTCTGCATTTTCTATGGTTTATACTTTATAGGTAGTGATTAGCATGTTATGACTGGAAATTTGGATGGGCCTTCCTGGAGATCTTTTTGGATTGGTATAACATAGCTTGCTGTTGTCCTCCAAAGTATTTGCTTTTCTTGTCTATTCTTATGCTCACAGCCCAGAAACTACAATTGTGCACCCAAATCATGCATTCAACCAAATGCATCCACATAATAAACTAAATTGTTGATTGTAAGCCTACACTAGTACCCAAACACGCAAAAAAGCCACGCAATCTTTCAGAAATGGAGTCTGCTCACAAATTCTTAGACCATTAACTCCAGGAAAGCCACATTGTATATGACATCACATGCCTACTCACGTCGGCAGCAACGACCAACTCAAGCAAACTGCATGTCGCACCCAAACATAAAAAGAAGCCATGCAATCTATAAAATAATGGAGTCTGCCCACAACTTCTTAGATCATCAACTCCAAACAATCTACAAAATAAACACTATAAAATCCCTATTCACATCAGCAGCACCCACCTACTCAAGTGGACTGCATGTCACATGCATAAAAATATGTCCACATTAACTTTCATATACACAAAAACCAAAATGATAAGTTTCATCATTTCTTCAAAGGTCCAATAGGAGACTCAGCCATGATGAAGCCTTGTTCTTATAAGCAAAGCCAATCATATAAAGTACCTAAAATCTTGTAGGCAATGCAAAGAAAACTATGGACATCACTGCAATTAATATAAACACTATCAAGAGTTTACAACTTTCACTGTGCACTATTGCAATTTTTTACTCCATCAATTTCATGATATTAGTCAGAATAGAAGCATTGGTTGCAGAAAGAAATGTTTTCTTGACCATGAAAGTTTAACCAAAATCACTGACCAGTTCATGCTGCAAATTTTGGCTTGATTTCACAGCTGAATTTCGCTCCTCTGTTAGTGTTGCTAATGTTGCCCTTATCTAGAACAAGAAAGACAAAACAAAACTCGTCCAAGTAAGACAAGCATGCTAACGTTCCTAAGAAGTAATTGTCACAACTGTAATCAAAGATCGCATGCTGTTGCAAATGATACAAAAAAACGTCTCAGGCAATAAGGAGACAAAAACGCCATACACAAGTGCTTTCAAGGAAGCAAGCGTCAACCCTGATGTCATTTCCAGACATCAAACTAAAAAAATTTCCACTTAAGATTATATGGTTATTGTTGAAAGAGAAAATAACCTTACAAAACCACATCAAAGCCTACTGAACCATAGTAAATGCTTACCTTGGAGTGACACAGATGGTTGCATTCTATACAATTGATAAAACTTCAATTTATCCTCTATAGAGATGGCTACATACCGAAGGGGCAGCACAAAGCAATACTGAACCATAATGAATAGAGCAAACTGTCTTGAGGTGGCAATGTGGTTCCTATAGAAGAATTCCATGCTACTAATTTACAATTGAAAAATAATTATGCACATAACATTTCAAAGACAACTATATCACCAAACTAGATAATGCTTGTAAAAGAACTGCAAGACAAACACCAATCACAAGCATGTCTCGTGAAAAAGTGTATGTGTTGCTTTATCTTGTAGCCCCATTTACTACAAAACTCGACGAGCTCTTTCCTTTCAAGGAAAGAGGATGCATTCTGGTTTCTTAAAAGAAGGAAAAACACAAGAAGGGCACTCTCTGTGAACTCAGAGGGAGATGTATCAAAGCATTCAGGGACAGTAAACGAGCTCAGTAGTAAGTAGGACTGCAAGAGGAAGCAATGAATATACAAATTTTCACGAGACATGCCCATGATTGGTGATTCGTTTACAGTTTACGGTAGGAGAGCAGGTACAATGTTGAGGATGTTATAAGTGCCATGTGTTGAATGAAATGTTTTTATGCATTGAAATCAGTCGTTCCAAGATGCCCAACATATCAAATTGCATATACCTATTATTGGAAAAAGAGGAAGAAGCAAATGAAAAGGATTCAACACATCAATAATCCACAGCACATTTGTCCATATTGGACTTGACTCTCTCTCTCTCTCTCTCTCTCTCTCTCTCTCTCTCTCTCTCTCTCTCTCTCGATGGCACCTCCACGCAAGAGGGCCAGCCGCTGCTCCATCCCCCACGGGCCAGCCCCATCTCTCCACGGGCCACTAGCGCCTGCTCCACCATCGCGGCCCCTCCCTCATGCTCCCCTCCAGCGCTTGCTGTTCCTCTGGCCCCCTTCGCTGATGTGGCTCCTCTAGACCCCCTCGCTGATGTAGCTCCTGTCCTCGCTGATGCTCCTGCTGCCTCGATTGCCCCTGCCCTCACTGATGCCCTCGCTGATGTCTCCTCGCTAGTTCCTGCCCCTCTTGCTACCTCGATTGCCCCTGCCCTCGCTCCAGAACAGTCTGGATCCGTCTCCCCCACCCCTCCTGCCCCCTTCGCTGCCCCCCCCCCCCCCCCCCCCTTCTGCCTCAATCTCTACTAATGTCCTTCCTCCTGCTGCTCAACAGGAGGAAGGGCCTCTTCTTCTTCCTGCGGCTCAGCCCTCCTCATCTTCTTCTTCCACATTCTCCCCTACACCTTCCTCATGCTCCTCTTCTTCTCCTTCTGCTCTATCTTCCTTTGTTCCTATCTCCCCTTCCTCTTCTTCCTTGCTTATCAATCCAATAACTCCTCTTATCCCCTACTCTCAAGAACCATACACTCCCACAAAGGCAATGGAGTCCTATCTTGCCTCTAGCCTGAGTGTGCTATTACAGGATTTTCAAGGTCTGAAGACAGAATTACATATGGTTAAAACTGAGATGTCTGCGCTCAAAGAAACCAACGCCAAACTGCATCAAGAAATGGATCTTCTGAGAAAAGAAGTCAAATCTCAGCCTCTTCTTGATACACCTGAACCATCGCACAAACTTAAAGAATTGGAGGACAAATTGAAAAGCATAAGGAGGAAACCCTTTCGTGGGCAGCTATTATCAAAAAAGGTAACACACCAAGTGCCCCTATCTCTTCGGTTATTTCAGCTACTCTTTCAGAAGAAAGATCTAGGGAGCAAAAGGCATACAATATTCGAGTAAGGGGCATCGCAAACTCTCAAAATGCTCTTGAAGAAGCAAAATGTTTCCTTGAAAGTACACTTGGGCACCACAATAGAGATTTGGATTCAGCATGGAGAACAACCAGAGATAATGCTACCCTCATCATTCGTTTTACTTCCTTGAAGAGCCGTCGCGATGCTTTGCGTTGTAGAGCCAAGCTACGTGGTTCTCAAATATATATGGATGATGATCTTACATACTTACAGGTTGAGGAAAGGCGTAAAGCCTTCCAAGAAGCTAAAGTGACAGGTAGACGTGTTATCTACAGGGATAATTGAATCCGATACATTGATAATGTGTCCAAGGATACTGAGAAATAGGGACTTGAGGCGCCCGGTATTGGGAGCATACTGGGGCCCCATCCTCGCCGCTTGCAGATTGGGGTTTGGAATTGTAACAGCATACATTCATCATCCATTGCGGGTGATCTGCTTGACTTCATTGGTAAGAGAGATTTATTACTTTTCATGGAGACTCATGAGAGTCAGGAGAGGTTTACCGACTTTTCCAAGATACAGCTGGGACTCGGTCTATCGACATGAGATGAGATCTGCTAGTGGGAGAGGTTCTGGTGGGGGCGCTTGCTTATATAGGGAGTCACTGCATCCTATTTTTGAGTTCATCAGCCATGATGAACACTCGCGGTACATCTGGTTCAGCATTGACGGACATAGCGTTGGTTCTCACAGAGACATCTTTGTTGCAGCTTGCTATTTTCCTCCAGTATCTTCTTCCTTTGTAGAGGGTATCGGTTCACTCTACAGTGATCTCTCTACAAACATTATCAGATATGCAGAGCGAGGTTACATTTTTCTCACTGGTGACTTTAATGCCAGGACAGCTTGACGGCAGACTGATTTCTAAGATTCTATGGACTAGCTTCGTATACGTGCCCTTGATGGAGATGACTTGTGTGTTACTAGGATTTCTGAAGACACTTTGGGCCCCATTACCACTTATGGCGAATACTTGTTGCAATTAGGAGAAGCTCATGAGTTGGCCATTTTTAATGGTTTAACCTGTTGGCCCCGACTCGGGCAGATACACCTACCATCCCCTTCATAAAATGTCCATCAAGAGTTCGTTGAAAACATAACTGTGGACCACCAGAAAGTAAACTTTAGGTGACATCAATAGTTTTCTTGGTAAAATTAGAACAAAATTCAAGTCCAATTTCTATCGTTGAATTTCCTGAGGTTATAAGATGTTTGAACGAACCCTTGGGAGCCAATAAGCGGGGAGATGATCATTGAAACTTTAAGTACAAGTTACAAAATGGTCATTAGACTTTAGAAAATAAAAATTCACCATTGGCTTTAGATGCAACATTCTTCGATAATACATGCACTTTTGCAATTCAAACTTGCGGCAAATACCTCAACTTTTCATAGTATGTTATCTCTTTTACAGCCTACATTGGGCAGTGTCCTTGTTAGGAAAAGAATGTTTTAGCTATATATTACTTGGCACCCAAGACTTATTTTAATTGGTAAGACCAACAGTTAAACGAGTCATAGGGCGAAGATTCAGTTTGGACTGGAAGAGGGACAAATTCGTTTTGGAGGGCAATGTCACCCCCTGCTTTTGCACTGCATTTTAAAATTACAAATTCAGACCTGATTCCAATAAAGTATAAACATGAAGTGGAGAGATTCCTTTGGTAGCCTCGTCTTTCTAAACTTTTTGCAACAGTATCATTACTCTTCCTTGCAGAGGGTCTACTATTGACAATACTTGATGTTCTATTAGTATTGTTAAATGAAGGATAGTATTTGCTTCATCTTTTATGCTGAACATGAATTTCTTCTATCCAAAGAGGATCTTTTCCTAAGTCACAAAGAGCCACTTGGCCATTATCAATATTGCCATTATAATCACGTAAGTAAGGTTTCCTGCCAATTCAAAATCAGCCTCTTCAGAACCAAAAGAATCAACAATTCAAGCGGTTCAAAATCGGGCTCTCCATGAAAGAATGGACAGAATCGGCCTTTTTTCAAAATGCCAACTTTTCATAGAAAAATGTTATATAACCTAGAGAGCATTTGTCAAGCCAAATGGTAGAACCAGAAACTCATAATGGTCGTACCTAGTTCTAAACCCGGTTTTTTCAACATCCTCGGACTTTATGCGAATCTGATGATACCTTGATCTCAAATCGATTTTGCAGCTTCATAGTCTGGGTTTCCATTCTTCTTGGTATTCACAGATCCTTTTTCAGCATCTTAGCTGAGAGGGTTTACACTTCTTCTCAGCATGGACATCCACACTTATTGTATCACCTCTCGCCAAAGGTATCATGAACTCCCAAAATGTTGTTGAAGATGCAAATAAGTGTTTAGTTGAGGACCTTCAGCATTGTAACACAAGTATGGAAATTGCATTGCAGCCTAAGAAGGACCTCTTGTCATCCGCTTCACCTCAGTGTCTGCTGACTGGCATGAAGTTCCAGGGAAAAGATCTAAATACTCGTGTTCTCCGCTTCACCTCAGTGTCTGCTGACCGGCATGATGTTCCAGGGAAAAGATCTAGATTTCAAAATACCAAAAAAAATTTGGACGAAGATTTGACCTTCATCCAAGTCCAAGAAAGCAATAAAGCAAGACAAGAAGCTCTATCTATTGGCAAGTGACTCATCTACCGTGTTGGTACTATCAGACTTGTAGATTGTAAGCCTATAGTTAATAAAAGTTTGATGTCTGAGATTGATTAGGGTTAGAGTCCCGAGAATCGAAGATGTCCAGTTGAACCTGTAAATGGTCTTTGTACCATATAATCCTGGCCCTTACCCTCTTCTTAGTTAGATCTTTTTAGTTCTTTTGGACGGCATCGTTCCATCTTGTTTCCATATGTTTTTATGTATTGTTCAGTATTATATGTCTTTGGCATGGAAAAGACATTAATAAAGCTTTCTTTATTTCTTTTATTTCTTTCTTCTACAAAATTGTTTAGTTCTAGTATGTTTCCTCTATTCCTTAAAATTGTGAATTTGTTGCTGTTAAAAAAAAGAGTTGTGACACGTAATATTGTAGTTTGATTGCTATCTCTAGAAATCTGGCATTCTATACAACATTTGAGAATGCTATTCCATATTTCCTGGCAATTCTATTAATATGATTTGTTTTGATTCTCATCTTCTACATTGTCATTTTTGTTATTGCAAAACGGTCAACATCTGTGAGTTTTTTGAAAAGATAAATCAAATTGGCCATCGTGTGGAGATAACTAACAACGTAATGGGTAGTTTATCTGCACAAGCCAAGTCCACGGATTTTTCTGAGGACAACATTTGAAACTAAGAACTCAAAAGTTTGGGCACTTAGAGAGAGAATTCAGAATGCAGTAGCACCTTAGCAAATAACAAATTTTGATGCTCAAATTTGAAGATCTACCTAAAACTCCAAACAAGCAGGTAGAGATATTCGTGCATTTCTATATAACCTTTTACATTCCTTGAACAGTATAAAGAAGCTACTGATAAGCTTAAACAAGCTCGAACTTGCATTGGACGAAAATGTTAAGTTATAGCAAAACCAGTGGCTACTTGTAGTAAGAAACAAGTCGATGTGATTCCCTCTAAGCAGTAAAATCGACACGAGGAGAAAGAATTGTTTTTCTTTACCTTAAATCGCATAGGAAACAATGTAATCGGAACCATATACAAACGGAATGAACGATATGGTTGCTAAAAGTGGAACAAGTTAAAGAATTACAGGAACAAACCTGTGTAAGCTTTTCCTTTAATTCACTCGCATCATTTGGAATCTGTTCACAAGTTTTACACAAAGACTTACGTAGGATGTCAAAATAAGTTTCTTGAGAAAAGGGTTTATATCGAATTAATAGTGCTCCACTATAAAGTGAAACTTCAAAAAAGCAGAGAAGTTGAAATATTGACAGGAGTAAACAAGAAACAGAAAATGGCATACTTCTTCCACTAAATTTCAACTTGAGAGAAAAGACCTCCTCATCCCAACTGTTCATCGAGAGTAGTTAAATCTGACAATCTAAAATTACCTGAATCTACTGTGACCAAGGAAGAGTAACATACCTCATTCAGAACAGAAAAGTTTCCATTTTCAACTCCAGATTTTTGAGTAGATGATGCTTGTTCATAATCATTCTTTGCAGAATCAGATTGTGGTGGCAAGACATACACAACCTTTAACTTAGTGTCATGTATCTCTGTGCCATTACCCTTAAGAAACTGCAAAGGCAAATCGATCGTGAAACGGTAAGATTTACTCAAAGGAATCCCCCAAAAAGTGGCGTGTTGGTGAAGACCTCCTTTCCTTCTTTTGAGGTCAGGAGTTCAGACTCCAGTCAGCCGCATATAGGGGACATAAAAGAGAAAAAGAAAAGGGGTCCTCTCAAAGGAGACAAGTTCCTAGGCATTGAGCCTCAACGGTTACAAACACTCAACTACTACAAATGAAAAGGTGAAGTATACAATATGACTTATACTAAAAAAACTAATACAAGATGGTTGAGCCCAACATCAATATGAACCTTTCCAACCTTCAATCACGAATTTGGACTATTATATTAAATTCAATGATTCAATTGAAGCACATTGTCTTAGTCAAAGAATTATTTTCTATATCTTCCAAGAGCTTCTGGAAGTACTTTCAGTGAACAATCCCTTTATTTTTCAACTTGTCAAGCAAATACACCTTAACGATGATACGTGATAAAAATAAATACACTACTGACCAGATCTGGAGATACATCATGAGCATTTGTTCCCTGAGGAGCCACAACACTCTGTACCAAAAATTTGTCCTTGCATAGCATTTCCGGAGGAGCCTCATGCTGAGCTTGCATTGTGACTACAATACAAGATATGAAAACATGACTATAAAATATAGGAAAGCAGTGAAAGGCAAAATGAGACAGACAGATATGGAACAAAATGGTAGATTTCAAAATGCCTGTATACAATTTCAAGATGGATTTCATACTGGTGACATCAATAAAGCTTTGTGGCGAGATAATGCCCGTGTTGGGTCGGACAGAATACTTCTTTGGTGAAGTAGTTTTGACCTGCAATAGTAGATTGGTTATATCAGAGACTGTTTAAATGGAAACTAAGATTAACCCTCCATAATGCCAAGTTGTGAATTTTATAGAAAGAGTATCCGTACATGAACGTCATGAATAGGCACCTAGGCAAGACCATATTTACCGAGCATGGAAGGACGGCACTCAACTCACGAAGATGTTGATCCGAAATAAATATGCACGGTGTGAGTTTGTCTGACATAAGTGCACATGTTTAGATGTATTTTATTTGGGGACATCTATATTGTATCTTGGAGAGTATGCAATGGGCTGGTATTTTATAATTCATGAGCCTGCAAAGTGCATATATTGATAAGAATTTGTGTGTGTGTGTGTGTGTGTGGGGGGGGGGGGGGGGGGGAGAGAGAGAGAAAGAAAGCTTTATTAATGTCTTTTCCATACCAAAAGGTATATAAGACAAAGAAGTACATGTATGTGGTAACCATGAGAGCGTCTAAAACGTCTCCAAAGCTGTAATAAAGAAAAACATCTAGTACAAACTAAGATAAATACATAAATGAGAATGTCTCCTGTGCAGAGTAGTCATATGTATCCAGGTCAAGATGTCAGGTCTATGCTGATGTTGTAGAAGGATGTAATGCGAGCTACAGCATGAGGAAGCGCTAGAGCCCACTGACGTCGTCTGTGAGCATGAGATATAGTGCGTCTCTGTGTAGGAGATTTGGTGTGACGTGTGACTCGCATGGTCACCGGAGGCTGGGTGGTGCGTCATCTCTGCATCCTAGGTTTGGGAGTGTCATCGCAATCGTTGTCAGTCATGTCTGCATCAGAACGTGATCTTCTTCGAGAGAAGAATGATGTAATCGGAGACTGTGTGTCTGGATAAGTATGCTAAGTTGTCTGACATAGGTCCTCATAAGTGCCACACAGCGGGGGTCCTCGTATGGGACCGTAGTGTAGCTGGTGATTGACAAAAAAGACAGTGATATCTCCCTCTGATCTCATAGTAAACTGGACATATGAATAGGAAATGCTCCTCGGACTCGACCATGGATAATGAACACAACTGGCAGAGCCGCTCCTCTCGCGGAGTACCCTGAAAGCATCCGGTCTCAATCGCCAACTGGTGTGAAGAAACTCGGAACTGGCCTAGTAGAAACCGAAGCCCGTGAGATAGTCCTGAGGTAAGATAGTGTGGTAAAACTGGAAATCCCAATGTGTCTAGCTCCAGAAAGTGCATCCTGTAATAGTCAGGTTTGACCCCAAGCTGTCCCTGCCATGTCCTGCTCAGATATGCTCTATATATACTCATGGGTGCCCGATGGAAGGTCTGTGATAAAGATGCCAAGTGTATCCAGTAGCTGGGAGGCCTGAGAAAACCATGATAGTTCGTGCCCCTGGTCATAAACGCGTCGTGATGAGGTAAGTGTCGTCTGTATATATCTCTGCTCATCTGTGGATAGCACCATGATACGCTGTATATATAGGATAAGCTAGAAGATGGCGGCTAGCTGTATGGGTGGAACCGCAAACTCTGTCAGGATAATCTGATGTGGAACAGACGGCTTAGCTCGTATCATCTGAGATAGCATGAGAATCTGCAGTTGTGAAATACTGGCCCAATCAGATGATGTGAGACCCGTCCAGGGGCTGTCCCTCAAAGATGAGTTCCTGGAGCAGCATAAAAGCTCTCGATGTGTTGAAAATCGTAACCTTGGTTTTCAATATATGAACCCCCAATCCCCATCTACTGCAGAAGGCATGGAGGCTGTCTAACTGTCATTGTAAACCCTCTCTGGTAGGAGATAAGAGAACCATGTCATCTGCATATTAAAGTATAGCAATCAAGATACTCCCAAGCCTGCAGCCTGTGCCTCCACATCTCTCAATGACACTCTCAAGCTCGTCAATATATAGTCCAAACAGGGTTGGGGATAAAGAGCAACCCTGTTTCACGCCAATAGTGCTCCAGATATGATCTGAAATGTCGGTGTCACTCCGAAAACAGCCAAGGACTCTCTCATATAGTGCCATCACTGCCAAGATCGTGTCAATAGAAAAACCAAGGTCACGTAGCCGCTAAATGAGAAGGGAACGTGGAACAGAGTCGAAGGCTTTCCTAAAGTCAACAAAACAACAATAGACCTGCTCTTTCCTATGTCTAGCCTCCTCAATAATGGTCCGAAGGGTGAAAATATGATCTGTGGTGGAGTAGTGTGCTCTGAAACCCGCCTGGCCCAATGCATGTAATCTCCTAGACTCTGCCTCAGAACTGACTGCTGACTGGAGGATGGTGCCATATAACTTAGCAATGATATGTCCAATCATAATGGTGCGATAATTACCAGGAGTCATGGTGGGTCACCAGTTTTATGAATGGGATGGATAATGTTGGTACACCAGGAGGAATCAATATCACGGGTGCGACGGGTTTTCATTCTCTTGATGGCTGTCAAGACCATGTCCGAGGTAAAGAAAGTGAAAGTAGATGGTCGGGGAGAAATGGAGTTGGGCTCGTCTGTGGGAACAGTATATAAGGTAGTGGCATATGTGGTCCAGGTATGAAGGTCTGTGAGGGAAGGAGGAGGGGTACCGGGAATGAATTCCCTCCAGAAGGCACCGGTGGAGGGACTCGAACATTTAAATGGCCTTCCAAAATTCTGAGTTTTGATATATCAAAGATCAGTCACCAGTGTTGTACATATTATAGTAAAGATCAAAATAGCAGGTTCATAGGCCTTCACAATCCAAAATCTAGAAACTATTGGTAGGGAGTAACTAACTAGCTACTAACAACTAAATAATTATCATAATGCATGTGCCATCATAAAAGATCAATGGCTGATATTTGCAAAGATGGACTCAGGATCGTCAAAATCGAGAGCATTTGGTAGATCACTAGGCACTTGGTCCTCTATATCTCTTTGTCCACTGGACTTGTGGCGACCATCCTCTGAGCTTGATGGCACACCACCAACACCAAGAAACATTTGCCCTTTGCCCTTCACATCCATGCTACTCAACAAGCGTAGGTTTGCATGAACATAAACCAAATCATTTGCCTTTTCCGTGCCAAGACGATGCCTCTTCTTCAATGCTATGTGGCTGAATGAGCTCCATAAGCGTTCAACGGGAGAGGACTGGCCCCTTGACTCAAAATACGAACAGTGGGGAAAACCCATGCTTTGAAATGTAGAAAACAGAATTACTCATATAGGAGAAGGAATAGGACGATGACTTGCCATTTGCACGAGAATGACAAAGTCTTAAAATAATCTCCTAATTTTTAGTCACAAGTCAGTATAGCTGAATCTGAGTTGCAGCGGATCGCGATCCGCTGCAACCACATTCCGGATCGCGCGAGAAACATGGTCCCGGATCACAAAAAAAAAATTGAATTTTTTTTTGTGGGCTGCGAGCAGGCAGCTCACAGCCCACATAACAAAAATTTGCTTTTCAGAGAGAGAGAGAGAGAGAGAGATGGCGATGGTGAGAGGGTGATGGTGAATTGTAGCCATCTTGGAGCATTGTTCAGTGTGTGATCAGCACGGTGGCAGTGACGAGGCAGAGTGGCGTTTCTCTCCAAAGCAGTTTTAGATAAGTTTTGGCTTCACATCTTAGAAGCTCATGGAATGAGCTGTAGGCAACATAATGAGATGGTTTTTAGTTCCAATTCATCTGTATTGAACCCCACGGACATGCTTATGCTGTTAGTTTTCCCCATTATTGCTTGTAGCAAAAGATGTGAATCTCATGCCCTTTTTCCATGTGTTTTTGGCTCTTTTTGTAAACTGGCATGTAGTCATCTGATTGAGGTGCACATTGAGGCTAAACTGAGTTTCTTCGTGCCCACAAACATGCTTCTGCTATTAGTTTCAGTTGTTACCGCTTCTAGTGAAAGTTTTCAATGGCATGCCCAAATCATTTAGGGTTTAGGGTTTAGGGTCTTGTAGGCATGCAATTGAGTTGCAGTCTGAAGTTGCATTGTGTTTCTTCATTCCCATAAGAATGCCTAGGATGCTTTGGCAAAGATAGTAGCAAGCCCTATGTACCCGACACGATCAATCATCGTCATTTAGCAATCTCCAACTAAGAACAATTTATGAACAGATACCGTACAAAGAGCCTTCTACAAAAGAAAGCAAACCAATCAAATGTTAATCTTTGCAACTTTTGATATTTATACTACTCTAGGTGCCCTTAGTGATTCTCTAGAAATTGTTGGTAGGGCTCAAGGTTGACGCTACCAAGGTTCATCAAACCAGGCATCCAAAGAGTCCTAAAAGCGAGTTCTCTACAAGGTACAAAAAAGCATATTCATCCAAAAAATGACTCCAACCACTAAAAATGGTACATGGGCCCAATTTGTAGATTATTGACTCGAGGTTTAGAAGAGGCCCAATAATATTATGATTGAATAATCTTCTTAACTTCTTGTCATTTAAGCATGTATAATACAAAAACTTGATTAAGTTTTGAAACAAAATATTTATCCTCATTCACTTGCCAACATCAAGAATAAAGGGGCAATCACCATGTTGACACGATAACCTCTCATAAATCAAACATTGAGTGCTTAATAAAAACCATCATTAAGTTGCAAATTTTGCTGATGGTATTCTATACAAAGGCATATAGGAGTGTTATTATGACCATCATGTTTCAAAAAAACTGCTTAAATGTCAAATACGTCTAATTGTAAACAATATGTTCTAAACAAAGATTGATTGCCATTTAAATTTGAATCAAAAAGTTGGTTTCTGCATATGTTCCTTTGCTAAGGCCACTTCTCTTTGGATGTGCTTTAGTGATAATTGTGGATATACGAATATAAAATTGCTTATGCCCACTGCCAATGGAAGAAATTACTTGCGAATCAAACTATGTCCATATACATATTGTGTTATACCCAAAGGCAACAATGAAAGGTGGCTTGTTGTAAAAGCGTGTTTATAGAATCAAGTTTCAATTTATCACAAGGCATCCATTGATAGGTGATACTTACAAAGAGCTATACCCCTCATAATATGTGCATTGTTTGAAGTTTCATAATTGATGTAACTAACTCTTGGTAAGTAATAAACTTGCAAAAAGAATTTAATTATGTCACTACCATAAGCATCTTGAAATCAAGAGTACATGCATATGTATAAAATGCTCCAACTAGCCATGTTAAAAAACTCTTGCATGCAAAGTCACTAACCTTGAATGCCACGTGATCGTATGTGTCATTAATAAGCCGCACTGAGCAAGATATTTGCTTATGCAATTCAACTGTCATCAAAGCAACATAATCCATAAGGTAGAAAATCTCCTTATTTATTTGAATTTCAAGCATATTACGAAGAATTTCAAAGAAAGTAAATCATCGCGGCATTTTCACGTGAATACTTGAGGGAATGTAACTAGTTATGTAAATCATTGTCACTTGCCATCAAACAGATAGACACTGCTGAAATTTAACCAGTGAGACTACTAGCTCAACCTCAAATATCAAGAAATCTGGGAGACAACTAGTCTCAACAAACTCTAGGTTTTAAACTTACCTCACAAGTTAGAAAAAAATGGACAATTGTTATGAAAGTTTGAGCTAAATATTCCTTATTTATGAGGGAAATCCCCCACCCTAAAAATGTATATTGTAGTTTTATGATCCAAATGGTAAAAACATTTTAAAGCAACTTGCAAAGAATCCCCACCTTGGACTAGCACACAAGTATTTCAATAAATCATTCAAAACAACAATTTTCTGTGCAAAAAAAGAAATGTCAGCACATCTTGAAAAGCTTCAATGTCAAAACGGCAGCAAAACACCAAATTCAGCACATGCACAAGTACTCTGGATATATCAACCAGAATAAGGAGCACTACTAATTCAGCAGCAATAAGATTCACGCACATTGCGGGATTCTCTTTTCCACGTTTCCTCCTATCTGATTACTTAACAATTATAGTATGAAAAACTCCATGAAAAAATCATTTAATCTGCTATAAGATTTTTTCAGCAAACAATAAGAAGAACTCCATGAAAGTTAAATTTGCTATTGGATTTCTTCAAAAAAATGGCATAATCACACGCTTGACAGGTAATAATAAAAGGGACAATCTTCCTTCCACTAAGCAATGAAGGGTGCTATACAAAATGAAATAACAAACCTGAATGAGAAAAATAGGGCACGCAGGGACTCACATCAAGGAGAAGATTCACGGGATAAAAATGATGCAAAAGGAAACGCACGGGAAATACTAGGTAAATCATTCTTCACACGCTCATCGGAAGCAGGGAAGGCAGGTGCAGAATTAACATACATATGAATTTGAGCTCGTCCGGCTGGATTGTCAAAAGTTCACCCGTCATGGTTTCTCTTACCGCTCGCTCCCAGTCACTCTTCGTATCCGAATCTTTCCTATATGTCAAATTATCTGCGGCCGCTTCGATACTCTGTTCTAATCCAAGAAATATATGGTCGAAAAAGCAAAGTGGCTTCTTAATCAGAAAAAGGACTGCATCTAATAATATTATTGAGGTCTTCTTGAACTCTTCTTGATCAGAAAAAGACCTAGATACAATAATTTGATTGAGGATGAGATCAGCCGCTAGCATGCAAAGGCAAAAAGAATCTGCGTTGACCGGCTTCTTCCAATATATCAATCCTCCTCCAAATACTCATAACACCTTGATCGCTTTCCCTGGATCATTTGATATTATTATCATCTGCATCATCCAACGAGAAAATATCTATATCTGATTCAATAATATATGTGTCTGTGTGCTCTTTGTTTGCCCTGTTGCAAACAATCTCGCTACTGACGATGCAAATACAGAGATGAGAAGCAGAAACTAGGATCTGACAAAAGGAAGAGGACAATTAATTCGACCGAAAGTGATGAGAATTTGATAGAAAGAAAGCAGAAACCCTAACATAACAGCATGAAAGGAAGAAGAAGGAGTGGAGGAGGAGGAGGAGTCCATCGACAAACCGCAACGCGACGAAGAGGAAGGCCTTTGAAATCGCATTTCCACGAGAGGGAATATACCTGAAAACACATGGTTGTTGCAGTTTGACGGCTGGCCATTTCAAATTTATTGAATTATTTGTGAGGGTCCCGGCTTCCAAGAAGTGGCAAACGAAATTTTTATGGAATGGCAAATGACATGAAGAGCAAGGACCTCAATCTTATTTCTTTCTTTAGTTTGGCCTCTTTTAGTGATTGATTTGATTAGGCACTTTCAAATTTGTCTAATCTATCTATATTAATCAAAATATTAGTGTGAGCGGGCAGTCCTGGCAGCGTGAGCGCTCCTCGAGATCCTGTTTTTTTTTAATTCTCTTTTATGTTTTTTTTTGGGCAGCGCTCTCGCTGTGCCACAGGCAGTCTGACCCTGGCCAGAAAAAAAAACATGAAAGTTTTTCAAATTTCCCACCCTCCCCTTTGCCCACCCGCCCAAAACCCTGCCCTGCTCGCCCAAAACGACTCCCCGCCAGTAGACTTGCGGGCTCACATCACTAGTCTATTATAATTAAAATAATAGTGTGAGCAGGCAGCTCACAATGTCCGGGCAACGCTCACGCTCCGACGGGCAGCGTGAGCGCTACTATGATTCTCCTTGTTGTGCGACAGGGATATCTTCGATGTCCGTCGGAACAATCGTAGGTCAAGGCTTGTCGATGGTGATGGGAGTCATTGGTTTTTTTAATTTTCCTTCATGTTTTTTTTTTAATTTTCCTTCATGCTTTTTTTTCAGGCAGCGGTCGTGCTGCCCCACGGGCAACCTGGCCCTACCCAGAAAAAAACATGGAGGTTTTTCAAATTTATCTCCCTGCCTTGCCCACCCGCAAACTTGCGGGTTCACATCGCTAGTTGTTATAAAAAATTTATACACAAAAAAAATGAACCTAAATGTGTTAATATCAGCAAAACATTTTTTAATTGTGAAATTAGTGAGATGCACATCAACAACCATTTGCATTACAATTATCTTTAAAATATTAAAAAGATTCAAATAAGATTAAAACACCTGTTTTGCACACATAATAATAACATAAATTTTGATTCATGCACAAAAATCAAGTTGCACCTATCAATCACCATGCAAGCTATAATAAGGAAATAGTAGACAATGTAGACACCAATTTTCTTCTTCCAATATCACCACCAAAGTGAGATATAGAGTAAAATGTTCAATTATTTATAGTTGTAATTTGAAAGGGTCTGGAAGTAGGGTGATGCTCTAAATCTTCACAATCCATCAAATCAATGGTCTAGATTAACTATTTTGAAACTGATCACATAGTCTTATGAAATATGTACATAAAACAATATAGCAATGTCATCTGGACCAACTTGGCCCCATCCACACATGTGGCCTCCCTTTTACTCTTAGTCAAACTATTTGAATATCCGTATTTATGTCTCGAATTGATTTGTTCACATTCCCCCATCAATACAACTTGGTCAAAAAATCACCATCCATGCTTACCATAATAATTGTGATAAGACTTCCTTGATGAAGATCCACTTCCAAGTGTCATGAACACACCATTAGTGTAGATCCTCTTTGGAAACATCACAAGGCTTTCGTGTCTTTTTTTTTAACTTCAAAGCAATCCATGCAAAAATAGTTAGTCCACAACATACTAGTATTTTGCAATACATCTTTGAGCATCCAAACAACATGGTTTCTCCAATCTTCTATTATCAAAAAGTAATGAGAATATCCAAAAACTGGCATTTGACAAAGTCCATACTTGTCCTTGTACCTTTCTCAACTGAATACATCGCATAAAAGATGAGCAGTATAAAAAATGCAATAAATAATAATAATCAATCTCAATACAAACGCCAAAAGTAAATGGGTGATAAAACCATCTTATTTGTGTTAATCCTCCTCTTATTTGAACTTGAAAGACATGTTAGATCCATTTATGATTCTCCAATAATCATGCCAAAAACTTTAGTGGTCAAGTTTTGCCATAAAACTTCACTTTCCAAGCACCAATGCCTCACGCTAGAATCTTGCCTGATTTGAACACCAAAATAAAGGTAATATTCTAGATTTTTTCAAATTCTTATCTTTGATATATCATGCAAAAAAATATGATTCTTCATCCCAAAACTTTGGCTAAGATCAAACAAGATCCTATCAAACTCCATTTCATTGTGTGGAGTGAAAACAATGCCATCACCATGAAGCAACCATAATATAAATTGATATTTATCAAACATGAAGTAGAAATGATGAAGATGAGCATACAACCAAGTCTTTGCTACCTCCATGAGTCCATCTAAACCTTTATAATAATAACAAATCAGATCCATCATGCACTTGAACTCGAACTTAGTAGATGACGAAAAGACAAACAACTTCCTTTCGTGATTTCCAAGCTCCAACTCCATCTCTCTCAAGCACCAAACATACACTTGTTCCATTTCTTTGCACATGATTTCCAATGAGCTTTGAATTTGAAATTTCTCTTTTAATACTTGATAATATTCCATGCTCGATGCCAAAATCATTAGTGCCAAACAAAATGTCACAAAATGTTCCCTTGTCAAATACCCAAATATTTCACTCGGATTTTGCATGGCATTATCAAGCTCGTAACATAAAGGCCAATCAGACTTTCAAAATGTTTTTTTATAAAGAATAGTGTCGTTTAAAGATATTTCATTATCTTATATATAAAACTTACAACCAGCCTCCATAGATCGATCAAAACAACTATCCATGCTTACGTTTTTGAGAAGTATCTTACATATCTTCTTCATCATCAAAAACAAAAGTAGCATGCTAATTTTTATCGATCTATGTAAACTGATTTGTTCTTTCTCAAACTCACAAACTAATTAAAATATGGCGTGATCACCAACATGAAAAAAAATAAAGACAATATTTGTTTAATCAAAATAAAAGTAGAGTTATTGAATCAGTGTACTGTGGGTCCAGTCATAAGACTAGGACCAATTGTATGTATGATGAGGCAGTCGAGGGGACACGTGTTCCGTCAGTGGCAACTTAGGTCATGCATGGCTTGCCACTAAAGTCCTATATATACAGGGTTTTTGAAATACAATCTTATTATATGGAGTTTGAGTTGGGAGAGTACTTACTGAGGTGTTTTCTCCATGCCTATCTGTGATCTTGTGTGACGTGAATCTCAACTTGGTAACAGAGCCTAACATGGTTTGAGCATCAAACAATGTTGTCGTTTGAGAGAGCTTCGAAATACGGTTTTTTGAGAGTTCAAGGTTTACGATAATCAGTAAGTGAAAAGCGGAGCACCAATGCACTGAATTA
Organism: Diphasiastrum complanatum; assembly: GCA_029204225.1. Lineage (NCBI taxonomy): Eukaryota > Viridiplantae > Streptophyta > Lycopodiopsida > Lycopodiales > Lycopodiaceae > Diphasiastrum > Diphasiastrum complanatum. The sequence goes on along the minus strand of CM055101.1, from coordinate 44,119,609 downwards.
GGTATATGGAGGCTTGTCGTGCTTTGGATTGCTACTTTAGCTTGTGCATAACATCAGACTGAGTGAAAAATGGTGAGAAAGTTGCAGTCACTTTTTTGAAAATGTCGTAGGGCCTAATAGTCAAGTTAGTGAATAAAACATGGTTTCTCCCAATTTTCAAAATTCAAATAATAAGGAAGGTAGAAACATTAGAAATTAAGGCCAAGGGCCCTAAAATCCACTATGAATAGTGGTGATTTGTAGTTCATTTCTCATGTTCAATCAAGAAGGTGGAATTTCTACCAAATTGCACTTGGATGTCCTTGCTCTTCTCTTTGTTCTATCTCTGATGTTTTCTTTGCATTTTTATGTTGTTTGGATCTGCTAATTGTTGGGACTAAACCTTGTTATACTTTTTTATGAAGCAAAGTAAGCTTGATCGTGGTGATTAGGGTTAGTGGATCGTAGTGTTAGATGTTGTATCATAATCATGTGTATGAATCTGAATTATGATGTCGCTCTCATGAAAACGAACTTCCGCGTGACATGTTAGAATCCTCTTCATCGCTTGATGTTTTGTAGGTGTTTAGGTCTAGGGTTGAAGGTGGATAGAAAAACCCGCTACGATTTTGGCGCCGTTGCCAGGGAGCTACACCAATTTTTCATTTTCAACATGTTTATGATCCATAGATGGTTGTTAGCTTGCATTTAGGCATCTTGGTTTTGGCGTAGTAGTGTTAAAGCTTCATTTTAGAGTTAGTTTTGGGAGAATTTTGCTTGATTTGTGTCGATTTGTTGCTTGTAATATGTTTTGATTGATGAGCAAAGAATCAAAAGGCATTCGTAGTGCAATACACATCAGAAGAATAGAAAATCTGAATTAAGCAGTTGTGAGTACAACAATCGCATGACAATCTTGTGTCCAAGAATGGTTCACAATAATGGTGCATTGTGTGCAATGATATTATTAGCTAGTTACAGATTAAATAATTATCTCTATCTTCTGAATGGTTTCCACTCTCTCTAAGATCTCTGATCCTATGTAATGATATAATAAAGACACAATTGAGTTCGCACATGAACTCTAATTTACTCTTCTCCACATGCATGCATTCGTCATAGATCAAAGAGTAAGACTGCAAAGTTGTCGTGGAGAGAGAGAGAGTGTGTGTATATTTACATAATGTACTGGTGCTTAGGAATTGAGACGAACTCGAATGATTTGTGTTTAATGACAGGAGTACAAATGAGTCGAGTTCTGGAGAGTTGGAGTGATGCTATGCTACAACAAGAATTGATTAATCCTATCAAACCAGGCCCTTAGAGCTTGCTTTAGCCCGTAAAGAGCTTTCTGCAACTTACATACTTTATGTTCTTGGCCTTGAAGGATGTAACCTTTAGGTTGATAGATGTAAATATCTTCTTGTATGTATCCATTCATAAAGGCTGTCTAAACATCCATCTGGTGCATTTCCAGATCTTCGGCAACTCTTGCATTGGTTGCTTCTGCTTGAAGTCCAAAAATTTATCTTCGAGGAAGACAACATCTCGACTAATTGAGATTCGGCTTGTCTCAACATCAAATATCTTGTATGCCTTGTGTGACATTGAGTATCCAACGAAGATGCTCCTACAGCTAACAAGGTCAAGCTTCTTTCTCATATCAGAGGGGATGTGTACATAGCAAAGACAGCCAAACACTCGGAGGTGTCGTAGACTTTATTTGTAGCCATAGAAAGCTTCGAAGGGTGTCTTTGAGTTGACTGCTTTGGTATTCGAATAGTTCTATAGATAGCAAGCTGTTGAAATAGCTTCAACCCAAAAATCTTTGGTGAGCTAAGCGTCTGACATCATCAATCGAACTGCATTTAGCAAAGTATGGTTCTTCCTTTTGGCTACTCCATTTTTGCTGTGCTATGTAGCTGGTGGTGAACTGATGATGAATGCCGAAAGATGCTAGATAGTCAAACATTTCGTTTGATAGAAACTCTCCACCACTCTCAGTACGAAGTGTTTTGAGTCGTTGACCAGTCTGTATCTCAACGAACTGTTTGAAGTCTTGAAACAGTTAAAAGCCTTAGAGTTGTTCTTAATGAACATAATGCTGGTAGAATAATCAGCAATAAAAGTGATAAAATATAATGCAAAACCCAGAGAGGGTATATTCATAGGGCCGCACAGATCATTGTGTATTAATTCTAGAACGAACTTAGCTCTAGTGGCTTGTCCCTTTGAAAATCTTGATCTAGGATGTTTGCCTAGTGAGGACATCTCATAGACATGTCATATGTCGGTGGAGTCAGCATTACTAGTTCCAAACAAAATGTCACATAATGCTCCTTGTCAAATACCCAAACATCTCACCAGGTTTTTGCATAGCATTATCAAGCTCGTAAACATATTAGGCTTAATATAATTAAACCCAATGAGACTGTCAAAATAGACTTCTATAAACAATAGTGTCTTTTAAGAATGATTCATTATCTTCTATAAAAACTTACAACCAGCCTCCATAGATCGATCAAAACAAATATCCATGCTTACTTTTTTAAGAATATATCTTACATATATTCTTTATCATCAAAAACAAAAGTAGCATGCTAATTTTTATCGGCCTTTGTCTTTAAAATATATTGAAAATGTAAACTAAATAGTTCTCCCTCAAACTCACAAACCAATTAAAAAAAGGCATGATCACCAACGTGCAAAAAAATAAAAACAATATTTATTCAATTAAAATAAAAGTAGACTTATTGAATCAGTGTATTGTGGGTCCAGTCATAAGACTAGGACCAGTTGTATGTATGACGAGGCAGTCGAGGGGATACATGTTCCATCAACGACAACCTAGGTCATGCATGGGTTGCCACTAAAGTCCTATATATACATGGTTTTATGTTTTTTAAATACAATATTGTTATGTGGAGTTTGAGTTGGGAGAGTACTTACTGAGGTGTTTTCCGTCTATGCCTATCTGTGATTCTTGGTGACATGAATTTTAATTTGGTAACAGAGCCTAACATGGTTTGAGCATAGAACAATGTTGTCCTTCGAGAGAGCTTCAAAAACACGATTTTTGAGAGTTCGAGATGTACGATAATCAGTAAGTGAAAAGAGGAGCACCAATGCCCTGAATTAGGTATATGGAGGCTTGTCGAACTTAGGATGGCTACTTTAGCTTGTGCATAGCATCAGACTGAGTAAAAAATGGTGAGGAAGTTGCAGTCACTTTTTTGAAAATGTCGCAAGGCCTAATAGTCAAGTTAGTGAATAAAAAAAAGATTTTTCCCAATTTTCAAGATTCGAATAATAAGGGAGGTAGAAACAATAGGAATTAAAGCCAAGGGCCCTAAAATCCACTATGAATAGTGGTGATTTGTAATTGATTTCTCATATTCAATCAAGAAGGTGGAGTTCCTACCAAATTGCACTGGATGTCCTTGCTCTTCTCTTTGCTCTATCTTTGATGTTTCCTTTGTATATTTATGCTGTTTGGATTTGCTAATTGTTGAGATTGAAACTTGTTATACTTTTCTATGAAGCAAAGTAAGCGTAATCGTGGTGATTAGGGTTACTGGATCGTAGCGTTAGATGTTGAATCATAATCATGTGTATGAATCTGAATTATGATGTCGCTCTCATGAAAACGAACTTTTGCGTGACATGTTAGAATTCTCTTCATCGCTTGATGTTTTGTAGGTGCTTAGGTCTAGGGTTGAAGGTGGATAGAAAAACCCGCTATGATTTTGGCGCCGTTGCCGGGGAGCTACAATAATTTTTCATTTTCAGGATGTTAATAATCCATGGATGTTAGCTTGCATTTAGGCATCTTGGTTTTGGAAGTAGTGTTAAAACTTCATCTTAGAGTTAGTTTTGAGAGAATTTTGCTTGATTTGTATGGATTTTTTGCTTGTAATTTGTTTTGATTCATAAGCAAGGAAGGTCAGACAGAGATCCATTTGGATCTGAAAAAATCAAATAAACCACGAAAATCCTTCATTTTCTGTAATTTGGTGACAAAAGGGGCAAAATCTTAATCGAGTGCTAATAACTTTTTGTTCCTTTGCAACCAACCTTCGCCCACTTGCAATCAAGACTGCCCTGATGTAGTGAAGTTGTAGTTGGAAAGGCAAAGGTTACTTCCTAGCTTACCGTATCAGGGCTTCTACCATTATGATCAATATAAAGCTATTGGTTTATATCGTATACAAGAAAAAAATCATTATGTATTAAAAAGTTAACTGTATTTATTGAACTGCTTATATCAAATAGGGTAAGTTTGGACCTGTACAAAAAGGCATAAGGGAAAATCCCTATACTTGTTCTTTGTAAAATAGTGTGAGACTGAGAGGTCTTGAGGTTTGAATGAAGATCATAACTAGCTCCACCATCAAAGATGTAGAGCTACCACTTTTTCTCACTGATTGATCCAGTATGGCTATCTTGTTGCTACTCCCTATCGAGCCATAAAGGGTAATCCATCGTTGCCTGATACATGTAAAATGAGATATCAGCTAGAGAAAGCTAGTGAAGCGTGCTCAGTATGATGGCATTTATGTTGAAAATCAGAACTCAAAATGAACTTTGAAGAGTGCCATTGACTCACTATCTCCGTTGGAAGCTTGAGATATCTTGGCTATGGGGCGCTTAATTATCTCTGTTCTGTGAGTTAGACCACATTTTTCCTTGCAAGATATTTGGAGAGTTGGCCTACCATCGCTGCTAGATGAGTGAGCCATCTAACCATTCAATCACATTATAGTCGTTGAGGAGTTGAACGTTGACTTCCAAAATACTGAAGGATTATTGTTGATTTTCAAAAGAGAGTTGAGAGATGTGATTATTAACATTGTTTCCTCTATAATACATTTGACCATCACTACTACTACTTTGCAAGCCTTCACTACGCCTATGAGTATTAGATATGAAGGAAAGTCATCACTAAGCTAGTTGTCAAAATTAGAGACTCAGCTAACTGAGCCTTCACGACCATGAAAAGGGAGCTTGCAACTATTGTCTAAAGCTGATCTATCAATGACCATTGAGAACTCACTGATTTATTGTCAATGGGAGCCCTCATGGCTGTTCTAGTTGAGAGCAGTTCTGTCCTATCAAAGGATATAAGCAAAGTGACTAATATAGTAGAATCAATTGAAGCATTTATGACTAGCACTTCTTCGTTTTCCAGCTACATGCATATGCACTCAGAAATAGGTATGGCTTTATCTATTTTCAGTTCGTTTCATCTATGTCATTTTTTGTAATCATTTATTTTTCGTATGCACTTTGAATTCTTGTCGATTGAAGTATGTTTGGTTGCAATTATGCTAGTTTCCATGCCAGTTAACGAATGGGTTCGTAGTGTATTACTGACTCGATTAATATTGTGAATCATAGTTGATCTAAATATTCATTTTACGTGTTTGAAACGATTGTAAGAGGTTAGTTGGTATGTATTACTATATGTCATACATAGTATATTTGCAGTTCTTGTCATAATCTCCACATTGAAGTAAGAATTCGTATCATGAAATTTTATCTTTTTTCTATTTTTTTAGTAGTGTTGAAATCCCGACACGTTTAAAATCCATCAAATTTCAAAAAAAAAAAAAGTGTCGAATTCTGATGGCCACGTGGCAAAACAAAAAAAAATGAAAAAAAAAAAAAAATTGTCGAAATCCGATGTCCACGTGGAAAAAAACCGGGAAAAAAAAATTTAACGGTTTTTTTTTTTGGCCACGTGGACGTCGGAATCCACACGTGACAGGAAAAAAAAAAAGTTAAATTTTTTTTTCAGGTTTTTTTTTTCCACGTGGACGTCATATTCCGACATCCACGTGGCCGGGCTATTGGAATCCGACGTCTACGTGGCATGTTTTGCAAAAAATGTTTTTACCGACCGGTTGCCGGTTTTGGGCTTGTCGTCAGTCGATTCAAAAAAAAATTAAAATGCAATTTCATGTCGGAAATCCCGTCGGAAATCGCGGCAATTCTTGTAGTGCCTTATACAATCTATGCAAGTCTTATACAAGACATGCTTTTTTTGAAGCATCCCACCATTGCTACATCAGCAATTCACACAATATAAAATAATATGAAAAAAATTTCCACCAGCTAGTGGTCTACTAAATGTGCCAAAAACGTAATTTCGTAGCCATAATAAGGTTGCACTTTAGCGCTGATGGATCATCAAACTTTAAAGCAAGTAAGCGGCATAATACACGCTAGGAACTACTAAAAATGAAGTGTGTTCATCACGAGTTTTAGTATTGAAAAGAAGCATGCATCGTATGCTATGTTAAAGTAGCAAAGAACTACTCACCTTTGTAGTATTGAATCGTTGTTCGTGACTTCTTGGAAGGGCACTGGAGAAGTAGTCTTCTTCTTCCAATAATGACATAGTAAAGTGAAGAGAAATAGGAAGATGAGGAGTGGTGGTGACACTCAAATTAGCCACCCTTATATAGCCAACAATTTTTCCCTTTCCATGGAAATATAACTTTGTGAAAGGATATCCATAACGTGCTTGTGAAGGAAGCCATTGCTCCCAACCTTAGGATGATTTCGGAACAATCTTGACCATCGAAATAATAAACCATGAGAGAAAGGGGTGTCTTAACAAAAGTATCTTGTGTATGTATTTCGTAAGTGCTTCTAGCTCAATGCTGCTGAATTACGTAACGCCCAGGTAAAGTGGGTTACAGTTTGATACCATCCATATGAGAGAGAGAGAGAGAGAGAGAGAGAGAGAGAGAGAGAGAGAGAGAGAGAGAGAGAGAGAGAGAGAGAGAGAGAGAGAGAGAGAGAGAGAGAGAGAGAGAGAGAGAGAGAGAGATTATATTTATGGGATTGCATATCACACAAGGTGGATATTAGCTACTCATTTATTTGAAATTATTTTCTTAATTTAGTTGTGTCTGCATGTGTTTTTTTCTTAGGACTCCATAAAGAAAATTTGAGAACAAGAGGTTAGTGGATTTTAGTTGGTGATTTCTTGAGAGGCAAAAACCATTCTTGGTTTGCATAAAACTTGTAGCTTTTATGGTGCATTGGTGGATTTCTTTTGCATGCTTGATAATGTGATAAAGGACACAATGAAATCTTAATTTAGAACTTCAAAACTATGCTTTATGATAGGTCATAGATTGGTACTAAGTAGCTAGACACTTGCTTGCTTGGTTCTCTATAACTATTTTAAGGCTCAAACAAGCTTGCATGCATTGATTGGTATAGATCTAAGTGCTACATGCAGTTTATAGCTCCTCTAGAAAATAAGTGTTGACAACTTTAAAGGGTGTCAATATGGCTAACTCTGATGAGTTACAAGATTCGGCTGCTCAGGCTTTCTCCGAAGTAGGTCATCGAATCTGAATATGAGATAAGGGGAAAGAAGTTTTTGATGAACTTTTTCAGTAAGTTGTCGAAGAAGATGACTTCAATAATCTGGATGATGTTTATGTTTCTCAAGGGAAGAACATGTCCAGTTAGTCCAAAAGTGTCACTGCAAAATTCCATGGTGCGGTTTATTAGCAACAGAATAAAGCTATGACAAACCTAGCTAATATGATGCAGTCTATGGCTGCTAACCAAAATTAACCTAATGTCAAGTGGAGGCTAGGCATCCTCCATCACAACTCAAGTCATTGGACATAACACACGAGTCAATCCTAAAATTGAGACCGGCCTTTTTTAGAGATCTAAGACCCCCTAATTTTAATGGAGAGGAAAAAGACCGAAATATTGACATCCACTCGTCAAAGAATACTCTTGATGAGTTGAGAGTCATAGAAGCTAGTCTTTCCCTAGGTTTGATGGCCTACAAATGGTGGCTCGACGTTCAAGCAATTGGACAAACCCCCAAGACCCAAAAGGAGTTTGAGAAAGTTTTCTTAAAGGGTTTTGATCTAGAACACAAATTTGAACATGCTCGGGAGGCCTGGGAAAAGTTAAGTTATGACAAGCACACTTCTACAATATATATTTGTAATTATAGAAAAGCTGATCTTAAATTAAAAGATAATCATGATTATCATAAAGTACATGGCTTGTGGGATGAGTACAAGGTAGAAGTTTAGCATAACTCTCCTAAGACTCTCCAACAAGCCATCAAATTTGCCTAGATTTATGATTATGTACTTGGGCATAGGAAAATCAATCCAAAACAAACAAAAGCTACACACAATGAGACAAAATCTATTGGTAAGAAGAAGATAAAAAACTTTGACAATTTTGAAAATAAGTCAAAAAATCAAAAGTCTTAACCCTTAATTATAGACTCACTGAAGTCAAAAAAGGACTATGCCAAGGCACGGACAAAAAGTTTGTGTTTTGTTTGCATGGCTAAGCAGTGTCCAAAGGGTCTATGGAAATTTATGAGTTCAAACAAATCTAATGCCCAATAGATCCATTTGGTACAGAACATTGGTTTTTCCACTACTTCTTCAGCTGTTCAATAGATGTCCTCCATAACGATGTAGACCATAGCTGTTAGTTATCCTCGGCCATGTTTAAAGAGATCCCTAGTTACACATCTTGAAACGTCTTAGGATTTGGTGAACATACTTTGTTTGCATGGGTGTGATGTTATCACGTCTTTGCCATGTTTCTACTCCCAAACAATAGTGTATCAATCCAAGGTCATATCAAGATCCTTCTTTATTGCACTAATCAAATCATCATCATTACTTGTGATTATGAGGTCGTCTACGTATAGCACAATCAGTGTGATTTTAGAGTCACAAGCAAAGTATAAGTTGAAATTGCTCCATACACACTTCTTCTTCAAGCTTACCATTGAAAAAACTGGACTTTAACAAGGATAATTTATTAAATTAGTGATGCTTTAGAAGAGGTTCTAAATGTGGGGTTATACTAGTTACGCCCACACTTAGACATTTGAGATTTTTGAATCATTGGCAATTTACTTGACTAGTTGGTTTACTCCTTAATAAGTTGATTGTTAATGTGGAGAGAATTCACCAAGTACTGTTTGTTTTAATCTATATTGATTATAAGATGCATGATTTGTGAGTCATCAGGATTCATCAATAATAGTTATGTGCATAGAATATAGGAAATTCTTGGTATAAAGTATTTTTCAAATGGAAAATACACTCTTAAGTTATTGAATGTATCCCAGTGAGCTCATATTGGAGATAGAGTTTAACAAATATCAAGAGTAACCATTGAATTGAATTGGAATTTTATTAGAACTCTATAATCTCTACATTTTGTTCTTGGTAATTGTATAGAGGTTCTTGTAGTTGAAGACGGATATTGAAATGATTGGTATGCTCTTCTATCTTTAATTGATTGATCGCATAGTTTGGATAACTCATATCTTGTTAAAAATCAGGTTGGAAAAATATTCTCAAAAAATTAATAATTTTTCTTGGGAAAAAAGATTCTGGAATGATTCTAATATTTTTTGAGTTGTATGTTGGATATATACTACAATATCTTAATAGTTAAGTCTGGTTTTGGAAACCTGCAAATCATGATTGACAAATCATAAGATTCTAATTATTTATAACTGACAAATCATGAATAGGTACTTAATTGTTATCAAAACATTATAAGAAAATGTGATGATTCTTAAGAATGATGAATAATTCATGATCTTCTAAATAAGTTGATAATTTAGATCAGTAATGTGAAAAATCTAAGTCTCTTACTCCAGTGTTAAATTGAGAACATATGTCTCTCATAGGCATTCTTATCAAGTAAATTGTTTTTACTTGTGGAGAGTTTGCTTAAATTAGTGGATGGTATTCTACTACACATTGTAGTCTATAAGTGCTTGTGTATGAACTTCAGTCTAGATCTCCAGATTTATAGGAGACAAGTAAATCTATTAAGATTCAAATAGATTGTTGGTTTCTTGCATGTGATGCTAGAAATGGTGCATTTAACTCATTAGAGTAACTATAGTGTCTGGACTGAGTTATAATTGTTTGAGATTTGATAAATCTCCTAGAGATTTTGGTTGATTGAAATTTTGTGCCTTAAATAATAATATTTGAATTTTCTAAGAATATATGTACCAATGGAATTTTTTTAACTTTTGAGCTTGATTTTTGAAATAACGAATTGATTCACCCAATGGTTCATGTAAATTGAATTTGCATGAAGGTGATATTATTGGATTGGAGAGAATCGGACCTAATTAAAAAAAATTATTGTAAATTGTTTTATTTCTAAGTACTTATTTGATATTTAAAGTCAAACTATGGGTAATGATTTTTTGGGTAAGTGTGAAAGTTAAAGAATTGGTTTTGGAACTTCTTGCCAAAACCTCTTTAAGGTGGAAGAATGTTATGTCCACATCCTATAGATAGGATCCGACTTAATCCTAGATTTGAATAATTGATACTCTAGTGTACGAGTTCATTGTTACGCCTCACCATTTCGGACTAGGCCATAAATATAATTAATAACTTTTTGAGGGCCCATATCCTCTAATTAGGACTTATGGAGCTAATGCATGGTGATTGACTGCATTTAGTGCATGTAAAGGAGATCAAAAGCAATTGGTTGATAATTGGCATCCTATATGGAATATTCCTAGGCCTTTGGAGTCTATATAACATGTAGGAACTCACCCATCTCCATAACCTGGTTTAAGTTTCCGATTGCCAGAACCCTCTTCTTTCTTTTAGTCACTGTGGCTTGGGGGAGAAGCTGATTGGGGATTGACTCTTGGCTTCCAGTTGGTTGGGTGGTTTGGCTCCACAGTAGTCCTTTTGGTGCATGCAACAAGATCTAGAGGTCTTCACTTGGCAATCCTTACCATAATGTTGCCTTTGTGAATGTTTTTTCTTTGTCTTAGTCAACATTTGTAAAAAAATTATTGAGAGAATCTAATGTCTTATGCACCAATAGCTTGGGTATGAAGCACATAAGCTTAATTGATAGGACTATTATCTCTTTTGATTAATGCATAAGGAAATCAATAAAAAAAGTCTTTAAAAAAAAATTCACTCGAAATTTTAGTAAGTTAGCAACATTCAAATAGCAAGTCCTACTTATCCATAGGTTGAAAAAAAAAAAATTTAATGAGAGTAATTGGGTTAGAGATGTTTTTAGACATTTATTTGCTAAGAAAGAAATGTCAATAAGAGGTCGGTACACAACATTACTATGATATGTTAAAAACTTTTGTCGAAGGTGCTAAGTATTTTTCAAATAAGACTTGAATTTTGACTAATTTTGAAACTTTATCACTGTTGTCTAAGAGATTTCTTATAAAAAGCATGCTACATTTCCAAATATATAATAAACAATCTTGGTAGGAGTGTGAAAGAGAATAAAAGTATCAACTACTTTTCTTGTTGTTAAACAATAATTGAATCCATGGCCCAACTCTTTTGCACAAAAGAATGAATTTGTAAAGACAAAAATAGTTAATATTCTATTCAAATTTAAGTGAACCAATCTGAACTTCCATGTAGAATGATCTTGGGAAGCATACTTTCATGATGTAGCAAGAATGGGATGTTCCTTTAGTTTGGTAGCTCCAAGTTGAAGCCATTTAAACAAAAAAATCTGTATACATTGCATCTCGAGATTAAGCTATGTTCTCATGATAGTGGAAGGGAGAAAAAAATTGGATATTGCTAGAGCCTTGAGGAGATTTGAAATAAACAAAAAAAAACCTCTTGCTAAAAATTTAGAGCTAGTGACAATAACATTGAACTTGATGCACTAACTTTTGATTAGATTTATTGTATATAATTGTTCTAGATGATGTACGTTGCAAGATGAGTCTCTCTCTATACCTTGGTCAGAATTGTACATTTAATAAAAACTTTTTGGACATACACATTACAAATAGGAGTTGACATGTCAATTGTCATACTTTTTTTTACTTCACTCTTTCTTTGACTCTTTTCATCGTTTTTGAAATTGTGTGAGGAGGAACATGGTGGTTTTCATAGCCTCCACAAGGGATCCAAGGCTAGGATGATGATCCCATAGAACTAGGGTTGTTAGGGCCTACTCATAGAAGTTAGATAGGAAATTTGGTCAAGTTTTCTGAAATTTAGGAGCTACCTCCAATAATCAAGGAAGTTGGTGTTGATCTAACTACCATAGATGATATACCTCATGGTTAGGTCAAATTGACTTGAGTAGGTCAACCTAATGACTTTTTCGTATCTGAACATATGATCTGTCTTTAAGTCGATTTGATGTAAAACTCCTTTGGAATTCCTTTAAGGTCATGCATAGTCTAGCCAAACACGCTAAATGTCAGTTGTATCCATATACAAAATAAGTTTACCAACTTGACAGCTTGCAGTATTAATGAAATAAAATAGTCCAATCTTCCCTACTTAATGTGACTTAAAAATGGTTATTAACAAGTTCGAGTCTATTTATTGCCATAAATTTCCAAAGATTTTAGGATAGAGTCACAAAAAGCGACATACGCAAGTACTTAGATTTGGATCAAAATTGCTTCTTATGCTAGTTTTATTAGCATAGCATTGTTTGCCATATACATACCTGGATCGAAGTGTATCCGAATCGAATAGAATGGAGGATTGATTCTGAATTTTATAAACCGTTGTAAAAAGGCCATATTTCACTTATTATGTAAGCCCTCATCCAACTTATGACAAATCATAGAAGCTAGATTGAATGTGAACAAACCAAATATTGTGTTAGTCATTGTCCATCAACAACGGACCACATTTTTATCAACAAAACAATGGATAAAAAATTCAAAGAGTAGCTCCATCCTTGTCCCCAACCAACGATGGAGGTAAAAAATCAAGCCATAAATTTGTCGTAAAATGTGGGGATGACTGGCAGCGGAAGCTTGAGCGTAGGCGTGTAGGAACACAAATGCAACAGTTAGCAGCAGAAATATTCAAGATGAATCATTCATACAAAATTGCGCAAATGAACAATACAGTAGTGAGAGAAAAATTGCACTCTGATTAATATCAACAGTGAGTACAATGGCTTGAAGTAATAACTTCAGCTTGCTTAGTGTGATAATGCTGGCTACAGAAGAACTCTGATTATAATGTTAAAAAAACACTTACATTGCTTGATTCAGCTAGTAGTATATATTTACAAGTGTCTTCAAAATATATCTTACAAGCATTGAATGCTATATACGCTAGTCTTTGTATATGTACAAAGTGGGTAAACACCCTTGGGATATTTAGCGGTCCAGATGTTCTTAGGGTTGATGATAAGTTGGCGACGTCGGTCTGCCATTGTTGGAAAAATCCGATAAACACGAAGGTGCCCTTGAACAGAGAAAGCAAATAAAAACCAAGGTGCAAAAATCTCAAAGGTGCCTTTAAAACGAAGGCAGAGAAAATGCGAAAAAATTCGACAGTGCCTTTTAAATGGATTTTGCCCACAGTGTCGCATTTTTCTCGAAGATGTGAAAAATGCGAAAAATCCAACAGTGCCTTTAAAATGGATTTTGGTCACAGTGTCGCATTTCTTCCGAAGGTGTAAAAATGCGAAAAACTCGACAGTGCCTTTAAAATGAATTCTGGTCACAGTGTCGCATTTTTCTCGAAGGTGCAAAAATTGCAAAAACCCGATAGTGTCACTTTTTCCCAACAGTGTCGCTTTTTTTCGACAGTGCAAAAATGCGAAAAAAGATGAAGGTGCCTTAAAACGAAAAAGTTTTAAGGAAAAATGAAGTTTTGGAAAAGTGCGAAGGTCCGAAATATGTTGTCGGCCTTCGGCTGTTTTCAGAATGCTCATTACTTGAACCATTTGTTAAGGCTAAGCATAAGAAATCTAAGACTCCCCCTTAATGTGGATCCTGAAAAACTTTGATCTTCAGATTTAACATATCGTTTAATCTGAGATGTTGCTCCTATGATAGAGCCGTTATGAAGTAATCTACTGCCATGTAGTTTGTTCTGCAGACAGAAAACCAATACTACTTCCTTGCTATGCACTTTCTCTCTAAGGTAATGATACCTGATTTCGATACGTTTGCTTCGAGAGTGAAATCTCGGATTGAGAGATAATGCTATTGTGCTTTGATTGTCACAATAGATTGTTGTAGGAAGTGTTTGTGCAAGATTGAGGTCTGCAAGCAGTTGCCTTAGCTAGCCTTCAGCAACAAGCGAGGAACAAACTCGTCCCAGACCTCCTGCTCCTCCTCGCTTGCTGCCATCTTGACCATGTACTTGTGGTCACTTAGTGCGGTTTCCAAGTTGAGATTCTATACCAATTTTGCATTATTAAAATTATGCATTGAATCATCATCGGAAAGAACACTTGTGGCTTGGCTGCCTAAGAAACCATTCATGCGAATGAGGTCGTGAGATCCAAAAACTACAGTATTAAAACGACAATTATTACAAATTGTTTCATCTTTAAAAGATACATCAATGCAAGAAATAGAAGAGTCACCTAGAGCTTTAAAGGAGTGGAGGGTTTGTTTCATCTGAAAGTCTTTCGACAAATGCCCCTTCTCCATGCAAGAGAAACACAACTTGTCGCTCTTGGCCTTGTCAAAATTTGTCCTCTCCAATTGTGGATGTTTCTTCTTCTTTCTTGAAGGGAAAGCCATGTCAAAAATCTTCTCTTTGACCTTCTCGAAGAAGGCACCCAAAAATGATTTTTATATGGGTTCGAACTTATAGTCTTGCTACTCTTGGAGGTTAAAGCGTGCGTGTCATCAAAGATTTTGGCAAAGTGCAACGGATCTTCCAAGGTTTGCGCCTTAATTTATTATCAGGATAGACTTAGTCCTTTTGAAAGGCTTGCCCAAAGACTATCAGATGGAGGTCCATCTTGAAAGTCCTGAAGATAGACATTCAACGGCTTCGTGCCCATTTGCAAGGTGGCAAACTAATGAGTGAGAAATCTTCTGATAGATCTTTAGAAGGCAAGATTGTGCATCTTGAAATATTAGAATCTTATTGGAGGAAATAACAAAGATTATAAACTCCTTGCTTGACTCACAATATCCAATCATTCTACCAATTAATGAATTTTGATCCACATTGGTAACACATAGAGCAAAACTATCTTGATGAAGCTCAGATAGCAGTTCTTCTATGCTAAGAAATCTAAGTGTGTTCTTTAAACACAACCTGGTCTATCTCGATCATAAGATAATAATTGCTTATGGGATCGAGATTTACAAGGATAAAATCAAGATAGTTGTTGATTGGCCAATTTCACAAACTATCAAGCAAGTTAAATCATTTTTAGAATTTATGGTTTCTTTGGAGATTTATTGAGGATTACACCAAAGTGGCGGCACCATTCAATAATCGAACAAAAGGGGTTGTTAACAAAAAGAAAAAAAATGAATCAACCTAGTTCGTCTATTATAAGGAATGAGAAACTAAATCAGAGTTTTGAGAAACGTAAGGCATTCATTGCTTCTCATTTTATAGATTGCAGATCCAGATCAACTTTATGTCATGAGAATTTATGCAAGTGATACTACAACTCGAGTAGTTCTACTATAGAATGATAGGCCACGAGTCCTCGGTTGCATTATACTATGCATAAAAAGGAATTAGTTGCAGTTGTCCATGCACTTAAAATTTGGAAACACTATTTGTATGGTAATAAATTTATAGTGTATATGAATCACCAACTTCTTAAGTACTTTTATAATCAGCATGATTGGGACAGGAAGGCTCAATGGGCCAAATTGATGCAAGAATTTGATCATGAAATCCACTATATAAGATGCATCTCTAATCAAGTTGCGGATGCTCTTAGTCGGATTGGTGAAGTGAATGAATTATCTTTCGCTTAGATTTCTACGAATCTATATCTTTCATTCAAAGGAAAATATGAAAGTGATTCCCATTTTTTTCATATTTGGAACATTGTTTGGACAGAAGAAATGAGGACAGTGTTGAGATGAGTTCACATGAATCTCATCTAACAAAGAAAGATAAGACGATTGTGAAATAGTTTACTATTCGAGATGGATTGCTATTTCGTAATGAAAAAGTTTGTGTATTAGAGGACGATAAGATCAAATGTAAGATTTTGTTTGAATGTCATACATACCATGTGCAAGTCATCCCAATATTCATAGGACTCTTCACTTGGTCAAAAGAGAGTTTTATGGTCCAAAACTCAAGCCATATGTCGAGTCATACATGATAAAATACAAGCCTTGTAAAGGAACACTGATGTTGTGCATTTTAAAAGTTTAAGCATAGCCCAGCTTGGTTCTTTACTGTTGTTATCATAGCTAAGATCAATAAGATAACAATTTGGAAGCTAGCTAACTAAGTTACGTTGGCATTTTGAAAGTTAAGCAACATATTTTCAAATGAGAAACATGCAAACCTTAGTCGACTGTATTCAGTAATCACTACTAGTTTGTGTATTGTAATGGTATTCAAAAAATAAGAGAAGATAATAGATTGATCAATAATATTTGGTCTATTAAAAAAATTGTTGCTATTTTATATTGAATGTCCATTCTTTTGCACTCACTCAACACCTTATTCACCACAGCAAAATGGAGTTGTAGAACGAAAGAACAGATCCATTGTTGAGATGGCAAGGGCGATGCCCAAAAGCAAGGGTTTGCCAAACACCTTTTGGGTAGAAGCTTGCAGCATAGCTACGCACATCCTGAATCAGTGTCCTACAAAATTTGTGGAAGGTAAGACACCTCATGAATATTTTACTAGAAAGAAACCTAATATTTCTCATTTGAGAGTATTTGGTTGTGATGCTTACGCTCATATTCCTGATGAGAAACGAAGGAAATTGGATGCAAAAGCTATCAGGTGTATTTTCCTTGAATATGATGAGAAGGCCAAGGCATACAAGATGTATGACATGAATACACAGAAGCTTGTGATTCTAGGGATGCTACATTTGATGAGATGGGTCGGGGTGAACAAATTGAAGCAATCACTGAACCTTTTGATTAGGAAGCAAAAGTGCAGGTCAAGAAGGAAGTGGATTTTGATGTGGAAGGTCCAATGATGTTGAAATCCCTAAGAAAGTACCTAAGTGGTACTTATCAGTCACGGGTGATGCTAAGAAGGGGGATACTCCCGAATCTAGTGAGCAGGGAGAGCTTAGAAGGTCAAGCAGAAATCAAAAACCTCCTACAAGATTAGAGATGAATCTAGCCCCTAATGGTTTCCATGCTCAAGGCTCAAGAACCAAAAACTTTTGATGAAGCAAAGGAGCACAAGGAGTGGTGTGCAGCTATGAAAACAGAGATGGAGGCCATATCGAAAAATAGGACATGGAACTTGGTTGAGCTACCTAATGGTACGACGTCTATAACTTGCAAATGGATTTATATGATCAAATATGGAGCGGATGGGAAACTCAACAAGTACAAAGCACGATTGGTTGTGATAGGATTTGAGCAGTAGGAAGGTGTTGATTTTGAGGAAACCTTCACACCCGTAGCTAGGATGGTAACTATATGTTCTCTCGTTGCTATTTCTGCTTTCTATGGTTGGAAGATCCAGCAAATGGATGTTAAATCTGCTTTTCTTAATGGAGTGTTGGATGAAGAGGTGTACTTAGTACAACCTCAAGGATTTTTTGAGCCAAGAAGAGAGCATCAAGATTATGTTTATAGTTTGTCTTTTCATACATTGAATTTTGATAAGGTAGATTTAATCCTAGGTAAACAAATGATTTTATGCTAGGAATGTGTCATTGAAGAAAAATTATGTAACTTATAGTTTTTTCTTTTTGCATAATGACTCTATGGTTCATCTTAAAGGCGATGTGCTTGATCTACCTTTTGTAACTACTCATGAAGTGAATCAATGTTTATTAGATTATGAGTTTCATTCGAATTTATGTTATCTGAAAGACGATTGTTATATGGATGCTTTTGTTACTCAAAATTTTAATATTGATGTATTGTCTTCTCCTAAGGCATTTTCTTTTTCAAATGTTAATTTAGAAGATACCCTAGAAGATAGAAACGGTTTCATGAGGGTCTACACCCCTCACGGGGTGTAGACCATCACATATATCTCCTTCCTAACAGCTCCCTTTTATCGTTATTTCCCTATAGGATGAGCCTGACAAAAGAAGATGAAGTTGCTAGGAAACTTAGGAGTGTTTATGTATGCACCATATTAGACCTAGTAAATCTCCTTGGGGAGCTCATGTGTTGTTAGTCGGCAATAAAGATGGTGGTTTACGTCTTTGCGTCAACTATAAGAAGCTTAATAAAATTACTATCAAGAACTGCTATCCCTTGCCAAGGATGGACGATTTAATGGATAGATTGAATGGTGCTAAGTACTTTGCCAAATTGGACCTTAGATCAGGCTACCATCAAATTAGAATTAATGAGGGGGGTGTTTCTAAAACTAGTTCTCGATCTAGGTATGGCCAATTATGGATTTTTGATTTTACCTTTTGGTCTAACTAATGCCTTAACAACTTCTTAGCAGATGATAGATGGTCTTCTTTGTCCATATTTGAAAAAATTTGGTGGTAATTTTGGATGACATTTTGATAGATAATGAGACTCTTGAAAAGCATGAAGCGCATTTGTGTACGATCTTGGATATTTTGAGACAGGCAAAGCTCTATGCTAAGGAGTCTAATTGTGAGTTTTTTCAGACAAATCTCAAGTACCATAGATGTATCATTTTTTATCGCGGTCTTGAAATCGACTATGATAAGGTTTGAAAGATTCGAGATTGGACTATCTCGAAAACCATTAGGGAAGTAAAATCCTTTTTAGGCTTCACAAGATTTTTTTTCATAAGTTTATTTCAGATTATGCCTTAGTTGCATTACCTTTAACTAACTTTATTAAGAGAGTGAAGAAAGACAAAAGAAAAACCAAAAATTGTAATAAAACGAAAGTCAGAAGGTGAATTTAAATCAATTCACCAATTGAGTAGACCAATGATTTGAATCAAAGCTTTGAGGCTTTGAAGTTTTTGTTGGAATTTAATCTTACTCCCACTCACCTAAATTTCTCTTATGAGTACTCTTGTACAATGTAAATATCCACTCTCCACAACAGTTTGTAGAAATGCACTATTATTCAAGATCATCTATAGAAATACACACACATGCATTCAAAGTAGAGCAAAAGTCGACTTGACACTCGACAATATTCGAGTTTGAGCCTCACGACTCACCATCGACATCGACTTGACAAGTCAACCGGTCGACTCCACTCAACTCAACACTTTCGACAGTCAAATGGTACCACTCAAAATGGAGCTCTTCCTTTGTTGAATCCAATACATACTATGCCATTATTCGAACATGTTGTTATTGCAGTGACTACTCACTTATATGTCTGCTTACTGTATAGTTTACACTAAACAGTTTAGCCTTATCTTGTAAACTGTACATCGTGCCTAAACTCTATGGTTAGCCACGATCTTTGAAAATTTGTATATATAAAATAAATCAGAATAAGAAAATTGAGATCAACAAAGCTTGATGGATGAGACAAAAATAAAGTTTAAGTACGAACTCAATTGTATCAAATTATCTGATTCCTCATAATCGAAGATCTCAAGAGAGAGTGGGAGCAATTCCGAAAGTAGAGATATCGTTTTAATTTATAATCAACATAGTAAGATCACAGTGCATAGCGCATCAATATTGTAAACCATTTTTGGGCACAGGAGTATTCGTGATATGATCATTGTTGTTACAACAACTATTATACATATTCTCTATTTTCTTTATGTGCGTTAGTACTGTCTGATTATTTCCCTTTTGTTATTGATACTCGCTCCAATGACTCACGTAGAATATCTTATTCAAAGAATGCATGGCTATCACTGACACCTAACCATTTCGCTCTCTTCATGGATGTCCTAGACACCTACCCATATATTATACCAATCAAAAGAACGATCCAAGTAATTGTCTAAATTTTGTAATTCGATTCGATCCTTTATAATCATTGTTTTCTTTGTTTTGGTAAGTCTAATGTACATCTGTCTACAATTTTCAAGAGCACCTCTTAACTTGAAAAATGGACCTTTAGGCAATGGCTTAGTTAAGATACCAGCTATACACTCGGATGACGGCACATGATGAAGTTGTACCTCCTTGGATTGAACCTTCTCCCTCAAAAAGTGATGAGCTATCTCAATATGCTTTGTTCTAGCATGGAAGATAGGATTTGTAGCAATTTTTGGAGAAGCTTGATTGTCACAATAGATGCAAGGGAACTCCTCGGCATCTATTGTGACAATCCTTGCTAACTTTTACCTTACTTGAAATATGATCAAAATCCTATATCCTTTGCTATTTTCACTATAGCGTACAAATATTCCTTTGAAGGAAGTTGCATCTTCTTTCCTTCTAGTTTCCAAAGGAATGTGGACATAACATATACATCCAAATATTTTAAAGTATTTTTCATTGGGCTTATTGCCAAACAAAGCTTGATATGGTTAGATCCCACCAATAGCACTACTAGGAAGCCTATTACCAAAAAGTTAGCACAAGTGATGGCCTCTCCCCAAAAAGAGATGGGTAGAGATGCATCAAGCCTCAAGGACTTTGCACATTCACATAGGCTCCTATTTTTCCTCTTGGCCACCCGTTGGGGGCTTTTGGAACAAGTAAGCTCTCTCTTAATGCCATTGATCTCACAAAAGTCTCTCATCTTATTGGAGATATATTCTCCTCCATTATCACATCTTAGAACTTTACTGCAAGAACTAAGTTGCTTTTTCACTAGAGACTCAAACTTCACAAAAGCTTCATATACAAGGCTTTTCTTAGACAATAATTCTATCCAAGGGAATCTAGTACAATCATCTATGAAAGTCACATACATTAAGGCACCTCCATTACTTTCGTAAGAAAAAGCATGTACATCTGAATGAATAAGATCCAAGGGTGAAGTAGATCTTGTCAAAGATATCTTGTAGGATGTCTTGTGTGACTTTGCAAGGCCACATGCCTCATACACTTTGCCACACTTTGTGAATAATTTTGGGCTAGCTCCTTTGATGCCATGGACTCCATTGATTGAAGATTAGGATGGCCAAATCTTTTGTGCCAAAGCTCCACTTGAGTCATCTCCTCCCTAACCATATTCACACTTTCAATTGCCACATTAGCATCCAACTTAAAAATCCTTCCTTGCTTAATGCCACTAGCTATGCACTTATCATGTTTCAAGATGGAACACACTCCATTCTTGAAATGTACATCTAGTCCATTATCCATTAGTTGACCAACACTAAGCAATTTTTTGGTAATGGATGGAACATACAAAACATTATCAAGATCTATCCTTTTAGATGATCCTAAGCATAATAGAATAGATCCTATGCCATGTATCTTACATTCTTGATCACCAGCAGTGTAGATTGATTTCTTAGAATCATTACACGAAAGTAAAGTAGAAAAGTAATGCTTGTTAGCCTTAATAATCTGATCTAATACTTCAAAATGAAATGCTTCAATGAGTCAAACTTCTATTTGATCATTAGCATTCAATGGATTGAATCTAGATATAGGCAATGCACTAAACAACATAAATTTTGGACTAATATGCAAGGTCACTCATTGCCAACTACAAATCCACTTTTGCAAGGTTTGAGAAAAAACTCCTAGTAGAATTCAAAGCAAGATTTGTCTTATATCGAGATTGCATGTACAATGCACTAATTATCATTTTTGCTCTATTCTCAATCCTTAGTCCATACAGAAGGTTGTGGTTCACGCATGTGAACCCTCTTTGATAATTTACACTTTGTTTTAGATTGCTCTGCTTACATATCAAGATTATGTCATTTCTAGCTTTGAACCAATGGGATTGGCTTTGTTGGTTAGGTTGTCATCCAAAGTTTCTTTGGTCGCAAATTCGAGCCTCCCCTTGAAAACCAACAAGCATTTCTAGCTTTGTAATTTGATAGAAACGAAGACAGTAATGCAACCAACCCCTCTTGTGGATTGAATGAATCCATTTATGGTCCTGAATGTTATAAATTTCACATATTGCACCAGCTCTTTATAAGTTATTGAAAAAGTAGACCATCATCAAACGATTGTTGAGTGAGTTAAATATTGGATGATTTTTATTCCTAACAATGATTGCTACTTGTCCAAGCTTTTTTTAAAGGTATAACAATTCTAAAGATTAGCCTTGTACAACTGAAAGAAAATAGCAATATAGTAAAATTGTAACATACTTTTTGTTTTAATGATATATCTCATATTCATTCTAACAATGCCTTTGGATTTTTTTACATTTTAGTACACCCCCCTTGATGGATGTAAAGGTCATACTCCAACAGTCCCCTTTAAATAAACATTCATTATCAGCAACAAAGCAAATTGCCAACAAAGGTATCCAAGAGCTATGCTAAGCAAAAAGTACTCCCACATCTGCAACTACATTCACAAAGTCTACAAGTAGAGACATCACTCTTTTGCATCCATGAAATCCATATTCTAGGATGTTGGTATTGACAATGAGAAACATCTAATAATCTCCTTCATCGATATATTGAAAATGGGCAAATTTAAACAAAGAGATCTATTGTCTCTTATATTTCACCTTACTCTTGTCCATGAATATGTTTATCTCATTTATATAACATGTGCTTTGGAATATACTCCCCTTGAATATTGTATCCGATTCACAATAGAAGTTGACTAAGCTACATAAGAAATCAATATTTGTAGCATAAACAAAATGAATCATTAAAAAACTTGTTCCATTCATTGGTACACAAACCATCTATCTTTTAGATTTTGCTCAAAGTACGAACTCTCACAATCTTCCAAATATGACATCACCAATCAAAAAAATGAGCTACTAGACATGTCAGTGATAGGAATTTGTCTCTCTTTATTTATTTTGAATAAAACCTGTCAGTTACAGAAAGTGTCAGCAAGGGATTTATACAAACTTCTATTTCTTGAAAAGAGCTTCATATTGCCTAACTAGATTTTTTAGTAAAGAGAGACAATTGTCTCAACTATAGTTTTCATGTATCACATAAACATATCCTTAAAAAACATGTGCAGAAACCTTTCAGGGGAATGTTTCAATATTTACGAGCTTGTACCTCCGAGAGGATAATATTTGTATCCCAATGAGCATCTTCTTCTATGACCTATACATTCATAAAAACATTTAAAACAAGCAATCCTTACAAGAAGACATTGAAAAATGATGCAACTACAAAGCTTTTCCATTATTTGTATGACAACATATAATGAATAGAAAGATATAATGTTGCTAGACCTTATAGTAATAAAAAAGACCACCATAAACCTATCAAAATTAGTTTAAGCAAGCTTGTCCACATGAAGTGAGTCATATATAAGATGTCATCTTAAGTTTTCCATGTGAGGCTGGCAAATTAACTAATCTGAAAAAATTTAGATTTGGTATATCATGATTACATGAGAAGTGGGTAGCAAATTTGACATCAAAGGACTCAAATCGATTTCAGTATCCTGTAAAACTCCAAGAGCATTCACATAAGACGAATAGATGTTAGAAAATTCATTGCCTCAAACTAATTGCACCAAGGATAAAAGAGTCTCCTGCATACATAGGAACAAAGGAAATAAATCAATGAAAATGAAAAGACGTTGTACACATTTTTATTTATTTGTTGGAACCTTTTTAATTCTTGCAACAAGTCGTAACCTTACTCATTAGAAAAATCTTTGCTTCAATCCTATAAAATATGCCTCGTCAACAAGAATGGAGAATATTTTAGTTCTATATAAGGATGCCTAGGCCATTAACCACGGTACAAGAGTTATTAATGAGATTTTGAGAAAATACCAACATTGGGAGTTGAGAGGCTTGTGACATTTGTATCATACATGTGACCTACCATGAAGTTTTTATGAAGATTAGTGTCATCTTACTATATTTTAAGTTGGTGATTTAAAACTTTCAAACAATTCATTATAAAATTATTTTGAAAAAGCAAGTCCTTTTCAGTTTTTCTAGGACTTTCAGGTTTTTTTAAAGGACTAGCAATCTTTCGAGACTTAATAAGCCAAGACAATCAAAGAGATTGCCTCGTCACATATAGTGGGTTTTCCAATGTGTGCCTACAACATCCCATGTTGCTACTCCATCATCATCATCTGAGACAAGATGGAAATGCCTCACCTACAATGCTCCCCTTCGAATCTATGTTCGACTCATTACACAATACCTTGTGACTAATGAACCAAGCTGTGCTTTACAACATGGTGATTGCCCTAAACAATTTGTTGGTTTAAACAAAGGCTTGGCGTGTTAGAAAATCTATGAATTCATGGTGGGAGCTAGGTGTGACGAATTCTTACCACCTAAAGGCTAACGACTTTGGCCTTAGATTACCAAGTCACCTCCATACCGCCCTCCTTTTTGTCCTATACACCATCACACAAGATCGCTCACCCCCTTCGTACCTGAAATCTCCATAAATTTTGTGTTTTGGGTGTCTGTGCCCTATCCATAATAACTTGGTTTCATAACTCATCTCCATGCAAAACAACAAACCATTTGAGCAATCAAACAACTTCCTTGGCTAAGAGTCTCTTAAGTCAATAAACTATTGTGACTATGATTAAGATATAAAGCTTCACCGATCTCCATAGATTTTGTGTGTTGGGTGTCTGTGTCCCATTGATAATATCTTGGCTTCATAACTCGGCGCCATGCGAAACAATGAGCCGTTGGACTACTTACACAACCTTCTTGGCCATGAGTTTCTTAACCCAACGAGGTATTGTAATCATGGTTTGGATCTAAAGCTTCATCGGTTCAATCTCTTTATAGTTACTTATGACAACCCCCTTTTGTAATTTCAATATTTACAAAAAGAAAACATAGCCCACTAGAAGCATGTTTTGGTGACTTGCTCCAAATCTTTATTTGAAGAGCCAAAATTCCATACAATGGTTGGGGTAGCCCTACCCTTCGACAACTACAAGCTTCGTCAATTCCCAAAAACCCCTTGTTTTTTTGAGAAAAGAGAAAAGTTACATTGTGATCCTTTTGACCACAAATTCAATATTTTAGCCTTATCGAGCCATGTGGATACTTAGATTGGCTCATTCAATTTTGGACAATTGAAGTAGGTTACTTGGCCATGAATTCCTCAATCAAATAGCCATAATATCCATTGATCACAACCAACATTTCCTTAAGGCACATGGCCCATGTTAGCAACTAGCCACTTACTGGCCCAATTTCTAACCAAGCCCCACGATTTTCTATCCCATTCTAAGAAGTACTCCTATAGAATGGAGCCCATTGGACATGACCCACCAAACAGACAACCTCCAACCATGCCTCAAACATCAAAGGGTCTTGATTAGGGCTGGCTAGTCTCCAATCGAAGTCTCTCATTATACGAATAATGAGCTTAACCCCTGCAATAATGAGAGTTAGTAACATCTCACCTAATTGCTAGCACCCACGCATGCTTTAGGTGAGCCTAGACATATACATGTGCCTCCATGCATTTATAGTAATTGTAGAGATTTTCATACATGTAGTTTATTTAATGTTTTGAAGTACTCAATATGGGACAAAATCCCCTATTGCAACACGTGGATTGTTCTAAAACATTTGAATTCTTATGCACACGTGTTGACGATTGAATGGAGTCAAGTGTTACTCGTGTTGACGATTCAATGGAGTCGAGAGTTACTTGAGCCTATGCTAGTAAAAGACGAAGATCCCAAACTCATAGTTGTAGGTGCATTGGCGTTCAAACATTTGGCCACCATCCTAAAGCACACTCTCCACACATGCATACTGCCAATTGAGGCAACATGGAAAACTAATCAAATACATATTTTCTTGAATCCTTTCGCGATCAACGATCAACCCTCAATGATCTATTGTCAACGAAGAATCCTACCACCACTTTGATGACACTAGGTTCACGTGAGAGGGATTTAAATAAACATAGATTTGAAGCAATAAGTAGTAAGCATACAAATCTAACATATCTTTGCTACCTATGTTTCAAGCAACAACCAAGCTATGAACAAAAACAATGTCAATAACAACACCATAACATGAATTTCTATGCATATTTCATGCATTAATGAAATAAGTTTAATGCACATCCTTGGCTGATCTTCCTCCCCACATGATAGCTACCGACAATTTTCCACAAGATAAGAGACAGGTTCCAATAAGATGAAATTTTCTTTGACTCCATCAATTTCCTCTCAGTTCGCTCTCTAAATGTGACTTTTTTAATTCTCAAGACCAAACTATTCTCTCCTTAGAGCATGGCTCCTATTTGTCGTTCTAACCATTATTTTTTAATAAAACAAAGTAATCTCTCTTAAGCATGGTTCCTATTTCTCTCTAACGTTACTTTTTTCTTTCTAAAACAATGTCTCTCTCTAGAACATGGCTCTAATACAAAATGTCTCCTAAGCTCATTAACACAGACTTACAATGTGTAGAATGATGGTCCTCCCATCCATAGCTTACCCGTGTAAGCCCTATACTTATTTTTTGAATCTTGGGCCACACAATTTTGCCATACCCCTACACCGAAAGGTGTAGCAGCCACTGACAATCACCGTCGTAGCCCATCATGCCTTCATGATCATTGGACCATCCTGCCGGCCTACTACCAACTAGGCCTAGTAAAAAATTGTAAAAACTTCCAACAAGTCAAAATTGAAGAGCACATCCTTGGATAGTCTATAATTTTAATCATAAACTCCGACTCCAAGAACACAAAATTTGATCACCTAGCATTATGTTTCTTAAGCTTTAAGGCATAAAAAGCTTTTTCCTTAGAGAACTACTAGTACTTGCATGTTTCTTCCAAATAGTAGGTTTTATGAAATTGCAGGAGGCACTTACATGACATGTTGGAAGTAGGAACGAGCTCTTTTTGTGGAGTTCTTTGATGAAAGGTAACTTCTTAATAGTTGGCTTTGGTGGATCGAATTCCTGCTATGATGTTTCAAACATATTTAACTAATTTACCAAACTGCAATTTTACCAAGCAACCGTGATTGTAACTTAAGAATTATAATGTGAAAGTAATATGTTCTAATAATTTGGTGATTTAACTATTTGCTTACAAAGTATAAACATTATATACTCATATGAGTGCATTGCTAATGCCATCCAAACCAATCCACCATGCTAGTCTACCACCTATGCCAAACCAAATACAATAAACAACAATAGTGACTAATAATATTGAACATTACGTTCATAAAAGTTCAAGAAGATGTGTCTATGTGTTATGCATCTACGAGAATGTTCATGCCTACTTGTCAACATGATGCAAGAAAAGCACAAAAAGCCTACATCATTGACATTTTGATTTAAAGATCGAAATTTCTTCAACAAGTCTTTTATGTGATCTTACTCCTTTATCTATGGCATGTGTAACGAAAAAATCACCATCTATAATGTAAAGTATAATAGAAATGGGAAGTTTTTGTGGATAAAATACCAAACATTCAACTATGTTATATTCTTTGAATCTTGAGCCATGATCAAGTTTTTGATAACACATGAAACACTTTTGTTGAGTCAATAGGGGCCGGTGAATGGACATGTGCAGCACTCTTATTTGAGAAGTGTGGAATTAACTATTTGGACAATCAAACTACTCAGAGTCTCTTGTTGGGCACTCGGCGAAGCACTTGGCATACCATGTATAAACTCAATATGGTTAGGTTAAATAAGTGCGAGGGCACTGGCATTTAGAGGCCTAAAGTCAAGTTTGTAATAAGAAGCTAAGTTTGGCCAACATTGCTACTCACAGGAAACATTTGAGTTGTCTTTTGTCAATTTAATACTCACATGAATCATGTAAGCTAGTCCACCTTTTCATTTTATGAAAGATGCCCATTTTCAACATACATCTCTCTCTCTCTCTCTCTCTCTCTCTCTCTCTCTCTCTCTCTCTCTCTCTCTCTCTCTCTCTCTCTCTCTCTCTCTCTCTCTCTCTCATTAACGATACTCAATGATATTTTATCTTGCCTCGTCAGTCTATTTGTGCTTTGATGGGTGCTTTTGTAAGTCATCTTAAAACCATATGATTCGGGCGCCAAAAAATTGGTCGGGTTCAAAATTCAAAAAAGCATTAATGGACTTTGCCTCCATTAATGGACTTTCCCTCCATTATCATGCTATCAAAAGGTTATAAAAGAGAGCGCCACCTCAATGCTTTCTTCACGCTTCCTCCTTCTCCTCCTCCTCTTCCTCATGCTTGCTTATGCATGGTAGCGCCCATCTACGATCTGTCTTCCAACACCATCACACGGAACGGTAAGCTTTCTTACTCTTTTCATTTCGTAAAGGTTACCATTCTGATAGTATAGAGTGTTGGTTAATCCAGAACTATGAGGTAAGGTGGGAGCTGGATCGTGATCCACCACATGCTTGGTTCAATATTATATGTTGATGTTTTATGCTCCTTTCGTAAGGAAGTATAGGCTGTGAATCGCAATTTTCTGCACTTCAAACAGTGGTTAAATGATGTAGTCATCTATGCACAATATGGTGCAGTGTTGAAGTAAGTTATGAGCATACTGATCCAGCGATGGCTGCGCATTTTCTACTCCTTTATGTTGACAAACAGAAATATGCATATTTACTATAGCTGCACGGATCACCCTTAAACTCGCTGGAGCAGTGACTACACCTTTTGTAGAACACTTGATTGAATGAATACACTTTTAAGCAATGATTTTGCACCTTCATCGCTGGAAGGACAGCGATGATAACACTTTTTGAAGACATAGGTATCTGTCTTTTCAACGTGATTGTTGGTTCTTTGCTGGTAGACAGCGACCTACTGCTTACTGATAGTTGTTTCAACCATCTTTTGACGTATGGGTTATGATAAGTGCATGCCTTGATATACGAAGCCATATGTCTCTTGCTTCACAGCGACCTCTATACTGCAGCATCGCACCTCGAGTCCATTTTCGGATTCGGATTACGCTCTCATACAGGTATGTGCTTCGATAAAGAGAATAAAAGTGGTAAGAAATGGGTGGTTGTATGCTCTCTGTACTAAGCCATATTAAGATGATTCGTTTCATATGTAAATACATACTGATTGGCATTGCTTTTTATGATATCACTGTTATGGCATAGACTAGAATCGAATACGCTTACTATCACTCTACGAAGAAAACGTCTTTCATAAACAAACATGACTTCCTGACAGGACTCGTATGCACCATTTATTCAAGTTAGTACTGCAATACGTTACTTTGTTCACTGGTTTACAATGTGGTGATAGTGTTTACAATATGAATAATCTACATATATGAATGGTGGTAAGTAAAAAAGTAGGAAAAGGTGTTGTTCTTATACCTATAGCAGGATTAAGCAAACTACGGCATTTATTTCTTCCATTCTTCAATGCAAACATGCCTAGTTAATTGTGGCTACACATGTGATGACTTTGCAATTGCTCTTCCCATGTATAAAGGCTATAAATGATAACACAAGTACTGACAACCTAGGCGCCCTTAATGTACATGGATTTGTACAAGGGAATGCTACACTTGTAGGGATTGGTATGGCATGGATTTGCCCTAATCCTTTTGCAAGTGTTAGGGTAAAATACTTGGCTAAATATAACCATATACAGGTATTGTTGTTTTGCTTCTTAAAGAAACGATCGGTATAAAAAATTAATAAAACGAGGTGGTAGCTGGCGTACTCTTGGAAAGCATGGATATGCTCAAGGGTTTTGAAAATGGTACTTTAACTATTATGGGTTTAGGTATTGGCATGGCTTGGATTTGTCCCACACTTGAGTACCGATCCACGCTATCTCTCGTTTGCAATTTGCAACCTATATAGCAATATGATTGCTTTCCAATTTGGGATCACCTTTGATCTCCAACCTAGTATTTTCTTTTGTTCTTGCCAAATTCAACTAGTAATCATTACTTCGTACTCTGCCATGGTACATGTGAAATTGATTTCTAGGTACACAACAACCTTAGCCATTAACATGTATTATATGAATACAAGATGTTGTAAGTTGTGCATAAGCCATGGGGGTAAAAATTTATGTACATAGTACACCCCACTTATGCTAATTAGGCAAGTAATGACAAGTAGGTTAAAGACCCATGTGGGGTCTAGAGTAAAATAAGAAAGACACCACCTCTATGCTTTTCATGCTATTTGTGGTAGGCTTGGAGGGGTTTCCATGCCCTCCTACTCTTTTACTAATTATTAAGTTGGTGTGAGCTTTGAGTTCACTGTCTCTTGCTTTTGTCTGCTACTCCATAGTTGGTTTCTTGAAGTTTTTTGAAGTTGTTATGATACTTCATAGCTAGGCCTGGATTTTGTCATCGACATTGTGTTTGCTTTCATCTCCCAATATCATTGTTTTTATGTTGTCCACTACCTTGTAGTTCATCAGAACATTCTTGTTGCAAGTGATACGAGATGTGTGTTGGGATTCGAGGTGATGCGCATCGTATCAGTGAGAAACGAGCGGAATCCTTAGTACATGTAACTATGTCTATCGTATTCAAATCATATTCGAACGAATCGAAATTTGTCTTACTTGATCACAACTTCGAAGTCGCTGGATCAAAAGACTCGATTTCTTAGCCATGCATGAATTCACGAGTTATTGATACAGATTTTAGGTGCAGAAGCATAAAGCGTCTAGGTGATTAGAACAATGAATTCGACTTATGCTATCAGTCACACGAATAGTTTAATCTACGAATGATTTATCTGCAGGCTCGAATCTATTTGAACATGAATAAAATAAGCCTTCAATCAGAACATACACAACTCGAATAATGGAACAAATATTTATTATTTCGAATGATAACAATCTGAATGCAAACATAGTCACGTTCTTTCTAAAACAAATTCCGTACTAATAGAGAGAAAGAACAGAACAATTGCGCTCTGGTTGTTGAATCACTGATTCAAGTCTCTAAGTGTCGAGTGTTTGATTCAACCATTAACCTTACAACTGATAAGTTGATGGGTATTTGTACAGATGGCAAGCTAATCAAAAGAATGGTTAATCTGTTAATCCACTACGTGATGTTGTCAGTCGCTTTCGGACAGAATCTAAGTCCATTGGAGATCATGCCCGGTCGTGACGATCGTACGGTTGAGCCGCCTTTTGATCGACTCGACTTGAGAGTGATAGATGACCAACTTATGCGCTCGAATTAGTCAAGGTTGCCGAATAGTCGTCGAGGCCGAATAGAAAATATTTGACGTGGGAGATAGTCGACGTGGCAAAATGGCCGAGTGGTCGAAAGTCAAAGTTGTCGAAATGTTCGACATGGCGAATGCCGAATAGCTGAGGTGGTCGAACACTTTCATGTCGTCGGGACTCGTCACGAATTTCTTTGTATTTCTGCAGACTGTTAGGAAACAAGTGTAATTCTGCAGAGTGTGCAACTGTACATGTATTTACAGTAGTTAGTGAATGGATCTAGATTAGAAGAAAGATAGGGATGGAAAGGATAGGAATCCAACACCCCCCCCTTGATCTGGATCCTTGAATGCCTTGATTTGCAAATTCAAAATAGCACAGAAATTCTTGTGTGCTTCCTCATTTAATCCTTTCGTGAATATGTCAGTTGCCACATGTACTGGGTTCTGCAAAATTTCAGACTTACTTCCTTGTTGAGTATCTTGCTCCTGATGTGGTGATATTTAATTTCGATGTGCTTGCTCCTAGAATGAAATCTAAGATTGATTGATAATGCGATAGCACTTTGATTGTCACATTGTATCATAGTTGGAGCAGACTGTCTAAGATCAATATCAGACAATAAGTTTCTGAACCAAATTGTCTCTTTGGTAGTTTGAGAGGCTGCAATGTGTTCGGATTCGATGGATGACATTGCAATGGAGGTCTGCTTTCAACTGTACCAAGATATTGGACCATTATCGAACAGGAAGACAAATCTAGAAGTCGATTTTCTGGTGTCGACATCACCTGCCCAATTTGCATATGTATATTCATGAAGTGTATGGATATTGAACGAATCAACATCACCATAACAAATACATAGGTCAATAGTAGCTCGTACATATCTGATTACTCTGAAAAGAGAAGATTACGATCTATATGCACCTTTTAAAAAACTCTCTCTAACTAAAGTTGGAATCACAAATCGATGAATTGTGCCTCCAAAAAAAATGAAAACAAATCCTCACAAACATTTGAATTCACATGTAAAAATTTCTATGAGTTACTCACATTCCTTGGGAAAAACTAGTTGTGCACCTAAACTGGACCATCTTGTACCCGAAACATTCGACAAACTACACAGTAATAATGCTCTTAATTAGAGCTTTCATCTGATACCCATATTGCCCAAAAAAAATTCAAAAAAAAAAAAAACATACCATTCTGGAAAAAATCCAAACCGCGATTCTGGACCACAATTCAGAATCGTAGTGCAACTATGGTCCATACTAACATGCAACGCATGCAACATCGACTTTTTAAACCAGTAAATTTATGTAAAATCAAATTTCCATCATTCAAAAATCGAGAATTCTAAAAGCCACCAATATATTATCATTCGTGAATAAGCATAGCCATACGACCACACAAAATCACTGTAATTCAACCATGCATGAGTCTAAATACTCAGTACAATGTATGCACTGACTTATTGAATAATTTCACTTTGTCTACAATGCCTATTCCAACATGCATCTGTTCCATATGTATATTTTCACACAAAAAATTGCCATAACTTCAAACACTCATAACTCCAAGCGCTCATAACTTGTCATTTGGACACCATTTTAGGTGTTCTATAGTGCAGTACGTAAAAAGGACAAGTGATTATAATGATTGCCATGTCACCCAGTGCCATATCGTCCACATGTGCGAGTTGCAATGGATTGAAATTCAGGTAGTAGGGCGCACTTCTAGTATGAGGACAGCCTTGAAAATGAACGTTTAAGGATGCATGGCCTTAGGAAAGCATAATCAACAATATTTTAGGAATTACTAGAAATCGCTAACGCTCTGAATTAGATTGTTGGGTGTGGGTTTTATTTCTTCTACAGTAGGACATGATGATAGTACTTGATACAGAAACAAAATTATGTCTTTTTTTGTAGATGGATACTTATCCACTTCAACTTGTGTTCCTTTTTTGTGCTTCTTCCTTTGTTAAGGAAAAGGGTTTTAAGTAACTTTTAGCTTTATTTTATATTATCCTAGGCTTGTTTAAGAAAAGTCACTAGTAGACATTGATTGATCAACCCAATGAGATAGGGTTTTCTTCAAGTTATGTGAGAAGAGGGGCTTGTAGTAAATGAAAAAATGCAATTGTCCTAGATGAGCAAAAGTTGCTAGAATCAAAGTTTTATATGAGAAGAATGGGTCCTCTATACATTAAATCCTATCTACTATGATGATCTAAGATATATGGAAGAGCATACGATGTGTAAAAAGGTTGATACAAACTTTGAAACTCTTATTCCTTTGTAAGCATTCTTCTCTAAACGGATTGAGTGTTATCTATGACTCTTCTTTATGGTATACTCAACATTATTTATGGTTAACCCTTCAGACTTTTACTAAAAAAGGCTAATTATGGTTGACCCTTAAGACTTTTACTGCACTTTGAATGGTACAAACTCACACAGCTATTGCAAATATGCATCGAACTTCTTGTACAATAGTAATCATAGACTTTCAAAAAATTATCAAGTATACCTCAAAAATAGATTCCTCTAAAGTTTCCAACTCAAAAATCTCAAGAGTTTCTGCAAACATACAACAACTTGAATAAATGGTAAGTAACCAATCACTTATACTTCTTGATACTTGATGTAGTATGACATACAACGTAAGAAAAGCTAGGTAAATGTGATTTTTCATTAAAGATGAGTGGCACAAAAAAATTTACATTTAGAGTGGAGGCTTGGATGGAAAAAATAAAAGACGGTTAGTGATCAATTGTCTTTCTCCTAATGCTTGTGTATGTTAT
Source organism: Diphasiastrum complanatum (assembly GCA_029204225.1). Lineage (NCBI taxonomy): Eukaryota > Viridiplantae > Streptophyta > Lycopodiopsida > Lycopodiales > Lycopodiaceae > Diphasiastrum > Diphasiastrum complanatum. The sequence goes on along the minus strand of CM055101.1, from coordinate 44,085,721 downwards.
TGTCATATGGGCTATTAATTGTAAATCCTATTGCCTTGATTTTGCACATCTCTTGTGCAATTTTTTCTGCCGTCAAGGAGAGGCATATTCAAGTGGACTATTCATTTCTAGATGTTAGCAAACTCCTCAAACTAAAACAGGAAGGTTTTCAAACAAAGAGTTGGGCATATGTAGGTCACAAATCAGTATCGCAAGGCACTAAGCTTTTATCATAAGAAATAGAAGGGGAACTAACAAATTACTTAAACTATATTGAGGAGATTGGTGAGGTAATTGTGTTTGTAATAGTAGTTTCAAAATATTACCAATTTACTACAACGAGGTATAATCAACTTTGTTTGGGTACCAAATTCTTTGATTATGAGATTGTAATCATTATCCAAGACAAGGGTCTGTCTTCTTCATGTAATTTATAATATTTATATTATTTAACAGTTGCTTTTGGCATCTTGAACCAAATATGTAAAAAAAAAAGAACAATTGTTGATTGATTGGTCAACCATTATGTACATCATGTTACGTCCTCTTTGTGTTTTAGATGAATACAATAAAGCACATTTATGAAAAGGTCACACCATGGATTTGCTAATATGTGCAGTTGTACCAAAATGTTGTCCATAACATTGAGAATGTCATAGCTAAAAATTTGGTAAAATGTTGAATCTACAAGTGGTGCAATATAATCAACTGATAGAAATAGCATGTAAGGCCGCACTAGAATAGTATCCAATGTACTTAGGAAAATTAAGTGATTTAAATTTTCTCATAAACCTTATTGTGATATTTCATCTTAGCAAGCTTTTTGACGATTTTCTACTACATCCCAAGCACAAAAGTTAGCCAAAAATCATATAAAACAAGCATTCATATAGAGTGTTCAAAAGAAACATGTCTCACCGCTCATGCATTTGGAAGGAAAATGGGTCAACCCATCATACTTACAAGTTAAAAACAATAAATATTTCACAAAGTCAAGTCTACATGTCATAATATTATAAAGTTCGTTATAGACATTGTCCACTAAACTAAAATTGGATACAAACTTGAGTGAGCATGTTGCACAAGGTCCAATGACCAATAAGGGAGGGACAAAACTGAGAACAAATTTTAGAATAGTAGTTAGGTTTCCATCCAAATGGTAGGTGATTTGAGGGTTACCAACAAAGTATCATATGAGTATATCCTTCCTACCAATCAACTAAATGTTTTCCAAAATATTCCATCTTAGGTGAAAGAAATGTTTTTTTTTTTAATTTGTAAGAAGTCACTTGGAAGTAATTAAAATTTTCAAGTTTTTGGAGCTATTTCTTTTTATATTTTGTAGTATATATTCTCTAGATGGGTTATTGTCACTTTGGAAGGTCAATGCAAGTGAGTCTAATTGAGTATCGTAGGTCAAGGAAGCATTGACTTTAGAGTTAGAGATGTTAGGCTTAGGTCATAAATGAAGTGGAGAAGTCTGAGAAACTGAGATCAAGCTGATCTATATGTACTTGCTTGGATTGATCAAGAAACTAGTGAGAACACATTGACTTTTGCCTTCTACATTGTGTATGTGAGATCATAGCTTGATGTATCTTATTTTATTGATCCTTAAGCATATTCAATCTATTTTACAGTAGCTCCAAACGTCAAATCATTGATGTTTTTTTTGGTGATTTTTTGGAGCTCTACCCTTAAACTAATCAATTTCATGCATTCTAGCCTACCTATAATTATTGAAACCTCTTTGAATGTTTGAGTAGTGAGTCTCAAGCTTCATAAGTAATTGAGAATCCTTAGAAACATTAACTTTTAACACGGTATCAAAGCCAAGTTGAAGCTTGGATTCATACATCAAAATTTGAATCCATTTGAAGGCCAAAATTGAGTCACCTTCTAATTTGAGAGGCATAGATTTTGAGATAGTGATCAAACTTGGATTCTTGGAGCTGATGAGACATTTTTGGCACAAAGTAGGCTCAAGTCACCAAAGAACATCATAGTAGATTTAGATGCGCTATTATTATAGTGTAATCAGAGTATAAAAACGGACGTATTTTTCATCATTCAGCAATACATACTAAATTGAACAATACATACTACATTCGACACATGACTTGTCTCGACTTAATTTCTATTATTCATGCTATTATCATCTGAGTTCTGATAATTGGCAACAATGCAATCTACCTCCATTCATTTTTCCGCACTTGTGAATGATAATAACTTGTGTTGATGATAGAGTCGAAACTATCGAAGTCGAATAGTTATGCAACTATATGCAGCTTATTTTCCTACAGGTAGCTAGCCCTAAGTTCACACAATGGAGTTGTAGTGATATTAAAAACTCTAAAGCCGTAAAAGCACAAGAAACTGAACGCTCACGTTCCACCCCATCGTAGGAACCACTCCAAATCCACCCTCCATGCCATGGCCTATCACTTGAAACAAGCAGGATCCGACTTCCAACCCTAACGGTGTCCCATTCCACCGCTAGAGCCCTCAATCATCTCCTACCCCTAGCTAGCTCTCATCTTGGCTATGCACATGCGCACTACCATCCACCTTCTCCTAGGGAGATAGAATGAATGGTACATGGGATCTCCTCCCCGTCTATATCTTGAAGGTAGAAGTCTCCATACCAAGCACATATCCTTAATTACGACAAGTAGCCTACATGCAATCCACGAGTCATTGGTCAAGTCAACACACCCAATCCAATGTCCAATCTCAAGTTAGGTGTGGGACCCAAGAGGTTGGGTCCCTGAAAAGTAGTCAGACCTTAAAAGACTTTCTTCCAAGGAAGGAAATATGGAAATGTCAGTCGCTCTTTTTCAAGTGTCCTCGTCATCATAACCACCTTTTCATAAAACCAAGCACTCAATCATCTCACGATTTCTAAGCCCTTGTTGACGTACATCAACAATGGCCTGAGGTTCAGAAGGTAAAAAAGTTGACAGATCCTCTAACTGCACTAGGTCATCCTATTGAATCAGATTATCATTGATTGACATGAAAAACTGGATGTGCTTTGATTCCTTGAGGAACATCTAGTCGATAGATATTTTAATTGAGTTTGTTTACAATACAGAAGGGTCCATTGTAACGAGGAGAAAGCTTAAGACATTTTCCAATTCTCAGTACCTTAGAGTTTTTTGGGACTTTAAGATACCCCCAATCTCCTTCTGAAAACTTGAGGTTGTCGCTTTTGATTGGCATAAAACTGAGCTCTAATCTCAAGTCATTTTTACACTATCGCAAGCGACGACGAACAGCAGCATTTCGTGCATATTCTGCAAAAAATTCACCGCTGCTCTTACCTATAGACCTTTGAGGCCAACTGAGACCGGTGCATAAGGTTGGAAACCATACATCAAAATGAATGGACTAAAACTCGCCAATAAGTGCTTTGCACTATTATACGCAAAAGCTCAACTATGGGGAAGTAACTTTCCCGATCTAATTGTCGTCTAGAAACATATGCACGAAGCATATCTTCCACAGACTAGTTCATCCGTTCAGTCTGACCATCCGACTCTGATGATATGAACTTAGACTTAAGTGGTCTCCAATTTCTCAAAGACCGCTCGCCATAAGTTGCCAGTGAAATTTGAATCTCGATCACTAACAATGTCATTCGGCAATCAATACAACATGGCATCGTTGAGTTGTCGACTGGCAAATCTAATAGAAAAGTTCTTTTTGTACTTGTCTGGCCGAGTGAAGCTCTTATAGCATACTTTGATGCATCTGCATGCACATGGAATTCAATTGTCCAATTGGAAGGCCGTAAGATCGGTGTAGATATTTGCATATCCTTCAGCTTTTGGAATGCTCGTAACGCTTCCTCTGTCCAATGTGGAAGAATTGTCAATTTATAAATAGGATGTGCCAAATCTATGAAGAATAAAATGAAGATCTTGTAGTAGTTGGCATGCTCCATAAACACATAGACTTCACGAATTGTTTTAAGTAGTGGAAGATCCATGATCACCCGTATCTTAGACAGATCAGTAGCGATCCCATGTATAGATACTATACGGCCTAAGATCAGACCATGTGTTACCCATATTTGCATTTCTCCAGGTTTAGGGATATATGAAATTTGTGACATTACGCTAGGACCTCTGCAAGATGTGAAAGACGTTCATGGTCGCACCTGTATACACAAAGATCATCTAAGAAGATCTCTAGAAACTTTTGTAAGTACTCTTTGAATGCCTTTTGGATAACTCTTTGGAACTGCTTGGAGCATTATAGAGTTCGAACGACATTATTGTATAATCGTAAGTTCTCCATTCAATGGCGAGGGCGATCTTCTGTCGATTATTTGACGCAATCTTTACTTGGCTGTAGCCATTGAACCCGTCGAGAACACTATAGGCCTCAACTCCGACTACTCGATCTAATACACTGTTGGTGAACGGCAAGGGAAAGTGGTCGTTCTCTATCACAATATTTAGTGTCTTTAGAATTACACAAATCTACAATTTGTCATTCTTCTTGGGTATTATCACTATAAGTGATACCCATTCAGTGTGCTTAATTTCATAAATCAAATCGACATCGAGCAACTTTTGCAACTCTTGCTTGATTAACTTAGGGTTGCATCAATAGTGTCTGCTCTCACCTTTGGCATTGCTCCTTCAACCAAAGGTATGGTATGTTGAACCATAGGTGATGAAATTTCCCTTAAATCTTTGTAAGACCACGCAAACTAGTCTTTATATTCCATCAATAATGTCTACAGTTTGGTGAATTGTAAGGGCGCAAGTTGTGCTCCCACGAGCACTTTTGTCTTCTCTCTTTGTGCTTTGGGAAGCATAATCAGCACGTCATCAATGTATAGCTTTTGAAGTTCTCCAACATGCCATGCTCTGGTGTTTTGTTGGATTCTTCCTTGAACAGATTTATTTTGGCTCAATTTGCCAGCAATTACTAATCTCAATGGCCTTGGATGATAAGGTAGAAATTTGATCTAAAACAATTTGAGTAGGTATATTAACAATCCAAAAACTGAAGGCACTATAGAATACTGCAGTGCAATAGCTAGAGTCAAATTAGCAACAATATCCACATAGAGGAAGCTACTATGGTAGATGGAGGATCGGGTGTAAATCTCATCTCTTCTACCTTGTATGAAAAATGGCATCTACAAGGCCTTCAATTTTTGGTCAAAGTGGGCTATGAGCTACTCCATCTAATGCTTATGAAATTTCGATATCTATTCAATTATCGACTCATTGGATAAGCTCGTTGATGTTGAGGTTGAGGCAATTGAAGGAGTTGAGACGAGTGTGGATGTAAATTTGTGTAAAAGCTCGTCATATGATCCCTCGTCTTCTTCCTTCATGGCATCTTCCATAGCTTCATGTAAAGTAGTGTATATTGTTGGCATCTTTTCAACTCACATCTGATACTTCTGGATAGTCCCGCTATGAACCACATGATAATCACATAATCGGGACTCCGCATCGCACTCAGATCGTAGATGCTTGATCTGTTCAATATAATCTCGTACCCTTTTTTTTTTTCCCATTTTGATTTTATTGACCAAGAGAAACGGGTGTTCTAGAAACTTTCGCAGTTTAAATCGGGTAATTAAAGCTGCTTTTACCAATTCTCATTCACTTCATTTTTGCGCAGTTTGATTAAAGAACCAATCTGAAGTCACTCCTATCAAGGACATGGAAAACAGCTTTAGCTTCTCCACAGACGTGGTTTTGCCATAGATTTCATAGGCTTCTCCATAGATCTGAAAGAAAATTGATTAGATTGAATGATCCGTTGAATCTTGGCATTTCAAGTCTAGGTGTACTACTAGCATGGGGATTGGCTGATCCATTGGATTCATTTGGATATCTCGTTGTTGATGAATCTTTTTTTGGGGGTTTGATTGTGGATCTTGCCCTTATGGATATAATATTTTACCAAATCATAATCTCATTCACTGAACAAGATCCTATGATGATTTATCAGCTCAGGGTTCAATCCATCTAAGTTGATATTGGAGGACCGAATTGAAAATATAGATTGAAGGCTTTTTTATTTTTAGACTCAATCTGGAATTTTTCTAAGATATCTTCTAATTGGCTGGGCCAAACCTCTTAAAATGTAGACTGATGACATATTTGACTTGGATATCGGGTCCATGGGTCCATAATTTTTATGAGGATTTATTTTGGTGAGGATAGGCTTGCGAGGGTTCTAAAGCTAGCAAAGTAGAGAGTTGCCCTCACAACTTTCTCAAATTAATATTTTTAGTATAATAAGATCGGTGAGGGTTCTACAAGGGTGGGTGAAAAAGATGTGTCTTTAATGAGGGTTTCCATAAACTGATCGAATATTTCTCTGAGACAGGTAGCTTGAAAAGAAACAGGGCTCTCTAGCATAGCAAACATGAATTTTGCCTCAAGGAGATTGAAGTCGTCGATCATATTCATAAAAACTGTGTAGTTGGTGAAACTACGACGGTTTGTTTAACAAGGGATCGGGAGGGTGAAACAATCTGCTCTTCCACGACCACAATAGTTGACCCGATTGTAACAGAAATGGAGGTGGAAGGAGTGCCAATAGGAACAGAGGTTGTCTGTTTTGTGGAAATTGCAGAGGATGAGGGAATGGAAGGTCCAGTGCTGATTGCAACATGAATAGCAGCAGTTGCTACTGGAGGTTGCAAAATACGTCGTCATACAGTGGGAGACGAGCGGGGTGAAACTATCTGGCTGGGGATACGTCAACAACTTTGGGACGCGCTTCCTTGTTGAAAACTTGCCCATTGTGCACATGGAATAAGCACATTTTCATTCTTGAATCTCTTGAGCTTGTTCTTTAACACTATAACTGCCAAGGCCGATAAGATTGGCCTTGTCGCAAACCTCCTCTTCGTATTTGGCTTTATCGCCTTCTTGAGATCCGATAAAATTGTTAAGTGCCAAATGCACGGCTCCACCGTGCCAACTACAAACTCTGTGTGCGAGACTCAACAATCTGATGCAGCAAGTATGATGCAATGCATTCTCCTTCATGTTCCCTATGATAACGAATTGGTTGATGAGATGCATTGTAGTTTGAACAACTGAATCTGTGATGGCTTCGATGAGGTAGCCATCATTGGTCTATAACAATCAACTTTTGAATCCACATAGAATGTTATTATGGTATTGGCCATCCTATGGGATGGGAATTGACGTTTCTCCATGACTACGCCTATGGTTGCAAGGGCAAGTTCAGAAACACACACCTTGTGTAAAATTGTCTTATACTGGACGTAAAATTTTGACTTGGCTTCGCTCCAGGTACCGAAAGCCATATACATGAAATCCATACTAATTTTGTTTGAAAAGAACATGGCATGAAGGCCCATTGCCTTGAGCAAAAGCTCGACAAATTGGAGCCATTCTGCCACTTGTTCAATGTTAGCAAGAGCAACAAGATCGTGTTCAGAAGGTACAAACCTTTGAACCATCGATCGAAATGAGATTGAAGCTTCAGAACCAAAGAAAGACTGGGTGGAAATTGTATTTTTTAGACATGATTGTAAGTGAAGACTAAGTGCAAAAGCATATGCAAAAGGCTAGTTGGAAGTTTGTAAAGAGTTTTTAGGGAAAAAAAAAATGCAAGAACCCTGCTAGTATTGGTCAAAATGAGTCGAATTTTTGGCTTATATAAAGAATTTTGGGTAGCATATTAGACATTGGACAAAGTGTTATTTTGGCAAATTAGTTCTGGAACAAAATTTGACAGGCCTCTGTACTGTGAAACAAGTTACCAAATTTCCAACAAAGGTTCTGGAGGCTCAACGAAGGTTCTGACGGTATGACAATGCCCACTGTGAACATTCGCCCAAGTACTGCATTTAATGACTTTTTTTAGGGTTTCAACCCTCACCCAAGCCAATTTTGATGTTCTAAATCCATCTATCAGATTGGTGAAGGTTCATAACAACTTCATGATGATCGGCGAAGGTTCATAACGACTTCTTGATGATCGGCGAAGGTTTCCAAAGGTACATAGAGTTGAACCTTTGTCTAACACCATTTTTGTGTACTTCTGATACGAACTACATCCTGTAATCTCTGACCATCTCTTTTTTGCCCATCTTAATCTTACTCAGCAACACGAATGGATCTTCAAAAAACTTCTTTGGCTTGAAGTGCGCGATCAAGACACCTTTTAGTAATTTTCAATCATTACATTCTTGTGGAATTTTATTGAAATAAAAATCTAAAACTGCTCCCATAAGTGTCATTGAAAATAGCTTAAGCTAATCCCCTAGATTAACTTCACCATAGATAACACAAACTTCTATGTAAATTTAGATCGACAGTTGGATCATCTATGTCTATACTCTATAAATGGCAAAAATATGGCAATAATGACCCTTCTATAGCTTAGTAACCTTCATTGACTTTTCAGCAGATAATTGGAACTAATCTGAACTCAATGAGGGGATACCTTGTTCCCACGGCCTCCCATTTGAGCATAGACTATTATATAACTCTTCAAACATAGCTAGCTAGAAAGCAATTTGGCCTCTTATATGAGCAAAAAATTCCTTCCTTGTTGATCACTACTTAGTCAAACCATAGTCCATAGTTGTGGTACTTCTCTCTTAATTTCAAAATGCAAATGATCATCCTCTTGAATCTATCAACAAGAAGATCACATCTCTTACCTAAAAACTCACACATATCTCTCCACCTCACTAAGACCTTGATCATAAATGTTGCAAGGCTAGGTACCTCTTGTGGAAAATTCCTATAGTCACTATGCTCCATGGACTAAAACCATAGTTCTACCCAAAGTGATATCTTTCTTATGATACAGTCACTAGGCTCCATGGACTACAACCATAGTTCTACCCAAAGTGATATCTTCTTTATGACACATTTTTTATGTGAATTCCTTGCTGAAAGACATTACATGTTTATAACAACCTTTGCACCAAGAATGATAATACATTTTGTATTGCTCGAAATGATAGATTTTAGTTGAAAAGGTAACATCTCTCATAGGGTCACAAGTTGATGTCAACACAATGCTAATCATCTACTTGTGAATATACTATTTATAAAAGACTAAACAAATTTAAGGAGAAGGAATTCTGAAGGACCTTTTTCATAAACATAGCTATCTCCATCCGAAACACCTTGAATGGCTCTCCTGATAATGCGGCCAAGAAAACCAAATGCTGGTAAAAACCTTTCCTCTCATTGAGATTAGGAGTTCAACTCCAATCAGCGATGTAAAGGGATGTCCAAGCAAAAGAACAAAAACAAACAAACAAATAAACATAGCTAAAGTGTTAAACTTCTGAAAAGTACTTTGAAGTTTTTACAGTAACTGTTTGTTCTAAAATACTAAAGGATGTTACAATCTTAGAAAGCGAGCTAACATGCCAAGAATAAAAACTAGTGCCATGTAAAAATCAAATACCTTACCACCTTCTTAAAGCATCATAGATGTTATCATGTAATCGCATGGATTTTCTAAGTAAACTTATTCACTTTTAAAATGCTTCATGTTTGAAACACTAAGAATTACCTCTGACTTTTCAATATGCCATCTATTTTATCTTGAGGTGTATGAGCATCCCATCCAATTTTCATTGCCCGATGAGGTATTTCCTATAAAATATGTCAATTGACCATTATAGTGTGGAATTCAAAACGATTTACTGTCTAAATGGCTGATTGTGTGCAAGAATAAGCTCAATATGATATTGTCTTGTATAACTTTTAAGTCCTAGTGTAAACATTCTTACTTATCTAAATCTTCTTGTGTCATGCAATCCAATTTACATAGCATTTCGAGTATAATTAGAAAAAAAAAAAACCATGTAGAGTATAATGCATACCCTAAGGGCAAATAGGTACTAGTGACCTTTCTGGTTTCTAAACCATAGTTGCACTGCGTTTCTGAAACGCGTTTCAAAATCGCATTCAGAAATGCGGTTCAAAAACGTTTCTTTTTAATTTTTTTTTGGGGTTTTTTTTTCGGGCAATATGGGTATCAGATGAAAGCTCTAATTAAGAGCATAATTATTGTGTAATTTGCCGACTGTTTCGAGTGCAGGATGGTCCAGTTCAGGTGCATTGATCCATGTTGGGTTCTGTCAAGGGTAAAATTTCAAAACTAACCTCTAGCCTGTCCGTTACGATCACAGATGGTCCCAATAAGTGTGTTTTCGCTCAGGGAGTTGGAAGGCCAAGTCATGAAGAGGCCTTACCGTCGGGGCTGGGGTCTACCGACAGCCCCCGAACCCTGCCGTTGGGGGGCGTTGCCCCCCAAACCCCCCACCGGGGGCGCCGGACCCCTCGTTTCTCGGGGGGCTACCGCCCCATGAACCCCCTGAGCATTTATTGAAAACCAGAGCAAATAACAACCAAATAGCTATTGAAAATAAGATCTATTTGTGCCCCATCTACTGCACTTCTGAGAGGCAAAACGCTGGTTTGACCATTAATCCCCTAAAAAAATTTCAGTCCTAAGATATTTTTTCGAAAAAAAAAAAAATGCGATTCTGGGTTTAGAAACGCGGTTTCAGAAACGCGTTTCTGTGCAACTATGTTCTAAACTAGGTTATAGTATTTTCGAGCACCACAGTATATCGAAATGTATTGAATTGTATCTTTGTCTCTTTACGTATGGGGAAATAAATTTTCCCACATCTCTTTTATGGCAGGATTCCATTCGTCACCATCTTTTATGGCAGGATTCCCCAATGGAAAGGTCACTAGAAAATCCATTCACTTATGTAAAGGATGAGTAATGATACCCAAAATGGAAGTTTATGAATTATTTTATGGGAGCCCTCCAACATTTTTATGACCCCAAGCCATAATGGAATTTTGCACAAGTACTAAATTAGAATAATGATGACAAGAGGTGAAGATAACATGAACCATATCAAAGCGAAGATTAACATGCAAATATTTTCAAAAATGTTGGAGGAATCAAAAGTTGATAATGACAAATTTTCGTTGATTGTTTGTATAATATACTTGCTGCTACTAATTTACCCTGCCAGTATGGCCTCCTTGTGTGCTTCCTGCTTAAGAGTGAACATTGCTTCTTAACATTGAGAGGGAAAGAAGCGCACAAATGTGGGGTCCACTATGCCTCCTTACTATAACTGAGATACTAGAGAAACAAGGTTATTGGCAAACCACTACTTCTTGCACTTAACACGCTTCACCATTCATGTACTCTTTGAGGAAAGAAATTCACGGAAACAGATAGGCAATGCATCAACCTCTTGAGTGAGCAGTAAATGATATACGTAGATTGAAAGCATCCGTCAGACATATGCAAAGCTTGCTTGTATAATTTGTCGCAGCATACATAATAATGGAGATCTTGACAAAATTAGAAGAGAAGCGATAGAGAGAGGAAGGGTGAACCGCGAAGGTGAGGAAAGAAGTGAGAAAAGATTAAAACCCGATTGACTTGTAAGGCCCATAAATGAGGTAGCAAATCGTCGTCGTTCTTCATTTGTAAAGCCATAGGTTATAACGCCTACCAAAAGACCTACAAGAATGTCCCAAAAATCAAATTCTCCTTTGATCTTCTCTTAAAGTTCAAAATGCATCATTTGGAAGCTAGAGGGAACAAGGAAAAGCTAGATGCAATTTTGATTATAATAGCATAAGGATCATTTAGTTACAATGCAACCATTCACAATGCACAAAAAATAAACAAAACACTATCATAAACTTAAGAATGAGACAAATACAAGAGTGCACAATAGTCGATAGAACTTAGAACTCCAAAGTACCAAGAGTTGGAAGAGCTTATGTTTAGTGTACTAATGGAGATGAGGGCTTTGACATTCATAGTGCTTTGCAAGTTGTTTATGTAATAGTGTTTAGGTCCTTGTTAGGAAAATGATATTCTATATGTTGACCACTATAAATGTTTTATTAAGAAGATATAAATACAAAGGTTCTATGATCTATTGTAGCAGAGAAAAATGCACTATTCATGAATGCTTTGAAATTTATCCAAGGCTTGCCAAATTCTCATCTTTAGATCATATTTATCATGTACGAGTTGTCCTAGCATTGATGTGGAACTTTAATTAATCCTTGAATGTGTGGGTAGTCAGTTAATCTCCTAACTATAGATTATTTTTCTTGTAAAAAAGGCCCCTCGAATTTTGACCGCCTTTTGGCTTCTTCGAAAGTGTAGAAACTATTTTTCGCATTGTAATTAGATAAGCCAATATCGACCATTATTGGTTTTGATAAACATGGAAACCTTTTGAAGTTGAAAAACTCCGGACAACTTCATATTGTTTGAAGCTTTTTAGACAAAAATAGTTAAATTTAATGTATGGATTTGCATTCCATTTCCAACATTGGCAACAGCCAGAGCAGTCAACTGTTGGCACGTGCTTATGATGTGGCACTGGAGTGAAAACATGACCACATGTACACAAAACCCTCTCATACTCATTGTCCTCTAGATCCGCCCATGTAGACTCTCGATTGAGTTACAACCATTAAACCTCAAAAATAATATTTGTTACATGTAGCTTTGGAAGCAAAATTGATCTCCATAGAAGAAAAGGCACTTGGCAGGCCTATACTCTCTTGTGGGGTATGTGCCAAGTTTCAATCAATTGAATATAATGGAACATTGATTAAAGCCAATCAATATACAATTTATGGTCAATGGAGAGTCATGTTGGCATTTTCCTTCAATCAAGTCAAAAGTTCGAATCCAAAGAGATGCACAAATGAGGACATTCAAGAGCCAAGAACACAGAGGTTGAGGTTGAGGTTGTGACGCAAGCAAGTGTGGTACTAGTAGGTAGGATCTAAGGTTGAGCGAGGGTAGGCATTACTCTGGCATTGCAAATGAAGAACGACAACAACTTGCTACCTCGTTTATGGGCCTTAGAAGCCCATCAGGTTTTAATCATATCTCACTTCTTTCCTCACCTTCACGGTTCACCCTTCCTCTCTCTATCACTGCTCTTTTCGTTTCATCAAGATCCCCATTATTATGCACCCTACAACAATTATACAAGCTTTGCATATATCTAACAGATGCTTTCAGATCTTAGGTTGTTGTAGGACAACAAAGCGTGGAGTCAACCTTGTCAAGGGGACAACGAGAATCTTCTAGGAGAAGATTGGTTTGTCGGAGAAGATATACAAACTTGATCGCTGACCTGTTTGCAGACATGAACTAGTTCACTGGAAGGAGAGATCAGAAGCTCTTCGCTGGTAGGAACGCTGGCCTACAGAGTTGGTATTGCAATTGTTCACCGAAAAAAATAGGTTACATAGTTTTCTACAGGTCATGAAGATCCACGGAACACTAGCCAGGAATTGCTAGTGTTGGAGAGCTATCGCTGCATGTTGGAGACAGGTCAGTACTAATCAGAGCACTATTGGTAGATCGGTGACGATTGCCAATCACTGTTGGAAGTGATTTGTACACATGCAAGGAAGCATGTACATGCGCAGATCGCTAGGAAGCAATTGTTGTGTTTTGTAGTATTAGGTTTGTTATTACAAGATTGAAAGTACAGCACGACAGACAACCTATGGAGTGCAACAGGATCAGTGACAAGATTGCTGAGTTTGTGAGAAAGATCGTTGAAATTTTTTCTTTACAGATCATTGAGGTTTATGAAGGGGAAGAACCTTGATGCATGCTAGTAGTCAAACTAAAATTGAGCATTTCTAATTTATTAAATCTGGCTCACCAAAGGCAGATTTCATAATCTCCTCTTGCAGCACAGCCCTTCTCCTTTTATCACTAGATCTTCTCACAAAGCTGCCACCCTTGTAGACGAAGATCAAACTTGAGAGCTAGCTAAGGACACCACCTCCACACATTGAAGATGGTCGAATCAACCTGCATATGATGATTGACTCTATTCATTGAGTACCTCCTTGTTCTCTCAAATCTTGAACCATGCTTTGATACCATATTAGAAAACCGACTTGCTCATACAAGTAACCCAAGACAAGATTCCTATTGTTGATGAATCATGAAACAATAGTCATACACACAAAAGAGAACACAAATGATGAGAAACTCCAACTATGTTCCATTGCAAATGAGCTAGGGAGCACAACATACTTATAGACTTTGGTCTATGCCGAAAAGCAAAAGCAGCCTAAAAGCAATTGCCTAATTGATGTCTCTATATAAGGTAAAAGCACCAACACCTATCTATAGCAAAACTTGTACTCCAAATCAAACACTAGAATCTCTCAACCTTGAGTCCAACTAAATTCTAACTTGACTTTACAAAATATAGGTATGGGCCCCTAGAATTAGCACGCAAGCATGGCCCAATAATCCTAATTAGCCTAGATGACAACACTAGGGGTAACAATGTGATTTATAGAACCAAGTAAAAATCAGATGGTTCTAATGATAAGCACAAGGCAAGGTTAGTTGCAAAAGGGTATGCACACCAAGAAGGAATTGACTACGAGGAAACCGTTGCACCAATTGCAAAAATGACAATTATGACAATAGTTTTGTCATTGGTGGCTCATTTTGGTTGGGATATCCAACAAATGGATGTTAAGAGTGCATTTTTTAATGGATTTCTAGAGGAGGAAGTCTATATGGAGTACCAAAGGTATACATAGCCAAAGGACAAGAAGACATAGTTTGCAGGTTGGAAAAAGCCTTACATAGACTCAAACAAGCACCCAGAGCATGGTACACGAGGATTCATACATACTTTGAGGAACTTGGTTCTCAAACGAGTAGTGCGGAGCCTACACTTTATGTTATGGTAAAAGATGATCAGATTGTTATTGTAGTGATGTATGCTGATGATCTTATCATCACAGGTTCTAGTCATGTTTTGATTCAAAATATTAAAAAAGATCTCTCATCAGAGTTTGACATGAAAGAATTCATTCACTACAGTACTTTCTCAAGATTGAGGTATGGAGAGTAGCACGAGGTCTATTTATTTCTCAATCTAAGTATGCACATGAACATCTGTCAATGGTCTCCTTTGAATAGTATCGTATGAAGAATGTGGGTCATGTAATAGGTGTTGGTCTAGCAATAAAAACAGCAAATCTATATAAAGTGAACCCTATCAGCCATGATGCATCTTGTAGAAGTATCTTCCACCAAGTAGAAACTCTACCATTCAACTATGAAGCTTTTTTTTGGACCTTTGGTAGATCACTCTTAGGATAGATCTCAAACATGTCTCGTAACTCTGCCAACCGATTTCTAACTCTTTGTCATTTGACCAACTAGAATATATAATAAGTTGTACATTATCCATCAGGCACAAACGAATCGTGTGGCCAATAGGATGTACACAAATGTACTAGCTTGAATAGGAAAAAGCTTTTGTCAAATACATTAGTAGATATGAAACCTATAGTGGTAGCAGTAGACAAATGAATCGATGTCCTAGTAGTTGACTCGTCTATCTAAAACGGGTCTACTTTTTAGCCTCAATCAGCATAAATGCGTGTCCTATATACATATCATAGTTGCAACCCACAATCCGGATTGCATTCCAGAAATTAGAATGAGTGTTTTCCAAAACGCAAAATGGTTTGAAATTCTTTTTTACTACTCTAAGGGAAGCCCTTTAGGAATCATAAGCTATTGCAAGTGATAATCGCTCTTAATGGTACTTGGGTCCCAACATAATGGATTTTGATAAGGAAAATCTACATCTAATTAGTTTACAAAATGTTGCGTGGAAAAAAGTGCTACAATCAAAACATTTGGGTGTGCATGAAGCGTTGCTAGGAAGCACTATTTCCAAGGAGTTAGGGTGGTCAAAAGGCTCTTGTGAAAATGGACTTCAAGGTTTAAAATCATACAATATTTAAACTCACTTCTGCGAACACATGCAACGAGGCTGAAATTCAGCCACTTATCTCTTTTGGAAAGGCAATAATAAAATCACCAAAGTGAAGCCTAAAAATTACTGTTGGATTTGGTCATTGAGCCCCTCAAAAACTAGTACTGAAACATGCACAGATTCTTCATCCAACTTAAGAAAGCTCATTAGAATCCAAAAATTCAAAGAAAATTATTCCAATAGCGCTCCCGATAACCAGAGGAGTTTGTGGGAGAAAGATTGTATAAGGAGAGATCCTCAATATATGATGAGCATGCGACAGAGCATGAGACAGGGCATGCGGGACACACGTCACAGCGAAACGAGTAGTTCATGCACTGTTTTACACCAATGAACAAGACGGTCAAGCAAATAAAGGAGATTGACTAGGCAAACTAACTATATAGTAAACTATCAAAAAAATCTCCAATCATTATTGCTTTTTCCTTTGAAAATAAGTAGATAATTAAACATTTGTGATTCGGATCTTGAATCGCCGACGATCTGGAATGTGCGTTCCTCATCGTTTTTGCAGCAAATAGTACATTCTTGATCGTTTTTGCAGCATATTCCGATCCATTGCAACTGTGATACATATTATAGATTACAATTATATTAAGATCATCAAATATGATTCGTCATACATCAAGATTCACACAAGTTACAAGTTATAACATGAAACAATTTTAGTTAAGGGCTTGGGATTTGAGATTCAGATTTGCGATGTGAAAGAGAGGAGTCGAGTGGGAGCCTGGATTAGATTCAAATTCTACTAATACAACAAGGGGAAAAAAATTAAGGGATCTCAATTCCTAAATTGGAATGCAATTTGATCTTGACCGAATCGTGATTTAATGAAACCTTACCCTTATAAATCAGTCTATTGGCAAAAATGGGTTCAAAGAGACGGATCAATGGTAGGAAAGATTTGAGACGCCAAATAGTTGGTACCAAAAAGTGATAACGATCGATCATCGTTTAGAACTAAGAACACTTTATGAACAGATACCGTACAAAGAGCCTTCTACAAAAGAAAGCAAACCAATCAAATGTTAATCTTTGCAACTTTTAATATTTATACTACTCTAGGTGCCCTTAGTAATTCTCTAGAAATTGTTGGTAGGGCTCAAGGTTGACGCTACCAAGGTTCATCAAACCAGGCATCCAAAGAGTCCTAAAAGCGAGTTCTCTACAAGAGGTACAAAAAAGCATATTCATCCAAAAAATGACTCCAACCTCTAAAAATGGGCCCAATTTGTAGATTATTGACTCGAGGTTTAGAATAGGCCCAATAATATTATGATTGAATAATCTTCTTAACTTCTTGTCATTTAAGCATGTATAATACGAAAAGTTGATTAAGTTTCGAAACAAAATATTTATCCTCATTCACTTGCCAACATCAAGAATAAAGGGGCAATCACCATGTTGACACGATAACCTCTCATAAATCAAACATTTTGTGCTTAATAAAAACCATCATTAAGTTGCAAATTTTGCTGATGGTATTCTATACAAAGGCATATAGGAGGGTTATTATGACCATCATCTTTCAAAAAAACTGCTTAAATGCCAAAATACGTCTAATTGTAAACAATACGTTCTAAACAAAGATTGACTGCCATTTAAATTTGAATCAAAAAGTTGGTTTCTGCATATGTTCCTTTGCTAAGGCCACTTCTCTTTGGATGTGCTTTAGTGATAATTGTGGATATACGAATATAAAATTGCTTATGCCCACAAGAAATTACTTGTGAATCAAACTATGTCCATAATACATATTGTGTTATACCCAAAGGCAACAATGAAAGGTGGCTTGTTGTAAAAGCGTGTTTATAGAATCAAATTTCAATTTATCACAAGGCATCCATTGATAGGTGAGTCACTAACCTTGAATGCCACGTAATCGTATGTGTCATTAATAAGCCGCACTGAGCAAGATATTTGCTTGTGCAATTCAACTGTCATCAAAGCAACAGAATCCATAAGGTAGAAAATCTCCTTATTTATTTGAGTTTCAAGCATATTACAATGAATTTCAAAAAAAGTAAATCATCGCGGCATTTTCACGCAAATACTTGAGGGAATGTAACTAGTTATGTAAATGAGATTTCTAGTCTCAACAAACTCTAGGTTTTAAACTTACCTCACAAGTTAGAAAAAATTGGACAATTGTTATGAAAGTTTGAGCTAAATATTCCTTGTTTATGAGGGAAATCCCCCACCCTGAAAATGCCTATTGTAATTTATGATCCAAATGGTAAAAACATTTTAAAGCAACTTGCACAGAATCCCCACCTTGGACTAGCACACAAGTATTTCAATAAATCATTCAAAACAACAATTTTCTGTGCATAAAAAGAAATGTCAGCACATCTTAAAAAGCTTCAATGTCAAAACGGCAGCAAAACACCAAATTCAGCACATGCACAAGTACTCTGGATATATCAACCAGAATAAGGAGCACTACTAAATCAGCAGCAATAAGATTCATGCACATTGCGGGATTCTCTTTTCCACGTTTCCTCCTATCTGATTACTTAACAATTATATATGAAAAACTCCATGAAAAAATCATTTAATCTGCTATAGGATTTTTTCAACAAACAATAAGAAGAACTCCATGAAAGTTAAATTTGCTATTGGATTTCTTCAAAAAAAATGGCATAATCACACGCTTGACAGGTAATGATAAAAGGGACAACCTTCCTTCCACTGAGCAATGAAGGGTGCTATACAAAATGAAATAACAAACCTGAATGAGAAAAATAGGGCACGCAGGGACTCACATCAAGGAGAAGATTCACGGGATAAAAATGATGCAAAAGGAAACGCACGGGAAATACTAGGTAAATCATTCTTCGCACGCTCATCGGAAGCAGGGAAGGCAGGTGCAGAATTAACATACATATGAATTTGAGCTCGTCCGGCTGGATTGTCAAAAGTTCACCCGTCATGGTTTCTCTTACCGCTCGCTCCCAGTCACTCTTCGTATCCGAATCTTTCCTATATGTTTGTTTGCAAATTATCTGCGGCCGCTTCGATACTCTGTTCTAATCCAAGAAATATATGGTCGAAAAAGCAACGTGGCTTCTTAATCAGAAAAAGGACTGCATCTAATAATATTATTGAGGTCTTCTTGAACTCTTCTTGATCAGAAAAGACCTAGATACAATAATTTGATTGAGGATGAGATCAGCCGCTAGCATGCAAAGGCAAAAAGAATCTGCGTTGACCGGCTTCTTCCAATATATCAATCCTCCTCCAAATACTCATAACACCTTGATCGCTTTCCCTGGATCATTTGATATTATTATCATCTGCATCATCCAACGAGAAAATATCTATATCTGATTCAATAATATATGTGTTTGTGTGCTCTTTGTTTGCCCTGTTGCAAACAATCTCGCTACTGACGATGCAAATACAGAGATGAGAAGCAGAAACTAGGATCTGACAAAAGGAAGAGGACAATTAATTCGACCGAAAGTGATGAGAATTTGATAGAAAGAAAGCAGAAACCCTAACATAACAGCATGAAAGGAAGAAGAAGGAATGGAGGAGGAGGAGGAGTCCATCGACAAACCGCAACGCGACGAAGAGGAAGGCCTTTGAAATCGCATTTCCACGAGAGGGAATATACCTGAAAACACACGGTTGATGCAGTTTGACGGCTGGCTATTTCAAAAATGTTGAATTATTTGTGAGGGTCCCGGCTTCCAAGAAGTGGCAAACGAAATTTTTGTGGAATGGCAAATGACATGAAGAGCAAGGACCTCAATCTTATTTCTTTCTTTAGTTTGGCCTCTTTTAGTGATTGATTTGATTTGGCACTTTTAAATTTGTCTATACTAATCAAAATATTAGTGTGAGAGGGCAGACCTGGCAGCGTGAGCGCTCCCCGAGACCCCTTTTTTTTTTTAAGTCTCTTTTATGTTTTTTTTCTTTTGACAGCACTCTCGCTGTCCCACAGGCAGCCTGACCCTGGCTAGAAAGAAAAACATGAAGGGTTTTCAAATTCCCCTCCCTCCCCTTTGCCCACCCGCCCAAAACCCTGCCCTGCCTGCCCAAAACGACTCCCCCCCAGTAGACTTGCAGGCTCACATCGCTAGTTGTTATAAAAAATTTATACACAAAAAAAATTAAACCTAAATGTGTTAATATCAGCAAAACATTTTTTAATTGTGAAATTAGTGAGATGCACATCAACAACCATTTGCATTACAATTATCTTTAAAATCTTAAAAAGATTCAAATAAGATTCAAACACTTCTTTCGCACACATAATAATAACATAAATTTTGATTCATGCACAAAAATCAGGTTACACCTATCAATCACCATGCAAGCTATAAAAAGGTAATAGTAGACAATGTAGACACCAATTTTCTTCTTCCAATATCACCACCAAAATGAGATATAGAGTAAAATGTTCAATTATTTATAGTTGTAATTTGAAAGGGTCTAGAAGTAGGGTTATGCTCTAAATCTTCACAATCCATCAAATCAATGGTCTAGATTAACTATTTTGAAAATGATCACATAGACTTATGAAATATGTATATAAAACAATATAAAAATGTCATATCCTACTTCCGTTGGTTCACTGCTGCCCTATTTTTCAGATTTGCTTCTTTGCAGGAGGACTAACGTGAGGCATTGGTGCTTGGAAAGTGAAGTTTTAAGGCAAAACTTGACCACTAAAGTTTTTCGCATGATTATTGGAGAATCATAGATGGGTCTAACATGTGTTTTAAGTTCAAATAAGAGGAGGCTTAACACAAATAAGATGGTTTTATCACCCATTTGCGTTTGTATTGAGTAGAATTGATTATTATTGTTTATTTCATTTTTTATGATGCTCATCTTTTAAGCGATGTATTCAGTTGAGAGAGGTAAAAGGACAAGTATGGACTTTGTCAAATGCCAGTTTTTGGATATTCTCATTACTTTTTGATGATAGAAGATTGGAGAAACCATGTTGTTTGGATGCTCAGAGATGTAATGCAAAATACTAGTATGTTGTGGACTAACTATTTTGGCATGGATTGCTTTGAAGTTAAAAAAAACAGACACGAAAGCCTTGAGATGTTTCCAAAGAGGATCTACACTAATGGTGTGTTCATGACACTTGGAAGTGGATCTTCATCAAGGAAGTCTTGTCACAATTATTATGGTAAGCATGGATGGTGATTTTTTTACCACGTTGTATTGATGGGGGAATGTGAACAAATCAACTCGAGGCATAAATACGGACATTCAAATAGTTTGACTAAGAGTAAAAGGGAGGCCACATGTGTGGATATCGTGTGGATGGGGCCAAGTTGGTCCATGCCTGATTTGAACACCAAAAATAAAGGTAATATTCTGAATTTTTTCAAATTCTTATCTTTGACATATCATACAAAAAAATATGATTCTACATCCCAAAACTTTGGCTAAGATCAAACAAGATCCTATCAAACTCCATTTCATTGTGTGGAGTGAAAACAATGCCATCACCATGAAGCAACCATAATATAAATTGATATCATCAAACATGAAGTAGAAATGATGAAGATGAGCATACACCCAAGTCTTTGCTACCTCCATGAGTCCATCTAGACCTTTATAATGATAACAAATCAGATCCATCATGGACTTGAACTCAAACTTAGTAGATGACGAAAAGACAAACAACTTCCTTCCGTGATTTCCAAGCTCCAACTCCATCTTTCTCAAGCACTAAACATACACTTGTTCCATTTCTTTGCACATGATTTCCAATGAGCTTTGAATTTGGAATTTCTCTTTTGATACTTGATAATATTCCATGCTCGATGCCAAAATCACTAGTGCCAAACACAAAATGTTCCCTTGTAAATACCCAAATATTTCACTAGGATTTTGCATAGCATTATCAAGCTCGTAACATAAAGGCCAATCAGACTTTCAAAATGTTTTTTAATAAAGAATAGTGTCTTCTAAAGACGATTCATTATCTTATATATAGAACTTACAACCAGCCTCCATAGATCGATCAAAACAACTATCCATGCTTACGCTTTTGAGAAGTATCTTACATATCTTCTTCATCATCAAAAACAAAAGTAGCATGCTAATTTTTATCGATCTTTGTCTTTAACATATTATGAAAATGTAAACTGATGTGTTCTCTCTCAAACTCACAAACCAATTGAAATATGGCGTGATCACCAACATGCAAAAAAATAAAGACAATATTTATTCAATTAAAATAAAAGTAGACTTATTGAATCAGTGTACTGTGGGTCCAGTCATAAGACTAGGACCAATTGTATGTATGACAAGGCAGTCGAGGGGACATGTGTTCCGTCAGTGGCAACCTAGGTCATGCATGGGCTGCCACTAAAGTCCTATATATAAAGGGTTTTATGTTTTTGAAATACAATATTGTCATATGGAGTTTGAGTTGGGAGAGTATTTACTGAGGTTTTTTCTGTCTATGCCTATCTGTGATCTTGTGTGACGTGAATCTTACTTGGTAACAGAGCCTAACATGGTTCGAGCATAAAACAATGTTGTCGTTTGAGAGAGCTTTGAAACACAGTTTTTTGAGAGTTCAAGGTTTACAATAATCAGTAAGTAAAAAGCGGAGCACCAGTGCACTGAATTAGGTATATGGAGGCTTGTCGTGCTTTGGATGGCTACTTTAGCTTGTGCATAGCATCAGACTGAGTAAAAAATGGTGAGAAAGTTGCAGTCACTTTTTTGAAAATATCGTAGGGCCTAATAGTCAAGTTAGTGAATAAAAAATGGTTTCTCCCAATTTTCAAAATTCAAATAATAAGGAAGGTAGAAACATTAGGAATTAAGGCCAAGGGCCCTAAAATCCACTATGAATAGTGGTGATTTGTAATTCATTTCTCATATTCAATAACGAAGGTGGAGTTTCTACCAAATTGCACTTGGATGTCCTTGCTCTTCTCTTTGCTCTATCTCTGATGTTTTCTTTGCATCTTTATGTTGTTTGGATTTGCTAATTGTTGGGATTGAACCTTGTTATACTTTTTTATGAAGAAAAGTAAGCTTGATCGTGGTGATTAGGATAAGTGGATCATAGCGTTAGATATTGAATCATAATCATGTGTATGAATCTGAATTATGACGTCGCTCTCATGAAAACGATGTTAGAATTGTGACATGTTAGAATCTTCTTCATCTTTTGTAGGTGCTTAGGTCTGGGATTGAAGGTGGATAGGAAAACCCACTACAATTTTGGTGCCCTTTCTAGGGAGCTACACCAATTTTTCATTTTCAGCATGTTTATGATCCATGGATGGATGTTAGCTTGCATTTAGACATCTTGGTTTTGGAATAGTAGTGTTAAAACTTCATTTTAGAATTAGTTTTGGGAGAATTTTGCTTGATTTGTGTGGATTTGTTGCTTGTAATATGTTTTGATTGATGAGCAAGGAAGTTCAGACATATTACTATTCCTAAGATCCATTTCGATCTAAAAAAATTAGATAAATCACGAAAATTGTTCATTTTCTACAATCTGGTAACAAAAGGGCCAAAATCTTCATCGAGCGCTAATAACTTTATGTGAAAAAAGTGGATCTTGAATGGATCCAAACTCCCAAAATACTTGGCTAAGATCTTTGCACAACAAGCTACAAAAGCTAGAAATGGCAAAGCATCCTAATGCTACCTTTGATACACATGAACTTGACAAAGCATTCAAGAGACAAAAGAAACTAATAAAAGGTACTGATGGCAGTCAAAAACAACAACATACCTACCCTACAACAGTAGCCTACCACTTTTGGAAACCTCTTAAGATCATACACAAAAGCTTGAAGACAATACACAAAGCAATGCTCTCAATGGAAGAAGAAACTGTGACAATGATCTATTGATCTCTCTCAACAATACAATAAGTTTCTCCAACCTATTCTCCATGAATTTCAACCTAATATAGGTG
This sequence comes from Diphasiastrum complanatum, assembly GCA_029204225.1. NCBI lineage: Eukaryota > Viridiplantae > Streptophyta > Lycopodiopsida > Lycopodiales > Lycopodiaceae > Diphasiastrum > Diphasiastrum complanatum. Next base: position 44,061,941 of record CM055101.1, on the reverse strand, counting down.
AGAGAGATGACTCTCTCTCTTCTCTCTAGAACTTAGGACCCAAATTTAGGGCACCCGTAGCCTAAAATAGCCAATTTTGGCCTATATGTCCAAATAGCATGATTTTGGTGTCATTTCGAAGGTCTTGAAGTTTGAGACTTCTTCAACATGAAATATATACTAAAATAAAAGTATCTAGGCCTCTTTCTCAAACCAAACCTCAATGAGCTCACCAATGAGATCTTCCTTGCCTTGGAGAAATTGCCACTTGAGTTGCTCCATGTAGTCTTCTTCATCCAACCTTTTGCCATCTTGATCATGCATGACACTCCACCACAATCATAGCAACCTTTGAGTTGATGAAGAGATGTAAGATCCATGCCTTGAATCTTCCCAAGATTCACTCTTCCTTTGCCCTTTCCTTCAGAAGACTCCCTCTTAATGATTACACCACAAAAGTTAGCAGTCTCCCTCTTGATAGTTGCATCATAAGAAATGGAAGAATCTCGAACATTAGAAGCCATGAAAAGAATACATAGTTCCTTCAACATAAGAATGAATTAAAGTACTTTTTCTTGTCAAACCTGGACTTCTAATCAATGATATAGGTAATGATAATGAACCCTCACTATCATTCACAAAAGCATCATTCAAAGTACATCCTACTTTGAACACTTCACATTCATCTCTCCCTTTTGACTTGAGATCTTCCTCACCATGTCTCACGATAGAACCTTTTGATCTACTTTCTTTATGAATACATGTGACCACAGTTGTTTCACAAATGACTTTTTTGGACTCATCACATAAAGATACAAAAGAAACTTTTTCTTCAATCATGCTCAAAGCACCATCTCTTTCCAAATGAGTAAATAAGTCATTAGCAACAATCCTTTCCAAAGAAGAGTTTTCATCACCTCCATTGATGAAGTTAGCTCTCTTCTTACCTTTTTCATTTTTGCACTTTCATGTAGTTCCATCGAAGAGCCACCAAGACTTGGAAATCTATGAGTAGAAGAGCTCAAACATGATACTAATTTAGCACCAAATGACTCCATTTGACTAGTAGGTAGCACTAGTCCATCTTCAAGATCCAATGGATCCAAAACATTGATCATAGATTCACCAAAAGTTGCCAAGCTAGCACAACAATAACTATCTCCAAGAAGCTCATTAGATCTCAACCTAGATCTAGCATAAGGAAGTCTTTAGACTTTCCATAAGATCTACCAATCTTATTGATGCTAGGGATTGACTTTTGAAAGTTGAGAGAACCACCAACATCCATTTCATTCCTCTTGTTAGACATAACAAATGCATCAAGCTTGTAAAGTCTACCTTGTCTATTGCCCCTAGCAATCAAGACATCTCCCTTAGTAATGAAGCAAACATCCCCAACAAACTTTGTCTTGTACCCTTTCTTTAACATTTGACCAACACTTAGCAAATTCCTTGAAAGTGAAGGAATGTAAAGAACACCGTCAAGTCTTGCATTCCTATTAGTAGAAAGACAAATAGGAATTGAGCCAATACCTTTGATCATACACTGACCACCATTTGGCATGTGAACCACTTTCTTGGTTCCAACATAAGAGATCAAAGAAGTAAAGAACTCCTTGTGACTAGTCACGTGTGAACTAGATCCACTATCTATCCACCATGAATCCTTGTCACTTTCACTTGACATTAGACTTGAAGAACACATCATGAGAGAATCACAAGAATCTAGATCCTCATTAGAAGTACAAAAGTTGTTTTGCTTGCTACCTTCATTGCTTTGCTTCTTATGATATTCATTTGCAAAATGACCTTTTATCCCACAATAAAAGCACTTGAACTTTGACTTATCTTTCTTTCTAAAAGAAGTAGAAGAGGAGGAAGAGTGATCATCATGATCCGAGTTACCACCTTTGGACCATTTCCCTTTGCCTTTACCTTTGCCTTTGACTTTGCCTTTTGTGAAGAAAGCCTCTTCACCTCCACCTTGGTCAAGCTTTGATTGCAACCTATGTTCTTCAGCCAATAAGATTTCTTGCAAGTCAACCACACTTGGCAAGACTCTTTGAATGGCAAAACTTTGCACAAGGTTAGCATGTTCATCTAGCAAACCAAACCTGGACTATTTCACCATCTTTTATGCTTTCATCAATGCATGCTAGATCATCACTTAAGGACTTAACTCTCAAGACAAATGCATGAGCACTTTCACCCTCTCTTTGCCTACTAGAAAATATTTGCCTCCTTAGGGTCAATACCCTAGATGTGGACTTTGATTCAAAGAGTTTCTTCAAGGCATTCCATGCCTCACTTGCACTTTGACACTTACCAACTTCCTTGAGAAGTTCATTGGTAACATTCATTTTAATGATATGAAGAGCCCTTTTATCCCTCTTATCAAACCTTTGTTGCTCTTGAACTGTGGGTGGTCTCTCTTCAGTTCTTGCAACTATGTCCATGAGTTCATTCAACTCAAGTAAGGATTCCATCCTCACTTTCCAAGTAGAGTAGTTTGATGAACTCAACCTACCATTAGTTTCTAACATGATCCCACCATTGGAAGCCATGAATATAATGATTCTTCAAATTTTAGGCTCTGTCCTAATGCACCTAACACTCACTTTCCTCTCAACAAATGATGGATAAGGAGATCTCAGAAGATCTAGGACCCTAAAATACTTATATCTTGAACTTGGCTGGTTTCCAAGCATAGAAAGGATGATTGAAACACATGCAACACTTTGCACACACTAAGAATGGATTACAAACTCAAACCAACCTGAACACACTCTTGCTTAAGCTCTTAAACTTCCCATCAAGTGACCAAATCAAGTTATGGTGTGAAGAGTTACTTGCATTCTTAGAAAATACACAAGACTAGGCTGCCAAGGATACCTAGAATTGAACAAACTTGATCAACATATGATCAACACACTAAGATGTTGATTCAACATATAAAACCACATGTAAACCACACTTCTAAAAGTTTATAAACTCCAGCAAATGATAAATACAAGATTTAGAGGTGAGTGAAAGAGCACACTTAGTGAATCACAAGACTAGCTTCACTAGCTTGTCAAATCTTGGTGTTTAGATGTAGATCTAAGATTATTTCACATGAGAATGTTCCTCAACCTGTTAAGAACTTGAAAACAGATTTGCATAATGGTTTAAACCTTCCAGCAAATGCTCCAATAAAATTACATAAGGAGAGTTACTTACATGCTCAACAAAGTACACCAAAATTTATGCAAAAGATTGTTGACAATCTATTCACCCAAAAGGGGATCTTTCATCCAAGTGGGAGCTTTGCTCAGCCTTTTGGAGAAATACAAAATCACTCAAAGAGTATTTGTCATCCACTTAAGGAGAAGGTTCATCCACTTAAGGAGAGTGTTCATCCACAAAGGAGAGTGTTCATCCACAGAAGTAGAGATTGTCAACAATAGATTGAACAAAACATTGTTAGTATTGAATATGCACAAGCCTCACAATCAACAAATGATTAGGTGTTATGATCTGATCCATAATAGCTTCTTCTCAGCCTCTGATCTTCAATAGACCTGAAATATGCTTTTGATCCACAAGTTCAACTCAACAAACAAAGGATAATAAGATTCGATCAACAATGCAATGCATAATCATGCTAGAACTTGATCAAGCATCCAAATATCACCATAAATGGAAATCCTACTATAAATAGTGGTTAGCCAGCTCTGATACCATGTGAAAAAAGTGGATCTTGAATGGATCCAAATTCCCAAAATATTTGGCTAAGATCTTTGCACAACAAGCTACAAAAGCTAGAAATGGCAAAGCATCCTAATGCTACCTTTGATACACATGAACTTGACAAAGCATTCAAGAGACAAAAGAAACTAATAAAAGGTACTGATGGCAGCGAAAAACAACAGCATACCAGCCCTACAACAGCAGCCTACCACTTTTGGAAACCTCTTAAGATCATACACAAAAGCTTGAAGACAATACACAAAGCAATGCTCTCAATGGAGGAAGAAACTGTGACAATAATCTATTGATCTCTCTCAACAATACAATAAGTTTCTCCAACCTGTTCTCCACAAATTTCAGCCTAATATAGGTGAGAGAGATGACTCTCTCTCCTCTCTCTAGAACTTAGGACCCAAATTTAGGGCACCATAGCCTAAAATAGCCAATTTTGGCCTATATGTCCAAATAGCATGATTTTGGTGTCATTTCGAAGGTCCTGAAGTTTGAGACTTCTTTAACATGAAATATGTACTAAAATAAAAGTATATAGGCCTCTTTCACATGTGTGAAATGTTAGATCCAAAACTATGTACAAAAATTGCCAATTTAGGCCTCAAACTAGCTAGGAAATGTTGACAATTTTCACACTTTATGTTCCTTTGTAGCCAACCTTCGCCCACAAGCAGGCAAGACTATCATGATGCAGTGAAGCTATAGTTGGAAGGGCCAAGATTACTCCCTAGCTTATCGTATTAAGGCTTTTACCATTCTGTTCAATATAAAGTTATTAGTCTATATCATATACAAGAAAAAAAATCATTATGTATTAAAAAATTAACTGTATTTATTGAACTGCCTATAGCAAATAGGGTAAGTTTGGACCCGTACAAAGGTATAAGGGCAAATCCCTATACTTATCAGATGTTGAATAATAAGTTGTGTACTGATGTCACCACTCTTGAGCATATCCATGCTTTCCAAGAGTACACAAGCTATAGGCCTATTTAGAACATGTAAGACCTAATCGTGCAGTACTGACAAGTCATACAGGATCTGTATCTTTTTCGAGGTGTGTCACTCTACAAATGCCACAAACTTCTTGAAGGAATCAAATACTTCAATTTTTTTCTTTAAGTAGTAGATCGTGGTCATCCGGCTGTAATCATCTATGAACGCTAGAAAATATCTCGAACTTGAGAGCAAATCTGTCTTCATCGGTCCACAGACATCAGAGTGGACGAGCTCAAGAATCTCCTTGGCTCTTCTTCCCTCGTGTGTGAATGGATTTCGATGTTGCTTGCCTTTTTGACAAGCTTCGCATAACTCAGTTTCGGGCCTTGAAATTTTGAGACCTGTGACAATGTCTTTACTCATGTTGTACAGGCTCTGCATGTTTAGATGATACATTCTCCTATGCCAGAGCTTATCTTCATTTTTTGAAGCATTTAATACGCTATCAGAGTTGCTGATTATTTTGGCCTCGTGGAGAGTTCCTTCTCTGCATCCGACCATCAGCAACTTGTTTGTAGTCTTCTTGATCATGCGGCAAGTGTTGTCGTCGAACAAAACTCGAATGCCTAGATCTGCCATCTTGGAGACAAATAGTAGATCTTTTCTGAGTGAGGACACATAGAGTGCTCCTGGCAGCTCTGCTTGGCCTGACAGTGCTCGTAGCTGTAGAGTGCTGATGCCTTTGACATCATGTCTGTTCCCATCACCTAGAATCACTGCTTTGTTGTTTTCGAGCTCTCTGAAGTCGATCGAGATCTTATTATTGCAGGTTATGTGAGATGTTGCTCCTGAATCAATGACTACATTGTACTCGTGTTTAGTGTAGCTCGTTGAAGCTTCATCGAGTATTGTGAAAGCTTCGTCACCTCTGTCAGCATCCTTTGATGACTCTACAACATTAGCTTTTTCAGTTTTGTTCTTTCTTTTTGGGTTGAATCTGCAATCGTATGCAAATGCTCTTTCTTCTTACAAAGCATGCAAGGAATTGCTGGATTGAACCAGCATTTGTTGGTCGTATGGCCTGGTTTGTGACAATGATCACAGGAAGAAGATTGTTGATTCAAGGACTTTGTCTTCTCAAATCTTGGCTTGTTGTTCTTCTTCTTCTTTCCTTTCGTGAAGAGAGCTTTCTCTTGATCACTGCTTCCCTCTTCTTTGTCTCTCATCACTCTCTCATCAGCGACAAGACTGACTGCTTTGTCGAATGTCATATCTGGTAGACTCAGTATGAGCATTCTTAGCGGCTGATAGGACGTCGGTAGAGATTTCATGAAGTACATCAGCTGCTGTGGTGCTGGGACCTGGTGCTCTTGTCTTGATGCAGCGAGTTGAGCGAATATCGTTCTGATCTTCTCAACGTGCTGATCCAACTGGTTGCCATCCCATCGTATGGATTGCAGCTGATTGTGAAGGTGCATGACTGAAGCTGCAGTCCTCACTTCATACTTCTGTTTTAATCTTTCCCACGCTGCATGGCTGCTTTCGCAGTCTTCAATCTGCATGAGTAGAACTTCATTTATGGACGAAATGATGATCGTCATTGCGCGCTCATCTTTTCTGATCCATTCAGCTCTCCTCGGGTCTCCCTTTCAGCTCTCCTCGAGTCTCCCTCTGGAGGCTGCACCTCTGAGAGTTCGGTCACTGACCAAGTGCCTTCGCCCTTCAAAAGTGTTTTGATTTTAAATTTTCAGATTCTATAATTTGCGCCATCGAGACCGATTGCTACTCTTGTCTGGATTGTTGTAGCCATATTGTGTTGTCTAGAAGAATCATTGTTGGGATATCAATAGTGACAACCTGTGGGCTCTGATACTATGTCGCGAAAGCGAAACTGTTTCTTTTTCATTTTTGTCTTCGTATTCGCGAATTATTTTGTGTCTTTGAATTTTCTTTTTGCACGGAAGCTTTTACAGGACCCTAGACATGCGACTACACATCACAGAACACATTCTATTCTAGCAATCAAGACACAAACAATACAAGACAGGGAGATGCACGAAAATAGACCGACTGTATTATCAGTTTAGTTTTAGAGCGAGATCGTCAGTGTCTCGCTCGTTGGCGGAGTGACACTCTGCTCTTTCACTGTGTTCTGCTAGTTGGCTGACTTTCATGCACAACTCTATTGTTTCTAGTATTTTTCTTTCTGCTCTACTCACTATGTCTCTCTCTGTCTCTTACAGATCTCTCTATTCAAATTACTTGTTATGATCCAGAGAGGATAGTTTATACCTCCACAATGTGGAGTTTACAAGATGGCTAAACAAAGAAATCACAAAACTAGTTAACACTAATCAACTAATCAGTTAGTCTCTATCGTTGCCTCTCGTTTCACATGGGCGTGAAGTCTAAAACTCCAAGCCCGTTGAGCTGCCAGCTGGCAGCGCGAAATATTTTTTCTCGTTTGTTTTGTAATCTCCCGTTTGCTTTCGTTCTTTTCGTTTCTTTCGTAGTTTTTCGTTTTGCGTCCCTTTGCGGTTTGCGGTCCTAGAGGTGTGTTTACAATTCATGAATGATTCGCAAATCGTTCGTGCTTCAAGTCAAGGGACGTTGACTGTCATGAATTGTTCTCGTTCGACCTTCGTTTCTTGTTCGTGCTGCGACAAAGTTGCAGGAGTTCACCATTTCTGACATTCCCTGTGTTGCAAGTTTTGTTAACGAAATAGATCAAGGGCTGATGGTCCGTATAAAATGCAAAATGTGTGGCCATCAGATAGTGCCAAAATTTCTTAACCGCGCAGATCATCGCCAATGCTTTTCGCTCTGTGGTTGAGTAATTTATTTCTGTATCACTGAGCTGTCAGCTTGCAAATTGGATTGGAAAATCCTTTTTGTGTGCTCTTGGCTGGGTTAAGACTGCTCCAACTGCATACTTTGATGCGTCCGTATGGACATGAAACTCAATGGACCAATTGGGTGGATGTAAGATTGGTGCTGAAACCAATGCATCCTTAAGCTTTTGGAAAGCCTTTAGGACTTTCTCATTCCAATGTGGATTTGTTGTGAGTTTGTAAATTGGTCAGGCTAATTTCGCAAAATCTAGAATGAAGATCCTATAATAGTTAGCATGACCCATGAAGATGTAGACTTCGCGGATCATCCCTGGTGGTGGTAGATCAACAATGATCTTGATCTTTGATAGGTCTGTGGCGATTTCGTGTCTAGATATTATATGGTCGAGAATCAAGCCATGTGTAACCCAAAATTGACATTTTTCTGGATTCAAGGAAATCTAAAAATTGTGGCATTTTTGTAGCACCCTCTCCAAATTGGATAAGTGTTCTGAGTCTACACCCGTTCTAAGTCTGAGATTTTGATAGTAGCTGGATCTGGTGCAGACCTTTCCACTAATCTAGTCTGCGAATGTTCTCTTGTGCGAGGGTTGGCTGTGCAAGGGCTCTTTAGCTATTTTTGCAGATAAAAAACTTGATATCTCTTATACCTTTGAGAAGTAACTCTCGCAAGGATCACAGTAGCTGAATCTGGGTCAGATCTCACTATGGAATTCTCCTTCAGTTAACTCTCCCACTAAGTGAGAATTTCACTATATGCGAGGGTTCAGAACCACTATTTTGGCTTGATCTTCACCAAATATCTATACTAACTCTCCCAGGCTTCATCATTAACCGAAATTGACATTAGGAATCGATTGAGAGGGTTTGCGAGAGTTCTTACTGGAAGGATTTGTTGGATCTTCACTTTTTAGTGATTTTTTAGTACTTAAACCCAATTTTCTGCTCACTAGAATCAAACTAACTCTCGCAGGCTCTTCTGTGTCCTAGTCTTATTGAGATGGAACTTCAGAATCCTCTGTGAGAGTCCTTGCCCACTGGAACTGAAAATTTTAGTGTCTGCGAGGGTTCTCTGGTACTTTCTTGTCTTTTTTTCACTAGGAACTCTCGCACAGGCACTTAGACATCAAACCAACTCTCGCAAGCTTCTCTGTGTCCTGGTCTCACTGAGATGGAACTTTAGAGAGCTCTGCGAGAGTTCTGGTGAAGATTTGCATTTTTTTTGGAATTTTTCAAGGGTTTTTTGAAATTTTTATGATTTTTCTCTAATTTTTGCAATCTGCTTGGAACTAGCTCTCGCAGGCTTCTATGCAGATCTGGGACAATACCCTAGAGTTGCTGCCAGTCATGCAAGGGTTAACTCTTACTGGTTTTGGAGATATTAAAATCTGATGAGATTTTAGGCTCTTTTTCTCTCCAAAATGCAGATTGGTGTGTTATTTTGGATTTTTTGGCTGGTTGGTTTGGGTTTCAAGCCCTTAGAGGCTGTTCAGGGCCTCCTCTATCCTCTCACACCCCCTCCGCTAGCTGTGAACAGTCCAAACACAAAAAAAAACACAAAACTAACTCGAAACTCCCAAAAATCTACCTAAAACTACTCTAAAAGAAGAAATTGCTAAAATGCAGCTATACTAGTTAGTGGAAACCTATCCCCGGCAACGATGCCACTGTAGGGTCTTCGATCCGATGTAGTGATAGCCCTCCCGCCTGTCAACAAGCGTTAGCTCAGTGGATAGGTACCTAACTATGCATAGATGCTACTTTTAGTTAGTTCTCTACTTTTCATCTAACTCTACCACCACTAACACTACTCCCACTAACTATACTCCCCTAAACTACCTTCATCATGATTGTAGGTGAAAGGAAAGGGAAGATTAGAAGAGATGGAGAGAAGAGAAGAGAGAAAGAGAGAGAGAGAGGGTGAGAGTGGAGGTTAGTTCAAATGCTCCTTATGCTTGCTAATGGAGAAACATTAACTAAGACAACCAATAACATGAAAATAGATAGCAGTAGAAAACACAATCAAAAGCATTAGCAAGTAGTGAATAGCAAAAGAAGATGCTTCTCTCCATAAAGTGGTGGGGTTTCCTCCTCCTCATTAAGCATGCCAATAGAGTACAAATGGTGCTTTTTTATAAAATGGGGAAGGCCCTTGCCCAAAATCCTATTGGCTAATATTTACATTGATCCTATCCATTCATCTTGGACCCAACTTGATCCAAGGGTCCACAAAAAGTACATTGGAAATTACAAGATTCATGTGAGTCAAAAATTGGACCCAACTCTAAAAAAGTAGACTCTAAGTTTAAAATTGACTTTGGGCCTCAAGTTTTATTTTAATTACAAAGGCCCAAGTCTATTTTATTTTATTTACAACTTAAGCTTGCGTGCTCATTGGGCCATGGGCTTATACGCACAGGATGCCATGCCCTCGCAACACATTTTATTAATCGATTTTATTTATTTACAATTCGTCGGGAATACCCCCAACAACGTCTTGAAAGTGGTTATGCTTTATGGTGATTTTTAATACTGTATTTTACTTTTCAGCTATATTTTACCTTGTTGTGGATCATGAATAAAGGCTTTAAAAGGTTTCAATCTTGTTTTGTTAAGAGGAACTAAGTGCAGTCTTGTATCTCTCTCTACGCATCCTGGTGGTATAAATCTGACTATTCCTTGGTTGGGATAGTGATGAATAGTGCTAAAACCTTTACTTTTTATCTGACTCATAAGCTAACAAAGGTCTGTTTTTATGGTTTAGTCCACATGATGGTTTCAGGATGTTGTCCCTTTTGGTTATGGGGAGTCCCTTCCTCCACCTAAACATTTTATTCAGACACTGATTTGTTGTACAAAAAATTAGACTGCCAAGATGCATAAATTTGTCATTAACACTGATAGGGCTACATGTTCTTCTACTGGACTTGAGGATAAGATTCTATGCTTGATTGATCTGCTTGAGACTATTGATTGGGTAAAGATTTATCTTGAGTTTGTTGAAAAGATCACTTTGAGTTTAGTGGAAAATCTTTACAGTTGTCTTAATGATTTCGTCGAAAAATTCAAAGAAGGGAAATTTTTTTGTAATATGCACATTAGAAAGGCGTTTATGTGTTTGGAAAATGAAAATGATATTACTCCCGCTACCTTTACCCCTTCTGTTTCTGATGCTCCTTTATCACCACACCCTTTAGTTTTTACTGATGACCTTGAAGAGGACAGTGCCTCTCAGCTCGAGACCTTCTCTCAAGACATTTGCAACATTGGTGACCTTTTTTCTTATGATTCATGCCAATCTAAAAGTTGTCAAGTCGCCTTTGTTCCTGGCAGAATCATCGAGTGCAAATCCACTCTCATGTCATATAAACTTTGGAGTCTTCCTTCTGTCAATTTCCTTGCCCCATCCCTATCGATCTTTGGATCATGATAACCCATTTGACAGAAAAAGAAATACAAGTCTGCAAGGTGGCCGCCCTGCATAAAAATCCTTCACTTGAGACTCCTGTTTCTTTCGACGTCATTATTCATATGAACAAATTTGAACCTTCTCGTTGCCTCTATGCAAACCTGGGCCAAAAGTAGAGGTCACTTTGAGAATGGCTTTAATAGAATAAACCTACACCAAGCCAAAATTTGGAAATGGAAAATACCTTTTTTCAAATGTAGATGTGGTGAAAAATACAAAAATAGCTCTTCCATCATTTGGTTTGACCATGCTATCTGGTTCATGGTGAATAACCTAGCCAAGTTCTTTCATGCTTCCCTCCAAAACCAATTGAATGCATTCTTCATGTGGCTACATAAACCTGCTAGGGATGTAGTGAAATCACACCTGATTTTTCTCTTTATCCGCCAACACATGATTGATGCTTCCATCAAACTTGCAAAAGATTCCTCTAGCATGTTTGAGCTGGTCAAACAGGTCATCAATTCTAGGCATGGGGTACTTGTTCTTGATGGTACCTTTGTTGAGCATGCGGTAATCCACACACATCCGCAGGGTGTTGTCCGCCTTTTCCACGAATAACATTGGGGCTCCAAAAGGCGAAGCACTTTTTTCTAATGAATCCTTTGTCTATCAATTCACCAAGTTGTCGTTTCAGTTTCACCAACTCTTCTTGGGACATCCTATAGGGTGCTTGTGAAGTTGGTTCTGTTCCTGGTACCAACTCAATGTTATGGTCCACTGGTCTTCGAGGGGGTAACTTAGCTGGGAGGAAACACATCACTAAATTCCTCTAGCAAATCTGCCACCTCCTTTGGCAAGTTTTTTTTGTTGTGCGTTTTTCCCTTCTGGAACCTCTTTGCAGATACAAAGAAAGCACTTTGACCTTTTCTCTTTCGCCATGCTTTTCATCACAGATGCAGCAACCAGATGTTGTTCAATATCGATACCCTTAGCGTTCCCTCCAGGCAGAGCTTTTGTCATACAGATTTGTCCCTTGTAATCCAAGAGGACCAAGTTTGAGCTCCTACCCAAAACTGCAATATAGTGTTCATTTAGCCAGGGGAGGCCCAAAATTACATCGAAGGCATCCATCTCTAGAATCAGAAAGCTAAGTTTAGCCTTCCATCTCCCAATCTGCAACGGGATGTTCAATGTTGCTTTGTCTGCGTCTAGTGACCCCTTTGCTGTTTCTACCTTGAGCGTTGATGTCACATTCCTGGTCGGCAAGCTGAACTGTTCCACTACGCTCCTTGCAATATAGTTATGTGAAGCTCCAGAGTCGATCATGAAATATGACTTTCTCCCCGCGATCTTTCCGGATAGGAATAATAATCTCGAACCAATCTTGTGGGTTGCCCCATGGAAGCTCCTTTTCATACTTGTGTGTCGTCCACACACAAATGTAAACTCCTCTTTCAACTCCCAACTAGATCAGATCACCGGAAGAAATTAAGCAACCCTGGGTTATTCAGGTCCAAACAAGCACACCACAAACAAACATACCAACCAAAGTAAACACAGAGGATCCCTCTCAAGCCACGTTCTCCTTGAGACCGGACGTAGGACCTTTGCCTAACCGCGCCCACACAAATCTATCAGAAAATTAGCCCACGGGGAAACATCCATCCAACCATCCGTGATTTCACCATTAAGCAGCACATTGCCTCAATCACGCCCCACCAACTCTGGTCGATATAGCTAAACGATCGGCAGCTATCCTGCACCGGCAGCTAACCACCCATGCTTTACACTCGAATTCGAGCAACATCTCTGTATCAATGGTTAACCCGTACAGTTCGAATATGTCACCCCGCACCCCACAAGGCACAGACCGTGCTTTCACCAACCTAATGGCAGCACATTGCCTCATCTGTCCTCGTGCAGACGGTGCCATGCCCGAACCGCGAGAAATGACCATGCTTACACCTCAAGGGCAACACCTTGCCTCATCAAGTCCCCCGTTCTGCCGACCACCCCGACCGTGGACGCACTCGTGCTTACACTGTGGGCAGCACCTTGCACAATGATTGTCCTGACAAATCCCAAAAAGTGGGCACCCCTGTGAGACTTGCATAGCTGACTGGCTAGTCGGCTCTGATACCACATGTTGCGCCACTTAGAATTTGCTTGGCACAGTTAGAATTAAAGTTAGAATCACTGTGTTACTGTACTACGGGTCCTATCAGTGGATAAGGATCAGTTGGCCTCGCCACGAGGCAAGTCGACGGGACACGCGTCCCGCCGTCTCAAAGGGCGCTAGGACTTGAGCGGTTTTCCCACCACGCGCTTAAGTCTAACATTCATCTATCATGCACTTACGTAAAAGCCAACTTAGAAACGTAACAAGCTTAACCATTCAGACTTAAGAAAACTGGAATCCCAACCAACCCGAAAGCAAACTCAGAATCCGTCCCCAAAAGGTAACGAAAGACAAAGACAAGCCACACATGAAACCCAAGGCATAGTGGTTGCCAAACTGACCAATTGGCATAGCGGCGAGCCACACGTCGGTGACATGCACCCTTGGACGTCGGCGACGCAAAAAGGTTGTAGTAAGGGTCCTTCCACTTGGACCAGTCCCAAAGGCGAAACCAAAACGATAATCATCCCCAAGGATCAACTTTATTAAATTTGGAAGAGGTTACATTCATACATAGACTGACTGGTCTCGGGGCCACCAACACGTGCTGGGCATTGTGCCTGGCTCGTGCTGGTAGAGGGAGCTGAGACCTGGCGACTGGATTCCTGGCACTGGTTGAGCTGCCCAAGTTTCTGTCTGCCGGACTCCCCCTATAGTTCTGGTGTGATTTGGCGCACCCCCTCTGTCCTAGAATATAGTGCTTTCTGGTAAAGCACGTTTTTTAGGACTTGGTTTTTATTTTGTTGATTAAGCCTGGCAGAATCAGTCTGGCTCCCAGACATGGGTCCCGAGAGCCGTCCCGGCTGTAGAATCAACTTGCTTCCTGACTAGACCATGACTCGAGCTCCAGAGCTAGCTCATGACTTGTGACTACTTGACTGGCTCACCACAGGTCGGAGGCTCAGTCCTTGACGTTCTAACTTGCTCTGGGACCTTAGGGAGCGTCACCCCTTAGAGTCTTACAGGGCACGTTGGGTGCACCCGAGTCAGCTTTACAACACGGTGTTCGGGAAAGCCGACATCTTCTGAGAATGGAATTGGCATCTTTCGTCGAAAACAGATTTCATAAAAAATTCATAGGAAGTGGACTTCCAAAAAACCAAACTACCTTTTTTGAAATGCAAAAATTTTAGGTTTCTCATTTTCAAGTGGAGGAAAATTTTGTTTAATGAACTAGGTAGAACCTTATAAAAGTTGGGTTATATAGGTCTATTGAGTCAACAAAATAAATTTGTAGTGTAAATATTTAATGTTTTTGTCTATAAAAAGTGTAAAATTTATTTTACAGGAAATTGGAAGGAAACCTGGGAACACTAGTGAAGGTATTATGACTCCTGACTGACTGGTGAGGCTGCAAGCGAGCGAGGGAGACCTCAGACGGGTCACGGGTGTCCGTGATCTGGTCGTTGATGTTTGGGCTGGGTGTGTAATAATGTGCACAGCATCTGTTGATGAGTGAATAATAAATATGCATGATCCTGATTCCTGAATAAAAAAGAATTGAATATGATGATGACTCCTGTCAGCCAGAGAATTGGAGCTCTTCTGGCAGCCACATGCATGAAGATAGATTTGGCACCTGTGGAGATTGCTTGTGGTGTGGATGGCAGCAGGCTCCAGCAGCTTATCAAAATTCTTGGCACTTGCTCCACCTTACATACTTTTACACACAATCAAAATCTCTCTACATCTCCGGAGCTATTACTTCGTACTGTGTATTGTAAAAACAAATGACTAATAAATATATGGAATATACGATAATGTAATCCTCGAGTACTCCGCTACCATTGGTATTTTTGTGTTTTTGAGTGTGGGAATGCACGATGACGATTATAATATCTGCATTGGACAAAGCCCCGGGCCCCGTCCCCCCACCATATAGGGCATTTGCCATATACCGTATAGATGCTGAGATCTATCATCTCCGGATTCTCCCCATATTTTGCTTCATTTCAACTCAAACTGAATCATGGCTTTGATGTTGATATTTGTGTGAAAAGGGTTGAGAAGGGAGATTTCCAATTTAGTAAGACCTACACCTAAAATACAAACATTCATTGCCCTAGTATGTTCCAACCATTTTTATGTAGGAAAATAAAATCTTGTGGGTTGGGACCACTTTGCAAAGAGGACTTGTATACACTTCAATAAAGGACTTGTATCAATGCTGAAGAAACCTCTTCCAAGTTTTCCTTTAATATCCGTAATGCCTTGTGCTTAGGTGTCTTTTGTATTTTGAGACCACCTCCGGGAGCATAATGTCCATCCAATTTTCTCTCTCCTAGGAATCTGTCATTCTCTCTCTGCGGAATGCACGTATTCTCTCCTCTCTCCGGTGGAATGTGTAGGTGCTGTGTGGCAGCCCTTCATTGGCTGTCCACATCCACATTCCACCACAAATGTAAAAAAATTTGTCCATGCGTGAGGCTGTACGGTAAGGCCGTACGGCCCGAGAAAAAAAAACTAGTCCACGGGTACGGTCGTATGACCTTACCGTACGGCTAGAATTTTTTTTTTTTTTAAAAAAAAACCTTCGCACAATGGCATTACGCAAGGGAAGGCCCGAAGTCCTTGGGCCTGCCTTGTAGTTCGGGGCCTGCCCTCGGGCTCCCACCCTCGGGCGAGGGCCCTCTCAGCAAGGAAGGCCCTCTGACAGGGCCTTCCCCCCCCCACTACATCTTTCAAGATGTCGGCTTTTGAGAAATAATGCCTTCTAAAACTTTCAGCTAAAAAACGTTGCATTCTAAAATCTTATAGCTATCAAAGATTGTAGTTTATTATAATAGTTAGACTTGTCAAAGAATAGTGCATCAATTGAAATTGCTTTTTATTCGCTAAATTATATCTATTGTAATTTTTTTTTCATAATTTTCAACTATTTTGTTGGGCATCAACCTAGCTCGCTCCAACAATTATTTTCATGGTACAATGTGTCAATAGCTTTACAAACGTAACTTATATAAAAAATTGTGCAAAAGGTAGAGCACTTGCAAGGTAAAACTTTTCCATTTAAAAAACGTATGTAGTTTCCTAAAGTATTCAATGATCTATGTGCATCCTATATATTCAAAGGCCAACAATTTAAAATCCTACATATATTTTACTAAAACATAAAATTTCCTGCAAAATCAAAAGTTTATCAGTTTTTAGAAGTCACCATCCTGCATTATATCTCAGAAGTTGGTTTTTGAGAACATTTGACGGTTCCATTCCTAGACTATGCTAGTTTTTCCAAGCACCGGCTTGTATGCACTTCAATGCCAAGTTTGGTCAAGGTAAAAGATCTTAAAGGAAAGTTTAATAGAAGAATCTCTTTACAAATATCCCCAATCCCAAACCTACACTGACACACCCCCCGTCGGCCTTCAAGAAAGCGACAACGAACTGAGAAGAAATGGATGGTTTGCTTAAAGTCAAGGCAAGAAGACATAGATCCCAAAGACTTTTAGCAATTTGAGCCACTGATTTTTACATTGCAGAGGTATGAGGCACTTGTCTTGTTATATAGTTGTCTCTCCATTAATCTGTTCACTTAGAATGTCAAGGGTTCAAATGCTCCTATAAAGAGAGCAAGGATTGAAAAATAAAAGCTGAGGAGGCTAAGTTACCACTAGAGGTCTTTATCCCCAAGAACTCTTGTGCATGTGCTCCAACAACCCTCATGTAAACTAGACTCAACTCTAATTAGAATTGATACCTCTCATCATGCATATAACCATCACACACCATGTGTTGCTCCACATGTCTACTTGGAGTATCTTAGGTACTCTCAAGTTAATAATTACAATTTGGCATACAGTGGAAGATCGAGGCATAATTAATGATTCAATTTTGGAGGCCTAATTCCCACGTCTAGGATTATTCCAGATCCTCGGCAACAAAAAAAGGAGATAACATTCTTTCCCACTTGAAAAAGTGAATTAAAGAAGTTCTTTTTTATGCTTTCAACTCTTTTCCAACAATCATCATCCCCAATCTGACCTTTTCACCTAATGAAACACCCAAAATACTACTAATCCTAAATTGTTTATATTTGGTTTTGTTCTTGAGATTTATCCAAGAAACGGTTGATGTCAGGATTATTTATAAAGCTTGTATCATAAAAAATGAATGTCTTGACCTTCCAGCTTATTTTTGCACAAAACTTTTGTTTGCATCCAAGCTTAGTGCCTTGGTAAAACATCAACTATCATGTCTTGCGTTCGATAGTACTGCAAGTTTACCTCTTGTCGAGAACTTTGCTTCTAACATAGTGATATTTAATTTCAATGTGCTTACTCCTAGAATGAAATCTAGGGTTGGTTGATAACGCAATAGCACGTTGATCATCACAAAATAAAGTTGTCAGAGCCTATTGTTTCAAACAAACATCTGAAAGTAAATTTCTCAACCATACCGTTTCCTTTGTAGCTTGAGAGGCTGCTATATACTCTGATTCAGTAGAAGATAGAGCTATCAAAGTTTGCTTGCGACTGTTCCATGAAATAGGACCATTGTTGAGGAAGAATGCAAATCCAGAAGTGGATTTACGAGTGTCTACATCTCATGTCCAACTTGCATCTGAATAAGCATTGAGAATATTGAGTTTCTCATTGTCGACTGCTCCATAACAAATGCATAAGTCCATAGTAGCCTGAATATATCTCAAAACTCTCATAAGAGCCTTCCAATGTGTAACACCAAGATTAGTCATAAACTGACTTAAGGAACTGACTGCAAAAGCTATGTTTGGTTTGGTACAGATCATCGTGTACATAAGAGATCCTATTATTGAATGGTAAGGATACTCACACATCTGCTCCTTCTCTTTGATCGTTTGAGGACATTGGTCCTTCGACAATTTGAGTCCTGGGACCATCAGTGAGTGAGCTAATTTTCAATTCATCAGATTATATCTTATCAACATATTGTGAATGTTTCTTTGTTGAGTAATGTAAATCAACTTTTGCTTTCTATCTCTTTGAATTTGAATACCTAGATAGTAATGAGCTTCTCCCATATCGGTCATGTTGAATTCTGAAAACAACATTGATTTAGCTTCTTTTATTAGATCGATACTATTGCTGAAAAGCATTGTGTCATCCACATACAAAGTTTTAATAATAAAGGAATGATGCATTGACTTGAAGTAGACATTAGAATCTGAAGTGATTGGTTTATAGCCATGATTGATCAGAAAGATGTTGATCCTTTGAAACCATGATCTAGCAGATTGCTTCAAGCCATAAAGTGCTCTGTGGAGTTTACATACATGATTTTGTTTGGATTATAACCTTCGAGTGGCATCATGTAAATATCTTCTTCGATAACTCCATTAAGATATGTTGTATGTACATCCATTTGATGTACCTCTAAATTTGTTGCAGCAACAAATGACAATAGAAATTTGATTGAAGAATGTTTAACTATTTGACTGAAAGTCTCAGTGTAGTCGACATTATGTACCTGAGAAAATCCTCTCATGACAAGTTGAGCTTTTCTTCATTCAATGTCTCCATCTACCTTGTATTTGATTTTGAATATCCATTTGCAATTAACTACTCTTCTGTTGGCATGCAATTCGACAATAGTCCAAGTCTGGTTGTTGATAAGATGAATGTTTTTTATCCATAGCTTTTTTTTTTTTTTTCCAAAGATCAGAATCGAGCTGACTAAGTGCCTCTTCGACAATAGTCGGCTCTTGAACAAGATAAGCTGTAGACTCGTCGATATATCTTATAGGTGGTATGCGTTCGTCGATCTTCTGGGAAATGAGCAAGGTTGATTATTTTCATCATGTTGTAGTTGCTGAGTTGCAATATCATCTCTTCGGATTCATTGTTGATAAGTTGTTCGTCTGAAGTGGACGAGCATAGGAATAGTCGACTTGGGAACATAAGTGTTCGATACTTCAGGAGAGTCTGATAGTTCGACTATATGACATTAGAGAAAATTAGAGCCTGAAGAGGACCTTTGAAAAAGATGTTTTTTTTTTTTCTTATTTTCGTTGCCGTATGGACCAATTGAAACCTCGAAATCGGGGTTCTTCGTAACGTAGAATTTTCCAAATATAAATAAAATAAAAACTTTCTAAATATATTGTTGTTTCATCGGGCAGCATGTAGAAATGCTATTGGTTGATGAGGCCTGCCCTTCCAGCTCATCACTGCCTGAAGAGACCCAAAAATATTGAAAATGAATATGACAGATGGTTGAGAGGAGAAAATCGATGTACCATTAATGTATATGCATTGTCAAATCATGGTTAACAGGTTAAATTAGAGTTAATTCGTGGTGCCAAATAGATCAGTGTTTCAAATTTATGCCAACACATTTTCTCAGATTCATGGCTTTTTGTCTACGCAAATTTTTAGATTCATAGTTCAGTGTTTTAGATTTTTGCATGCACATTACAAATGGTGCCATCAAGGAAGCCGTGCTCCTCAATCGACTTTGTGTTTCTATTCAACGAGAAAGATGATAATAGATTATGGGTGCCAAGAAAATATTCAAAAAACTCTTGGGTTTTAATGCATCCATCATCAAGAGGAGCATTTCAAAAAAGCAAAAGGTCAAAACTATCATTTTGATCTTATTGGAAGGCTTGAATTTTGGATTTCAAAACATCATCAGGAGGAAAATCTATTTCTGAAATTCTAGTCCAACATGTATATATGCATTCAGAGATAAATGTGGAAGGATTCAACCGTCAGAAGCACAAAAAAAACAACTGTGAGTATTGATATTTTTGATACTTTGATTTTTGTCATTCATAAATATCTAATAGTAAACTTGCCAATCTGATCATTTTTTTTTTGTAGATTTATATCCATCCAACATAAATGAATGGGAGCCCAATGGATCTCTAGTAGGTGTGTTAGATGCTATTCACACTGATATTGGACAACTGCAATATCCAGGTCGAACTGCAAAAGATCTAGTTGATAGTGGGATCTTTTTTTATGAATCAATGTACATTCCTGATACAAAAGGAGATTTTGGACAAATAGTCCCAATTCCATTACCTAGTTTTGAAAGTGATGAATGGATTGCACCAGATGCTATAGTTTTAGAATTATTTTGTTGCAAGATATATAATTCAGATGTAAAAAATTCACTAAAGATAAGCACGAGATAAAAAACAGTCAGATTGAGTTGGTTTATTTCTTTGAATATATTTGTGGATTTCTTTTCAAGTGTCAATGTACACAAAATCCCAACGATGTTTGTATGCAAAAATTTATCAGATAGTTTATTATCTGAACTTATGGATGAAAGCTGGGACAAAGGATCAGATGGAAAAATAGAATGCAGAATTAAAATGTCTTCCATGTGCCTCTGTTATCAAATTGAAAAACAAATATTGAGCTTATGCTTTCATTATCAAGATGAAAAAAAATAAAGGTAAATGGGTGCCACTCGATCAAGACTTGGAAGCCAGTGGACATTCAATATGAAAACATATTGAACTTATATACAATGATGCCGTTTTGACATGTGTTGAGGTGGAAGAAGATTGGAGTCTAAATTACATCAGGCGGGAACTATTGCTCCTACAAGATGATGTATTTTCAGACTTCAGATTCATTATCAATGGTAAACTTGTAAGTAACTACTGTAGACACTCGATTCTTTATGAATAGTTTTAATCAAAACTTTCTAATACAATCTCTGTACTAATTGTAACTCACTTTGTATTAGTTTTGTGCAGGTACGTAAAAGACATGAGCTCGAGATCAAATGTAGAGATATTGGCGAAACAATCCAACTTATGGAAGAACACAAAGATTCACTATCAGCAAATACATGCCAATCATCATGTCTTTTTATCAATATAGAAAATTGCATTCCAGTATTACACTATGGACACAACCTGATTGTAAGAATCTATATTGATATCAATAAAAATCCCACAAACAGGTTGTTTACATGAAAAATTATATATATTTTTTTAATGTATCTCTATTTACAAATGGATCTCTATTCAATAAATTTTTCTATATTTTTAGTATCAGTATTAGGAACTGATAAGACAACAACTCCCTCTTCTATAATCTCGTCTTCCTCTGTTTTGAGAAGGACTTCTATGCCTTTTAAGGCAAGAGGCCTCTCTGCTATAATTTCGCCTTTCTCTATATTGGAAAGGTTCCTTTTTAATCATATATAATAATATTTGCATCCTGAAAGGCTATTAAGACAGGAGCAGCTTGCTTTTGAGGGCCCTCGATTTCAGGTGAAACGCTTACACCATTCTGTACATAGGTTTTGATCAACTCTTGCCGAAATCTATATACATCGTCAGGAGTATATGACTCAAGAGTGAACTGTCATCACAAAACAAGTGAATCAACAAATTACAAACAATGATAGTAAAGAAATATGAATCAAAATGAAAGGAACTACAAATGAACAGAATATTATCTTTTCGATATCTACATCCACTTGTAAATTATACCACTCAAAAAAGAGCTTTGTATTGTACAGGACGAACCATGCACAACTAAAAACATCCCTTTGTTGTACACACTGCATATATTGAACAAAAATTAGTAATATTATGACAAAAAATTATTTATGCTATGATGATAGATTTAAACTAAAAAAAAAATACATGCATATCAGAGATAAATTGAATATACCTTGAGAGATTTAATGGTTATCTCTCCAATTGAGGTTGCCGTTGTCGGTATTTCCTGAACGACATCATGAAGTAGAGAATCAAATTTTCTATGTGTATTAGTAGCTAAGTTTACTTCTACACATAGAAAATTTGATACTCCCTCCTTATTTATCTTTACAAAAAGAATGTTCAGGCTCCAATGCCGACTGCAACAATCAAAATAAAAATTAAAGCAATCCTTACTTATTAAAGCAATGCCGACTGCAACAATCCAAATTAAAGCAACAAAAACAAATGAGCAATCCTTACTTATTCTCATATGGAATCAAATAAAATTTCACCACTGGACTGTATTCAATGAAATATACAGCCCTTTCAAAATCGGCATCTTTTGCCTTCATCGCTACCATAAAAAATGAACTAACAACAAAACTTACACCATGAGAATCGGAACTATGCTGCAAAAAGCTTCCTCCGGCTTCTACTATTACATCTGTAATCTCTGATGTTTTATCTTTCAGCTCGGCACAAAATTTGGGACCTAATCTAAAGCTTCTATGTGAATCTATTGTGGGTATTTCCTGCGCAGTAATAAACAAGTGGGTCCCACCACTTAAAATACTGTTGGCCAAGCCTTACCTAGTGGGCCCTGCCACAGTACATTGTAAGTAGGGTAATAAGTGCGAGGGCATTGACATCCTGCACGTGTAAGTGCAACCCAATGAGCACAAGTAGCAAGTTGTAATTCCTAGGAATAAGAGACTAGGGGCTTAAAACTCTAAAATTACATTAGAGGCCCTAAGTCAAGTTACAAATAAATAAGCTAAAAGGGCCCAACTTAAAACTCACATGAATCATGTGAGTGCCCTTGTGCTTTCTTAGCACCAATAGATTTAAGTTGTGTTTATTTTAAAGGCTTGGATTAGAATCCCTGCCCCAATGAAGTGGCCAATGAGAGTGAAGGAGGCTCACCTCTCAAATCTATAAGAGAGAGCCATTTCCTTTGTATTGTATCTCCTTCCATCTCCTCTTAATAAAACTCTCTTGGTTTCTCTCTCTCTCTCTCTCTCTCTCTCTCTCTCTCTCTCTCTCTCTCTCTCTCTCTCTCTCTCTCTCTCTCTCTCTCTCTCTCTCTCTCTCTCTCTCTCTCTCTCTCTCTCTCTCTCTCTCGGAATAGAATAGCTTTGGGTAGGCGCTCGAGCCCCCAAGGCCTTTCTCAACCTAGGCATTCCCTCTCTCTCTCTTTTCTCCTCTCTCTAAGTAGCGACCGAATAGTTTGGGGAAGGTGCTTGGGCCTTCCAAACCTCTCGCTACTTGGAACTTTGCTCTCTCTCTCTCTCTCTCTCTCTCTCTCTCTCTCTCTCTCTCTCTCTCTCTCTCTCTCTCTCTCTCTCTCTCTCTCTCTCTCTCTCTCTCTCTCTCTCTCTCTCTCTCTATGTAGGTGAAGGCGAGGTTGCCGCTCCCAGCGACAAACCGCTATGCTACATCGATGGCACAACAGTGGCGCCATTGCCGGGGAGCGCCACACACTCGCTTCACCGCATAGCTTTCGTAATCTCTTCCTCTCTCTCCCTCTCTCTTTTCTTCTCTCTCACCATTCTTTTTCACCTAAAAAATTAAAATTTTAGGGGTTAGATTAGTGTGAGTTAGTGTTAGTTTTTGTTGTTTTCTTGAGATTTTGCCATTTTCGTGTTGATTTTTTGTTTGGAAGTGTTGTAGGGAGAGATTGTGAGGTGGGAGGATCAGATCCAAGCACCCAATCCCTTCGTTAATCCATAAAAATCAGAAAAAAAAACTCAAAATCTGTTTTTGGAGGGAAAAAGAGAGCCAAAATCCCATCAGATTTTGATTTCTCAAAAAACAGCAAGAACTAATCTTTGCATGATTGGCAGCAGCTCCAGGGTACTGTGTAAGCCCAACCCAATGAGCACAAGTAGCAAGCTGAATTTCTAGGAATAAGAGACTAGGGGCTTAAAACTCTAAAATGACATTAGAGGCCCTAAGTCAAGTTGCAAATAAAAAAGCTAAAAGGGCCCAACTTAAAACTCACATGAATCATGTGAGTGCCCTTGTGCTTTCTTAGCACCAATAGATTTAAGTTGTGTTTATTTTAAAGGCTTGGATTAGAATCCTTGCCCCAATGAAGTGGCCAATGAGAGTGAAGGAGGCTCACCTCTAAAATCTATAAGAGGGAGCCATTTCCTTTGTATTGTATCTCCTTCCATCTCCTTTTAATAAAACACACACACACACTCTCTCTCTCTCTACGTTGGGATAGAATAGCTTTCGATAGGCACTCGAGCCACCAAGGCCTTTCTCAACCCTAGGCATTCTCTCTCTCTCTCTCTTCTCTCCTCTCTCTAAGTAGCGACCGAATAGTTTGGGGAAGGTGCTCGGGCCTCCCAAACCTCTCGTTACTTGGAACTTTGCTCTCTCTCTCTCTCTCTCTCTCTCTCTCTCTCTCTCTCTCTCTCTCTCTCTCTCTCTCTCTCTCTCTCTCTCTCTCTCTCTCTCTCTCTCTCTCTCTATGCAGGTGAAGGCGAGGTTGCCGCTCCCAGTGACAAACCCCTATGCTACATCGATGACACAACAGAATCTGGAAGAAAGAAATCAAAATAATTGTCGAGAAGATCAATTTTATTAGCTAGGTAAGCCTTGTACTGGTTATAATGGTCACAATCAAAATAAACCTACACAAGATCGTATGGAATTCTGACAAAAAGATTATGTATAGGAGCAGAAAAAGAAGTAGAGACAATATTTAATGATTTCTTGGTTATTTTGTCGAACTCCTCTTGGGTAATCATCACTTTTCGTGAAGAAACCTTCTGAGGAGCTAGACGAATAACATGAGGAGGAGAGGGTGATTCTCGGTCTGAATCAGATTCTCCAGCATCTGATTCAGAGCTTAGGATGATGCGGGGTCTCTTGGCAGGGATAACTCTAGGAAGAAGGGAAGCAGTTGGCCTTCGAGAAGCCAGAAGACCCACTAGAGTCAATTATGATTTGTTGCATCCAGTCATGGCTCATGCACCATTTGAGAAGTGGGGATTGGACTATATTGGTCTCATTCATCCATCAATGAAAAGCTCTCAAGCCCGATACATTATCGTGGTGTTGATATAGCCATAAAACATAAATCACAAATACGTCACCATGGAATCATCATTAGAATTGAAGGTGTTTAACAAATTAATAAAAAGTGGGGATGAGATTCATGTGGATTGGGCAAATGAGACCTACCAAGCTCTATTCCCAACATTCACAAAGAGAAAGCTAATCTCTCTCATTTGCAAATGAGCCAAGATCTTTCAAAATGATGTCTCTTGTCTACTTATAGACAATCCCCTAACTTAACTAAACATAACTATCTTGAAGGATAGTTAGCCCTTGTTGGCCTATTATCCTTATTTAAGTGCTTTGGGGGCGTAAAGAGGAAACCACCTTATTCTTAAGGCTAATAGCTCCTTTTGGGCCTAGCAAAGCTTACAATGGATATTATAATGCATTGATAAGCACTAATGTACTAAAAGTACATGACACCTCCACACATGCAGGATCCACCTATTGACATATTTACAAGGCTTAATTAAACTAATCTTTTGTATTTTTCACACTCCTTAAAAATTAGCTTGATGAAGGTATGCTAGATTTATCTATAACTATAAGAGATAATGTTAGCTTCTTAAATGGATCCTTTGGCATGGATTTAGTGAGAAAACTAGCCAACAAACTTGAAGTTGATGCAAGATCACCATGACCATAATAATATTTTCTTGATAAAAATCCATTTCCAAAAACAAGGACGAGCATTCCACCATCCTGGCACCTTTGTCATTGGTTCCTTCCATGTTTGAAAAAGGTCCTTGATTGATGCTCCTTCTCCTTTAAAATAGAACTAGAGGCCTTCTTGTCTCTGTTGGAGGGTTTGCGAATCCCAAGGCCACCCTAACCCTAGTTAATAAGTGAGAGCAATTTGGCACCCTTTGCGTGTGTAAGTCCAACCCGATAATCACATAATTATTTGATTAATTAAAAGTTAATAAAAAGACTTTAGGCCTTTTGTAGAAATTAAATGTTGTAAGGCCTAATAGTCAAGTCAGTGAATAAAAAGAGTTCAAATTTCAAATAATAAGGGAGGTGGAAATTGGCCAAATAGGATTTGAGGCCAAAGCCCTAAAATCCACTATATATAGTGGTACTTTGTAATTCATTTGACATGTTCATTTCAATAAAGCAGGTTGAATCTCTTTCAGATTGAAATCGGATGTCCTTGCTCTTCTTCTTCCTATCTTCATCTCTCATGTTTTATTTGGACCTTATGTTTATTGAATTTGCTAATTGTTGGAATTGATCTTATTATACTTTTTGTGAGAGAAAGGAGAGAGTAAAGCATTCACATAGTTTCTCTTTCTTAAGCAAGACCAAACCCTTTGAATCCTTTATTCATAAGCCAACAAGGTAAAGTATAGCTGAAAAGTAAATACAGTACAGTAAAGCACCATAAAGCAAGACTTATTTCAAGACATCCAACTGGTACTTGCCACCATCCCACAACACAAAACCATGCGAGTTAGTATGTGAGGAAGATAGGTGTCAAAGCTGAATGTCAGTTGTTATCAATGTACAAAATAAGCATTGCTACTTAACAGCTTGGTTAAAATAAAAAATTCATAGTCCGATCTTGCCATTCGCTTGTAACTTTTAGCGATAGGCGAAGCTGTCATATTACTATATCAGGCGAAAGCCATGCTGATCAGTGTAACAAGCGTTAGTCCATATCAATAATCTAATCAAATAAATGAAGGACGCTTGCTAAATATGTTCAAATAGCTTTTTACAAAAAGATTTTTAGGTTGAGCAAGGACACCCGTTCAACGGTATTAGGGCAAATCCATGCCATACTAACTCATGGACCCATGAAAGAGTCGTGTAATGGCGTCAAAATCCTTGAGCAAGTCCATGCTTTCCAAGGATATTCATGCTTGATAACTAGTTTTAATTACTAGTGTAAACTTGAAAGGGCATGTGCAAAAAGTTATGAATTTATTAGAACTGCCGTATTTAAGAAACAAGTAAAAGAGTCTTCGGCTTGTATAGTCTCAATGAATATGTAAAAACAAATCCATGTCATTCTTACATTGGAGACTATAACAACCCTTGCGCAAATCCATGCGATCGAAGAGTATTGTATGCCAATGACGGGTACGATTCTATGTATTGGGTTAGTTCGATAATCATTTAAAATACATCGTGTCACAAAGTTAGCAAGAGGAAGAATTCGTTTTAAGGCAGAGCAAACATACTTAAAAAATTGTTATTATAATGTATCTGATAAAGTAGAAGTGTTAAAATACTTATAACACAGCTCATACCTGAATGGTCGTGGAAGCGTGATCCTGAGAAGATGCCATGATAATTTTGCTACTATCGTATCTTCACGCATTATCACAACAAGACTTATTGATGAGCTAATACCGTAGGAGTGACTGCTATTTAGTATGTCATAAAGCTTTTAATCACATCCAATATTCTTAATCATAGTATGGTAGGAAACTAGTTCTGTAGGAGCTTGAAGGTATCATAACCTGTAATTGGTATTAGCTTTGATATTATCGAAAGACAAGAGTAAAGTTCTGGAAGTGTCAACTGCAAAATTATCGTAGCAAGGTTATAACCACTTATCAAGGATAGGATTACATAAACCAGCAATTAAGTTGCTATAACAGAGGGTGGGTAGAGTATGGTTTTACGTATGCTATTCTATTAGTAGTACTGATAGGCATGAGCAGAAAGTAGGAGTGATAAAAGGCATCATGTTTATACAAAGAGAGTTTCACAACAATGAATGGAAAGTATGACCAAAAGCTTTATTGTTGTAGTTATCAATCAACCATTTATGAAGCAATAGCCATGCTAACATCTTAGTTGATAACTTCTGATAATTGCTCTTTTTCCAGTGCACTACCACACTAAATTTACTCATGAAGTAATCAACTAATACTCATCATATCAGTGTACACAAGGTGCGGATTCTCAGTGCTGCCATCGTTGTCTGCTAGTGCATTTCTACTAAAAATTTTACATGTAGTTTGAAACCAAACAACACTTAGTTATTAGCAACCATCGCTGGCCAGAAATCGTGGAGAAAATTATCAACTGGTGAGCCATTATCAGTGATAATTGCTGATAAAAAAGCATTGAAAAATACTATCAACATTTAAGCCATTACCAGTGATTAACCGCGGCTATCAACAATCTTTCAAGATTCATCTTTACTTTCTCTAAGAAAGCCCATATCAGATAGTAGTACTAGAAAGAGGAGCGTTGGCTTTATGTGAGTAGTGTGCATACCTGAAATAGCTTCTTGTTGAAGTGACAATGTGCACGCACTGTGGATGGGCGCATCCAATTCTCTTTGAAGGAAGAGAAACAGTGAAAAGGAGAAAGGAGAAGAGGTAGAAAGCCTCTGAACAAAACATTGTTACTTATAGTAGAAGTAGTGTGCCCATTCGGAGCTTCATGGAAAAGACTCTTCATTTAAGAGGTTTTTTTAAAAAAAAAAACCTCCTGCTAATAGTTCAGACTATTTAGGGGTATGCCACTAACTTAGCCAAATTAAAGCAAGAGAGTGCTATAAGATTAGATACTACCCATGAGAGAGAGAGAGAGAGAGAGAGAGAGAGAGAGAGAGAGAGAGAGAGAGAGAGAGAGAGAGAGAGAGAGAGAGAGAGAGAGAGAACCCACCAAGCGACCCGCAGTTAGTGAATCCCCCAGGGGTAGTTAGCTCCTCGAAGGAGAGCTAACTGCCCAGCAAAAGGCTTATATTGCTAGGTAGTTCATATGACAAACCTAGAAAATTTTCTTGTTTGAGCGGTTTGTCAATGATAAGATAGAATCTGCTTCTAATGAAACCATTCCTTTGAAATGCATCAATCAGTGTTCATACTCCATTAAGAAAGTGAGTTGCATATCTCAACAATACATAGCCTTGTGAAATAATAACTTTGTACAAATTAAGAACAGGTCTATTTATTTAACTCAATATGGTCCATAAGTTTGTGATGTTTTCCAATATGTATAGTCTTAGAGTAATTTGGGACTCTAAGATATACCTAGTCATCTACCTTGAAATTGTTAGAATTCCTATCTAATTCTATTTTTAATGAGGATTTATCAAATATGTAAATGTACTTTATTACTAATAATCTGTAAAATTACAAGGCAGCTGACACAATCTACAAAATTACAAGGCATCCAACATAGTTTATAGATACTCAAGATTTTACAATCTGGGTCAAAATTTATTTCGAACTTGAGAATTGAAATCCATTTTGAACTTGGCTTGGATTGATGGGTCGAATAAGATCAGAGTCTATTAATTCAATTCTTTGGATTGAAATTTTGATGCACCTATTTTGACCCTATGTCTATTTCGATCCTGCACTTATTTTCTACTTCGTATCTATTTTAATCCAAGTTGTGATTGTAGTTCGACCTTGAGAATCAAAATCCATTTCAACCCTGATCACGATAGTTTTTGTATAAGTGAATGAGATTTCTACACAAAATGACTACAAAGTACAAAAGACCTTTTAAAGGATTGTGACAGTCATTGGCATTGATATTAAATGCCCAACAATGTCAAAACATCTGCTACTTGTAGAAAGTCAATACTTGATCCTTGTATCTACCACCTTTGTGAGACTGTAGCGGGTACTTCCTATCCACTGTCAACCCTAGATCCAAGCACATTCAAGCATCAAAGGATCAAGAAGATTAACATGTCATCACATGGAGATTCATTCCCATGAGAGTGATAGTATAGTTCATAATCAAGCACATGCTTATGATTCCACATCTAACACTATAATTAACCATACATCCATTAACACTACTCAAACAAAGGTAAAGCTTACTCTCTCTCTCTCTCTCTCTCTCTCTCTCTCTCTCTCTCTCTCTCTCTCTCTCTCTCTCTCTCTCTCTCTCTCTCTCTCTCTCTCTCTCTCTCTCTCTCTCTCTCTCGCTTTTATCTCACAAAAAGTGTAATAAGATCAATTCCAACTATTAGCAAATTCAATAAACATAAAGATCCAAATAAAACACAAGAGATGAAGATAGGAAGAAGAAGAGAAAGTACATCCGATTTCAATCCGAAGGAGGTTCAACATGCTTTATTGAAATGAACATGTCAAATGAATCACCAAGTACCATAGATATAGTGGATTTTAGGTCTTTGGCCTCAAATCCTATTGGCCAATTTTCACCTCCCTTGTCATTTGAAATTTGAAATTTGAAATTTGGAGAGAACCCTTTTTATTCACTAACTTAACTATTAGGCCTTGCGACATTTAATTCCCGCAAAAAGGCCTGAAGTCCTTTTATTAACTTTAAATTAATCATATAACTATGTGATCATCAGGTTGGACTTACACATGTAGGGTGCCAAATCCCCTTATTAATTCGGGTTAGGGTTGCCTTGGGATCCTCAAACCCTCCAACAATTTTTTTCACCAAAACTGGTGGCGATCCCACGAAACCTCAAGAGATTATTACTTTGGGCTCTAGTTTGCCTCACGTCGTACCTTTATGAGATGGTACTGAACTTCTTAATAAATTCTAAGTGCGGCTCGTTGAAATCTCGGGCGTGCAAAAAGAAGCACTTATGTTCCCCGAACAACCAATTGGATGTTGTCTATGAAATAAACTTATGCTCCCAAGATCCACCACCCAATATAGCCGCACGGTGGTACAGTCGAGCTATTGGCAATTGATCGAAAGTCTTATTTGATGCCATTGGAAGATTATGATCAAAACACAATGTCGACAAATAGTCGTCCGATCTTGTTGTTACAGATGCCAATTGAGCCAAGTCTTTTGCGAATATAACTAACTGTCTGACCGTCAGATATGGTGAAATGATATATTCATGCGCATAGGCTTGAAGGGCCCTATAGAAGTCCAAATAAATATTTTAGTTGAACATCTAATGGATGATAGGCCAATTTGGTATGTGGATGGTGATTTTATCCACTAGCACACCTAAACCCTTCCATCAATTCCTTCTCGGCATGGGCACATAATAAGAATCCACCCTTAGCTAGTGCGACTTGCCACATTGTCTAAATTTATTACTGTATCTATAAATTTTGACAAACAAAAAATTGCCTAGTTTGTAATAATTTAGCTGTAAAGATTGTTATATGTTGAAATAAAAAAACACTTATATTGTTGTACATATTCCAAAATAGTTTAAAATCGTCATTCATGAAGTTGAATCATATTTTTACTTGTATGATTCATTGAATGTATTTTCAATTGGTGATTTAAAAATTTGTAAAATTTCACATCAAATCTTCTTAACCATGAAGGAATTCCATTAGCAAAAAATTGCAATAGTACACAAAATCAACATGATGCTCAAAAGTAAACTTGCAAAAGCCATTTCTTTTTAACGTAATTTCCTATATGAGTTTTCAAGATATCATTTTTGGAATCAATTTATCACATTTTCATAACCTGTCTTTTGTATATTGAGGTAATTTTATCAATGAAAAAAAATAAACATGAACTCGATGAGTAAACTACAAACATGAAATCCACATGAAACTTTCAAAAATTCAGTGTTAGAAAACTTAAAGGGAAGACAAATTAAGTTGTGGGGCTACACTAAAATTTGAAGTGAAATCATAGCTGAAAAATCTTGACTATGGGGTAATAAACACGTGTTGTTGTGAGATAATGGTAGATGAAAACTATGAATTTAAAATAAAAATAATCTACAATACGTGCTTTGAGAAAGACTTAAATGTGTGCATAGTATTCATAATGGGCAATGAGTCAAAACTTGAACATCTATATTTGTCTAACTTTTAGTACTTGACATGACATTTCAAAGTTGGTGTCGACATTTTAGAAAAGTTAGAAGTAATAAGACACGCATGCACATTTAATACATCATTGCATATGCATGGGCCACATTACTTTTTCACCAAAATACTTAAGTGGACACTTGTGTATCATGGCATGCAAGGAATAATAATACTCTTGATAAACAATACCATTTTTAGACCAATCACACTCTTGATTTTTTGCAAATTGCTTTCAAGGAAATTGCTTGATTTCTTGTGAAACTAGGAAAAAAAACGACGTGATATTATATGAGAGCATCTTCAACAAAAGACTTCAATAGAATCAAAAGCAAATTACAGAACTTTTGACTGCAAAAGTAGTGAATTTTAGATTTATTTTTTTGAGTAGAGCCATAAAAAGCCTCAAATGCAACCTATGAATCTTATGAGGATCTACTAATGTACACAAGTATATCTAACACTTTAAATATATGGCATTGAAAAGTGCGAATGTGTACATGTGAATAACTAAATAAGGCATTGTTTATACTCAATAATTGAGAATTATGCTAGAATATTAAAAAATTGATTATAATGTCAATATGTTAAAAAAATTTCAAGAATGAATATATTAACTTTTAAGTCATGCATGAATTTTTGTCTAGTACAAGGAAGATGAATTACTTTGTTGGTTGAAGTGCTCTTTACTTTGAAATTATTCAAGATTGTTCATAAAATGATAAAAGTTCAACATAATTAATATTGAAGATGATAATGTATCTACTTGCACTACCTTCTAGCCTTTACTTTTTGAAAGAAAACCAACTCAAACTATACTTACTATATTTATTAATTCTTGACATATTCTGTAATATAAAAATATCAAAAAAAAAAAATGTTGGGTATGTACAATGTTGTAGCCTAAGTAGTGTCATGTGATAAGCCATAGGTTAGCCCTAAATAGTTGTTTTTAAATATAGTTCAAAAAAGAAGATGATGTAAAAGTTAATAACCAATTTCATTCCTCTTGACTAACATGTGCATAATATAGTATTCAAAATGAAATTCCCTCACAACAAGGCCATGTGTCATACTATGAAGTGAAAAAAGATAACAAGATATTTGCATATGTAATGCACCTAGAAACCGAAAGTGTAGGTGTCTCACCATTAAATATCAAAGAATTTTTTCTTTGTCAAATTCTCCAAAGCAATATGACTCTATAAAATACTAAGGTAGAGATCATTTTTTGTCTATGAATGTATGAGCACCAAAAATGATATATATTCTACATTGAAAACATCTGATGAGATTGGGGCTATGAAGATAGAGCCAAAGCTAAAATGGGAGTCAAGAACTAAGGCATGCAGTCTTAGGGTGTGAATCGTAAAAATAACAAACTCAAATCTTGGAAGTCACATTGTTTTCGAAAGAAGAGAGTGAATTAAGACTCCATAAAAGAAGGTGAAAAATTTTATTGTAGGAATTTAACAAAATAAGATAATATATATTTCTCAAACTTAATAGGATCTATTCTAGACCTTTTTTTTTCAAAGAAATCTAGGATTTCAAGGGTTTAAGAGAAAAAAAATGGTAGGAGCAAAATTATAAGAAATAAAGTCTTAAAAGATGGGACAAGATCAAGATAGATGAGGCTCATAATTTGAAATTTAGTTGAATTCATTCCATTTTGGAGAGATTTCTCAAATGTGTTGTATGTGTCTTGAGAAAAAAAAGGGAGGATCTAAGTGAGGTGGAAGATATAATTTAGGACTTTGTGAGAAAGATATGAGATAGACCAAGGTTTGAGAAAGTAGATGTGAAGAATTGAAAAAAATTATCTATGTTAGATATAAGGGGGCTTATGTTTTTTACATCAAGCATCTAGGTGTAGGATGTTGATAGGAGCAAATTTGGCATAGATGGCAAATTATGCATTTCCACTTGTAATGCCACTATTGAGCCAAAATAGAGTAAGAGGCTAAACTCGTGCCAATTAGAGTGTAGACAAGTGTAAAGTTTTTGTTTGATGAATTCTAAGAGGTCCAATAGGATTTAGAGGTGGAACCATGTGAGGTCCATAATTTGAGGTGTGCTTGAATATAGTCCAATAGAATTAAGAGGTGCATGGATAAATGGTCCAATAGGATTAAGAGGTGACAAAGTATTGTCCAATCATAGTTAAGCATAGTGGTAGCTCGTGGATCTACTAGTATCATTGTACTCCTCATTTTGAAGCTAATTGATTTGGTGATCATAGTGATTTTGTGTGTTATTGGATTTCTAGCTTTCTCTCTCTACCCGAGAGCTCATGATGCTTTTTCTCTCTCTACCCGAGGAGAGCAGCTTGTTTTTACTTAGATTATTTTTTGAATAATTCCCACACGTGTGAGTTGGAGTTGGAAGTGATTGAATGCATGTAGTAGTGTGTTTTTGCCATAGGATCTAAGATTGATCTTGAATCTCAATCTAATCTTAATCTTGGTGCATCTACACACCTTAGGAGATCACAAGTACATGTTGTGGACAATCCACACGTGTGAAATTCGTTATGGTATCAGAGCCTACCTAAGGTTACCATGCATTTTGATCCATCTAAGTGAAAACTTTTCATCAATCTTGAACTGGAAATTGTCAAGGCCCATTTTCCTAGCTATCTTGTTCAATTTTGGATCAAAAGAGATCAAAAGGACATTGATTGGGTCTGACCTGGTACTGTACAAAATCAGGTGCTTAGACACGTGTGAGGAACATCCAAATTCAGTTTGGAAGTTCTCTCTCATGCTTGATCCATTTATCTTGCTTGATAGCTTGTTTTGAAGCTATTTTTGTCTAGTTTATGATGCAATTAGTTTCATTCCATTTGGTTGAGCCAATCAAAAGTTATAAGCTTTTGAAGAGGGTTAGGTAGGGCACCTAGACCTGGGTGGACACATTTGGTTTGGTCAAGAGATTGCTTGGTTGATCCAAATCATAGTTGAATGCTTACCAATCTCATCTATTTGTGAGCTAGGCACTATTTTGAGATCTTAGCCATTTTGTTTTATGCAATATCATTGTATTTGAGTCAAATTTGGTTTCTTAGTGTACTTCACACGTGCTAAGAGTGTTTGATCCTAACTTTGCATATACTCCATCATTTGATGTGAAATAGATCTTGTTTTAGAGAGATTTGTGTAGCTAGTGAGAATCAATTCACAAATAGTTGCAAGATCTTTCATAGGAGGAGATAGTACTCTATTATTGGATCCTATTGAGAGTGTGTAGCAACATTTATTGTTCATCATTTGAATTTTCTTCACTTCAAATGTCTTTAATGGGTTCATCCTTGTTGGAACCAAGTGAAAGATTGTCCACTTCAAACTATTCAATTTGGAAAATGAGAATGGAATCCATCTTGATCCTTCAAGACGTGATGGACATAGTTCTTGGTCTTGAAGAAGAACCACAAGTTCTTCAAGAGGTTCAAAAATACAAAACGAGAGCTAGGATGGCTCTTCACTACATTAAAATGAATGTCTCTAATGAGATATTGAGGGAGATAGGTACTTGTACAATAGCCAAAGAAGCTTGGGATTGTCTCAAGACTATCTATGAGGCTAAGAATACCTCTAGGCTTCTCACTCTTAGGAATCAAATCTTTCAAAGTAGGCAAAAGAGTGATGAGAGTGCATCTAGTTATGTTTTGAGAGTAAAAGATATTCATAGAGAACTTGCTTGTATTGGTGATTCCATAAATCAAAATGAGCTAGTTCAAGTCATTCTCAATGGCTTGAGAAGTGAATTTGATAACCTTGTCCAATCCTATGCCATTAAGGAGGAGCTACCAAGTTTGGAGGCTCTCCAAAGTGTGCTAATTTCGGAAGAATCAAGACAAGAGTACAAGCTCTTGAGGATGGACAAGCTTTCTCTCACTCATAATGATGGCAAAGCTCTCTTTGCCAAAGATAAGCACAAAGGGAGGAGCAAGAACCAACATCAACAATCCTCAAGCAAGGACAAAGTCAAATCCAAAGACAAAGATGAGGAGGAAGATGATTCCTCTAATGATTCATCATCCAAGCTCAAGAAGAAGAAGATCAAGTGCTTTTATTGTGTCAAGAAAGGTCATTATGCCACCAATTGCTTCAAGAAGAAGAATCAACTCAAGCAAGCCAACATTACCAATGAGAAGGAAGACACTATTGCAAGTGATGGAGAGGGATCTCTTATGGTCTCTAGTTTCTCATCTACTCCTTTCAAGAAGGACGGCCTATGGTATATTGATAGTGGAGCTTCTTCACATATGTGTAGCTCCAAGGACTCTTTCTCTTCTATTGCACCTTATGATGGAGTCAAGAAATCAATATACACTGCAAATGATTTTGAATGTCCTATTGAAGGCATAGGGAATATTCCCTTGAAGCTTGCATCCTCTAGAGTTCTTTCTCTCTCTAAAGTTCTTTATGTACCAAAGCTTACCAAGAATCTTATTAGTGTTGGCCAATTGCTTGATAATGGCCTTGATGTAAAATTCAATGTTGATACTTGCTCTATCAAGAAGAATGATGAGATACTTGCATTAGGATCTAGATTTGGTGGCATCTATAAACTAGATCCAAATGAGTATATGAATGCTTGTAATGTTGTTCTTGTGAACAAGCTCTCTATGGAGGAATTATGGCATAGGAGGTTGGGACATCCCAACTAAAAATCCATGCTCTCTATGATCAAAGAAGCCAAAGCTATTGGCTTGCCAAAGTCACTCTCCAAGAAGATCAAGCCTTGTGAGGCTTGTGCTATTGCTAAATCTCACAAAAATCCATTTACAAGATCTTCTATCAAAAGCAAGCATCCTTTGGAGTTAATCCACTCGGATGTGCATTTCTCATCAACTACAAGCAAGGGAGGAGCCACTTGTTTTGTTACTTTCATTGATGATTACACAAGATTCACTTGGATATATCTTCTTGCTTCTATATCTATGGTGTTTGATCATTTCCTTATTTTCAAAGCTTATGTAGAGAAGCAAGAAGATTTTCATTTCTTGTTTGTGGATTAATGTAGGAATCAACATTCAGGTAAACTAAATAGGCTGGGTTTGTGATATAGTTTTTGCATATTATCTTACAACCCTGTTCTTGATGTTCTTGGGATGCCCAAGAATTAAAAGACTGGTTGGTTTCTTGATTCTTGTGTGAAGAATTATTGAAAAAGATTATCTATGTTAGATATAGGGGTCTTATGTTTATTACATCAAGCATCTAGGTGTAGGATGTTGATAGGAACAAATTTGGCATAGATGGCAAATTATGCATTTCCACTTGTAATGCCACTATTGAGCCAAAATAGAGTAAGAGGCTAAACTCGTGCCAATTAGAGTGTAGACAAGTGTAATGCTTTTGTTTGATGAATTCTAAGAGGTCCAATAGGATTTAGAGGTGGAACCATGTGTGGTCCAATAGGAATTTGAGGTGTGCTTGAATATAATCCAATAGAATTAAGAGGTGCATGGATCAATGGTCCAATAGGATTAAGAGGTGACAAAGTATGGTCCAATCATAGTTAAGCATAGTGGTAGCTCGTGGATCTACTATCTTCTTGCTTCTAAATCTATGGTGTTTGATCATTTCCTTATTTTCAAAGCTTATGTAGAGAAGCAATTCTCATTCAAGATTAAAGCTCTTAGAAGTGATGGAGGTGGTGAATATATCTCCAATAAATTTCA
Organism: Diphasiastrum complanatum; assembly: GCA_029204225.1. Classification (NCBI taxonomy): domain Eukaryota; kingdom Viridiplantae; phylum Streptophyta; class Lycopodiopsida; order Lycopodiales; family Lycopodiaceae; genus Diphasiastrum; species Diphasiastrum complanatum. The sequence goes on along the minus strand of CM055101.1, from coordinate 44,024,682 downwards.
AGATTTTTGTGAGCTTGAAGGTATTAAAAGAGAGTTCTCTTGTGCCTACTCTCCATCTCAAAATGGAGTGGCCGAGAGAAAGAATAGATCTCTATGTGAATGTGCAAAATCTATGAGAATTGAGGCATCTTTGCCCAAAGATTTTTGGGGAGAAGCCATTAATTGTGCACCTTAGAGTTTTTGGATGCTTATGCTTTGTCCATATTCCCTTGGAAACAAGGAAGAAAGAAGATCCCAGTGCATGCAAAGGGATCATGGTTGGATACTCATCCACCTAGAAGGCCTATAGAGTCTTTATACTCTCTACTTCTCAAGTTATTGAAAGTAGAGATGTTGTCTTTCATGAAGATCAACACTCATCTTTTGAAGAGGCCGAGATCAAGAAATCTATGGATGCATCACCAATTATTGATTTTGAAGACAATCATGATGTGATGGGGTCGAGATTTGAAGAAGACTCTCCTCGGATTTTCTCACCAAGAAGATCCATGAGAGATAGATCCGAGCCTAAGAGGCTCTCATATGTTGATAAAGGCAAACAAGTGGATCTTAATTCCACTAATTATGTTTTTTATGTCTGTCATGAAGAGCCAGAGAATGTACAAGAGGCACTCAATACCAAGGAGTGGTATGATGCCATGAAGCAAGAGTATGATGCATTGATCACCAACAATACTTGGGAGCTTGTGGATCCTCCATCCAACAAGCATGTGATTGGTTGCAAGTGGGTATTTCGGATCAAGTTCAATCATGATGGCACCATCAACAAGCATAAAGCAAGATTATGTGCCAAAGGATTTGCTCAAATCCATGGTCTTGATTATGAGGAGACCTTTGCACCCGTTGCAAAGATGGTGACAATAAGAATTCTTATTTCTCTTGCTTGTTTTTTCAAGTGGAAGGTGTTTCAATTAGATGTATCCAATGCTTTTCTAAATGGTTATTTTGAGGAGGAGATCTATATGGAACAACCTCAAGGATTCATCAAGGATGAGTCCAAAGTGTGCTTGCTCTTCAAAAGTCTTTATGGACTCAAGCAAGCACCAATATCATGGTATTCAAGAAATTATTTTCTTTTCTTATCTCACTAGGATTTACTCTTAGTGACTATGATCCTTCCATGTATCTAAAGTTTGTTGATAGCAATATTGTCATTCTTCCAATTTATGTTGATGACATTATTCTTTGTGGGAGTTGTATCAAGCTAGTTGATGAAACCAAGCTAGCATTTGGATGTGAGTTTAAAATGCAAGATCTAGGAGAGATTACATCCTAGGCCTAGAAATTGATTTTTATGAAAATCATGTCTTTATATGCCAATCTAGATATGCTCACTCTATGTTGAAAAAATTCCATATGGAAAATTCTAAGAGCATAGATACTCCTATGAAGCAAATTGTAAAAGATCCTAATAAAGGTGATGAAAGATCCTTTGAGGACAGAAAGAGTAAGCTATCTTTGTTGTGGATGCGTAGTGTTAATGGATCGTAGGGTTAATGGATGTTAGAGTTAGATGTAAGTCCTCCATTTATGTTGAAATCTGAACTATACTATCGCTCTCATGGGAACGAATCTATGCGTGACAACTAGCTCCGTCTCTTTGATGCTAGATTGACTAGATCTTGGATTCAGGTGAAACCCACTACAATGTAACCTGTTCTCGAATGAGTTTTTTCTACTATACGGTGAGAAGAAGGTTGGAAGATATGCTCACGATAGAGATTGCACCCTCCTTGTCTTGAAGTCATCTGCTTCTACTCTATGGTATGTGGTTCTACCGCGTTTCATATCATTTCTTTCATCTCTTTGCTACATATGAATGGTATCAAGCTTTCTAGGTGATAAACATGATGGTATGAATCCGCTGTCCAGCGATGGATCAGCGAGGGTTCATACACATTTTTTGTATGGCAATGAGTTTATGTCCAACGATGGACCTGCAACAATTTGTCTTGAGTTAGATACTCAAAAAATGGATATATATGGTAAGCTGTCCAACGATGAACCAGTGCTTCCTTCCACATACTTTGTAATGCATGATAATGATAGGTATGCATCACATATGGTAGGTTGAGACAAAAGCTTCTTAATGACCAGCGATGAAACACTTCTTACCTTATGAATGGTTGTGTGAATTCAGACTCCTTATCATAGATATGAAAGGATGAAAGTTTGGTTTGATAACTACAGTATACAATAGGCTTTACTATCCTTCAAAGGACAATATGAATGTTTGGTTGTTCCATAAGTATCAAAAGGCTACATACATACTCCAAAGACAAAGCCATTGTAGTGTCATGCTATTATACAAAAGATACAACTCAGACATTGGCACGTTTTGATTATGATTAGTATACCTCATGCTTTAACATGTTTTGCTATCATACTTTTGAATGACTGCTATTTCAAAGGGAATACTACTATTTCTAAGCACTAACAAATAAAACTTGCGCTCTTTGTAGCATAGAATATTACTACTAGCTTCGGTTTTTATTAGGTTCGGTTTTGAACCATAAAGCTCTAAGCGTTTGCACAAGATCAATGGCTCCATCAAGAATTTTCTCTCAAAAAAATGATAATGTATTTCGATGTGCTTGGTTCGAGCATGTAAAATTGGACTTTTGACAAGGTGAATGCAGCTTTGATTGTTGCAAGACATAGTAGTTGCATCCATCTATGGTTGACCTAAATCCACAAGAAATCTTCGTAACCATACCGCTTCTTGTGCAGCATTGCTGAGTGCTCTATATTCAGCTTATGTCGAGGATAAGGCTATTGTAGGTTGCTTTTTGCTGCTCCATGAAACTGCAGCTGTACCATAACTGAATGTATGACCACTCGTAGACCTTTTGTCATCAATGTTACCTGCCCAATCAGCATCTGTATATCCTATCAATATTGGCACTTCAGGTTGTTCATACTTCAAACCAAAATTCAATGTCCCTCGAATGTATCTGAGAATATGTTTAGCATACTTCCAGTGTGTTTGAGTAGGATCTTGCATAAATTGACTAACAACACCAACAACATAAGAAACATCAGGTTGTGTGTGTGTCAAATAAATCAAACTACCCACCAGCTGTCTATACAAATAAGCATCCACTTTCTCAGATTCACCATATGCAGTGAGCTTCGTATTGACATCCATAGGTGTACTCAAAGGCTTACAATCCTGCTTAAAAAGACTTTGAGCATAGTTTACTTGACTTATAAAGATAAAATCAGATCCTCTAAATACCTCTGTGCCTAAGATGAAGTGAAGACACCCTAGATCTACCATCTTGAACTCTCAGGATAGATCTATCTTGATTTCTCAATACCATCAACACTATTTCCACTAATGATGATGTCATCTACATAAATGAGTAAAAGTACAATACCAACATCATCAAACTTAATGTAAAGAGTGGGATCATATTCACTTTGAACAAAAGAAAGTGAAATAAGATAGCAATGTAATCTTGAATTCCAAGATCTTGAGGCTCGCTTCAAGCCATAGATGCTTCTCTGGAGATGGCATACTTTGTTCTCCATTCCATGCTTGATGAACCCTTGTGGCTGCTCCATATAGATATCCATTCAAGAAGGCATTAGAGACATCCATTTGACATAGGATCCATCCAAAATGTGATGCAAGTGCAATGATAGCCTTATTGTGACCATCTTGGCCACGGGTGCAAAAGTTTCCTCATAGTCTATCCCTCTCTCATGAGCATAACCTTTTGCAACTACACATTAAACCATTCGCTTCAGACTTATATAAGCGATGAGTGGTAGGCTCTTCTTAACGTGCTTATTATTGCTTTCACAATAGCTGACAATAACGTTATGAACGGTTTAAGTCTAAGGAAGGCAAGAGCACTCAAGGGACTAAACATGGCATTCTCACAAGAAACCACTACTACAATCATCCAGGTATGAGTTTTCCGAACAGTTTTCAGACTTTGCAAGCATCACCGATGATCGAAAGGTAAGGTGTCTCTTCACAAATATACTCCATTCTAGGTGACTAATAATAATCCTAAATACAAAAATTAGTTGGTTTCTACTCAATTCGACTATATCACTTCCTAAATAATGAAAAATTTCTGCGTATAATGACACCCACGCTGTCCCGAAGCAAGGTTTATCTTCAAATTATCTTGGACAACATGGATCTGCGTAAGATAAACGATTTTTACAAAAGGATTAGAATGGCACGGATCTGCCCTAATACCTTTTAAAAACCATGAGAACTTCATCAATAAAATAAAGCCTATCCGATACAAGGTCTTAAAAAACCACAGGTTGGAGATGGAGTTACGATAAACGTAAGTTCACTCGTAACTACACTATTCAACCATGGCTTGTGCAAATTTATTGCCCATTAAGTTGCCATATCAGATTATGGTGAGATACGACTGGAAAGGATGGATATGCTCAGGAGTATGGACAATAGTGCGTGACGTTTCTTAAGTCACCAGAGTTAGAATAGCATGATTTGCTTTGACACCGGCACATGTGTTCACACCATTTCTTTCAACGATAAGCAATATATACGGTGAAAACTTTTCAAACTTTTGTCGTAAACGAAAAGAACTGATATAGACCAATGCCCAAAAACTGATCAGCATGGCACTCACCCTGATACGGTAACGGAGGGGCTTGGCCTATCACTAGAAAATCGTCTTTGTGTTTGGGAAGACTGGACTATGTTTTAAAATGCTATTTATGTTGATAAGTAGTATAACTTCTTTTGTACATGGAAAACAACTAACGCTCAGCTATGACACCTGTCTTCCCCATTGTACTAACTCGTGCAGTTTTGTGTTGTGGGATGGTGGCAAGTATCAGCTGGACGTTTTGAGAGTGGTTATGCTATACGGTGTTTTACTATACTGTATTTTACTTTTCAGCTTTACTGTACCTTGTTGGTTTATGAATAAAAGCTTCAAAGGGTTTGGTCTTGCTTTGTCAAGAGGAACTATGTGAAATTGTGTATCTCTCTCCATGCTTGTCTCTTATGTTTATGGAAACTTTAGTCACTGAAGTTTCTAGAAACTTCTTTTTTTAGCTGGCATGAGCGTTAGAAGTTTCTAGAAGAAATTGGTATTTTTTCTTATAAAAAACCCTAACCCTAATCATAACATGGTCCAATTATATCACAATATTCTCTTTTTCTCCATCACTACTCACATCTCTCTCTCTCTCTCTCTCTCTCTCTCTCTCTCTCTCTCTCTCTCTCTCTCTCTCTCTCTCTCTCTCTCTCTCTCTCTCTCTCTCTCTCTCTCTCTCTCTCTCTCTCTCAAAGTCACATTTTCCACACACACACACACACACATGTATGTATGTATGTATAAACATAAATAAATAAATACACACACACACACACACACATATACTAGTAAAGTGTGCCCGTCATTGACAAACGAACGACTATGGTTTAAGAGAAAAGCCAATGGTCGTTGACGGGTGGCCGATGTATGTGTGTGTATGTACATGGCCGAAGTGTGCCCGCCGATGTGTGTTTGTGTGTATGATTTGTGTCTATGTGTGTATGAGTGTGCATGTGCATGCAGTGATTTCTCAAAAATTCGATATCTTTACAATTCCTTGGATTGCTTTTAGGGTTCCTGGCTTGAACGCACGTTTCTCTGTGCATACTGAACTGCTTGGAGCCCGATTTGTTGACACGGATTCATTTCGATGTGCAGCACTAAAAGGAACAGACGACATGCAAGACGGAGCCCATTCAACAATACTGGACCACTTCTCAAAAACTCCAAAAATAGTCCATTTACTGTGCCCTAGTGGCATTCCTCCCGGCACGAAGGGCGTTTTCAAGCATACGACGTCAGAATTGAGCAATAATTGGTCCTATGAGTTTGTGTCAAGCCCAAAAACCTATGAAAACCTCCCATCCAAAGTTTTGACCATTTTTTATTGAATTTGACCAATTCTTGGCTCGACGAGCCTAGAGTCCCAAGACTGCGTTTAGGGTTTCTGGTTTGGATGCACATTTCACTATGAGTATTGAACTGTTTGGAGTCCGGTTTAGGCCTATGGGTTCGTCTCAACGTGCAGAATAGGACGGAACAAAAGGTCTAAAAAATGGACTCCGTTCAAGGACACTGGATCATTTCTCGAGAATGTTGAAAAGTAGTCCATTTAGTGGCATTTCCCTGAAGAAAAATGGAGTTTCCGGACAAACAACGTCGGAATTGAGCTAAAATGATCTTGTTGGTTCATGTTGAGCCCACGAACTTGTGGACATCTCCTGTCCAAAGTTTTGACCGTTTTTTTATTGAATCCGACCGATTCTTGGTTCGACGAGCCTAGAATCCCAGGACTACGTTTAGGGTTTCTAGTTTGGATGCACGTTTTGCTGAGAGTACTAAACCGTTTCGATCTCGGTTTAGTCTTGTGGGTTCTTCTCGGCATGCAGCACAAGACGGAATAGACAGTCTGAAAAACGGACTCTGTTCGACAAGACGAGACCAATTCTCGGGAATGTTAGAAAGTAGTCCATTTAGTGGCATTCTCCCCAACAGAAAGGGCATTTTCAGTCAAACGACGTTGAAATTGAGCTGCAAGTGCACAACAAGACTCCAGATACCCTTCTCCAGAAGCAGATGCAGTGAAAGTGTGCATGTGGCATGCCAACGCATATCTTTGTTTCATAAATTACCAGAGCCAAAAGTAGTCTCAAAGAGAGTGGGTGTTGATGGTATTGGATGTCGGCACATGGTCTTGTTTGGCGCCCAAGAATGTGTAGTACTGATAGCTTCAGGCTCGAGATATTTTATGATCGATCATATGCTTTGGTTGTTAGTTAGCAATTTAATTTCCAATTGTACTGTACTTGTTCTCATTAGAACCTGATTGTTCCGATCTTATGGTTTTAATCAAGTTTGCCCCTTTGGGCCTTTGAAACTCGACTTTGTCATCGGGAATCTGGCCACTCACGATTTGTACGCCCAAGATACTAGCATCGAGAGCATACTCCGCAAGTGAGTGCTTTCCTACATGAACTTGCAGCCTAAAGATTACTGCATTTATTCATTGCAAACACTCTCTACGCATTCAAGATCCTGGCGGAATCTTATCCTTTCCATCTCTCTGCCAAACTACTCCTCGGCTACGATCATGAATGTGAGAACGTGGAGTAAATAAAATACAGTGCAAGCCACGTAGGCCTGCCACATGGAATACCATGTAGGGTTGATACTTCCCATGTCGTAAGCCACGTGTAGGACTACCATAGGCTTGTGTAGCAAGCCACATAGGCATCTACTATCTGCCAATCTTGTCGTAGGCTGTCACGTGGAAAGCCACGCCGAACTCCTTTCACCAGAGACTCCTATAGAACAACAAAGATTCTGGAGTTGGTACATTCAAACATCTGTGGACCTTTCGATGTGACCTCAGTAGGAGGCTCGAAGTACTACATCAACTTCATTGACGATTACAACAAGTTCGCCAGAGTCTACTTCATACACAACAAATCAGATGCAGTCGACAAGTTCACAGAATATGTGAATTGGGCGGAAAGATGCACATGAAGCAGAGTGAAGCAGACCAGGACTGATTATGGTGGAAAATACATCTCAAACTGCTTCACTGACTTCTGCAATGATCGACGAATCCTTCACAGAAGGACTGAATCCTACACACCACAACACAACGGTGTGGCTGAGAGAAAGAACATGACACTCATGGAAGCAGGCACCAAGAGTGCTATGGGATGAAGCAATAGCTACTACTGCCTACATCCAGAATAGGATAGGCAAATCAGGTGTTCCTCACATGACACCACACAAACTATGGTGGGATAGTGTTGTAAAGCTATCTTCATAAGCTTTACTTTCGGCGCCACTAGCACCAGCATTGTCTCCGGCGCCAGCAGCGCCCCTGCTGCTCCCAGCGCCAATGGCGCCAGCGCCGCTCTCGGCGCCACTGTGACCATAATCCAGCTGGCGCCAAGTTCCTATGGTTGAAAATCTTTGATCGGTTCTAGCGAAGTCCAGAGAGCTCAGATCGATGTGCAATCATCTCACACGATCTAGGCATGATTAAAGGAAGCCTGGGGATCAATAAAATCTAGAGAGAGAAAATGATTTTTTAGAAAGAGAAAATCCTAGAGAGAGAAAAACGTGCTTTACTAGCTTGGGTAGAGTGCTTGGTATGAGGGGGGGTGCCGAATCACACCAATACTATAGGGGAGTGTGGGTTGCGACTCAGGGTGAGCTCCAACCAAGTAATGTTGTCATGGCTCTCGCCTTGGCATGCTAGCGCCCCGGAGACTAGGGTCGGTCACACACTTGAAATGTAACCTCCTCAGATTTATCAATAAAGTGGGATTTTCCTCAAACTGACTCTGATTACCTTTTGGGTTTCAGTGTTCTATAAAAGCGCCAGTTGTAAGGCCGCTTTCAAAATTTTTAAGTTGGCACATAGCTGAGGGTCGTATCCCGGGACGCCAGTGGTATGCCGTCGGGACCATTCGGTCCGTGGCGCCAGCAGTATGCTGTCGGGACCATTTGGTCCATGAACTGGTTGTCTCCATATCTGCCGCGGCTTGTGGTTATGAGTGTTCCTTGCATGAACGTGAATGGGTTAAGCTCTTGGGGAACGGGCTCTAACTTGTCGGCTGAGTTGGATGGCTTGCTTGGGTGGAAGTTACCTGTTTATGGCTGTCCAGTTTGGCGTGGCACCAGGTTGGCTTCCAACGCTCGTGACGGAGCTTTCAGTTGGTTAACTCTAATGTAAGTCAGACCGCTTGCTTGGAATGGATGTTACTTGTTTGTAACGAAGCTTCGAGTTGGTCAAGTTTGATGTATGTCGGGCGGCTTGGTTAGAGGGAAGTCACCCACATCGGGACCCCCGATCTGGCATGGTGCCAGGTTGGATCTCAATGTTGGTTTTTGGAACTTCAAGTTGGTTAAGTCTGATCGTTGTTGGCGAGTTGGCTGCTTGTATGTCAAGTGGGTTTGGATGGCAAGAGTTGAAGGCTGGGAAGCTAAGTCATGGTTCCCGGCTCCCTTTGGGATGCCTGCGCTACATGTGGTATCAGAGTCGATTGGCCGGTCAACTATGCGGATCTCACGGAAATGGCCACGGTTTGGGGTTCATCAAGACAACTGTTGTGCAAAGTGCTGCCCAAAGTGTAAGCACGGGTGCATCCACGGTCGGGGTGGTTGACAGAACGGGGGACTTGATGAGTCAAAGTGCTGCCCTCGAGGTGTAAGCACGGTCAGTTCTCGCGGTTCGGGCCTGGCGTCGTCTGCATGTAGGACAGAGATGCTGTTCGAATTCGGGTGTAAAGCACGGGTGGTTCGCTGCCGGTGCGGAATAGCTGCCAATCGTTTAGCTATAAGGGCTATCGACCAAAAAGTGGTGGGGTGTGACTAAGGCAATGTGCTGCTTAATGGTGAAAGCACGGATAGTTAGAGGGGTGTCCTATGTGGGCTGATTCTGTGATCGATTTGTATGGGCGCGGCCAGGCAAAGGTCCGTTGGCAGGACCATCTCAAAGGGGGACCTTGTCTTTGTTACTTGTTAGTAAACCTGCCTGAGTGTCTTACTTGTATGTATTCGTGGTGAGTCTTAGTACTCGTGCTTTGCCTGGTTTGCATGATTGCTTGTGATACAAGGAGCTGATGGCTCGAAAAGGAACCTTTTCTTTTGAAGGCTGATACCATCAAACAAAGAGGACTACAGAATCTGTGGGGCGGATTTGCAGTTCAAGTACTCGCACGTGAACGACAACGAAACGACTCAATGATTGCAAAGGATGGATGGCTAGCCTGTTTCTTGGGTTAGTTTCATTTGCGACAATGCCCACTAGGCGCAAGCAGGAAGTCAAAAGTTGGAAAGGGCAATTTCAGGGGAGATCTTCTATGGAGCAGTTGGTCTTCATTTTGGGACGGCCACCTTTGGAATTGAAGCTCACTGAGCATGGGTGATATCCAGTATCAGTTGGGTTTTTCCTCAAAGGGGAAAGACTAGGATCCTCTTCAGAGATTGGCAACAAGTTGGATCAAGCCATAATCCTAGCAGATGGGAAGCAAAGTGTTGGAAAGGCTTTTTGTCCGAAGAACTCTACTCTAAGTCCAATCAGCTGATTTTATAAGTGGAGGGGAACTATCACACACACCTCTCTCTTGGGGCAAATTTTGAATAAAAGTTGATCAAAACGGGGGCAAATTCAAGGTGACCTAGCCATACTCACATGAGGAGACTGGCGAACTTCGGACCTAATAAGTTGACAAGTTTTTGTTGTGGAAAGGAAAGTTTGTTATAGGCTATCTCTAGACCAGCAATGATGAGGAAACATATGAGTACGCTGGCTTGTGTTACGTGTAAGCAGCTGATCAATGAAGGAACTATGAAAGTTGAGTCTTGCATGAGAGACTTGGTATTTCGAACGGACGCTAAAAGACAGTTCACGTTGAGATCGGACTAGTGCAAACTCTGGGTGCATGTGTATGATTCAAAGAGAGCTACTTGAAGCCAAGCTCGATGTACACTTCTTGTTTTGACTGTGAGGCAACTGACCAGTGATGGAATTGTGAAAGTCAAGTTTGTGCTTCAAACAAACGCGAAGAGATAGTTCGGATGCGGATCAAACTGGTGCGACCCTTTGGCTTTCCACGAGGTCAATGGCTACATTTGGGCTAATTCAAAGAGCTACTTCAAGCTAAGTGAGAGGTGCATTGCAGAGTACTCAATCTTTGCCTACCTTAAAGAGCCAAGATGGAAAAGTATCAAGATCAGGCTGAGACAAGGAGAGAAATCAAGGTGCAGAAGCAACAAGGCACGGAGTGGACCATAAAGTGGACAATCAAACGATAAATTCTTTGGCTCAAGGAGCCTTGATACTTGTGCGGAACTGATCAAATCTGGAGCTCAGGGAGCTCAACACAAAGTGCATCAAGGACAAATCAGGAGCTCAAAGGAGTTCTAAAGTAGAAAGTCAGAAGCGACAGGGGCGAACATTTCAAAGAAAGGCCTCTGTCACCAGTTAATAAGGTTCTTGGGTTTTACAAAAGCGATATCAAATCTACGCTTTTCCCAGACAAAGATATATTTTCAAGTTATGTAATTTCAGTACAAAGAGCTGAGCCTCCGACTTGTGGTGTGCCAGCTTCAATGTTAATAAAAAGTGGCCAGTAAATTGAGTACTGTGTAGCTTAAATGTATAGTTATTTTAACTGGGAGACACCTTTACTTTAATTTGACATCTGATGAGGACATCAGATTTTATAAAGGTGGGGTGGATGTTGTAAAGCTGTCTTCATAAGCTTTACTTCTGGCGCCAGCATTGTCCTTGGCACCAGCAGCGTCCCAGTTGTCCCCGGCACCAACAGTGCCCCTACTGCTCCCGGCGCCAATGGCGCCGGTGCTGCTCTCGGGGCCACTGTGACCAGAATCCAATCGGCGCCAAGTTCCTATGGCTGAAAATCTTTGATCGGTTCTAGCAAAGTTTAGAGAGCTCAGATCGATGTGCAATCACCTCACACGATCTAGGCATGATTAAAGGAAGCCTGAGGATCAATAAAATCTAGAGAGAGAAAATGACTTTCTAGAAGGAGAAAAATCCTAGAGAGAGAAAAAGTGCTTTACCAGCTTGGGTAGAGTGCTTGGTATGAGGGGGGGTGCCGAATCACACCAATACTATAGGGGAGTGCGGGTTGCGACTCAGGGCGAGCTCCAACCAAGTCTCAGCCTCCCTTGGTGGAATGTTGTCAGGGCTCTCGCCTTGGCATGCTAGCGCCCCGGAGACTAGGGTCGGTCACACACTTGAAATGTAACCTTCTCAGATTTATCAATAAAGTGGAATTTTTTTCACACTGACTCTGATTACCTTCTGGGTTTCAGTGTTCTATAAAAGCGCCAGTTGTAAGGCCGCTTTCAAAATTTTTAAGTTGGCACATAGCTGAGGGTCGTATCATGGGACGCCAGCGGTATGCCGTCGAGACCATTCGGTCCGTGGCACCAGCGGTATGCTGTCGGGACCATTTGGTCCAGGAACTGGTTGTCTCCATATCTGTCGCGGCTTGTGGTTCTGAGTGCTCCTTGCATGAACGTGAATGGGTTAAGCTCTTGGGGAACGGGCTCTAACCTGTTGGCTGAGTTGGATGGCTTGCTTGGGTGGAAGTTACCTGTTTATGGCTGTCCAGTCTGGCGTGGCGCCAGGTTGGCTTCCAGCGCTCGTGACGAAACTTTCAATTGGTTAAGTCTGATGCAAGTCAGACCGCTTGCTTGGAATGGATGTTTCTCGTTTGTAACGAAGCTGAGTTGGTCAAGTTTGATGTATGTCGGGCGGCTTGCTTGGAGGGAAGTCACCCACATCGGGACCCTCGATCTGGCATGGCGCCAGGTTGGATCTCAATGTTGGTTTTCGGAACTTCAAGTTGGTTAAGTCTGATCGTTGTTGGCGAGTTGGCTGCTTGTATGTCAAGTGGGTTTGGATGGCAAGAGTTGAAGGCTGGGAAGCTAAGTCGTGGTTCCCGACTCCCTTTGGACATGATCTACATGCCAGAAACGAATCTAGTGAAGATTGTCACATAGGAAAGCAGTAGTACAATCTGTCAACCATGACAGAAGGAGTAGAACCCAAACACTAAGACGAAGATGTTCAAACTCCACATCAGTTGAGCGACGAGATGAAGAAAGAACCGCAAGCCTACCTGTAGCTACAACTCTTGTAAACCGAGATGGTTCCAGATCTAGCCAAAGAGACAAAGGCAAGAGCATTGCAGTACCTGAAGAATTTCCTAGGATATCAACCAGAGAAAGGAGAGCGCCAGCAAGATTTTTGCCAAGCAGCGCCTTCAACATCCAAAGAGTTTTGTGGATTCAGTGGCGAACCACAAACATTCGAGAAAGCCATACACAGTCTAGACAAGGACAAATGGATCCATGCCATGAATGAAGAAATTGAATCCATGAAGAAGAATGAGGTATGGACACTACAACCAGTGCCATATCCATTCGGTCCATACTTGAGCTTGTAAATGGGTTTACAAGCTCAAGTATGGACCGAATGGATATGTTTCAAGATACAAGGCCAAACTTGTAGCGAAGGGATTCTCTCAAAAGTACGGCATCGACTACACTAAGACCATCTCTCCAGTGGTGAAACATCCGTCCTTACGCCTAGTATTTGCAAATGCAGCTGCATATGACCTCAGGATTCACATCATTGATGAGAAGACATCGTTCTTACATGGCGAGCTAGATGAAGAAGTCTATATGGATCAACCTCCAGGTTACATCTCTGACTCACTTCCTACCTATGCATGCCGAATGCACAGAAGTATCTATGGTCTGAAACAATCCACACGACAATGGTATAAGAAGAAAGATCATGCCATGAGAGGACGACACCCTGATCTTGCAGATGGATAACACTTCTACAATACACTTGATGAAGGATCTCGTGTTTCACTCAAGGACGAAACACATTGCAATCAAGTACCATTTGATAAGGGACCTAGTCACCAGAAACGAGTTGAAAACCAGCTTCATTGGAATGAAGCAGATGGTGGCAGACATCTTCTCCAAGGCCTTCGACAAAGGTTTGTTCGAGAGGTAGAGGAGGAGTCTAGAAGTCATAAAACTACCATGCTGTGAGAGGGAGCTGAAGAAATAATATGTTTTGAGCCATAAAGCTTTGCTAGCTTTAGAGCTCAAGTTTGCAAAAATGCAAGGGAGCTGTCCGGACACGAAGACCAAAGCTTTGAGGACTAACGACCCGAAGATGACTCGTTGACTGGAGGATACCCGAACACGAAGAAGAAATGTTCGTGGACCTAGAAAATCTCAATGACGAGGATGAAAGACGAAGAAGACACGAAGACCGAAAGGTGGCGGATCTCACGCTTCAAAGCACAAAGGAGATCGGTAAAGTACAAGGAGGACGTCACCCTCCATGGACAATCTGGATACCGCCAGGATGTGCTTTTAGCCGTTCTTGTAATCTCAGATCAGATTAAACCTTCTTCTCTCTATCTATATAAACAGATCGAACACGAGAAAACATGTTGAATATCAATTTGTCGTGAGAAACAAAAATTCTCTCACGCCGACACATCGTGTGGGTTTGTCACAAGAAATTCACTGTTAATACAATAGATGTTATGCAAATGATTCTCTTATTTTGAATGTTATTGAAAGCCTTATTTTCGGATTGATATATGTTCATAATCAGTTGTTTACTATTCATTCCACATACTGGTTTTATCTAGTTAAATGCAAAAACAAATTACAACATAGGTCAACATTGTCTGTCCACGCTTTGGAGGATTGTAGATCTGTTCTAGCAGGCAGTAGACTGGCAGACAACATCGAACTCACATCTAATCAATTTCTCAACAATGGTATCAGAGCATTGAGGTCATAGATCACCATTAGTGATTCCATGTGGAATAATTTGTGGATGTTAGTCTCTCACAAGATTTTAACAAGAATCCACCCATGGATGACATAATGAATGAGTTGCTTATGAAATGCACAAAGATTTCTTGAAAATAAATGATCTAAGATAGACTTCTAGTTCATTAAGAAGCTTCTAGTCTCGACCCAATCAACCTTGCCAAAGGTTGGATGATGGTATAATAGATTCACTCAAATTTTTTAACAATTTCACTCCCTCAAAGTTTGATCTTAGCACTCTCTTGATTGAATTAACTTCACCTACTTAAGATCTGAACAAACCAGCCTTAATGATCTGACCTAATGCTTCAAAATAAATGCATCAATGATTCAAACCTCTATTTTATAATTAGCATTTGATAGATTGAACCTAGATCTAGACAATGCACTACAAAGCATGAAATTTGGATAGTATGCAAGATTTTGGACAAATTTAAATATGGAAATCCTTCACACAGGTACTGTACGGCCTCACACGTGGACAATATACTTGCAGCCCACAACTCGATTTGAACCAAAGCTAATGATGCTATCTCTCTCTTTAAGCTCGCCCACTCAAGATTAGATCAAAAAACACAAAATTCCAATAATTTTGATATGATCAATGATTGATCACATTCCTCTTGTACCAAGCTCTGATAAGATGTGAAATTTTCTGATTTTTGGACAATGATTGATTAGTACAATCAATCTTCAAGAGGTGTCGATTGCCAAATCAAGTGATCTAACAAGTTCTATTGATTAGATCAAGATCTAGATGTAGATCATCAAGTATTTAGCAAGATCAACCAATGTAAATTTCAATAAACATCAAGAGCGACCTCACATGTGTGGAAAATAGTTCCTATACGAACTTTGAGCAAAGAGCAAAGTACTAAACTTAATGATAGCTTACAAGACATAAATCACAATTCTATTGGTGAAATCACAAGCAAAATGCATAGAATCACAATGTCTCATCAACTTCTCATTGATCAAGGTGATCTACTTATAGATCAAGTACAAGCACGGCATGTATGCTGATTCAGCAAGTCTGGAACGTGTGAAGAGTGCCACATCATTTAGATCCACCAATGGGAGCAAGTTATTCCCATATCACAAAGTCAACTTATGCTACTAGCTAGAATCCAACTACTAGTCTCCTTGAAAATAGGAATCTTCCCTACAAAATAGGATCTAGGAGAATATGTACATGTGATAAGGTACAACGAGCTTCACACGTGTGAACAACATCTTAGTATGTGGGAGCATTTACTCATTCACATGGAAGTGCTAGCTACATACAAGGAAATAGTGCCAAATAGCAATTTCATATATTCTAGTCAAAAAACTAGTTCACACTTGTGTAGATTGATCTAACTTAAATCCAACTATATACAAGTAATCTTTTGGCTTCCATTCACATGTGTGAATAGGTTCCACATGTGTGGGATCAAAATATGAACATTAACCATAAGATTAACAAGTTTGATCGACAAGTTAGAAGTGACATTTCAACACAGTGGACATGCATGGGAGTTTAGTTTGGATTGATAGTACGCTTTCATGTGGATTCAGTGCATGAGCAGATGGGGTGGGTTCTACGCTCTATATATACCCTCACCCGTGTCCATGAGGATCATTGAGAGTCTACGGCCGTTATGCTATCGGATTGGTAAGCGCTTCCTATCATTGTGATTTGCCAAACTCCCTAGTGCTCAGGGGCTAGATCAGAGGAAATCTAGGATTGGTTGGGTCGGTTTCGTCCATTGCACTTCTCCATTGTGTTCTTATAGCTCTATCTAGATTGGGAGTCTTGGGAGACGTTTTAGGACACCTCATAACCGCATCAATCACTCCCCTATGAGTCACTACTAGTTCCATGCAAATCCACCATCATGAGTTTTAGGCCTTTAAACCATTAATTATGACTCTAATACCATGAGGGTCCCAACCCCCCATAGTCTTTATTAATTAATGGGTTGAGATAGTCCCACTGACCTCCTTACAAAACATTAATCTAAGATCATTTCAATCATCGACATGACATGGGAATTTCCCCCCAAAAGTAAATTTAGGCTACAAAAAAACAAGTGTAAAAGAAACAATTAGACTTATGAATCAAACTTCTACATAATAATGATAAGCACCTAACATGGCATGAGGATAGTGCTAACATAACAACTATTATTGAAAATATGATTGTGAACCTCAAGTGAAATATAAGAACATCCTCATCGACTAGCATCATATAAGGGGTGCAATATGTTTATGAGAAAATTGGTGAGCTAAATGATGTGAAGCTGTTACATGAACAAGACATGGAATCACGCACAAGAATGAAGTACCTATGCGCATAGTACTAGTATATACCAATGATGAGCTAGAGAGAACAATCTTTGAGTTCACATCTAGAAGAGGTAGTGGTAGAAATTTGAAATTACAAAAAAATTGTAGTCCTTTGAAAAATTGAATCTCCTATCAAGAAAACAACTATTTTAGTTTCAATGAAATCAAATCTATGTTGAAGAGAATGTTTGCAAAGAACTATATCACAAACAAGATATCCATGCAAAGAAGCTTAGAAAGTATCTCAAAATTGAATAATATAACTTTCAATTGATTGAGCCAATTCTCATACAAATGATCAACATGCAAAAAAACTATATAGCTTGCTTAGTAGGCTTCAAGGAATTACTCAAAACAATGGACATGGAAGTACAAGAGTTGTTAAAAAATTATAGTTTGGAAGGACTTGCATCAAGAATGGCAAAGCGACTAATGATTAGTTTCTTCTTATAAGCAATGATTTTGGCATCAAAGACTTTATTGAATGCATTATGCACATGCACTTAGCATCCTAAACTGGCACCAAGGACTATGTAGCACCCATGATCCACCAATTTATTCTAGCATGCACGTGGAAGAATGCAACATGCACAATCCATTGTCATCTTTTTGAAATATCGTTTTTTCTTCTCTTCCTTGTAAATTCAATTTCAATGGCAATTGGTTGTCTTTTGATCTTGCCATTGTGTCAAAGATATTGTGCAACAAGTGAAAATGCTTCTTGGTTTCCAAGGGGAGGTTCGAACCTGGGACCAAAGAAACTTTGGATGCCAAGCTAACCAGTTGAGCCAACCCCGTTGGGTAACAAGTGAAAATGGAATGAAGGAAAAGAAAATCGGTTGACTATCAATTGCAAGAACCTTGTTTTGCCCAATGCTAGAAGTGCTTGTAGTTGCTTAGTGTCACACCCATATTTTGCTTACAATTTTGTTGATGGTAAGAGATAACAAGGGTGCCTTTACTTCATGGGTTGGTGCCCCTTCTATTTGACATCTATATTTGTGAATATTTTATAATATATTGCTTTATGTGCTTGCTCGGCCAAGTTATGCCCATAAAAATGATGCTCCAAGCAGTAGCAATATAGGTGTTTATGCTTGCCTCTCATCCTAAGGCAAGGCACTCACTCACACGCGTCTAAACCATGATGAGGAGGAGCAAGGTGAAAAAGCCGAGGAATGAGGACTTGGAGATTTACAATTTAGGCTCCGCCAAACAATAATATGTCATATGAAAGCAGCGTCTTAAAGCTTAAACGTCGGTCGTTGGTCGTCCACTCGTTCAGCAAAGGGCGATGATGAGAGCATGCATGGTCATGTCCCACCAAAAAAGGTGGCGACGGAAATAATTGCGCTTTCTTTTCTAGGTTTCGTTAATTCACAACCAAAAAAATATATCCATCCTCCTACCCCTCCCTTGCTTGCTGCGCACTGCTGAAGCCACGTCATTATTGATAGTACGGATTTATATGGCTTGCTGCTATAGAAGCCCTAACCGGCAGGTTTCGGTTGTTTATATTAGCGAGTCCACCCTCCCTCCTACTCCTAGTAAGTAGCACAAAAAAACCGGCAGGTTCCCGAACGTAAGAGAGTTCCAAAAATTGAGATATTTCAAGTCTTGTCAATGGGCGTAACCCTAAATGTTAGGGGAGCAGAGAGCAGGAGTTGACACGTGAAGGAAGATGAGACCTGGAATAAAGAAAGGCACACGCTGTGGAAGAAGAAGAAGCTCTTCTTCTGCTGCTTCTCTCCTCCTCCCCCCCCCCCCCCCCCCTCTCCTACATCTGTATATATAAATTGGGCAAGCCATGCTTCTTAATTGTTGGGCTAGCAGCCACTGTTTTATCGTCCCCCGCTTCTTATTCTTGATTATATTTCTATGATTCAACAATAACAACAACAACAACATTCAATTCTTCTTTTTTTGTTCCTGTTTCGCTTCGCTCGCCTGCTCCTACTGAACCTCAGTTTTGCGTTGTCTTACTCTTGTAATGCTTGCTCAAATCCAAAGACTTGGCAAACCCGTGGTGGGTTGATTCTGCATCAGCTTCCGAGATTGCCTTGTGGATTCATGCATCAATTCTGTGGCTTTTTTTATCTGATAGGATGTTGCCTTTGCCGAATTTTGTGTGGGTTAAGCGTCACCTTTGCTCAATTTTGACCCTTACAGAAGTAAATCTGATCATAGTTCCGAATTGATTTCCCTTGCAAAAGTAAATTTGAATACAGTTCAGAATCAATTTTTTCTGCAGCCTTTTATGGATGGCGGTGATTCCTTTGCCTGCTGCTGCTTTTTCCTTGTCCCTACACAATACTTCAAAAAATCATGTATTTATGTAGATTATCATTCCTAGGCCTTCAGAAAATGTTTTCCCTGTAGCACCAATCTTTGTTTTTCTCAATCTTCAACTCGAAAGAAAGTAGTCCAAATTTCGGGTTTCCGAAATCAATCAATCAATTATATATTATCTCATAGCTTAGATGTGAAGTAGTTGATGCGTTCGTTGAGGGAAGGTATGACGGATTCAAAAACTAGCTGATGTCTTTATTGAGGAAAGATAGAAGAAGAAATTGAGAAGACGAGACAGAAAGATATAAGAATGACAACGGGGAACCAGTGGATAAACGGATACTTGGAAGCGATTCTAGATGTGGGAACTGGAATTGATGAGCACCGGCTGCCCAGCAAGAGCCCTCTTGCCCGTGAGGTAGCAGCAACCAACAGCTCTGCTGTGACCAAGTACTTCGTGGAAGAAGTGGTTGCCACATTCGATGAAACTGACATCCATCGCACATGGATGAAGGTAGAAATAATAATAACAAGTAGAATACAAATTTCTCATTATATTGTGTGCGCATGTTTTTTGTCCTATCCAGATAATACTATTGTATGATCCATAATGGGTTCAGATTATATTATATTATTATTCATAGGGGTTTTTGGATTTGACTGCTGTTCATTGCTTTGCACTAAAACGATTTCTGCTTCAGCGCTTCCACTTTCAGGATCAACAGCATGAATCAGGCAGTCAATCCAGGCTAGGAAACTGCATCCTCTAGTCCCCCAATAAGTGGCATGTTGGTGAAGGTTTCCTTTCCTCAGCTCGAGGTCAGGACTTCGAATCTAGTGAGCCTCATAAATGGGATATATAGAAAATAAAAAACCCACATCATCTTGGATATGTGCTCTCTCTCTCTCTCTCTCTCTCTCTCTCTCTCTCTCTCTCTCTCTCTCTCTCTCTCTCTCTCTCTCTCGCCCTCTCTCTCTCTCTCGCGTCTCTCTCTCGTATACGTAGTTTCTGTTAGAAATGAATTTCTCCAATAATATGTCGTGCGTTAGTGAAGGTCTCATTTCCTCTCCTTGAGGTCGCGAGTTCAACTTCAGTTAGATGCACAATGACGATACACAAGAGAGGAACGAAACTACATGCAAAGAAAGGATTAATGATTTTTTGGCTTATATCAAGCCCGTGTGTTTTTACTGTATCAACACTCATTACAGTGCCGTGGAGGATAGGGTTGGTGAAAGACTTGGTTGGGTGTAAAAGGTCTATACAAAATCTTAAAAGCAAAGATTAGGTGTCTATCTTTGTAATCCATTCATTCACTTTGGACTGCTTAAGGCAGGTGCGCTCATCCGAGGCTCGAGGGACATCCATGAGAGGAGAGAACATACCATATGCTTTCCCAATTCCTATAAAATCTCAATTGTGGCATTGCAATAATTTGCTTTCTTGCTTCAAACGAGTCGGTGTTCAGTTTTCGTAAGGTGTTTGGTTGTTGAAGAGGACTTTACAGTAGTTGGATGCAAAGGCTGGTTTGTCGCCTGCCTTTAGTGTATTTATCTAACTGCTTTCGCTTCAGGACAAAGACTATTAGTATGTGCACAAAATAGAAGAATTGAGGACTAATCATGCCTTATTCTGCAGGCAAGTGCTGTTAGAAATGCCCAAGAACGCAGCGGACGCCTAGAAAACTTATGCTGGAGGATCTGGAACTTGGCTCGCAAGAAGAAACAGGTTGGGTTTTGTGTTCCTTTGCATAATCCTAATCACTGAAGAATTTGCAGGTCGTTTTTGAACTGAACACATCAAAGCTAATTAAAGCATAATATTTCATGAAGTGAGAACTAAGAAGTTTGTTTCATCTTAGTTGCTTCGGGGCCTGCCCCACTTACAAGCTAGCTAATTGCCAGTTATGTTAGTGCTAACTTGTAATCGTTAACTAATTGGTATTTTTGCTGCCCCACCTACAGTTATCTGCCTCTGTTACGTTTGTTGTAACTCCTAGCCATTTACAAGTTAGTAACTAAGGAGCAGCTATGGAGGAGAAGAGAGGTCACAAGGAGTCAAAGATGCAGAACACCGGACTGTGGCAGTTGGACGACTGTGGGAGTTGGATTCAACACTAACTGAAGCACAAGTTAGCTTAAGGAACCTGTTTCACATCAGTTAGTGAGGAGCACAAAATGGTCTAGTCCAAGGTAGTGCTAACTGAATCTGTTAGCTGTACTTGTGGCAGCACACTTCTCAGTTAGCACTAACTGAAAAGTGCTAACTTGTAAGTGGGGTTGTAACTGGGAATTCAAGGTTTTTTTTTTATCGAAGGATCTGTAGCACAATGGATATGAGCTTGTGTTTGGGCTTGCCAACGCAACTTCCCCAAATGTGCAAATTTGGCTTCAGCTGGAACCTGGGGCATAGCAGAACTTGGGGTAGGGCGCTATGCTTAGTAGTAATTGGGGCTTGTACTTGGATTGCTATTGAAAGTAAGCTTCGGCCAGAACTTGGGCACTATGCCGGTTGTGAAATGGTCTCCCTGCATGGAGTGCCAAATTTGTCGTTGGTAACCAATGTAAAAATGACATGTAAACTTGTTTGTAATCATGTAGTAGGAAGTAGCCGCGTCTTTGAGATAAAAAGTAACAATATTCTATTTAGTTACTGATATGAGATAGACATGCTATAAATCTATTATTTTTGTACTGTCAAGCTCCAAATTTACCAGTGGACACACAAGAGCATTCTCTGAAAGACAAGCAGTGACAAGCAAATTCTGTTTCAGGTTGACCATGGCAGCCAGTGACATCAGTCTTTAAGTTGAGTTTACACTTTTACAGATTGAATTGGAAGATGGAGAAAGATTGGTGTGGCGTCAACGTGAACGGGAGCAGGGCCGAAAAGATGCTGCAGAGATACTTGAAGACCTCTCTGAAGGGGAAAAAGTTGATGCCGTTGAAGGAACCGGAGCGAAAATGTCTCGAATCGGCTCCTTCGTGGAATCTTGGCCGGATCAGCAGAAAGGGAAACGCTTGTATATTGTTCTTATAAGGTAAGTCCTGGCCCCTGCGCATGCTCTCTTCCATAATAGTTGAAGTTGGTGAGACCTGTATAAACTTCTAATTTTCTCCTTGGATTCTTTTCATGAAAACGTTCAGAGGTTGGCATGTACAGAGAATCCTGTATAAGGCCTTTCAATTCAATCCTTTGTTGGTCTCAATTGCTATCCTTTCTTTTCTCGGATTCTCTTTGAGAACACCACTGAAAAGAATTTCTACTGTAGATAAAAATATAAATTTAGATTCATTCTATTCTGTGGCCCTAGCAGAAGAACATATGATTAAAATAAACCAGTTTGCATAGTGTCGAGGGAATCAAATATCTAGATTCCAGAAAAGTACTGTAAAGAGGAATCCCACAATGTTCTAGGAAAATGTTGACCACGAGTACAGATATTTTTGGATGCAACTGGCCATTTACGAAACATTTCATTCATCTGTGAAGTCTTTTATCTTGAAAGAGTATTTATAGATCCAGTGCTTGATTGATTTTGGGGAAATGGATAATTTTTTCTGTATTGGATTTTCAGAGATAAAAATCTTGGTTCGAAAGGCATAGCTATAATTATAATGGGTATAAAAATGATTCGTTTACATGTTTCTATGACATCATCCTTTGAAGTTTCTATCTCGAAGAAACTTCTTGTGAGTGGTGAACAATCAATGAATATGTATTAGTTCAGAGACAATCACTTTGTATGCAGAAGATCATTCCAAAAGAGATTTAAACTGTATATCTTCTGGAGAAGCTTCCTAAAGCAAGAATGTGTTTCAAATTTTTTTACTATGCATAGTTGTTGTCTGCCGTAGTTTTCAATAGGTCATATGCTCTATTATATTTTCAACTGGGCGAGTTTATTACAACATTTAAGACCTATGAATGAAGAATAAAATCATGTCATTTTTGTGAACTGTGTACATTCTACTAATATTTGGTCACATTTTGCTTAGTTCATTATCGAAGTGCAACCTGTCTTTCATTCTCAATGTTAATTCCATCTGATATCTGGCAAAATAGCATGCACAAGAGTATGAAGCAAAACATCTCTGGAACAATTGCAGTCTTTTGTGTCATTCTTATCAAAATGACCTTTATTGCCAGTGTTTTCTATGCATATTAAAATAAAATTCTTTGCAGTGTCCACGGTCTTGTGCGTGGTGACAATATGGAGCTTGGTCGAGATTCTGATACTGGTGGCCAGGTATGTTTCCAAACACGATCTGATCAGATCTCAAAATCCATGCTAGAAGTATCTTTTGTACTACAAGAAGACTCACTAATTTCTCAGCAGTAAATATATGCCAGAATAAGAATTTTGCTGTGATTTTACTAACTTTACTAGATGTAGTACCAGTTGATTAGAGTGAGAGGCTGTACAATGTGCACGTTTGCCTTCCAGTGAGGTTCACTAATCATTGCTAGGTATTGAATGCCACATTTTTTGCCACCCTCAGGTGAAGTATGTGGTAGAGTTTGCTAAAGCATTGGCAATGATGCCTGGGGTTTTTCGTGTCGATCTCTTGACACGACAGATTTCTTCACCGGATGTAGACTGGAGCTATGGTGAGCCTACTGAAATGTTGACACCAGGGTGTTATGAGAGTGATGTACAGGAAGGTGCAGAAAGTAGTGGGGCCTATATAGTTCGCATCCCTTGTGGCCCAAGGGATCAATACATTCGAAAAGAATTGCTTTGGCCTCATATTCAAGAATTTGTTGATGGAGCAATTGTCCATATTCTCAACATGGCCAAAGTTCTTGGAGAACAATTTCTAGGAGGGGAACCTTTGTGGCCGCATGTTATTCATGGTCACTATGCAGATGCTGGGGATATTGCTGCCTTGCTCTCAGGTGCTCTTAATGTTCCAATGGCTTTTACTGGACATTCCTTGGGGCGTAACAAACTCGACCAGCTCTTAAAACAAGGCCGATCATCGTCTGAAGAGATAAATGCTACATACAAAATCATGCGACGGATTGAAGCAGAGGAATTGTCCCTTGATGCAGCTGAACTTGTAGTTACAAGCACTAGGCAAGAAATTGAACAACAATGGGGTTTATATGATGGATTTGATGTGACACTTGAAAGGGGGCTCAGGTCACGTTCAAGAAGAGGAGTCAACTGTCACGGTCGCTTCATGCCTCGTATGGTGGTATGTAACTTTCTATGAAATGTTTGATCATACTGATGTACTACTCATTTGAGCAAATTATGTTTTGGCTGCTACAAGTGGGAGGATGTTTTTTGCAGCAAAACGTTGGTTGACAATTTTTTCAAGATCATTGCAGTGCTTTTAAGATAGCTTTTTCATGCTTTTCTGTTGAGATAATTCAATGACACTTTCCATACATAGGTAACACCCCCTGGCATGGATTTCAGTAGCGTTGTGCATGATACAAGTGACTCTTTTGAAGGGGACAGTGATGCATCAGCAGATGGTGTCATGTCCCCTCGTGCTGATCCTCCAATATATCCAGAGGTGATGACTAACGCAGAAGTTGCCTATTGCAACTAATTTACTCTTCAAATCTCATGACTTTGACCTGCGGTATTTTTCAATGGGAAATGTATTGTGCTTATTGATTAAATGAGCCTTCTTGCTGATATGCTGTTCTTTCTATCCTTGTAAATACAAGCACCTTTCTGTTACCGATTCTTACAAGCAAGAGTTTATTGTAGTTACTAGTCTCAGTAGCAAGAAGCATCTGGCATGTCAAAACAAGTGGCTGGCTTTACTTGAGCATCATCGTTTCTTGCGTAAGGTTAAAACATAATTGATGGAATTTTACCTTGTTCAGCTGACTGGCAGTGAAATATGTGAGGACATGTTTCAGGAAAACACATAGAGAATGCATTTTTAAAGTTGTGTCAAAATTAAGGGCATTACCCTAGTACATGTATCATACAAAGTTGAATAGGTTCTCAGTGGTAACATATCAGCTGGCTCATTGTCTGACCATACAACTGTTGCTGTGTTGATTATGAACACAGATTAAGCGTTTTTTCACTAATCCACACAAACCAATGATTCTAGCTTTAGCTCGACCAGATCCTAAGAAGAATATCACCACCCTGTTAAAGGCATTCGGTGAATGCCGACAATTGCGAGAACTTGCAAACTTGGTAAGATTTGTGTAATTTTCTCAAGTTTTCCTATATGGTCACAGATGCTTGAAGTCTACATTTGAATATGACTAATTTGATAATACTTTATTCAGTGGGACCTCAAAACCACAAATTTCACGTTAGGCTTTTAAGCGAGATGTGCATCAATACATAGATCTGCTGAATTGCTTTTGGTGATGATGACAGACGCTGATTATGGGCAACCGTGAGGACATAGACGAAATGTCTGGAGGCAACTCAAGCGTCTTGACTACAGTGCTAAAGCTAATTGATAAGTATGATCTATATGGGCAAGTGGCATATCCTAAGCACCACAAACAATCCGATGTACCGAACATCTACAGGCTCGCCGCAAAAACCAAGGTCTGTAACCTCCATGAACGTAGTTTATTGTTTTACTGATAGAGAGAATTTTGACCTTGTCTAGCAGCACGTAATTCCTTTTTGTTTGATTCCTAGACTGAAGGTTGGCCATTTTGGAATCACCAACTAGATTAGCATGAAAAAAATGTTCATTATGAAACTAATTGGTAAAATTTTGGGCTCTGAGACTTCTGGAAATTGATTAATTTGCCATTTATAACCACTTATAATCTGCCCTATATAATTTATCAGCAAAGATGGCGTGTGGGTTCTGACTTATGGTTGCCTGTTCGATGTATGTACATTCTGAGAATTATTTGTTGCAAAATGTCAATGACACAACGAGCCTGTCAATTTGAGACAGATCAAAGACTTAGTTTTATTACGTTTGCGACTGACAGAAGTTTAATGTCCAATCATAGTTCGCGCTGTGTTTTATGGTGACTTCTAATTTAAGCGTGAATAGGAAAGCCCAGTTTTTGCTTATGTCTGTATGCTCCTTTGTGCAGGGTGTGTTCATAAATCCTGCGTTGGTTGAGCCATTTGGGCTGACTCTGATAGAGGTATTCAAACCTCAAGATTTCTGGTTAGTTTGTGTCATGAAGCTTCCCTCCACATTGTGCCCACTTTCTGTATGAGGTGGCGCATAATTGAAAAACTTGCATAACACAGCATGGATGTTGTGAATCAGGCAGCTGCACATGGTTTGCCTATGGTAGCAACAAAGAACGGTGGGCCAGTTGACATTCAGCAAGTATGTGCTAGTACATCTGCAATCAACCATATTCTATCTCCTTTACTGACTGGTGAATTCATGGTAAGAAAGAAGGCTGTTCTTTTGGTCTGATTATATTTAGAACCTTCTTGTCTGTATCAGGCTTTGAACAATGGTTTGTTGGTGGATCCTCATGACCAAAAGGCCATATCCGATGCACTATTGAAACTTGTAGCAGATAGAAATCTTTGGAGTGAGTGCAGAAGAAATGGCTTGAAGAACATCCATTTGTACTCTTGGCCTGAGCATTGCAGAATCTACCTGGCAAAGGTTGCTCAATGCAGGACAAGGCATCCTCACTGGAAAAGCAATGGCTGGGGCGAGGACACTGTGGATGCAGATTCACCAGGTGATTCCTTGAGGGATGCTCATGATATTTCGCTACGGCTCTCTGTTGATGGCGAACGAACTCCAGAACGCGTTTCTCTTAATGGGTCTGCCACATTGCAAAAATTTCTGTCAAACTTAAAAGTTGCTGATGGCAAAGATATAAATGTGAAGAGCCTGAAGCAGTCCTTGAATAAAAATCAAGAGCAGAAATTGCAGGATACCCTGGAAGAGAGTGAAGGATACAAGAGTTCCAACAGCTGGAACAACACCAATTCTCTTCCTGTATTACGTAAGAGGAAACGACTCTTTGTAATTGCTGTGGATTACTACCACAACTCCAAGAAGGATTCCGCTGAAGGGTTGTTATCAATCATATGGGAGATATTTAAAGTTGGAAGATCTAGTGCTGGACGCCCACCAGGTTTTGTCTTATCAACAGCACTAACAATTTCAGAGATCATCTCCATTCTGACTACTGGGGGTATAGCAGTCCATGAATTTGATGCTTTCATCTGCAATAGTGGCAGCGAGATTTACTACCCATCTCCACTGTATAGTGAAGAATCTGGACCTGGATCTGAGTTTCAGTTATCTATAGACTCTGACTATGAAGAACACACTGATTATCGCTGGGATGGAGATGGTCTAAGAAAAACCTTAACTCGCTTGACATTCTATGAAGATGAAACTCGGGAGCCTTTCAAAACAGAGCTTATTTTTGGAGCAGATCAGGAGAGCAGTAGTTGCCGCTGCCTTACCTATGACGTTCGCAATCCATCTGCTGTAAGCATCTCAGATCAAGGGTGAAATTTTCATTCCAGTACATCAAAGCTGTCTAGAGATTAAGTTTATCATGACAGGAAAATTATGGTAATCAAGCAAAGCTATCAACACATGCTTAGAGATTGAGTTTACTATGATAGGGAATTTATGCTGATCAAAGAAGCTATTAACACATGCTTTGGATGAACACACAATGAAAACATATAGTGACAATCAATAAACCTACAGAAATGTGATCCCTGATTTATAGTTTGTATTATTGGTGCGAGAAACGGTGATAAGGCCACAGATCATAATCCATGTTTAGTTGTCCATCTAAACCTCACTGATGTCAGATGCTTTGTATCATCAGGTTCCCAAAGCGGATCAAATACGCCAGAAACTGAGGATGCGTGGTGTTAGGTGTCATGCTGTATATTGTAAGAATGCTACCAAGCTGCATATATTACCACTCTTCGCATCTCGATCTCAGGCCCTGAGGTAGGAAAAGTCTTCAGGCACTAATGTAAATTATCCTTGTAACTAAAATGGTCTTAGAGAAGTTTATTCTGAATAAGCCGCTCGGCCAGTCATTTGCTTGCAAAGGGTTTCATGCTCAATGGGTACAAATTTTTTTAGTTTTCTCGCTAAATGATGCCTCAAATGCAGGTACATGTTCATAAGGTGGGGAATTGAAGTGGCAAATATCTTTGTATTTGTGGGAGAAACAGGAGATACCGACCATGAGGAACTGCTATCTGGTTTGCATAAGACCATTGTACTCAAAAGTGCCATCCAAAATGGTTCTGAAGATCTCCTTCGAGTGAGTGGAAGTTATGGGAGAGAGGATGTGGTGCCTTTAGACAGTCCCAATTTGGTTCATACAGAGGGCAATTACAGCTCAGAAACGATACTTGGCGCATTGAGAAAATTAGGATATTGACATCATAGTCAGCATAATTTTGCATTTGATAAAGGTGGTGGTTGTCTTGTTTTTACCAATGTGTACATATAAGGGTAGAAAAAGGGGTCTGTTCTACATTCTGGAGCAGTAAGTTTTGGTAACATAAATTAGTTTATGCTGTATTTATAAGCTCCGGTGTTGTCCAAATATGTATAGCCGAGGACAGGGATGAAAGGATATAGAACTGCACTTAAGGTGCATGTAAATTGGAAAATATAGACGTAATTCGTTCTTCTCTCGAAGGAAGGGTGGGAAAATTATAGTTCGCATATGAGAACTAGATTGTTATGTAGCCTTAAATACCTACAGATTTTTTTCAAGTGTATTTAAAAGTTGCCTTAAATGGCATAATTTTGTTCTTTTGAAAATTATGAGCAATAAATACGTTACAGATTTGTAAGGAACTTTTGCTATTTTTAGAAAGTCTGAGAATCACATTACATTTTTGTAATGTTCAATTGCCATTTTTAGAAAGTTAGATGAAATTTGAATTTGCTATTTTTGGAAATTGACTTTCTAAAAATAGAAAAAAAATTCTGCTGGCATTTACGGAGGGGAAGGCCCATAGGCGGGGGAGCCTTCCGCGTCGCACCCGAGGGTGGCAGCCCAAGGGCACCTCACAACGCGGAAGGCCCCCGCCCTGGGGCCTTCCCCCTTACTTTTTCTTCTGGCTTATTCGTGTCAAAGCCTTGTCCATTTCTTTTGCAAACTGATCCTATTTGAGCCCAGGGGAATAGTTCACTGGTCGACGAGCAAGTAGTAATTCCAACGCTCATGAAGAAATGCTTGTAAGCTTTTTAAAGAGCCGGTTTTATTGCAAGATGCCGAGTTTATTGAAGAATGTCTGTCATAGTGCAGACATATGAAACATGTAATGTTAGCTAATTAACTATCTCTCCCCTCTCCAGGCCTAGGCCTCATATGCATACGACTCTTTACTGGATAGAATGTCATATGCCCGGGCTCCTTCCATTGCGTAATTGATGGTTGGGCTTTTTTCAAATGACCATTATGAAACATAATTGTCATTGAAAAGAGTGGGTCTTAGGTGTGATGTTCTTTATGCTTTTTGAATTCTGAGCCATAGCCAGGGCACATAAAATGTTTCCAATATAACTTAAATCAACTGTTGTGGTATTCACCATCTACTCCATGTAGCCATCCTCACTGCTTCATCAACTCGGGGTGCTATAGTAGGTAGCTTGCCTCTGGATGGCGTATACCGAGTGTAAGGAGTTAAAAAATGAGCAGAAAAAGCCTCAACTATACATAGGAATCATGCTATCTAAATATCGTATTTTTAAATTGATTAGGCTTATGTTATTTGGGTTTTGTACTTGTGCATACATGTAGTTTATTACAAGGAGATGAATTACATTCAAATAAGTAGCAATGTAGACACTACTCAAGTCAACAAGGTGAATAATAAACATACATGTTTTTTTGTTCATAAAGACTTTGTTGCTATAACTTAAACATGACCTCAAATATTGTGCTACAGTGACACATACTTGATTTTTGTTTCTCGCAGAATAACAACCATCGAATTTGCGAGACGTTGAGGTTTGTTAATTTTATATGATTGTTTTTTATTATTATAATCATCAATCTATACACGTCATTTATTGAATTTGTTTAATGTGTGTAGCCAATAGTTCGAATGCCATTCCACGGAGTTGATCCATCCGTGTTTAAGAAGCATCAACAAATATAAGACAAGGCTAGTGGCAAAGGGGTTCTTGCAAACCAAGAGAGTAGACTTTGATGAAACTTTTGCTCTTGTTGCTAAACTAGTTTCTATAAGGTTGATCATTTCTCTTGCAACTACTTTCAATTGGCCTCTATTTCAACTTGATGTGACTAATGCCTTTCTAAATGGCTATTTGGAAGAGGAGATCTTTATGAGGCAGCCCAAGGGCTTCATCAAGGAAGATTAAGAAGGAAAAGTATGTTTGTTGCTAAGAAGCCTTTATGGGCTTAAGCAAGCACCTAGAGCTTGGTACTCTAGGTTGAATGCTTTCTTAAACTCTATAAATTTTGTTGTAAGTGCTTATGATCCTTCTTTGTACTTAAGATTTAATGATGGTAAAGTCATCATTTTTATTTTGTATGTAGATGACATTATCCTTAGTGAAAATGTTTATAATGGTATACAAGAAGTGAAAATAGCATTGTCTAAAAAGTTTAAGATGGTGGATCTTGGCATTCTTCGTTTCATACTAGGAATAGAAGTATCAAGAGGAAAAGATTTGAGTTTTATTTGTCAATCCAAATATGCTTCTTCTATCTTAGAAAAGTTTGAAATGAAAGATTGTAAAGGAGTAGATACTCCTATGGAACAAAATGTGAAAGTCTCTAATGGTGATCAACCACCACAAAGGTCTGCTATAGCGAAAGTCTCAAGGATCGAACCATCCAAGGCACCTACGAATAAGAAGAATCAGTTGAAGCAATGCTACAACCAAGTGATCCGATGGAGTGACCTACCTGAAGAGGCACTAGCTACAGTAGACGTTGATATTCGCAACCATGAGGCGAATGTCAACAACAATTCCAAAGAAAGACAACAAGGATGAACCCATCAAAATGACAAGAAAGGGCAATAAGAAGGTGTTGGATTCCTTGAAGTCAATCAAGTTGGACTCAGATACAACATCATCTTCTACACAGGTGACAAAAAATAAAAAAATGACCAGTCGGGCCAAGATCAATATGTTGAAAGAGGAATATCGACGAGCTCCAGTTCATGAGATGCCTGATACTTTCAAGAATTATACATTGGACGACGTGGTAATCATGATGCCGCAAGTCCAACGAGAACCTGATCAAAGTCAGGCACCAGCGGAACAAGTCTTCGAGGGACCTGCGCGAACACAGCCGATGAATCTTGCGGAACCAGGAGAAGAAGAAAGGATAGTGCATGTGGGAGAGCAGTTAACACCAACGCAGTTCAAGAGAATATGGTCCTTGTTGGTGGAATATAAAGACTGTTTTGCCTGGAGCTATAGTGATCTAAAGGGCATTCCGCCAACAGTAGTCCAGCACACCATAACTTTGGTGGACGGAGCAGTCCCCAAGGTAAGCCGTTACTACCACTGCAACCCGAATTATACAGAACTGATCAAGCAAGAGTTGCAGAAACTTATGCATGCAGATTTCATTTACGAAATCGAGCACACGAAATGGGTATCGCCGATAATTATAGTACCCAAGAAGAATGACAAAATGCATATCTGTGTGAATCTGAAGGCGCTTAATGCAGTCACCAAGAAGGACCATTTGCTTTTACCATTTACGGAAAGTGTCCTTGATAGAATACAATTTTCTGGACGGCTTCAGTGGCTACAACCAGGTGAAAATAGCCCCCCAGGACTAGCACAAGACAGCATTCGCCACAGAATGGGGAACTTATGCCTATAAAGTAATGTGATTCGGACTTTGCAATGCCCCAAGCACTTTCCAACGAGTCATGCAGGCGGCATTCAAAGATTATTTGCAAAAATTTCTGAAAATTTTCTTGGACGATCTGTGCGTGCATGGACGAGATTCAGAACACTTGTCCAATTACAGATTGAATTAGCTTTGTAGAGCACGCGGTTTCGTCCGCTATTGTCTTGTGCTCCACATCATTATTGACATGTATATCTTGCTATACTTAATCTGATAACAACTCTGTTGTTCTGCGTCCAGATTTGTGTTGATATTGCTATGCATTTTTTCATTTTATCTGACTCTCTCTTGTTGCTCAATCTGGTAATCTGTCCTTAGCAAATTATTATTAGTCTAGCTATTGATGACTAATATTTAGTCTTGCCATTCGAGACTGATTATCAGTCTTCTGATGTTGTGTTAATGTTTGGCTACGTAATCAGATCGATCGTGAATTCTATCACTAATGTTCTGTTCGTTTCTGATAGGCGTAGTCATGCTTAGGAAAAGAGTAATATAGCTCATTCCGCTGCGCACGAACACTTTCTTTTCGAGTTCATTTCGAGTTCGAGTTTCGAGTTCGCTTCTTTTCATGTTCGTTTCTTTTCATGTTCGTTTTTTTTTTCGAGCTGTTTTAGTTCCTCATACTCACACACCCTCTTTCTCCAACAATTCCTAGCACTAAGTCTTCGGTTTCAAAATCAACAATGTCAGAGAACTCAATAATGGTGCTTGACAATAAACAAAGCACCTCTTCCTCACGATAATAAAAAAAAACACATAAATCTGCCATTGAAATATACACATCTTCATTTATATAATATTTTGGCAAATAAAAAAAGCATTTAGAATGTACACTAGCAATATCTTCTTCAGTATTGGCATTAGAGCCAATGAAAGCATCCCTCAACATATCAGTATCTACACTCAAATATTCAGTCTCTTTATCAGGAGTATCAATCAAGAAATGGCTGATATCCTTTATGAAATGTTCAGTAGTGGAGGATGAAGGGATCTCAGTATCAAGAATCAAAGTATCTGACTCTATTGGGATTTGTACCAAAAGGAAAAACACAAATCCGGTCTGATACTCTAGAAAACGACATTTTCGATTACAAACATTACATTCACTGGAATTTATAAATTGATAAAAATTTTTAGTGTACATCTTGTCTAGCCGTTGCTTATAATGAGAAAAAGTATGTACAAGATCAGTGAGATGCATAAACGACAAATTAGACGCAGATATTGGAGGGATACTGACTATATCCCTGAATCTGATATATTGGTCATAAAGAACATTAGGACTCTGTTGTGCCAAACTGAACACATTTAGAAAAAGAAACAGGATACAATAAGGGAACAAACAAGGCCCGCACAGAAGCGATATGTGACGAAAATAGATATAAAATACGTGTAGAGAACCGATATGAGCGAAACCCAAGAAAGTAAAAAAAAAAGGTTTTCGAAGATCGTGCCCTTTATGGTCATCTCACACGTGCGAGTCAACGGTCAACTGCCCACGTGTCATACGATAATTCGCTGAAAATTGTCCACACGTGTGAAGCCATACAGAATGCATGACATTTTGATTCGTTGTCGCTTGACACATGTCATAGGATGATTCGATAAAAAAAATATTCCACACGTGTGAATCCGTACAAGAAGCATGTGTCACATTCTGATTGGTTGTCGCTTGACACGTGTCGTAGGATGATTCAAAAAATATTTCACACGTGTGAAGCCATGTGTCGCATTCTGATTCAATGGAGTGTGACACATGTCAATGGCTGATTCGTTACTTTTCATACACGTGCGGACGGCACGTGCAACCACACATGTGTGAAAAAATTGTTTCCACATCTTCGCGAGCTCGGAGGCAGTTTCACTTGTTTTGTTCCGATTTTCGTGACACATCGCTTATCTGCGCGGCCTCTTTCCTCCATTATCTTCGTCTCCTTCTGCGTGCACACAAGAGCGATATTACCACCGTACATATCGCTTCTGTGCGCGGTTAGCTTTCTGTCTCGTTGTTTTTGTTTTCCACACTCGCACAAGAGCGATACGTCCTATACTGCCCTCATGTCTAGGGTCAAACAGAACTGGAGGAATTTCTTCTCTCCTGTTGTTAATCCTCCACGGTAGACTAGGCCTGCGTAACAAGAGCAGATGGCTCTCTGAGATTAAGAAATATCAGAGATCCACCTTGCTCATAATACCCAGAGCTCCCTTCTATAGAAATGTCCGTCTGATTACCCGAGATAATCTGTAGAGTGCTGTCAGGTTCACACCTGGAGCATTGTAGTGTTTGTAGGAGTCCGCGGAGGACTATTTGGCTTTTTTTTGCTTTCCATCCATGCCAAGCGAGTGACCATAATGCCCAAAGATTTTCAAATCCTATATAGAATGAGGGAGAGATTTTGTAGACTTGACAAGGGTGAACCCGATGCTCCCCAGGACAAACCCCTTGATAGGACCAACCTACCCACCAAGAGGCCTCACAAGCAACCTATCCACCAAGAGGCCTCACAAGTGCTACAATATTGTCATCTGGCATATCCTTACAAACAAATAATGTTGGGGTTCTACGAACATTTGCATTTGAAAAAAAATCTACAAATACATATAAGGATAGGAACCAACTTAATCTATTGACTTTTGATCAAGTGCTAGCTTTCATTGAGTTTTTCAAATCTAATAGTAATTTGCATCTAAAAGATTCTGACACCATACTATCAGCTGCAAGCCAATCATCACTTCCAAAAATGTGGCAGTGGTATATCTTCAAGCTTTCAGAAACCTCCATGCATATCTGGAATGTACTTGGACTCATAGAAAAATATACCACTATCTGCAAGCTCCTTGGAAGTTCTTCCTCTGTATTGTAATTTTCCAATATCCAAATGAATCACATCCAATATACCTGCTAGGGATTGTGCTGGCTCCCATTCGCTTATGCTGGATGAATATAAATCTGCAAGAATGCAATACATATATGATAACTGATACATTTACATTTTTGGCGATCATGAATATTGAAATCTTGTAGATACAGCTCTGAATGCATGTAGACATGCTGAATCAAATCTTCTAAGATTGATTGCCCTCCTAGAGAAGTCCTAAAATCAAGGATCTTTGCTTTCCAATATGATTTGAATGTCATCTTTGCTTTCTTTTTGGTCTAAACATGCCTTTTGAGGATGGATGCAGTAGAACCCATGAGTTTTTGATATATCTTGTTGGTTTCCAAAATCCGGCATCATCCTTCTCATTGTGAAAAATCACTGATTCAATTTTAGATCTTGGTCTCCTGGCTATACCGATTGCTTCCAAAGTTTAGCGCCAAATTCTCAAATCTATGAAATGCCAAATCGACTCAATGTTATATGATACTTATTCAATGTGAATGGATAACTGGACCACAATAACAACATGTGGTAGCTATGCTTACTGTCTAACTGTGATGCATGTCACCGATTCCTATGCATGTGATGACTTGTTGTTGGCAAACATGTGTAGTTTGAAATCTATGAACATATTTTAGTGTGGTTAAATAATTAACTAGAGACAATGTTGTCGGGCAGATTCACACGTTCGAGGCAGACACTATCCACCAATAGCATTTTCCCATCCTGCCCGGTGGCAAATTTAAAAGTTAATTTCTATAACTTTATTATTTCTATCTACGCTACGTAGATTTCAAATATATGCAATTTCATTGGGCCACATGGCGGACAAAACTAAGAAAAAAATAAAAAACATCTTTAGGAAGGGTCTTTTTTTATTTTGAAACTCCTAAATTACCAACAATTCAATGAGTGTAGCCACAAAATCCACATGTGGAGGTGTGATCTACATCAGTTGTTCGCTGGCCAACGACCAACAGATCATACTTAACGTTTGAAAAAAAAGTATGCACTACTACGGTTTAACATCAGGTAGCTGACTGTTGTCCAAAGGCAATATAATAGAAGTGAATTCAAGTGTTGTACCTTACAGATAATGCTCTTGAGGTAGCAACCAATTGTAGAACCTTCATACAATCTTACCTTTGAAGCAGAAATACTATTTATAGCATAATAGGTAAAAACAACGTTGTACAAAATCTTACATTACAAGGTTGACCATAAAGCGAAGCAAGTTTTAGGACACTCAGCTGTTACCTGCCACCATTTCACAACACAAAGCCGCACGAGTTAGTACAGTGGGGAAGATAGGTGTCACAGCCGAGCATCATTTGTTATCCATGTCCGAAACAAGATTCACTACTTTATCAGCTCAACTGCAAATACATATCATACGTCCAATCTTCTCTACCATGACATTCATTATTAGCAATACATTTTGCCCTAAATACAAAATCGTATCAAGGCTGATCAAACGATGAAACAAATATATTAAGTTCACATTAGCATTTCAAAAATATAAGAAGCAATAACACACTTCACAATGTACAAAGAGACTTGGTTCCAACATCGATGTAGGGTACTAGGGCAGATCCGTGCCATACTAGCCCCAAGAACATCCAAAAAGATCATTTGGAGTTCATACACCTTATAGCTTGGGCAAATCCATGCCATGCAAGCCCGCAAGAGCCAAACTCTAGAACAAGTACTAGCTTACATACAACAACCGCATTCAATTTATCAATCGCTCTTATGCCACTAGCATTTTGTATATATAAACACCAAAAGTTTCTACATGAACATTCTTCATCACATTTAGAATTGCATCACCAAGGACAATTTGCTTTAACACCTTTGTGCAACCATAACTCATAGCATTATTTGTTTGCCATATTAGCATAAACCTTAAAATTGGGTTAATCTACAAAACTCAATGGTGCTTTTATATATAGCTTCATACATGAATGTGTGGCGAAGAAATCTCTTGAGAACTACCCAACCTCCGCAAGGTATGTGATACACCTTCTTTATATACTAGTAATTTCAGTACAACAATGATGGGTTAACAATGTAACAATGCCCTTATTGGATTCCTTTATTATAATAAACGTATATAGGTCTATCTACGAATTGCAATAGCACATCACCATAGGTGTTCCCTTTGTCATCATTATCAAGAAGTCAATACATTCACATAGTTATGCCATACCCTATCACATATGCTTTTTTCTTAGACGAAATTCAGCAAACCCTAGAATGTATTAGCTCTTGCTTACCATTATGTTCAAAGAAACCCATGCTTCAAGCATTTGCTTGGAGATAAAGTAACATTGCTTATGGTATTGCCAATTCTTATAATGAAAACAATACATAGAAATCGTTTACACGAGCAATTAGGTCAAGTGCCCATTTTATAGCACATGCAATCTTTGTTATGGAGCAAGTCCGAAAGTAGATTGGGCGGCCATCTGCTCATATGCAGATGCTACATCATAATGGACAGTATTATTGCTTAATCAAGGATAGAAAATGAATCGGAATGAAGTAAATATATACAAGGATGGAACACTACTCACAATAGCATCCATTTTGCAATGGAATCCACACAAAAAAGCATAGTAAGCAAGTTGTCCATTGCACTTCTAGTGGGCGGCCATCTGCTTTAATAGTAAAGCGCCCACATACAATAATCTACCAAAAAAGCATGCTAACATGCCTACCGAAGTGCGATTGGTGTCATAGTAGACCATCGCTGGCTAGTAGCAAGGAAAAATGGCAAATAGGTGAGGAATGTACCTCAGAAATGGATCGAATGATATGTTGGGACAACGCCCACCAGCAAGCACCACAATTGCTTCTTTGGAAGCCAAGATTCTATTTCAATCAACTATCATCACCATATATGTGATCCACTCATACAAAACAGCCTAGCAAGCTTAATGCACTCATGCATAGGTGAGTATTATGCTTTGTTGCAAGCTCCCTTACAATTGTGTTACTCTTCCAATTGACTTCACAAGTCTCCACTTAGCAATCTCCAAGCCGTAATAAGTCGCATGAGAGAGAGAGAGAGAGAGAGAGAGAGAGAGAGAGAGAGAGAGAGAGAGAGAGAGAGAGAGAGAGAGAGAGAGAGAGAGAGAGAGAGAGAGAGAGAGTCTCAAACGGTCCTATTGCAGTCCTAAATAGTCCTAAATGGTCCCAAACGGTCCTAATGTGGTCCATTGTGGTCCTAAACGGTCCTAATGCGGTCTTAAATGGTCTCAAACGGTTGTAATGTGATCCCAAACGGTCTCAAGCGGTCCTAATGTGGTCCCAAATGGTTTCAAATGGTCCTAATGCGGTCCATTGCGGTCCTAACGTGGGCCATTGTAGTCCTAAACGATCCTAATGTGGGCCATTGCAGTCCTAATGTGGTCTATTACGGTTCTAAACGGTCCATTGCGGTCCTAAACGGTCCTAAGCGGTCCTAATGCGGTCCTAAACGGTCCATTGCAGTCCTAAACGGTCTTAATGCGGTCCTAAACGGCCTCAAATGGTCCTAATGCGGTCCATTGTGGTCCTAAACGGTCCTAATGTGGGCCATTGTGGTCCTAAATGGTCTCAAATGTCCTAATGCAGTCCATTGCAGTTCCAAACTATCCTAAATGGTCCTTTGCAGTATTTTGTGGCCTATGTTGTCAAATGCGGGCCTTTGCAGTGCAATGGGGTTCTTTGCGGTGAAATGCGGTCCTTTGCAGTGCTATGTGATCCTTTGCAGTGCTATGTGATCCTTTGCAGTGAAATACGGTCCTATGCAGTGCAACGCGGTCCTTTGCGGCCAAAATGTTGTCCTATGCGGTCAAATGTGGTCCTTTGCAGTCAAAATGCGGTGAAATGCGGTCAAAATGAAATCCTTTGTTGTTTGTGATGAAATGCGATCTTGTGCGGTGAAATGCGGTCCTTTGCGGTCAAAATGCGGTCCATTTGCGGAAGGGCCGAAGGGAGGGGCCGCAAACACCTCCTATGTTCAAACACCTCCTTGAGAGAGAGAGAGAGAGAGAGAGAGAGAGAGAGAGAGAGAGAGAGAGAGAGAGAGAGAGAGAGAGAGAGAGAGAGAGAGAGAGAGAGAGAGAGAGAGAGAGAGAGAGAGAGAGAGAGAGAGAGAGAGAGACGTCCCATATAGAGATCTAGGCATAGAATGCTATTGCAAGAATGTCTAAAGCTGGAAGCCTGTATACAACCATTTTTTGTGGAATTGCAGAGATGTATAGAACTAGATTTCAACACAACCTAGCTTATAATGTCCAATTTTATGAAGTTTAGGGATAGTATAGAAATCCATGGATTTTCCAGAGCTCGACCATGTCGACATGAAGTGCCGAAGTGAGGGCTGCTTGGTAATAAAATCGCGCAATGTTGACATGGGCGTCTTGAGTCTATGGCAATTGGTGGGAGCCCCCGATCCCAATAGCCTTTCAGTTCTGCAAAAAATGCCACCAAGCCAAAGTTAACCGCAAAATATCGTGCGTCGTGATCCATGCTACCATGGTGCTTTTGGTGACATACACGGCAATTGGTAATCCTATCATCTGTTGGGTTGCCCGTGTTCACACCTGTGAGCTTGGGCCAATAAATCTTATTTTTCGCCCTCTTGGTAGGAAATGGTTCTCGACATGTGTTGTGAGTATTTCATGTATACAAATAAATAAGTGGGTCCCACCACTTAAAATATTGTTGGCCAAGCCTTGCCTAGTGGGCCCCGCCACAGTACAGTAGAATAATAAGTGCAAGGCTCTAGCATCCTGTGTGTATAAGCCCAGCCACCAATGAGCACAAGTAGCAAGTTGTAATTCCTAGGAATAAGAGACTTGGGACTTAAAACTCTAAAATGACATTAGAGACCCTAAGTCAAGTTGCAAATAAAAAAGCTAAAAGGGCCCAACTTAAAACTCACATGAATCATGTGAGTGCCCTTGTGCTTTCTTAGCACCAGTAAGTTGTGTTTATTTTAAAGGCTTGGATTAGAATCCTTGCCCCAATGAAGTGGCCAATGAGAGTAAAGGAGGCTCACCTCTAAAATCTATACGAGGGAGTCATTTCCTTTTGTATTGTATCATCTTCCATTCTCATTCTAATAAAACTCTCTTGGTTTCTCCATCTCCATCTCCATCTCCATCTCCCTCTCTTTCTCTCCTCTCTCTCTCTCTTCTCCCTCTCTCTTCTCGCTCTCTCCCTACGTTGGGATAGAATAGCTTTGGGTAGGCGCTCGAGCCCCCGGAGCCTTTCTCAACCTAGGCGTTCTCTCTCTCCCTCTCTCCACTCTCTTTCTCCTCTTTCTCCTCTCCCTCTCTCTTCTTGCTATGCAGGTGAAGGCGAGGTTGCCGCTCCCAGCGATGGACCCCTATGCTACATCGACGACACAACAGTGGCGCCATTGCCGGGGAGCGCCACACACTCGTTTCGCCGCATAGCTTTCTTACTAACTTTCTCATTTCCTTTATCTCTCTCTTTCTTCTCTCTCATCATTCTTTTTCATCAAAAAATCGAATTTTAAGGGTAGAATAGTGTGAGTAGTGTTAATTTTTGCCGTTTTTTTCGTGATTTTTTTGTTTGTTTGCACTGTAGGGAGAGATTGTGGGACGAGAGGATCAGATCCAAGCACCCAATTCCTTCGTTAATCCATACAATCCATAAAAATCAGAAAAAAAAAAAAAAAAAAAAAAAAGCTCAAAATCTGTTTTTGGAGGGAAAAAGAGAGGCAAAATCTCATCAGATTTTGATTTCTCAAAAACCAGTGGGCATGGACCTTTGCATGACTGGCAACAGCTCCACGGTACTGTTCTAGACCTGCATAGAAGCCTGCGAAGGTTACTTCCCAATAGATTTTGAAAAAACAGAGAAAAACCCATAAAAATTCAAAAATCCTTTGTAAAAATAATTTTTTTTTTCAAAACTCAAAACTAACCTTGGCAGAGCTCTATGAAGTTCCATCTCACTGAGACAAGGACACAGAGAAGTCTGCGAGAGTTAGATCCCAAAAAAAGTGCCTCTGTGAAGGTTCCCAAGAGCAAAAAATGGCCTAGAACCTTCTCAAACAACAAATTTTTGAGTTTCCTTGGGAAGTAACCTTCGCAGAGCTCTCTGAAGTTCCATCTCACTGAGACAAGGACACAGAGAAGTCTGCGAGAGTTAGATCCCAAAAAAAGTGCCCCTGTGAAGGTTTCCAAGAGCAAAAAGTGGCCTAGAACCTTCTCAGACAGCAAATTTTTGAGTTTCTCTGGGAAGTAGCTCTTGCAGCTTGGTAAGCAAGTGGATTTGACTTAGATACAAGTACATACCAGCCTGCGAAGATTAGTTCCCAGAAAATCTCAAAATTTGGCCAAAAAACCACAAAAAAATGCAGTTTTTTCAAGATTTTTTTATTTCTCTAGGGAAGTAACTCTTGCAGCTTGGTGAGCAGCTGAATCTAATTGAGACACAAGCACATACCAGTCTGCGAGGGTTTGTTCCCAGAAAATCTTAAAATTTTGCAAAAAAACCCCCAAAAAATGCACTTTTTACAAGATTTTTTGAGTTTCCTTGGGAAGTGACTCTCTCAAAATGGTGAGCAGGTGAATCTGACTGAGATACAAGTGCATACCAGTCTGCAAAGGTTTGTACCCAGAAAATCTTAAAATTTTACAAAAAAATCACAAAAAAATGCACCTTTTTCAATATTTTTTAAGTTTCCTTGAGAAGTAACTCTTGAAGCTTGGTGAGCAGTTGAATATGACTGAGATACAAGTTCATGCCAGTTTGCAAGGGTTTTCTTCAGAAAATCTTAAAATTTTGCAGAAAAACCCCAAAAAAATGCACTTTTTTCAAGATTTTTTGACTTTCCTTTCAAAGTAACTCTTGAAGCTTGGTGAGAAGGTGAATATGACTGATATACAAGTAATACCAGTCTGCAAGGGTTTTTTCCTTGAAAATCTTAAAATTTTGCAAAAAAATCACAAAAAAATGCACTTTTTTCAAGATTTTTTGAGTTCCCTTTAGAGGTAACTCTCGCAGCTAGGTGAGCAGGTGAATCTAACTAAGATACAAGTGAATACCAGTCTTCAAGGGTTTTTTGTAGGAAAAACTTAAAATTTTGCAAGAAAACCACAAAAAAATGCACTTTTTTCAAAAAAATTTAAGTTTCCTTGGGAATTAACTTTTGAAGCTTG
The DNA here is from genome assembly GCA_029204225.1 of Diphasiastrum complanatum. Taxonomy (NCBI): domain Eukaryota; kingdom Viridiplantae; phylum Streptophyta; class Lycopodiopsida; order Lycopodiales; family Lycopodiaceae; genus Diphasiastrum; species Diphasiastrum complanatum. The sequence goes on along the minus strand of CM055101.1, from coordinate 43,982,759 downwards.
ATGATCAGGTGAATCTGACTGAGATAAAAGTGTATATCAGTCTGTGAGGGTTTGTTCCCAGAAAAGCTCAAAATTTTGCAAAAAAACCCCCAAAAAATGCACTTTTTTCAAGATGTTTTGAGTTTCCTTAGGAAGTAACTCTTGCAGATTGGTGAGCAGCTGAATCTGACTAAGATACAAACACATACCAGTCTGCGAGAGTTGTTTCCCATAAAATCTTAAAATTTTGCAAAAAAACCCCCAAAAAAATGCACTTTTTCCATGATTTCTTGAGATCTTCTAGGAAGTAACCTTCTCAAAGAGTTTTATAGGTAGATCTAAGCTAGATATAGCTACTGTGAAAGTTTTGTAGAGATTCAATGGTCAAATTTTAAAATATCCAAGAAAAAGTGCCAAAAAGTGCCAAAAAACTGAGTTTTTTCAAGTTCCTGACATATCTGTCCATCAAGAATTCTTTCAGAACTCACATTGTTTAGAAATGGTGTAGATACAGCTATTTTAGGAAGGTTGAAGGTTAGATTCACTCAAATCTGAAGAAATCTCAACCAAAAAAAAAAAACACAAAGAACCATGAAAAGGGGCTAAAATCACACTATTAGCCAACTGAAACTGATCTGATCTTGTCAAATCTAGGTTGTAGTCACAATATCCATCAAGATCCAACATCCCTGGACTGATCCAAGTGAATGAACCGTAGATCAAGTTGATCAGTACCAAGAAAAATCAGTTTCCACCACCATCCATACCAAGCATCCATCACTCTTCTGTCCACACTCTTCTGTCCATCTCCATATTCTCTTGATAGTATAACTTTCATTGCGGTTATCTGTTAAATCCATTTCTATTTCTGTTCACATCCATACGGATCTCTCTTTTCTTGATTCCTTTCTCCTCTTCTTTTTCTTCTTCCACTTCAAAAAAAAAAAAAAGTTGGAACACCAGAGTCATTGAGCAAATCTTGAAGCAATTCACCAACCAGCTACTTTGCGACATTGTAGTGCTGAACTATGGAGACCGCCCTTCTAGGATTATCAAAATTCAAAAAGTTCCCTGCTGAAACAATCCGAGACTACACCTATCGGATCTATCATCTAGTGAAGGATTGTAATCCACTGATTTCTGAACAGATCGTCATGGCAAAATACTATGTTGGACTGCCCAAAAGGATCAGATCTGGTATGGCAGAATTAGCATCCTATGCGTCACCTGTACAACTCTATAAGGATGCTTCCAAGATGGAAATCTCACTCGGGAAGAAGGATTTTCCCTATCTAGATGGGGAATCAGAGGAACAAAGGTCAACAACGAGCAATGATCCAACAAGAATGGAACCTCATGCAAGGCAACAAAGTGCAGCAAGGTCAAGCAGAACAAGTGCAGCGGAAGACCCATGTGGGGTCGAAGATCTTTCGTAGTATAACCCTTCTGCCTGTCAACAAAGGTTAGATCACTGGATAGGTGCCTAACTATGCATAGAAGCTACTTTTAGTTAAATTCCTACTTTCTTCCTTAACTCTACTCACCACTATGCTACTGCTTTTTAACTCTACTCCTCTACACTAACATTCATCATAGTTTGGGTGAAGGGATAGAAAAGAAGAGGTTGAGAAGAGAAGAGAGGAAGAGAGAGAGATAGAGAGTGAGGGTGGAGGTTAGCTCAAATGCTCCTTATGCTTGTGAATGGAAAAGCATTCACTATGGCAAACAATAATCATGGAAATAGAAAGCAATGGAAAACACAATCAAGAGTATTAGCAAGTAGTGAATAGCAAATGAGGATGCTTCTCTTCCAAAAATGGTAGAGTTTCCTCCTTCTCATTAAGCATGGAAATAGTGTACAAATGGTGCCTTTTTATAAAATGGGGAAGGCCCTTGCCCCTCAATCTTATTGGCTAATATTCACAATGATCCTAACCATTTATCTTGGACCCAACTTGATCCAAGGGTCCACAAAAAATACATTAGAAATCACAAGATTCATGTGGGTCCCAATTTGGACCCAACTCTAAAAAGTGATCTCTAAGTTTGAAAATGACATTGGGCCTCTAGTTTAATTACCAGGCCCAAGTCAAGTTTATTTTATTTACAACTTCAATTGCGTGCTCATTGGGCCATGGGCTTATACACGCAGGATGTCATGCCCTCGCAACACATTTTATTGGAGGATTTTATTTATTTACTCTTTGTTGGGAATACCCCCAACAGGACCCATGGCCTGAAGTAGTGCCGGTCCCTCGGCACTCTGCCGGTTTAGTAGAGCGTTCTCTTGGACCGCCTCTAGTGGATGAGATATCCCGTAACGTCTTCCATGAAGTTGAGACGGTCCAGTTTCTTCGAGTCCTTTGGCGTGTGGAAGGACTTATGAACTCTTGTCAATCATTCCTGATCCACCCATGCTTGGAATCGTTTTGTCCAGGGATCACCAAGGAATGCAGCTCGGTAATATACGCGAGCGACTGGCAGCTGGTCTTCGGCTTTGTCGGAAGCGAGCGTCTTATTTGGATCAAAGAATATGGAGGGAAGGAAATCATCCCATTTTGTTTCAATGCCCATTAAATATTCCAAGTCCTGGGCGTAAGTGGCTGCCGCGCGGACTATGGGATCGGGGCACTTGATGTGGTGGTTGGCGAATGCGGAGAGAGCCCTTCTGGCATCTACATCTATTGTTCATCCATATTCGGATTTGATGATTGGCCAGTTGAAATTGTTGAGTGTGATCTAGTCCAGAGGAGTGCCGCATTCCACCCATTTGGATCTTCTTGGACATGGCAGAAAATGCACGTTCACCCATAACTGTTGCGGACTCGTCACGTAAGCCCTGATGGTCGCAGGGTCTCTCTCAAATAACTGTTGTCGCCACTCCGGTTGTGGTTGGAGGGCGGGTAAGGCTTGCAGTTCTTTTCTCTTGATGGTCTGAGCTGAGAAGGATAACTGTCAGCCGCCTCTTGATGACTCGTGGAGATATTTGGATAAAAATTCATTGATGTTCTCCTCCACGAATTTTGGTCTTCGGAAGGCTCGACTGGCAGATATCGTTTGTGACCCTCTGGGTGATGTTGTTGGGCCCTGGCTGGTGGTTGCGCCTTGGCTCTAGTCGCGCGTCTCAGCGGCCGCATCTGTCTACCCTTGGTCCTGGCCTTCGAACCCTTGATCTGGTTGAAATCCCCCTGCTGCCTGCTGGCTCTGGTCTTGACTGGTACTAGTCCGTGCAGCGTCAAAATTCGGTGGTAGTGGAATTACCACGGGGGAGGGCTGGGCCTTCGTTTCCATGTATTTCTGGCATGCCTTGAGGGCTTGCTTGGCCTGGGCGAGCTCTTGCATTGCGCTTGTCCGATACTTATTGAACTCTGCCTGGTAACTGTTCAGGGTTTGGCTATAAATCTGCACCTGACGTCGTAGAAGAGTCATCTCTGATTGGGAAAGCGGCCTTGTGCCCGGTGCAGTTTGAGCTAACCAAGCAAGCTTCTCTTCTTGTAAGGCTTTAACCTCCGTCTCTAGGCGCGTGTTCTCTGCTTTTAAAAGTGTAAGTTGCACCTGAATGGGGGCAAGTCGTTGGGATGCTTCAGTTTGAAGCTCCCACACCTTTGTGGAGGCCTCCGTCAGCGCTTTGGAGAGGCTTTGAATATATTTGTTTAGGCCTTCCTCCTTCTGCTGCAACTTGGCAATCTCCTGGTGCCCTGCTTGTTCGTGTTGCTGAGCTAAATTCAGCTCTTGCTGCAGCTTAGTGAGGTCAGTTCGCAGTTGTGTATTATTTGTTGCCAACTGTAGTACCCTGCTTTTCAGAATAGCTTTGGCTGCTACCGCATCCAAGATGTATTTTTCTAGGGTTTGGTACACCGTCGTTAAATCCGTGGGAGCAGCTGGTACACTGGCACTGGTAGGGGCTTGTGTTGTATCGACCCTGACGACTTGTGGAATTCCGTCATCATTGTTTTTGATTAGGTTTTCATTTATCCTGATGCCATCTGGGACGGTAGGGTCAGCCCGATCTGGTGATGCTACAAAAATTGTTTGTACAAATGCGTCATCAGACAGCGGTTGGCTGCCCTCGGCAACCTTTGGCGAAGCGGGTGGGGTGTGAGAAACAACTGTGGAAACAGGGGCGAGGACGGTTTGTCCGAACGAGAGGATGGGAGGAACAGTGGGGAACTGAAGGGTGATGTGGAGTATGGAAGAAGGTGATGATGGAGCAGAAAGTGTCTGGCATGGAGGTGAAAATATGATAACTTGCATCCATGCCAGAGTGTCAGGGGACAGTTGCGAATCAGAAGGGTTGAATGTGAGAGGAGCAACAGTGGTGGCAGGAGTAATGGAGGATGCGATGGTGATAGATGGAGTAGCGGACACTGGAAGAGAAGTAGGAGTGGTATCAATAGAAGAAACGAGGATGGAGACATAAACAGATGTGGATGGAATAGGAAGAGAGGTAGCGACAATAGAAATTGGAGTGGGGGGTTGCCCGGAAGACGAAGTGGCGGTGGTTGATGGAGTGGTTAGTGCGGCAGTGGAGATACGTCGTCGGGTAATAGGTGGAGATGTGAAAGTAGAGGTAGTGTCACGCATTCGTTTGCTGGCCGTTGTGTTAATGACTGCAGGTTGGGAGGAGGTAGATGCTTGAGATGGTGGGTAAAGGTTAGTATGTGGCACAAGGGTAAATAGGAGGGATGAGTGTTGGAAACCGTGCACTTTCGTCTCGAGAAGTGCACAGGCAAAGTTACACAACAAAAGGCCTGCTGCGATTCGCTCACGGTTGTTGGGTTTGATGGAGTTTGTTAGTTCTCGAATAAGGAAGCTATGCCAGTCATATGGCACAACGGAGGGGTTAGGAAATTCCAGAAAGGACTCCACTATCTGACTCAGCAGCGTAGACTGGATTTTGTCCTTGCGAAATGCTGAAATAACCAGAAAGTTATTCAACAGATGCGCAATTGTCTAGATGACGAGTTCCGTGATAGCTTCTATCAGGTAACCATTGTTAATCTGGATGGGAATTTCTGGTGTAGTTTGGGTAACGAAGGGTTTGATCAGATCTTTGGCGTGGCGATGGGAGATGGGTTGACGATCACCAGACATAATGGCAACGGTGATCATCGAGTCGGCATTAATCATGACCTTGTACGTGGTAACTTGGTACAGGAAGTGTAAACGAGCTTTGTCCTCGTCCCAGGTGGCGTAAGCGTGAAGGGCGAGGCCCATGTTAATCTCAGAATGGAATAGCGCCGAGTAAAAACCCATTGCTTCAAGGAGGGGCCCGATTGTCTGCAGCCATGGTTGGATCAAAGTGTCAGAGGGTAGAGGCCAAATCTACGTGGCCTCGGAGATGTCACGCTGGATCACCTGTTTGGTGCCAGAGTCTTCAGAGGATGAGGAGGCCATGTTAGCAATGATGACTAATGGTCAAAAAAAAAGAAAAGTAGAAAACGGTGGAAAATGAAAGGAAACAGTAGAAAACTGAGAATAGTGAGTTTTGGATGACAATGATTGTAGTTCAGAGCGCAGATCGGTGTTTGATATGAGCAGATGATAGTTGGTAGGAGGTTTGGTTGAAAACAGAGAACTTGGTATTTTCAGTGGAAATTTCGGCAGAGCTTCGCTAGGAAAGGTGACAAATGACTCGAATTCAGCCCTTATATAGCGGAATTTAGAGTGCGTATTAGGTGAAATTCACTTTCCCTTGCTCAGTTCCACCCAAATTTTGGTAGGCACCTTCTTCACAAAATTCTAAGACCTCAGGGAAGTCTGCGAGAGTTCATAAGGTGATTTGACTGGTATGCGAAGGTTCTGCGAGGGTTCAACTCTCACAGAAAGTGATCTCTCACGCAACTTGTTCCTGTGATTGAAATTTCAAGATCAGACCATGTAGGCATGCTAATTTTACTGCTCTGATTTCATTTAGGCACCTTGCGAGAGTTGGTAAGTTGATTTTGATGTTCCGCGAGGGTTCTGAAAATCCTGCTTTTGGGAACTCTCGCATACACTAAAAGATGATGATTCCTCCATCAGGAACTCTCGCAGAGATTTTCACGAATGCATCTAGGTCAGATCTGGTGGCTGTCCAATTTTCAAGAGCTATCTCCCAGGGGATCTCAAAAAATCATGAAAAAAGTGCTCCTTCAGAGTGTTTTTTGATGAGATCTTGAGATTTTCTGATTTTTAACTTTTGTAAACTGGTAATCAGCTTCATCCAAGCTTGATCTGACTGTTGGTAGTGCTCTGGAAGTTCTAATGGATTCTTGGTAGTAGATTCCTCAGTCAGTCTGATGATCTGCCTCCTTTTTGACCCTATCAGGATTTGGATCCTCCTCGGATTCTGATGGATTTTTCCGATCTTGCCAGATCTGGCTGAATCTTGATGGATTTAACTTGATTTGGCTTGATCTCTTTAGATCTAGCGGTAATGGCTGAGCAGATAAGCTTTTTGTAACGTGCCACCCCCAATCTGGATCTGTCTTACTGTGGTGGCCAATACTTGTGCAACCGGCTACCATTGATGGGTGTGTCGAAGGGCGTCCCATCAAGCTGTTCTAAGTTCACGGCCCCATGATTAAGAATTTCCTTGATCCTATAAGGACCTTCGCCCGTGAATTTTAACTTCCCCTTGATCGCCTTGGTTTTATACATCAGGACCAGATCTCCTGAACGAAGATCCTTCTTTTGTAATCTGTGATCATGCCAAGCCTTGCGTCTTTTCTTTTTCGCTGCCAGTGCACTAGTAAACGTGTTTCACAGAGTTTATGCAGAGCTTCGTGACGTAGCTGTAGAGGCTTGGACTCCTTAAGATGTTGTGCGGTGGCAATCCTTAATGATGGAACTAAAAACTCTACTGGCATCACAGCATCCTGACCATATACCAATTGGAAGGGTGTTTGATCGGTGCTCCCTTTATATGCTGTCCTGAATGCCCGCAGTGCAGCATGCAACTTGTGTTCCCAATCTGATCTGCTAGCTTCAACTGTTTTCGTGAGCACGCTACACAGGATCTTATTGGATGATTCTGCTTGCCCATTACCATGAGAATAATAAGGCGTATTGGTTCTGTGGATCAGGAAGAATTCCTCCAACAGGACCTTGATGGTCTCGTTGATGGAAATGGCTTCCGCGATCACTGACTAGTTCCATCGGGCATCCGAAGCGCACAATGATATTTTCATAAAGGAACTTGGCAGTGGTCCTAGCGTCTGCTACTCATACTGCCTTGGCTTTGACCCATTTGGTGAGGTAGTCTGTGGCTACGATTATGTATCGAGCCTGGGAACTCCTTGCTGCAGGGTGAATTGGACCAATATAACCCAATCCCCATTTTTCGAACGATGCTTGGGCTAAGACTGGGTGCAGTAGATCATAGTTCAATCTCGTTGGTCTTTTTGTCCTTTGGCAGACATCGCACTTTTTCAAGTATTCCTTTGTGTCTTTATGAAGCGTTGGCCACCAACATCCTGATTGTAGGATCTTGCGAACTGTAATGTCAGATGCAAAATGACCTCCACCCATGCCTTCATGGGAAAGCGAAATGATCTGGGTGATCTCATGAGGAAGAATACACCGTCGAATAATTCCGTCTGGACCTCTTTGGTACAACTGGCCGACAATCAGCTGATAAGGTCTAGCTTTCAAGATCAATTTTCTCTGTTCCGCCTTTGGTAATGATTTGTCTAGTTGGCCCCGCATTAGATATTCAACAATGTCGGCAGCCCATTCTGGTACCGTATCTTCGTAAAATAAGGCAACATCTGCCATCTCATCGTCAAGTTGGGTTGCAATCTCCTTTCCCTTGATTCGTGACACATGATCTTCCATGTAGTGTTGTTTTCCCTTGCGAACTACTACCGAAAATCAAATTCCAACAACAACAGGAGCCATCTAGTGATTCTCCCAGTGTTGCAAGTTTTATTAACGAGATATAGCAAGGGTTGATGGTCCGTATAAAAAGCAAAATGTGTGGCCATCAAATAGTGTCGAAACTTCTTAACCGCATAGATAATTGCCAGTGCTTCTCGCTCTATGGTTGAATAATTCATTTCGGTATCACTGAGCTGTCGGCTTGCAAATCGGATTGGAAAATCTTTTTTGTGTTCACCTGGCTGGGTTAAGACTGCTCCAACTGCATACTTCGATGCATCCGTATGGACATGGAACTCAATGGACCAATTGGGTGGTCGTAGGATTGGTGCTGAGACCAATGCATCCTTAATCTTCTGAAAAGCCTTTAGAGCTTCCTCATTCCAATGTGGATCCGTTGTGAGCTTGTAAATTGGTCTGGCTAACTCCGCAAAATCAAGAATGAAGATCCTATAATAGTCAGCATGACCCATGAAAATGTAGACCTCGCGGATCGTCCTCGGTGGTGGTAGATCAACAATGATCCTGATCTTTGATAGATCTGTGGCGATCCCGTGTCTTGACACTATATGGCCGAGTATCAAGCCATGTGTCACCCAAAATTGACATTTTTCTAGATTCAGAGAGATCTGGTATTCACGACATTTTTGTAGTACCTTCTCATGCACATTTTTCAAGGGAATAGGCAATACTGGCTTCCAGTTTGGATCTGCATTTTCTCTAGTGATTCTTCTACTTCTAGTTACATCTTTTGCCATTTTCATGCAGTATAAATAAGGATGTTCAGATGTAGCACCGTGAGAGACATTGTACATGCATTTCAGTGTTTTTAAATCACCTGCTAAGTGCCATTCAACTTGGAAGTCTCCAACTCCTGGAACTCTAAGAAATCCTCCTTCCATATGGTCCTTGATAATCCGAGGGTAAGATGTCCTAGAGAATATCCATGATAATATATTATGATTCTCCTTTAGTACTTGTCCAATCCATAGAACCAATTTAGTTAAATATGAATTATGAACCAGGGTAAGGAATTAAACTTCGTTAATAAATAATATAATTACCTGAAAAGCTGCCAACCACCATATATCATTTTCGAATTGGACACTAAATTTGAAGTCTCCTTGGTCCACTGTTTGTGATAGTGCACCATTTATGAGAGTTATACTAACTCTCTCCATCTTCTGCCCTTTCACAATCTCTGACTCATCTAACTTAAGTACTATGATTATTTTACCATTCACCTTTTCTAAGGTTATATCATAAAATGTGACCATGTATGTTAATAAGTGATTTAGATCAACAAAGAAGTTGTTTGATGAATTATATGACATGGATCTTGCATCAGTTTCATACACTTCCTCTATATGAAATGGGGTACCAATGATTTTATGCATACTTAAGTTCAATGTATTCCTCTCTGTCTTCAAGTGATATGACCTAGGGATAGGGACTTTTCTAATTCGAACTTGCTTAAAGGCATTCCTAATAAGTTGAAATATTGTTGAATATGCTTCTCTGCTAATACCAGCAAAATCACAGACACCTTGAACTATAATTTTATCTAAAAATTTCTAAATGTCTACCATCAAAGACTCTGCAATTTTGGACTTTACATTGGAACTCCTATTGTTCATCATGATACACTCAGTGGATTTGCCTGTCAATATTGAGCCCAATGACATTCCAATTGATGCATTGTCCTTTATATTTTGATGAGATACTAATGTAGATCTGCAACAAAAAATTAGATAATTAGCAGAACAACATAGTAGCAAAAATAAAACCATATGTCACTAATCAAGTTACAAAAAAATCAAAGTATTCTTACTTGAATGCTCGAATTCTTCTATTCCAACAACCTCCTTTTGAAAGGGTTTGAATATCCTTGCAACTTTCCCGCTTTCACTTCTTACTCCTAGCCTCCTTCTTCTTAGCCTCTTCCACATCCTTCAGTAATTTCAAATTTTCCATATGAATAGATTGTAAGATTAATTGCATTCGATCTAGTTTTGATTTGATATCGAACGCTACCTTTTGTAATGAATCATTATTCTTCTGTGATGATTCATTATTCTTTTGTAATGATTAGCCTAGAACTTGTTTTTTCATCGTTTGACCTGGTAAAGTGTAGGTTGAGAAAGTGGATAGATGAATTTCGAACAAACAACCAATCAAACACAGCTTCAGTAGACTCCATTTTACGTCTCAAGGACATCATGATGTGCCAATATGATTTTTTTCAAGGATCACTATTTCCAGGCCAAGTTTCAGACAATGACAATGAAAGATGTTCACTCACTCTAATTATCAAAGGCATGGAAGATCAAATATCAGAAGGCCCTAGCATCGATCACGCTGAATCTGGCCGACTCCCAAATATCTCACGTTACCACATGCAATTCCTCTAAGGATGCATTGGATTTGTTTTCAAATCTCTATGACACTCAAGATGTGACCACACGATTTCACCTTAGAAGGAAGTTTTTTACACTTAGAATGTCTTATTCTACAACCATCACTTCTCACATCAACAGCTTCAAATCTTTATTAGATCAATTTGTCAGATGTAGGATGTGCTATTCAAGATGATGATGATGTTATGACCTTGCTTTCTTCTTTGCCAAAGTCCTACGAGCACTTTGTCATGATGATCTCCACTCAACCTGACCCGACTCTTCAAAAGGTCATCGGTATGATCCTCTTTAAAAAGAAATGCGGAGACATCGAAGACAAGTCCCTGCAGGGCCCTATACACCAAGAAGAAAGACTATTCCAAGGGCAAGAATCAAGTGCAACAGTAGCAGTAGCAGAAGCCTCATCCTCAATCAGAGAGTTGTGGACCACGCAAGAAGCTCTTTTGTAGATATTGTACGAGGGCTAACCACGACGTCAAGGAGTGTCATATCCGCATCTACAACGAGGCAAAGAAGCAACAACAACAAACAGCCGGACTCTGCCAATGCGGCGGAATCTAAGGAGCACACATGATGAAGACAAACCATCACAATTTTTAATGGCACAAGTAGCAACGCGGATTACGATAGTTGGTTCCTCGATAGTGGCACTACCCAACACAGCTCCTCGAATAGTTTACTAAATGTGTAGCTTTAGCTACTACTTCTCATGAAAATGTTAACACATTAGAGGAGTTTCAAAATAAAAAAAGACCCTTTCTAAAGATGTTTTTTTTCTCTTAGTTTCGTCTGCCATGTGGCCCAATGAAATTGCATATATTTGAAATCTATGTAGTGTAGATAGAAATAATAATGTTATAAAAATTAGCTTTTAAATTTGCCACCAGGCAGGATGGGAAAATGCTATTGGTGGATAGTGTCTGTCCGGAACGTGTGAATCTGCCCGACAACATTGTCTCTAGTTAATTATTTAACCACACTAGTTAATATGTTCATAGATTTCAAACTACACATGTTTGCCAACAACAAGTCATCACATGCATAGGAATCGGTGACATGCATCATAGTTAGACAGTAAGCATAGTTACCACATGTTGTTACTGTGGTCTAGTTATCCTTTCACATTGAATAAGTATCATATAACATTGAGTCGATTTGGCATTTCATAGATTTGGGAATTTGGCGCTAAACTTTGGAAGCAATCGGTATGGCCAGAAGACCAAGATCTAAAATTGAATCAGTGATTTTTCACAATGAGAAGGATGATGCCGGATTTTGGAAACCAACAAGATATATCAAAAACTCATGGGTTCTACTGCATCCATCCTCAAAAGGCACGTTTAGACCAAAAAAGAAAGCAAAGATAACATTCAAATCATATTGGAAAGCAAAGATCCTTGATTTCAGGACTTCTCTAGGAGGGCAATCAATCTCAGAATATTTGATTCAGCATGTCTACATGCATTCAGAGCTCTATCTACAAGATTTCAATATTCATGATCGCCAAAAATGTAACTGTAAGTTTAAAATTTTTGGGATCTATATTATAACATTCATGCTTTTGAAACTTGTTGAAATCATATCAGTTATCATATATTATTGCATTCTTGCAGATTTATATCCATCCAGCATAAGCGAATGGGAGTCAACACAATCCCTAGCAAGTATATTGGATGTGATTCATTCGGATATTGGAAAATTACAATACAAAGGAAGAACTTCTAAGGAGCTTGTAGATAGTGGTATATTTTTCTATGAGTCCAAGTACATTCCAGATATGCATGGAGGTTTCTGAAAGCTTGAAAATATACCACTGCCACATTTTTGGAAGTGATGAATGGCTTGCACCTGATAGTATGGTGTCAGAATATTTTAGATGCAAATTACTATTAGATTTGAAAAACTCAATGAAAGCTAGCACTGGATCAAAAGTCAATAGATTAAGTTGGTTCCTATCCTTATATGTATTTGAGATTTTTTTTTCAAATGCAAATGTTCGTAGAACCCCAACATTATATGTTTGTAAGGATATGCCAGATGACACTCATTAAGATCTGATGGATGTGGGTTAAGAATGCAAGGTAGTTGGAGATATTGAATGTAGAATTAAAAAATCATCTATGATATTTCGTTATTGCATTGCAAGACAAATGCTTAGTCTTACATTTAGTTTCTAGAGATGGAAACGAATAAGTGGGACATGAATGCCACTCGATCAAGACCTTTAAATGGATGATCGCACAGATAAAAAAGAAGTCCACATTTTCAACAATGAAGATATGCTAACGACAATTATAGTGGAGGATCATTGGAGCTTGAGCTATATCAAACAAGAGCTGGGCTTAATGCACAATGAAATTCTACCAGAACACTTCAGATTCATTATCAATGGAAAGCTTGTAAGATTTTAATCTGATTTGTAAATCAGTCAATAATCATATATGTAACTTTTTTAGAGAATAGAGAAATTAACAAGCTGCTTATCTTTCATGCAGATATGAAATAGATAGGAAAACACAACACCCCGCAAGGATCTTCCAATAGATATTTACATTGTAGAAGAACAATCAAAATCCATACAATCAATTTTACAAATTGGTATCTGTATTCAGTAGAAAATCACCCAAATTTGGGGATTTTGTACATCTGTTCAAATTATTTTGTTTCTGTATGTCTATAATCTCTATGATTCCATTTCTATGTGTCTATCTATTCAGCTTGGGTATTTACAAATTGCCCAGCCTCATTTAAAATCTGAACATCGTTTGGCTTAGGCGGCCCAACATCAGTCTTTGGTCCAGTAGTTCACCTGGCAAATAGACTAAAAATGATCTCCTGTCGAAATTTGTACACTTCGCCAACAATATAATTGCCTAGGGCAAACTGCAATAAACAGTGTATTAGATAAATATTAATAACAAACAATTGTTTACATGAAGATAAAATAGAAAGGGCTAATAACTCACCTTTGAAATATCAACATCCTCCTGAAGATTGTACCACTTGAAAAATAACTTTGCATTGTATAGAGTACACCATGCACAGCTAAATGAGTCATTTTGTTGGGGTGTCTGCAATACATTCAATTGATTAATAATGGGATGAGAGTACTGATGCTTAACGATGATGATAAACAAAAATACACCAGAAATGTTCAATGATAACCTCAATGATCACAATTTCACATTTCCCTGCCGTGGGATTCTCTATTGGAAAATATAGCAGCGAGTCAATATCCTTGTGTGTGTTGTTGGCAAAATTCATCTTTACACAAAAAAGATTTACGATATTATTATCTGTGATTTTTACAGAAATTACAATCAAGCTCCAATGATCACTGCAAAAAACCATGAAGAATTTCATTAGATAAACGATACAGTAATTACAAGTAAAGAAGTAGACAAGTAATGAATTTGACATGTAAAGAGATAGACATACTTGGTATGATATGGCATCAACAAAAACTTCACAACAGGAGAGCAAGCACCAAGGATACATTGCGACAAAGTGTCATTGTTGTCCTTGATGCCTTGCAGAAAAAAATTGCTGAGAAGCGACACTTCTTTCATGGAATACCTTGCTATATCATATTGCAGTAAGGGGAGACCAACCTCAATCACTAGATTGCTAATAGAGGCCCTTCTACCCTTCATCTGCAAACAATCTGGAATTCTAAAATTAAGAGTAAAACCAATCTCTTCTATTTGGATTTGAAAATCTCTCCCTCATTCTATGTAGGATTTGAAAATCTTTGGGCATTATGGTCACTTGCTTGGCATGGATGCAAAGCAAAAAAGAATCCTCAAAAAAGAGAGCCAAATAGTCCTCCGTGGACTCCTACAAACACTACAATGCTCCAGGTGTGAAGCTGACAGCACTCTACAGATTATCTCAGGTAATCAGATGGACAATTATGTAGAAGGGGGCTCTGGGTACTAAGAGCAAGGTGGATCTCTGATATTTCTTAATCTCAGAGAGCCATCTGCTCCTGTTATGCCTGGTCTACCATGGAGGATTAACAATAAGAATACTAGTGGATACAGCCCCAAGAGAGAAGAAATCCCTCCAGTTTTGTTTGACCCTAGACATGAGGGCAGTATAGGATGTATCGCTCTTGTGCGAGTGTGGAAAACAAAAACAATGAGACATAAAGCTAACCGCGCACAAAAGCGATATGTACGGTGGTAATATTGCTCTTGTGCGCACGCAGAAGGAGACGAAGATAACGGAGGAAAGAGGGCGCACAAAGAAGCGATATGACATGAAAATCGGAACAAAACAAGTGAAACTGCCTCTGAGCTTGCGAACATGTGGAAACGATTTTTTCGCACGTGTGTGGTTGCACATGTCGTCCGCACGTGTCTGAAAAGTAACGAATAAGCCATCGACATGTGTCACACTCCATCAAATCAAAATGTGACACATGGCTTCACACGTGTGAGATATTTTTTTGAATCGTCCTACGACACGTGTCAAGCGGCAACCAATCAGAATGTGACAAATGCTTCTTATACGGATTCACACGTGTGGAATATTTTTTACAGAATCTTCCTACGACATGCGTCAAGTGACAACGAATCAAAATGTGACACATGCATTCTGTAAGGCTTCACAAGTGTGGACGATTTTCAGCGAATCATCGTACGACAAGTGGGCAGTTGACTGTTGACTCGCACGTGTGAGATGACTATAAAGGGCACGATTTCTGAAAACCTTTTTTTTTTTTTTTAACTTTCTCGGGTTCCGCTCGGTTCTCTGCGCGCATATTTTATATCTATTTTCGTCACATATCGCTTCTGTGCGCGCCTTGTTTGTTCCCTTATTGTATCATGTTTCTTTACGCGCACAAGAGCGATAGTCGTTCGTACATATCGCTTTTGTGTGCGCGTAGTGTTGTCCCTTCATCTTCGGTTACTCCCCTCTCGCACAGATCCGATACTATTCAATGGCTTCCTCCTCTGATCCTAGTTGTGAGTGTTTGTTGTCTAGTTTTCTCTCTGAGTTCGGTATAACTGAGCGCATAGAGTACTTCAAGTCCCTCTTCCGGCCTTTTCTAAATGTGTTCAGTACGGCACAACAGAGTTCTAATATTTTTTATGACCAATATATCAGATTCAGGGATATAGTCAGTATCCCTCCAATCTCTACGTCTAATTTGTCGTTTATGCATTTCACTGATCTTGTACATACTTTTTTCCATTATAAGCAGCGGCTAGACAGGATGTACACTAAACTTTTTGATCAATTAAAAATTCCAGTGAATGTAATGTTTGTAATCGAAAATGTCATTTTCTAGAGTATCAGACCGGATTTGTGTTTTTCCTTTTGGTACAAATCCCAATAGAGTCAGATACTTTGATTCTTGATACTGAGATCCTTCATCCTCCACTACTAAACATTCCATAAAGGACATCAGTCATTTTTTGATTGATACTCCTGATAAAGAGACTGAATATTTGAGTGTAGATACTGATATGTTGAGGGATGCTTTCATTGGCTCTAATGCCAATACTGAGGAAGATATTGCTAGTGTACATTCTAAATGCTTTTTTGATTTGCCAAAATATTATATAAATGAAGATGGAATTGTTGGAGAAAGAGTGTGTGTGAGTGTGAGGAACTAAAATAGCTCGAAAAAGAAAACGAACACGAAAAGAAGTGAACTCGAAACTCAAACGAGAAACGAACTCGAACAGAAAGTGTTCGTGCGCAGCGGAATGAGCTATATTACTCTTTCCCTAAGCATGACTATGCCTATCAGAAATGAACAGAACATTAGTGATAGAAATCACGGTCGATCTGATTACATAGCCAAACATTAACAAAACATCAGAAAAATAATTTGTCACGAACAACTAGACAAATTATTAGTCGCAAATGATTCACGAAGAGCTAGACTGAGCTCGACTGATAATCAGTCGCGAATGGCAAGACTAAATATTAGTCGTCAACAACTAGACTAATAATAATTCGCCAAGGATAGATTACCAGATTGAGCAACAAGAGAGAGTTAGACAGAATGAAAAAAAGCATAGCAATATCAACACAAATTTGAATGCAGAACAACAGAGCTGTTATCAGATTAAGTATAGCAAAATATACACGTCAATAATGTTGTGGAGCACAAGACAATAGTGGACGAAACCGCGTGCTCTACAAAGCTAATTCAATCTGTAAAAGGGATGAACCTATTACTGACAATACAAAAGAATCAATGTGCAAGGCATCTACTTCGTCTATCTCTGATAAGCTTTTGATGCTATTATTCTACACACACATTCACCTCATTGTTTGAATACGCAAGTGGTATTCAATATATACACAATTTTACAGGTGTGCGGATGAAGAAAGTACAAAGTGGATGTGCTATCTGTAGAAGATCGTGGGTGGCTGTTGTTGTTGTCAAATATGTTAGCACAGTTGCGTGGGATGAGAGTGAAAACACCGTGACGTCAGCCTTTGCTGAAATGAACGTTGTTGAAGATGCGAAAAATGAGACACTCTAACGAAATGCCTTAGGATTTGATTTACAGGGTGCCTTCACTTTTCCTAGGGCACCTTCGACTTTTTATAAGGCAGTGTCGTCATTTTCGCCTGTCACAAGTCACGTGTAAAAACACAATGTCACATTTTTCTCCTTTTTTGCCTGTGGAAATTTACTTGCATTTATGCAGACAGTCAAGTTTTTCGCCTGTCTCATTTTACATGTAAATATGTAGACTGTGCGACAACATGAGTAAAAATGCAACACGAATGGAGGCAGATTAAAATAAGATTTAGGAGAGTAGAGGAGATAAATCCAACACCCCCCCTTAATCTGGATTCGTGAATGCCTTGATCTTCAGACTAAGCAATGCACAAAATTTGTTGTGTGCATTAACACTTAATGTCTTTGTGAATATATCTGCAACCATGTCCTGCGTTCTACAGTACGTTAAGCTCACCTCCTTGTTGAGAACCTTTCCCCTTATGTAGTGATATCTGATCTCAATGTGCTTACTCCTAGAGTGAAATCTAGGGTTGGCCGATAAGGCAATAGCACTATATTGATACAGATTAATGTCTGACAGTAAATTTCTCAACCAAAACGCTTCCTTAATAGATTGAGAAGCAGCAATGTATTATGCTTCCGTAGAAGAAAGAGCGATAGAGGTTTGCTTACGACTGTTCCATGAGACAGGACCGCCGTTGAAGAAGAATGTAAATCCAGATGTGGACTTACGATTGTCTACATATCCTCCTCAGCTTGCATCAGAATATCCACTGAGCTGATGAAGATTGTTGTTGCTGACCTCTCCATAGCAGATGCACTGGTCCATGGTAGCTCGAATATACCTCATGACTCTTATGAGAGTGTTCCAATGGGTAATGCCAGGATTAGCCATATATTGGCTGAGTGAGCTTACTGGAATAGAGATATCTGGTCTTGTATAGACCATTGCGTACATGAGAGATCCAAGTATCAATTGATAAAAATACTCTCTCATCTGCTCCTCTTCTTGTTTGAGTCTAGGGACATTGGTCCTTTGACAAATGAAAGCCTGGATCCTTGGTGAGTGAGCTAATTTACAATTCATTAGATTGTATATGTTTAGAACATTGTGAAGATACCTTTGTGGAGTGATGTAAATCAGTCATCTCACTCTGTCTCTGTGGATCTGAATGCCTAGATAGAAGTGAGCTTCGTCCAGATCAGTCATGTTGAACTCTAAAAACAGTGAGGTCGGCAGCTTCAGCATAAGACAGGAGTGCTCGGATCGACGAATGCTTGACTACTGGACTGAAAGTCTCGTTGTAGTCGACATTGGAAATCTGAGTGAATCCTCGTGCTACCAGTCTTGCCTTCCTACGATCAATTGCTCCGTTGGCATTGTATTTGATCTTAAAGATCCATTTGCAATCAATGATATTGCAGCCAATAGGAGCTTCGACTAGTGACCACGTCTGATCAGAGAGGAATACTCTCTGTCTATAGCTTCTCTCTATAGATCAGAGTCTGGTTGGCTGAGTGCCTCTTGGACTATCGTCGGTTTTTGTATCAAGAGACATGCAGACTCAAGAGTATACCTTGTGGCCTGTGTGTGCAATCAGTTTGATCTTCTGGGAGGATTTGACTGATGAACCACTCATGGGATTTTTTGCTGGGTAGCAGCAACGTCTTCGTCTGATTCGCTATCAAAAAGTGGGTCGACAATAGACACGCCTGAGCCAGAAGCTCGGACAGTCGTGTCAATGGCAGGTGCTGAAGGTCCTCCTGGAGCAATATCCTTGCCTTTGATGTCGACGAACTAATCCTCGATAAAGACTATATCCCGGCTATACAGGATTTGCTGGGTATCAGGATCATATAGTTTGTATGTAATATCAGATGAAGTATATCCAATCACGATGGTCTTGAGACCTTGGAAGTCCAATTTCTTCCTCGTGTCTTTTGGGATCTGCGCGTAGGCAACGCATCCAAACAATCTTAGGTTCTTCACAGAAGGCTTAGAGCCTGTCCACACCTCGTGGGGTGTCTTGCCTGAGAGGGCCTGGGTCGAACATCTGTTCTAGACATAAGCTGCAGTGGAGACAGCTTCGGCCCAGAATCTCTTGGGCAGCGATGTATGCGCTAGCATACATTAGACTGAGGACTGTGAGTGATGAATTGCTGCTCAATGCCTTGGCTTTGGCAGTACTCCTTAAACTTGATAGAGATGTATTTTTCACCATTGTCTGATCTTAGGGCCTTGATCGTCCTTCCAGTCTCCTTCTCTGCATGCTCCTTGAATATTCTCAAGCAATTGAAGGCTTCTGATTTCTTCTTTACACCACAGTCCTTCTAAAAAATTCATCAATAAAAGTTATAAAATACTTTGCGTCCTTCAGTGAAGGATTTTTCATCGGGCCACAAATGTCTGAATGTACAATGTCTAACAATCCTCTAGCAATGTGCTGATGGCTTGATTTAAATGGTTTTCTAGTTTGTTTACCAACTAGACAGTCTTGACAGACAGGTAACTCGACTTTATCACGAGGATATTCGAGATTAAGAACAATAGATTGTCTAGACATTTGTTGTACAACAACATGATTCAAGTGACCAAGTCTATAATGCCAAAGTAAACTTTTATTTGCATGAATAGAAGTACTGAGCACCTAACTAGAGGTAGAAAAGCAATGAGTTAATTTATACAAGTATCCATGCCTCTTTTCGAGTGCTAGGATCTTGCCTGTCCTATCAACTACTTTGCATTGATCACATTCGAATTCTACTCTATGTCTTAGATCTGTGATTCTGCTTACAGAGAGCAGATTCGTAGAAAAATTTGGTACATACAAGACTTTAGAAAGTAGCTTAGACTGATCATTTGCGAAGCTTAACTTACAGTACCTTCACCTTTAATAGCTTGTGTGCTATTGTCACCAAGGTGAACATTTTTCTTGGTACTATAAGGTGCATAGGACTTGAAACAACCAATGAGGCTGGTCATGTGCTGAGTGGCTTCGAAATCCAGGAACCAAGAACTGTCGTCGGATGCTCTTTGATGGCTGGTCATGAAGGCATCATGATCCCTTCTTGAATAGGATGTGGAGCTTCCGTAGCTGCATTTTCCACTTGATTCGACCACCCCTTGTTATTGTTCTTTGCTTGCAGTATTCTGCAGTCTTGAATTTCATGGTTGTTTCGCTTGCAGTACCTGCAAAACAGCTTCTTCTTCGTTTGCGGATTAGAATGTTCTTTGTGCTGTGCTGATTTCTGGTCCGGCTTTGATTGCTTTGGGCCTTTCTTCTTCTTCTTCTACTTAGTCGTGCTCTTGTTGGTGTATAAAGCGTGAGAATCAACTGAGGAACTTGAGGCTTCATTCCTCCGCGTGTCTTCCTGCAACAACATAGGAATGCCTCTCGAAAGAGTCAGTTCTGGATGTGTCGTGATGATCATCACCCAGCTGTCGTATGAGCTTGGCAAGCTTGTCAGCAGTTGCATCACTGCGTCTTGATCGTCTATGACAGATCCGACAGCGACTATTTGCCTTAGCAAGTTCTTGAATTGATTGATGTGATTCTACAAGGAATCACCATTCGCCATCTTGAGGGAGTAAAATTTCTGCTTGAGATGTAGCTTGGAAGCTATATCTCGCACTTCGTATAGTGTGCTCAAGATGTCCTAGACCTCTTTCGATGTATAAGCCTCGGATACATGGCCGATCTGGATATCCGTAACTCAGACAAAATGAAGAAAAGCATAGCAATATCAACACAAATATGAACGCAAAACAACAGAGCTGTTATCAGATTAAGTATAGTAGAATATATATGTCAATAATGTTGTGGAGCACAAGACAATAGCGGACGAAACCGCGTGCTCTACAAAGCTAATTCAATCTGCAAAAGGGATGAACCTATTACTGACAATACAAAAGAATCAATGTGCAAGGCATCTACTTTGTCTATCTCTAATAAGCTTCTGATGCTATTATTTTACACACACATTCACCTCATTGTTTGATTACGCAAGTGGTATTCGATATATACACAATTTTACAGTGTGCGGATGAAGAAATTACAAAGTGGATGTGCTGTGTGTAGAAGATCGTGGGTGGCTGTTGTCGTTGTCAAATATGTTAGCACAATTGTGTGGGATGAGCGTGAAAAGGCTGCGACGTCAGCCTTTGTTGAAATGAACGTTGGTGAAGATGCGAAAAATGTGACACTCTAACGAAATGCCTTAGGATTTGATTTACAGGGTGCATTCGCTTTTCCTAGGGCACCTTCGACATTTTGTAAGGTAGTGTCGCCTATTTTGCTTGTCAGAAATCACGTATAAAAACACAATGTCGTGTTTTTCGTCTTTTTCGTCTGTGGAAATTTACTTGTATTTATGCAGACAGTCGAGTTTTTTGCCTGTCTTATTTTACATGTAAATATGCAGACTGTGCGACAACATGAGTAAAAATGCAACATGAATGGAGGCAGATTAAAATAGGATTTAGGAGAGTAGAGGAGATAAATCCAACAACATTGACTATGATGGTGAGGAGGGAATTCTGACTGGTGAGGAATGTTTGTCCTGGGCTATGGCAAACGTTAGTGCTCATGGATGAAGTTTGCCTTCTGATGAGGAATTTATTACATTCCAAGCCCAGCTGGGGTTCCCTCGTCCATTGGTTATGAAATTTGCTGATGACTCTTCTTCAATTGGTGGTCACAATATAGATCATCATGATCTAGTTGCAGCAGATGATGATGAATGCGTACGTTTAAAAGTTTTACTGTACGTCTGTTTATCTGATGTATGTTTTTTGCAAAATTCAATTTGTGCTAAAAACTCCAATTTTGTAATTGCAGAATGCACTTTTTATCGATGACTTTGCTACTCGTCGAGGGCGCTTCAGACAACATTCATCATCTTTCCACAGGGATAGTGGCCTCGGCCACTACTTGATGCACTTTCAAATCAATGAAATCTGCATTGCTCATTCCAAATTCAGTCTAGTTGGAGAGACAATGATAATGGCTGTGAAAGCCTTATCTTATTATTTAGGTGGACATAAATTTGCGAGAGCAAATAAAATAATTTTTGTGAAG
Source organism: Diphasiastrum complanatum (assembly GCA_029204225.1). Lineage (NCBI taxonomy): Eukaryota > Viridiplantae > Streptophyta > Lycopodiopsida > Lycopodiales > Lycopodiaceae > Diphasiastrum > Diphasiastrum complanatum. The sequence goes on along the minus strand of CM055101.1, from coordinate 43,960,935 downwards.
AGATCTTATGTTTTAAACATATTAGGATTTGTAGATGGGAATGTAGCATTAAGAGGTTCCCATTATTCATTGTATGCAACATATATAGAATTGAGTGGTAACAAGGACAATGCGCATCTTCTGGATGCATATGCAAGTAGAGAATTATTGCATGATAGCACAACAATTGGACAAGAGGATGAATCAGATACCTTTAAATGATGATTTGTATATATTGAAAATTGTGAATACAATTTACATTTGTAGCAACTTTGTATCTCTGAATTTTTAGCTTCTATGTTGCTCAATAAATTTGCAAGCTTTTCTGAATTTGTCGTAATTTGAGGATTTTGTGATCTGTCGAATTTGAACTCTATGGTAGAACCACTGAAATAATTGGCAAATATAGTTTCGTTTTTCATTGGTTCCTCCATGCTGTGTATTTCGATGAAATGTTGTCCGTGCTTGCCAATGTGACTTCTCCATCCCTTGTGATGACCAGACACTTAGGCTTCCATATGTGTTTTCAAAAAATGTTGTATGATCTCTTAGTATGTGCTGCACATGTCAAAATCGTAATGTCAGTCTTATGCTTGGATCAAAATATATAATCTAATTGATAGCTGCTCTGAGCATGCATACTAACCATGTAATGAGTGATGTGATCTTCTCCCCATGCTTTTGATACTGCATCAACAAAATCGACGCAAGTCTTTTGTAGAGCTCTCTTATCATTATCAAAAAATTTGTCTTTTCTTAATATCTTAATCATACTGTCAAGCTTTCTCCATACATCAACTTTCAATAATCTTGATTTGCCGGTCACTCCTAAGTCTTCAGTGGCAGCAACAATTTCTTTCCAGACTGAGTGTTAAATGTTTGAATCCTTATCAATATGGTTTGATAGGAATCGACGTGCTTTTGCTCCTCCGATGCTTGGTTTAGTTGGCATATTTCCTAACTTTTCAGAAAGCTTTTTATCTTTTTGTATTTTGACATGTCCCTTATGCAGTCCTGCTTTTGATAAAACATCTTCTAATCGACAAATAGCTTCCTTCGCAACTGATGTTGGCTTACTATTCCATGCAAAAACTATATGAAGATAAACGAGCTTTTCTATTATCCTAACTTCTGCATGAAGAGACATTTTTCAAGGGAATAGGCAATACTGGCTTCCATTTTGGATCTGCATTTTCTCTCGTAATTCTTGTACTTCTAGTTACATCTTTTGCCATTTTCATGCAATATAAACAAGGATGTTTAGATGTAGCACCGTGAGAGACATTATACATGTATTTCAGTGTTTTTAAATCACCTGCTAAGTGCCATTCAACTTGGAAGTCTCCAACTCCTGGAACTCTGAGAAATCCTCCTTCCATATGGTCCTTGATAATCCGAGGGTAAGATGTCCTAGAGAATATCCATGATAATATATCGTGATTCTCCTTCAGTACATGTCCAATGCATAAAACCAATTTAGTTAAATATGAATTATGAGCCAGGGTAAGGAATTAAACTTAGTTAATAAAAATAATAATCACCTGAAAAGCTGCCAACCACCATATACCATTTTCGGACTGGACACTAAATTTGAAGTCTCTTTGGTCCATTGTTTGTGATAGTGCACCATTTATGAGAGTTATACTAACTCTCTCCATCTTCTGCCCTTTCACAATCTCTGACTCGTCTAACTTAAGTACTATGATTATTTTACCATTCACCTTTTCTAAGGTTATATCATAAAATGTGACCATGTATGTTAATAAGTGATTTAGATCAACAAAGAAGTTGTTTGATGAATTATATGACATGGATCTTCCATTAGTTTCATACACTTCCTCTATATAAAATGGGGTACCAATGATTTTAGGCATACTTAAGTTCAATGTTTCTTCTCTATCTTCAAGTGATATGACCTAGGGATAGGGACTTTTCTAGTTCGAACTTGCTTAAAGGCATCCCTAATAAGTTGAAATATTGTTGAATATGCTTCTCTGCTAATACCAGCAAAATCACAGACACCCTGAACTATAGTTTTATCTAAAAATTTCTGAATGTCTAACATCAAAGAGACTGCAATTTTGGACTTTACATTGGAACTCCTATTGTTCATCATGATACACTCAGTGGATTTGCCTGTTAATATTGAGCCCAACGACATTCCAATTGATGCATTGTCCTTTATATACTGATGAGATACTAATGCAGATCTGCAAAAAAAAATTAGATAGTTAGTAGAACAACATAGTAGAGAAAATAAAACCATATGTCACTAATCAAATTACAAAAAAATCAAAGTATTCTTACTTGAATGCTCGAATTCTTCTATTTCGATAATCTCCTTCTGAAACGGTCTGAATATCCTTGCAACTTTTCCGCTTTCGCTTCTTACTCCTAGTCTCCTCCTTCTTAGCCTCTTCCACATCCTTCAGTGATTGCAAATTTTCCATACGAATAGATTGTAAGATTGATTGCATTCGATCTAGTTTTGATTTGATATCGAACGCTATCTTTTGTAATGAATCATTATTCTTCTGTGATGATTCATTATTCTTCTATAATGATTAGCCTAAAACTTGTTTCTTCATCGTTTGACTTGGTAAAGTGCAGGTTGAGAAAGTGGATAGATGAATTTCGAACAAACAACCAATCGAACGCAAATTCAGTAGACTCCATTTTACGTCTCAAGGAGAAGTGCCAATATGATTTTTTTCAAGGATCACTATTCCCAGGCCTGATCTAGAGCACTCATGGGTGTGCTTTGACCATGTTAAAAGAATACGTGGTTGGACTACAATGGCATCACATGTCTACGATCCCAGGTCAATTAACCTAATTTGGGCTTTGTTTTGATAAGTTGTGTGTTGCTTGTCTCTAACCGAATATTTGCTTGGTTTCAATTGGCACTGTGATTCTGCAGCATTCAAAGCTTACAAACATTAGCAATTTGTGAGATGAAAGTTGAAGATACAAAGGCGCAAATCAAGTTTTGGGAGATGTTGAATGCTATAAATGAAAAAAAATGCCCTGGAAACTGTTCACTTTCGAGGATTTATGGCAAATGAGGCTGAGGCCAATTGGGCGGCAGTGCGTAGAGATACTTTATGGTGCTGGAGATGATATGCCTATGGAAGGACGTGAGAGATCTTGCATGTTTCATTTCAAAGATAGCTTGAGAAAACACACAGACCAATGTACCGTCCAGAATCACAGAAGTAAACATATTGCCTTGTGCGACAATGTATCCAATAGTGCCTTTCCCTCGCTACATGAGGCTGCTTACATTATGTTCTTAGCAAGTCAGTCCTACACCAAGGGGTGTAGAGGAGGCCCACCACTGACATGCATTGGCAGGGAAGCAATGCTAACCCAGTAGCATTGACAAATGTAATGGCAACGAGCAGTCATTTTTTTTCTTTTCTTCCATGAAATTGAAGTGTATTTTTAGGTGATTATGATTTTTTTGTGACAAGAATTTTAAAAATCAGTAATTAAAGGTAAAAGGTTGCACTATACCTAAAGAATTGGCGAAAAGTGTTCTCATATGATTAGCATATTATGCAACTACAATTAACACATTACATGACTCACTGGAAGGGTTTTGGCGATGTGTGTCAAAAGCATACTCTATGACCTATCCACGGGCCACTACACAGTGTTTGTGCAATAGAATGTCCAAAGTGTAACAAGATTCCAAATAATGAGCAGTCTGTAAATAACCACCATTTCATCAACAATGAGCAGTATTTACATAAACCGCCATTCATCAACAATAAGATTCTTTGAAGTATGCTGGATAATGAGTTATCAATTGTTGAGATAGAACAAAGAAACATGGGCCAAATATAACATACATGACTACTACGTATTATTTCACACAAATGACTACCGCATAAGATTGCAATCAAATGATTATTATGTAATAGAGGGCAACAAATCAAAATACTGTGTATTTGTAACAAGCAGCATACAAACATAAATACAATGGGAACATTTACATAAGAAAGATGAGCATGAAAAAACTTGATCTTAGTATTTGAATTATTCCAGAGCTGCCATGTGAAACTGAATGGAAATTTATTGACTGAAGAAACTGTCCATGCTAATAAAAATAGAGCATTTGTATCTCAAAGGCAATGAGGTATACTTACCCGCTCTACCCACTCAAAGGAAATATAATACAACTTTCTTGATGTGTCTTGTGCAGAATATTACCAAAAAAACACCACCCATCAAAAGGGTCACGATGGATAGAAAACTGCAGGAAAGCGAAATTTTTCAGCCCAAGGAGAAACGGTCTCTACCTTAATAGTGCATCTGCACCAGGTTTGATAATATTACAAGAGTTGCAAGCAGACTTTCATCGTCATGCTGATCAATGTAAGGTGATGTACACCAACAACTAAAAGAAATCAAAATCCAAGTAAGATCCCGAGGAATTTGAGTCCCCATTCGCACCTTGTTTTTCAGCTGAAGGGAGAGCTGCTTTAGTTGTAGGTACTTCAGACTCCAAAGACTTGGGTATCTCTGGCGGCATAGCAGACCGGATCAAAGCCCAATTTACACCATCAAAGAATGGATGCTGCTTTATTTCTGTTGCCCCACGCTTTGATGCTAGTCTATGCTGAGGATCTTTAACCAGCAAGCCTCTTATGAGATCCCTAGCAGCAAAACTTACACCAGATGTCTCAGGAAATTTTAACGGTTGTCCAACTACATTAAACAACGTTGCCCTGTTTCCTGATCCCTTGAAAGGCGTTTTCCCATGAAGAAGCTCATATAAGAAAATCCCAAAGGTCCACCAGTCAACAGCACTGCCATGGCCTTCACCTTTGATAATTTCAGGGGCAAGGTACTCGTGTGTCCCAACAAAGGACATCGATCGAGCATCTGTGGGCTCAGCAACAAGCTCCGGAAGGGGTGTTACTTGATTACCAATCTCACTCTTAGGTTTCCTATTCTTCTTGGACTTCTGAGGAAGTAAGCGCGGAACAAAACACGATGGTTGTACACACGAAGGCTGGACGCATGCAGGTTGAGTGCAAGATGGCTCGACACAAGCCGGCTGAACACAATATGCAGGGCCTCTTTTCGAAAAATCTGGATCTACTACTGAAGCAGATTTCACTAGGGTTGGACTAACAATGCATCTCAATGACAAATCAAAATCTGATAGCATAATATGGCCATCCTCTCTAACAAGGACATTTTCAGGCTTCAGATCTCTGTACACCACTCCCAGCATGTGCAAATACTCTAAAGCCAAAAGTACTTCAGATGCATAGAACCTGCACAGAAAACACAGCATCGCCAAATTACCTATACATGCATTTAAATATTGTGTTAATTTGGCAGGCAGCTAAGATTTTGGCTTATAAAAACTACTAGTAAGTACTCAGCTCTTTAGGATTACAGATGAGCAAACAGTCCCGCCTGCAAATAGTAAGAACATTCAGTCCATAAAACTTGAAACATGGAAATAACAGCTGTTTTACTTCTGAATGCTAGAAAGGCAAGTCAGCAGCTGGGACAGGAAACTGTCACCTTAGAAGTAAAATAGCAATGTAACAAGGATTGCAGCTGATAGCTAGTATTTTCCTTTCATTCAAGAGCATATACATGATTGTTGACATCAAGTGACATCATAGATACATCAGATTGAGTTCCAAATTTGTGAGCATTCTGGAATGCTTGTTCAGGAACGAGTGTGTTCTGTACTGTGGAACACAAATAAAACTGTAAGAGATTTTTGAAAAGGGCCCAAGCCCCTCATGCCCCTCTTTTGCAAAAAGTGTTTTTGGAAGGAAAATGTGGAAGAGGCTACGGGAGGCAAAAGTTGGCGACAAAGATCGTAAATCGAAGCTAAATGCAACAAGAGAGCGATCGTGAGCATCACACTGGGGTTTGGTAGGTGTAGAGAGGGAAATCAGCAATTCTCAATTTTGGGCAACTTGTAGACGGCTTTATAGTCTTTGCAGATAGTGGAGCCTAGAAGACACGACAATCAGTGATTGAGGGCTTGAATCAACGCTAGGATTGCTACAAGTATCCATTTCAGTTGCTAAAATTCACTACAGTAAAGCAACAAACTTTGGCCTATAAACCACTGGCATCCTTTTCAGCCAGTGTAGTGTTTGAATCTAGCACAGTTTTCAGCCATGTCAATCGAAGGGTGGGCAAGGTATGTGGGAGGAGGTTGGAATAGTGAATGGAGAGGAGGTGCCCTGATTAAGAGCACGGAGATGGCACTCCCTTCATTGGGAGATACACGTACTCTAGCACTCTCATGAGCGTCCGGTGCATTGCCAGATGGTAGGACGCAGGGCATTGCCTTGTATGCACATGTCACTCTGGCAGAGAGGGGTATGCTCTTAGAGACTTCAGACAAAATGGCCACGTGTGCTAGTGGTCATACACAGTAGCTACAACAAAACTACAGCGGACACCTGGAGGCTCTGGTACTTCACGAGGCTCTCGCACTAGTGCAGCAGCTCCCAGCACTTTTGAAGGGCCCTCCAGGCCATCACCATCAGATGCAAGGCATTCTTGGCCTCATCCAGCAGCAACGGACCTCTCTCATGATACTACATGAAGAAGAGAACCATCCAGGTGTGTGAGACGTCAGGTGTATCCTTCAGGTGCAGGGTCGTCAAGAGCACAAACAGCAGCTCCCACCTGTGAGGGAGAACTTTGAGGAGCCACAAACGTGTACATACAAAGGGACAATGCCTGTAAAGCACCATGGATCTACAGTGCATGCACGATAGCCTAATCTACATGCCAGACCACTAAAATGATACGGGGCATACCATAATCCATTTCAGGCATCTAACAAAGAACACACCTTGATCATGTTACACGGTTGGTTTGTGAGTTCTACCCTGGCAACCTCCCACTTGCATTGACTGACACTGCCATTTTCAGAAGAAATGGAAGACGAGATTATCACATGTGATGTATTGTGCTTCTTGGTTTCCAAGGGGAGGCTCGAACTTGAGACCGAAGAAACTTTGGATGTCAAGCTAACCAACTGAGCTTGGGTCGTGTGATGTATTGTGGAAAGCCCCCGTGAGGGATGCTTTATGCACTACTTAACTAAGAAGGGAGGTGTACATCAGAAGGGATATCTTGGGCTACTAATAGGTGTTCCATCATGTCAGATTGGTAGATAAACATATGACAGAGGCCCATCATCAATATTTTGGTATCTTCTTGCATGGATATCATGTTCCTTAAAAGTAGTGAATGAATCTCAGAGTGCAGCAGCACAATCCACTGAATTTATTGATAAAGTATTTGGGATATGTTGGCGTTGCCCATGTGGTTCAAGTGATGCCGTCGTTCAAGTTGTCACAAACAATACTACAATCTATAGATCCATGGGGGTGATGATAAATCGAAATTTTCCCAGCATAGTTTGGGCTTCATGTGTGGGCCACTCTATTGACCTCATGCAGGACATCGCAAGCTTTTCATGGGTATCATGAACGGATTCCAAGGCTCTTCCCAGTGTGAACTTTGTCTGTCATGAGGAAACATTGCACTTTGACCATGTTTGACACGTACACAAGCCAGCTGGATCCGAAGAAGCATGCACCCATCAGGTTCACTTGGCATTTTCTTGTGCTTGAGAGATTTTAACTAGTACAAGATGAGAACATGAGTTGTACAAGATGGTAGCCAGTTCTGAAGATGTGCAATGGCATTGTACTCAAGAACTGAGTATCGTATTTGTCGAGAGTTTCCGGAGGCAGGTAGAAGAATTAGTACAGGTCTTGCAGCCAATGTATCATGTTCTCCAGCTGGTGGACACAGAGGGGCCTCACATAAAGTTCGAATAGTGTCAGGGAGACATTGCAAAGTCCACTTTTGGACAACGCGAGGTTACCATTTGTCCTTCATGTACTCTATATTTTCATGATCTTCATTCTTATGGTTGGTAGATACAATAGATTGCTTCACAAAGTGTATGTAAAACCATGCGGTTCTCTGTGCACACACAATGAAGCAGATTGGCACAAAATGGTTGCAGCAGTGGAATCTGTTTCGTGAGAGAGAGAGAGAGAGAGAGAGAGAGAGAGAGAGAGAGAGAGAGAGAATCCAGAACAGCTCGTCCATGTCAGTTAAAAGTGTCAGGTCTATCTTTTTTAAGTGAAGCCTAGAAATATGACATTAGGAGACACTAGATTGCATAAAGAAAACACTTAAATAAGAAAGGAAGGAACTAATCACTTTGCAATGTGCATGATAAAACCCATTCACTGTTGAGAACAAGATAACCAATATATACTTCTGAACATTTATTGAGTTCTTCTTTCACAAGTAAAGAGTGTTTATAGTTAAGTTGATGCTATATTGTTATTGCTCTAGTTGCTTGTTTTGGTTTGTAAGCTCATAAAAGCACTTTAAAGTTTACAGCCTCAAACCAGATCCAAGAGGTAGGTACCGTCGCATAGATGACTACTTTATGTATAAGGGCTGGTAAGAACTACCTTTGATCCCAATCTTTATAAATTTGTTTTGCGTGTCTCCTCTCTCTCTCTCTCTCTCTCTCTCTCTCTAGAAAATGTTCCAAAAACAGCATCAAATGTAAACTCTATCTAATACACAATACTCCATATTCAGAATGTCATCGAAGTGCTAGGCCATAAAGCCCACTTAAAATGAGCTAGAAGCATCGACATGTTGAAGCAACGTGGTGAAAATGACACCATAAACCAATGTACATGGAGCCTAATCTCTCTAGTTTGGTAAATATATCTATGATAAAGATTTTACACCTTGATTAAAAAAGCAATTAACCACTAAATTCATAAAATTAAAAGCACATTACAAACTTCCTATACATTGACACACAAGAAACATTAAACAGGCCATGCAAGCTTCTACAAAGAGGAGAATGCAAGAAAAGGTTCATACGAAGAGGTACCTATAAACTAAACCACATGGTTTTGACTTTTGGATAACCCAGACAGAACAACAAACAGAGAAACATACATCATTGAAAAGGAAACGCAAAGGAAACCAAAAAAACAACCTCAACTTTCTTAATAGTATTATTAGTATCAATAGCCCACATCCATTTTAGCAAATTGAACAATCTTGAACCCTAGACTTTAAAAGAATAGCCGGTAGATAAGCCCTTTCTATGTGGGAATACCAAAGTCAATACTCCAAACTTTTCTATAACTAAAGAATATATAACAGTAAGAGGGAAAATTGAGGTGAATTTCTTATATGACAAGCCTCTTAACCATTTAAGCACTCAATTAAAATCTTGGTGTCATTTTTGCACTAGCACAAACGAAGAATGTCGACGATGGTCTTGATGACACGTATTAAGTAGCATGCCAACTTTCCTAGATCACAACACAAAGTGCGAACCCTACTTCAACCTAACAAGTATCTTCTTTCCTAGGAAAGGCTTCAGCCAAGATCTGAGAATAACGACATACAATACAAGGTAACCTGCTTGATGACTTGGGAACCTTATTAGTCAAACATGGGACAACGCAATGAAGGAGAGCAAAAACTTTTTGATAAATTGCATACCTGGCAGCTTGTTCGGTGAAATGTTTCCCAGGCTGGCGTTGGCGAAGGGTATGCAGGTCTCCTCCCATACAAAATTCCATGACCAAGCATGAAAACTTTTCAGTCTCAAAATGCGTGTAAAGAGTCGGCAAAAATGGATGATCCAATGACGACAATATTTCCCTCTCCGTCTGAGCTCTTAACAGTTTCTTACGACTGGCCAGTGATCCTTTATCCATCACTTTCATTGCAAAACAGCTACTGCTGCCCCTTAATTCTGCCAGATACACACTACCTATATCACCGCAACCGAGGCGTTTCAGCAATCTGAAGTGACTCAAACCCAGGGCCCCATCTCGCATTCGAATCTTTTGAATAGCCTCCCATCTTTTGTCATTGGCCTTATGAGGCTTGTTACTATTGCTGCTGAAGCTGCTACAACTGCTTTCATTGCTATCACTGAGGTTGCTGCCATTGCTAGCGCGGCTGTTGCTATTAGTGGCACTATCACCACTCCCACCCAAGCCAACAGTTTTTGCAATATCACTCACCTTATAAATCTTCACATCACTCATGATTCCGTCACTGAGCTTTCCAATGATGCTAGCATCGCCACTGCTGGAACCAGTAATTGTGCTGCTCAGACTACTCTTGGTGCTCGTATCAACACTACTGCTAGCACTAAGCTTACTACCAAGAGCAACAGGACTCTCACAATTCATTCTTGCATATATATTGAACAGCTTGACCTAGAAAGCTTTAAGAAAATCGAAACTGCACCGTTTTTTTGCTCTGGGGATAGATTATCTCAACATTAAATGAAAAGCTAATCAGATATATGTGTGCCACATTTCCCTGATAATTTCTTGAAGAATACGTTGAGGAAAAAGTATGAAAACTTGCTCAAGCCATAGTTTTACTCTTAAATAACAGTGCAAGCTGCTATCGGGATTTAGGACACCAAGTTCACTTCTTTGCTTATGCAAATACCTAGGATTTCCTTTTACATGAATTGACTTGCCTTTAGATCAGATTTATCCATTACACATGAAACATACAATGTCCATGAAGATCCCAGCAACTTTGTATATAATCAGCATGCTGTTTTGGTATGACTGATTTGTTCTGGAGCCAATTTGCATCCTGGTAATTCAGGTTCAGTAGTATCTAACCAGTGTGAAGCATTCTGCACCATCCAACAAGTGATTCAAGCATACACAAACATCATGCAATTCACATATTTACTAGGAAAAAAACTGTGTAGCATTTGAAAGAGATGTGAACCAGATCTTCGATTAGTTTTGAGATTGACACTCTGGCAGACTATGAAAATCTTGAACTCCATGAGAATTTCAAAAGCAGATAATGGCCCACAAAAAAGTCTGTAAAGAAATTGGAGAATATTACAACTTAGAAAAAACCAAACACTGACCCATAAAAAACTTCAAGCTTAAAGTAGAATGCTTTGCCAATCCTTGACACCTGGGGGAAAAAATTCGTGACATTTCCACCAAGTTCAACAGCCAATCGACTATGGCTTAGCCTGCCGGCCTCACCAGAATTTATGGCCGTTTTACCTGGTGGAAAGGTTACTGAAAAATCCATTGCCCAACAATACAGGAGCTTTTTTTTTTATCTTAAATATAGCATAAATCAAATTAAACCAAGATTTCAAAAGTTGTAGCGAACCAATAGCATCGCAACAATGGAAAAGGGTATCAGCAAATCTAAAATTAATGCTATGGTAAAATTTTAAAATGCCAAACTAACCTGCGGAGCGCTGAAAAAGCCCAATAAATCACATATATCACAAGTCAATTTGTCAGAAGTGTAGCATGACGTTCTCGGCCAAGGGCTTTAGGGGTTTTAGGAACCCTGCAGGAGGGCACAGCAAGGGCGGCTAGGGTTCTGAAGCCCTCGAGGACTTTTACAGATTTCATAGTCCCGCTCTGCCCTCGAACAGGGGTGCTCAAACCCTGTGAAGCCCTCGAGGTCGAGGGCTTTAGTGCTGCATATAGATCACAATGACGTTTTCCTTTTCCAAAAACAATGCATTTCCTGTTTGTGTATGCCAGCCGCAATGCCCCAGAATGCTGGAAAGCCCAGCATCAAGGGAATTACGCCGGAACGCCTTGTGTGAAATGGCCAGTCTTAAGTCAAAGAGGGAGATTACGCACGATAATACCCCGTCAAAATAGAGCAAAAAAACATTTGCCATATCTTTACGGCAGCTACACATACCTCTTTTGCAACTTCCACGCTTTCCGAACCGAGATCTTTCAGCCTCCAATAGCACGCCCTTCGAGGCAGGGACAGCGTTGATCATCATCATCGATGCATGTGTAGATTTTAAGCTAAATATTTCGAACACAAAAAGGCTCGCGGCATGGACAACGGCCTCTCCACGCGATCATGCAAAACATTCAGAAATAGCCCAGAATGTTTGAAGAAAATATTATCAGATCTATTTGAGAAATCATCAGCAAAGGAAAAACACTCGAAAAGACACAAATCCAAGGAAAATGTCTCCAATCAAAACCTATGCTCGGTAGCAACGAAACAGACCGAAGAATTTGAAACAGAAAAAGATAGACAGATCGATGGGATCAAAACTGCAACGAAGCCAAACAGGTTCTAGTAAAATACTTAAGATCGGAGAGCGAAGCTGCTGGCTGAGCGCAGATCGAAATATACAAAAGAAGATGAACTTAAATTTGCAGTTTCGTAGCTTGAAAACCTGATGAGATCAACGGCAATGGATCGATCGATCGATCGCAAAACAAGAAAGGGAGGGAGAAGGGAGAAACGGGGAAGGAAGCTCTGAAGAGAACAGGAAGAAGAGAGACCATCGGGGGATGAGAGAGAAGGTCACATTGACAGCCAGACTCTAAGAGGAGGTACCACGCACGCTTACCCGGCTTGTGACCCGGGTCATCAGATTGCATGCAATGCCACCCATGATGAACTATTCATCCATATAAGTGCTCGCAAAAAATTTACAAATACAAAGAGCTCAATGGTTGAAATTTATTTTTTATCACTTCATCTTAGATTTATAGGTTTTTAATATGGCTCAAAATCAGTTGGTCTTAGTTATAAATCTTAAGTTTTAAGTCTTATTTTAATGTTTTATCGATTTCATAATAGTTTTGTGGGTTTTTCATAAGGTTAGTTTGAAATTTTTTTACGAGCACTGAATCCATATTCATGATGTATATTGAAATACTTCAAGGCTCATGGATCTTTACACGAGGGTGGGCCTACACGCCCAATCAAGTTCAGGAATAAGCTTTTCTCAAGAGTCCAAGTGCAAAGACATTGTGCTTTATATTTGGATCTAGATCAATCAACTTTTGCCATGTGACAAATGTGAATTGCTGGAAATTTGCAACTATGTACACCTTCGAACCATACATCACATTCAAGTTGGCACCTAGCCATACACAAGGACACATTATGACAATTACTTATAGCTTTGCACACACACACACACAAAAACTTTTATTTAAGTGAAATGCATACAAAAACAATCGCGCATGGCAAGGGGTTCAAATGAAATTTGTGTGGATGACCTACGACATCAGTTCACATGCATGTGTGTTTGGTTGTTTTCTAGCTGAGCTTAATTACTCTTTGCAAATTGGCATTATCATTCTATCTACTTTCATCTATTTGTACATTGATGGGTTTTCCCATCCTTCTTCAATAATCAAAGCAAGAGATATTAGTTTCAACACGACATTACCTGCAAGATGTAAGGGGTCCGGAGGCTTGGGCTAAGGGAAATCGAGGATGGGGGCCAAAAAAGCTAGGCTAGCCCAACTAGCCTAACACCCAATCAGTAGTTCCTATCAACACAAGACAATAATCATGAGAGTGTGTCTTGTGCAAGTGGCAAGGCTTCTCTCTCTCTCTCTCTCTCTCTCTCTCTCTCTCTCTCTCTCTCTCTCTCTCTCTCTCTCTCTCTCTCTCTCTCTCTCTCATGTAATGCGGGCTAAGCCCTCCAACCGACACCAGATCATTTTGGCAAAGTTTGCTGCTTTACCTTTACAACATGACGCCATCTTTTTGCTTATCACATATGTTCAACGAGTCAAGTTGTTTCCCACAGCTCAACAAAGATACCCATAAACATCACTTATCTAATTTGAACACCCTCATAGTCAAGGCTATAATAATCATGGTTTTCCTAAGCCTTCCAATCACTTGACACAGTTGGCATTTTTATCATTGACCTTCCATCAAGCACTCATACCACTAAGGATAATGTCATCTACATACAAAATAAGAATGATGACTTTACCATCATTAAATCTTAAGTACAAAGAAGGATCATAAGCCGCTTACAACAAAATTAATAGAGTTTAAGAAGGCATTCAACCTAGAGTACCAAGCTCTAGGTGCTTGCTTAAGCCCATAAAAGCTTCTTAGCAACAAACATACTTTTTCTTCTTGATCTTCCTTGATGAAGCCCTCGGGTTGCCTCATGAAGATCTCCTCTTCCAAATAGCCATTTAGAAAGGCATTAGTCACATCAAGTTGAAAAAGAGGCCAAGTGAAAGTAGTTGCAAGAGAAATGATCAACCTTATAGAAACTAGTTCAGCAACAGGAGCAAAGGTTTCATCAAAATCTACTCCCTATTGGTTTGCAAGAACCCCTTTGCCACTAGCCTTGCTTTATATTTGTTGATGCTTCCATCTTGGTTGTACTTCAATCTATAGATCCACTTTCACTCAAGTGGTCTTCTTCCGTGAGGAAGATCCACAAGCATCCATGTATGATTCTCCATACGAACATCATACTCCTTTTGCATGGCATCCCTCCATGCAAGTAACTCCATAGCATCTTCAAAGCAACTTGGCTCATCAAGCATAGATGTTAGAAAAGTATACGAGGTAAGAGAATGAAGATCTTCCCTTTGTTCACCTTTGTCAACATAGGCGAGCCTTGATGGCTCGGTCTTCCTTCTTGTAAATTTTCTCAGATCTCTTGGGTCTTGAGGTGGATCTTCAAGATCTTGATCACATGAAGGCTCCTCCTCAAATCTTGCAAGATCCTTGACATAAGAGGGATTAGTAGCATTTTCATTCATCTTGTAGTAATTACTTTCATCATATGTAACATCTCTACTCACTAAAATATTTTTAGTGATAGTTTGTATCTAATGATTGAAAAACATAGCAAGTAGATCCAAAGATTCTAAAATCTTTGAGATTCGGCTTCTTACCAAATAGAGCCTCATAAGATGTTATGCCTCCAATGGCTTACATGGCAATCTATTACATAAGTAATTTGCATAAATAATGGCCTCTCCCCAAAATGACTTAGGTAGAGATGAATCTAGCGTTAAAGCTTTTGCACACTCACAAAAAGTTCTATTCATTCTCTCGGCTATACGATTTTGTTGAGGACTATATGTATATGTAAGATCTCTTTTAATACCATTGGATTTACAAAACTCTATCATCCTAGTGAAGATATACTCTCCACCATTATCACTCCTCAATACTTTTACTTTAGCATCAAGTTGATTTCCTACTAGAGTTTTGAACTTTACAAAAGACTCAAACACTTTACTTTTGGAATCCAAAAGTTCAATCCAAGTATCTAGAGTAGTCATCAATAAAAAATACATACATTGATGCACCTCCATTAGATGCTTGAGAAAAAGAGTGCACAACACTATGAATGAGATCTAATGCCTTAGAAGATCTAGTGGAAGAGTTAGCAAATGGTAGCTTGTGTGCCTTTGAGAGGCTACAAGCCTCACAACTCTTTCCACACTTTGAGAATGACTTTGGAAGGCCGAGAGCAAGATCCTTTGTGCATAGCATCTCCATCGATTTGAAGTTGGGATGGCCCAACCTCTTATGCCAGAGCTCCACTTGATTAAGCTCCTCCTTAGCCATGTTCACACTTCCAAGAAATACATTAGCATCAAGCTTTTGGATATCAAATTTTGGGAAAAAAAAAAAATTGGGTATCGAAACCTTTGGGTATCAAATTTTGGGAATAAAAAATTTTGGGCATCGAATTTTGGGTATCAAAAATGTGTGTAATAAAATTTGGGAATCGAAAATTTTGGGTATCGAACATTGGCTCCATTTGGTATTTGATTAGGCATGGAAGGAGACTCAATTTTAATAATGTGCCCACCTACTAATTCTATAAATTAAAACCCGTTATTGTATTTTCTTTTGCCAACAAAACTTGCAGCAACATGTGTTTTTGTAATTTTCCATGTTGCAAGCATTACAGCACATTTTTTTTCGACCATCAAGCATACCCATACAAGTAACTCTACTCCCTGTTGGTATGCGCCTAATGGTCCACATGGTCTTGTGAATTTCTCTTTCCACGATTGCACTTGACAACTTTAGATGTCTCTTGACATCACGCTCTTGATGTGGTCCTCTTGTAGTATATACTTTATGCCTGGGTATGTTCACATACATAATGTCAAGCCTATGAGACACGTTTGCTACATTTTTTTTCCAATCAGACATCAGACATTTTTTGGAAATACTTTTTTCATTGCCACTAGGATCTAAAACACTAGATGTTAAAGATGCAAAATCGACAGTATCACGAACTAGATTGACAAATGGTCGACCTTGCACAACAGTTGCCTTATTTGAAATCACTCTATTAATGAGTTTTTCCAAGCTTGGTCCCATTCTGACATGCCTGCCTTTTGCATACGATGCATAACGGGTACTCTACAAAATCGCATTAACCATATCGCCCACACAGGCCTCATGTAGAGAAATTTGTGAACGATATGCCTCTGCAGCCAGCCAACTTCCATGTCTGGACTCCGAGAAATTCACGATAGGTAGATGAACCAGATCCTTATCATCATCTTCTGCACAAGAACAAAAAGTTCCCAAAAACAAATTAAATACCTAAGCAACAAAATAGTTTTTTCTTTCAAATAATAAAAAATAAATTGTGCACACCGTAGACATATATCTCCCCCAATGGGAGTATCTAATGTGCCACCATGACAACCATGCTTCCAATGCCGGTATCTGATCTGGATATGCTGATTTTGACCGCCAATAAGCTCGTATTATATTGTACTTGACATTGGCTTCTGTCATGTCAGCCGCTAGTCTTAGAAACATTAACAAGCCTAACAGTAAGTATTTTTGATCATATACTAAATAAAGGACACATCAATTATAGCTTCTATGACTTGAGATACACAATTTTTTTAACAGTATAACAGTTGTAACAGGTGCATAAGTACTAATCCTAATTCAATCTAGAAACCAAGTGATCTTTATGGTTGATGGGTAACAATTGTGAATATAATTTTGAGGAGTCCGTACCACACATGTGTGGAGTCGGAATTCAATGTTTGATCAATGCTTTTGACTGCTCTTGATTGTGGGATCCAATACTACTTTTCTAGATCAAGATCTTGTGACTAGTTTTGCAATAGATAGGTGTATCAATCAATCAATCACTCTTGGAGCCTTATGTAGGTTCATGTATGGTCCTTTGTAGTGTACTTCCAACACTTATCAATAGTATGAATGTGTATAAATTCTCAAAGTTTGAATAGAATCTCTTGTGGCAAAGGTTCTTAACCTTTTCAAGAGTGTTTTAGATTCATGATTCATTCTATTTCGGTGGGATCATTTGTTGATCAAGGTTTACCAATTCTATGTGTTGTTGACTAGTTGTGAGATTAAGAAAAACATTTACGTAGTTCCAAATCTTTGTGATTTCATTTGTTGAAGATTCAAGTGAGTGCTAAGCGCATTGGAATAGGTTGAAGAAGTTTGACCATCATGACAAACTGTGAAAGTTATGCAAAAATTTTACATTGATCTTTTTGAGAGATAGACAGATTTTGACTTGCATACTCTTTGTATACATTCTCTCTCTACTCGAGACCATATTGATTTTCTCTCTCTACCTGAGAGCAAGGTGCTTGGTAGACTCTTCCATAATGAGTTTTACTTAGTTTTTTCAAGAATATGTGAAAAAATTGCTTGAATTTGGATGATCATAACTTTGTGAGTGATTGAGCTCTTGCCTAGATTCAAAGTGTGTTAGATAGCTCTTGAAAATCTGAGTTGACCCATCCATGTATATAGATATGCAATCTCACATGCATGTAGGCCATCGTAGATCTTTGCAAGATCCTAAAATCTGAATTTTTGACATGGTATCAGAGCTAGATCCATGCATGCTTGAAGTTAGTTCATCAAAAAGCAAGATTTGATCTAAAAAAGCTCGATTAGGAAGTGCTCTTGGATCTTGATTGACTCTTAGCTTCAAATTGGCCAATGATTGCTAGATTTGGTTGATTTCTTGGATCAATAGTGAACATTTATTGTGTCTAAAGTGCAGGCCATGTGTGAGTTGCATCCACTTTGTAATTTTGTAGCACTCTCATTTTTTATCCATAGAGTCCAAGTAAGCACTTGATGGAAAGAGCTTGAAGGTAGATTGCGAAGGGTAAGGGTTCAAAAATTGTTGATGCATCATTTTGGTACTTGGATTTAATGTTTGAGGGTAGGTAGGTATGCTCACTTGATGTTTTTTAGATCATTATGGTTCAATGCCCTTGATCTCAAGAGTTTTGTCCAAAATTGGAAGTTTCTCTCAAGCTAGTAAAGTGACAAAGAAATCTACGACATTTGCAATCAAATCTTTTCATACATTCCAACTCCTAAGATATAGAGTCATTGGTCTTTCTTGAGTTTAATAGGGGTGATTGGATCTAATTTTGGTGCGATTTGATTCAAATTTGTTGTGCTTTCATCAAAGTCTAATTTCCAATTGACTAAATTTTGGTGTGATGTCATTTTAGAGTTTGTGAGCTAGATCTTGGGAGATCTTGCTACTATTTTGAATCTTATTCAAATCTAGTTGTTTGGAGGTCACAAAGTCATTATTAGAGTCCTTTCACATGTGTGTACTTTGTGTACAAGAAAATGTTTGGGTGCATATTGATTCTAAGATTTGTGATTGAGATCCTTTGTAGATCTTTCTAGATCATTGATTTGTTCAAATCTAGTTTCTTGAGAATTAAAAAATCAATTTGTAGAATCTTTATTCTCTCATGGCAAAGGCAAAGGCAAATTGAAGGCACATTCCAAGAAGGAGAAATCCAAGGAGAAGGGTGTTGAGGACTCATCACAACCATCAACAAGTTGAAAATAAAAAATGAAGTGCTTCTTTTGTGGTAATAAGGGGCACCTTGGTTCTAGTTTTTTCAAGAAGAAAAATTTCATCAAGAAAGCTAATCTTACAAAAGAGAGTGGAGGTGAGGTAGAGGAGAGTGACAGAGAAGGATCTCTCATGATGTTGAGGTACTCTTCTTCTAGCTTTGAAGGTGAAAATCCATGGTGGATAGATAGTGGAGCTAGTTCTCATCTGACTAGTTCAAGATCTTTCACTCACCTTGCATCTTACAAAGGTTCTAAAAAGTCTATTTCCATTTCTAATGATAGTAAATGCAAGATAGAAGGAATCGGTAGTGTACCAAATGGTGTTGGATCCATTATGATACTTAAGCTAGATGATTAGCCGCTAGTATGGCTATACATATAGCATATTTATCTATGAAATAAAGTGTTGAAGCAGCCCTATCCATAGCGGATTTGTGGCTACATTTCATACATAAGTTTGTACATCTATCCAGCGATGGACATATGTTGGCCTTCTCTCTCTTTTTTGAGTAAGCTTTTATGAGAGACAAGTGTGGGAAGTCCAACGATGGACTTTGAGCAAGCTTTTATGAGAGATATGTGTGGGAAGTCCAACAATGGATACATTGCTTCATCCTATAAAAATTCTTATCTACTGTCCCAGCGATGGATAGTAGTGGTATCTTTTTATTATACTTTGACGGTTTTGTGAACCCTTGGCTTACAATCCAACGATGGACGGATAACAAGCTTGCTCTACAATTGCTTATTGGTTTTTAAACTCATTCCTTCTACTATCCAGAGATGGATAGAAGGAGCTTTGATGGCTTACTTTTAGGAAATGATTTTGCTCTCTGTTCTCACAATGTATTGATACTCTCACAATATTGTTTCATTACATTTTGCAAATCTCATCCTAGTAAACTGAATGACTATCGGTGCATGTGATAATGTAGCAACATCTACTATGATCTTTTTCTACTACACTCTTGGTTCTTACTCGAACCAAGTGCTATCGTATTCAAACTAAAGGTATGCTTTCTACTTCAAGAGGAACTAAGTGCAGTTCTCTCTCTCTCTCACTCTCTCTCTCTCTCTCTCTCTCTCTCTCTCTCTCTTCGGGTGTCTCTCCTAATTGGGACACGACCATTTGGCCTCTCTCTTGAGCAAGCGAATGAGCTAACTAGCTTTGGCGATGGCGGGGGACGACGCCCATAGGCATGGATACAGATCAGACAATGGTGAGGATATCAGATGGTTGAGTGCAGCACGAGGAGGTTAAGATATGAGGATGATACGGCCTATCGGGCAAGGAATAAGACCAATAGCTTGTTTAGTAGCAGAGAACGAAGCAGGCACCATTATGGAGGCCGGATAGACAATGACAAAGATGGGCGCCTTCCGCATTCGTCACTTTGATTGAGAGAAAAATCATGCTTCAAGAGATGTTATGACATCAGTTATGATTACAAACACATAATCACCAGATTTTCGAAGGGAAAGCAGACATTCTCACCTTTCAACCAAATTTGTTTGAATGGTTTGCCATTGGTAGTGTGCAACAAGAGAGGGTAGAACCTCACGGCTGCCAGAGTGATCATTCGTTATTCTTGACACCGAAGCCACTATAGTACAGAATATGAATCTACTAGTTGCAAATTGCCACTGCTAGACCTTAATTTGTCCCTTTGCCCTGATGAATTGGATATGTTGTAGAATTCTAACCATATACTTTGCCATCTATGATCTGTTGGACTGAACGCAGAGATTGTGAAACATACTTCATATTTGTGATCAATCATGAGCTCTAGAAGACAGTCAGCCTTAGATTGGAATCCTATATCAATAATAAAAATCTAACCCCACTACACATTTTTCTCACTCATCATTTTATTTCTCGTGGATCATCCGGGTGCTATCATGCTTCACACGATCCATGAAGGCACCATTATTACATAGATGGAGCTATACGTTGGGAGGCTTTGTTGTAGATTGGCACTCTAAAGAGCTAACGCATCTAACCTTCTGTTGTCTTCAGATCGGATGCACAAATTACTGGTTTGTTCATATCAACAACATCAACAAGTTGTTTTTAAAGTTCAAAATCAATCCAAAAAAATTGTTTTTATCAACATGAACTATACAAAGTTTTCTGGCAGCCACATTTTCATCATAATATGTGCTCTGTGTTGTTTGCTGTTAAGCAACATCTGCATATCCAGATCAGTTGAGGCCTTGAAGATGGGCTTGTATCAATTTTGTGTGCTCGTGCTCCTCTCTTACATTTGCACCTCTCAACTGATAAATCCTCTGTTGCCGTTCAACTTTTCGATTTCTTGATGGTCACTAGATTGCATTTTGTTGATTGCCATAAAAATTGAAAAATCACTTTATGCATTCATGAATGCTAAAGTAGTGTGCTTGGACTACTTGCTAAATAATTGACATCCTTTGCATCAAATTGTTCTTGCAGCTAAGATTTCTTGTGCCTTTCATCCCTCATTTCACGTGGGTGAAGAGGAGACTCGGCTTACCACACTTACACAATTTGAATGTCAATTTCACCGTTCACATTCCTTTTTTTCCCTATTATTCAAAATCTCACAAATCAAATACTATGTCATCCATGTTTGATTGTCTCAGAGAACTTATCCTCTCCACTTTTTTTAGTATTTCAATGCAACAATTTAAGTTCAAATCTGGACAATATAGTCTGCATTGTGGTCAAGCTCAGTTCATGAATGAATGTATTGTACTTCATTAGGATCGAATGAGGTAGATTAGGCACTTCATTAAGTAGTTTGACTTTTAGTGCTTGGTTGATCTCTACCTGAGTGTGTTATTTACCGAGTTCTTGATACAAAGTTTACCTGCTGAGTACCTTGTGCAGCAACTGTAGGAAGTAGCAAATTTCATGATAGATCTGTATCTTTTTCACAATACTTGAGTCCTTTAATATCCCATTCAACTCTTGTTGATTCCTTCCAAACTCAAGTCATTCTTTTTATGAGTATTTGTAAAGCAATTGTATTGTTGCATTGCCTATTTTGCTATGAAGCAACTTAGGGTTCTATCTAATCCCTCCTCTGCAAGGATGATCTAGAAAATAATAGTGGCTAATTGTTGCTAATCTTCTCGAGCTTTGATTGACAATAGTGACTCTTTGCAAGAAGATTAGTGGCCAAAGTCAATAGTCAATTCAGAAATGTGTCTAGCCCAATATATCTTTGATGACTCTTATTGTAAAGTGGTTTTATATAGTACCAACTGAATATTTCATTTGATGCACATAGAGTCATTGAAATTCAAGCCTTTTCCTATTAGAGCTACATCTTTAGAAGAAACAATGACCGATGCCTCGAAGCAAGAAGAGGATCTCTTAGCCCTCGCATGTGCTCATCAACATATCAAATGCTTCATCTTACTTAATCATGTGTTCTCTCTTTTAAAATTGGCATGTATTTTCTCTTTTAAAATTTGGCTATTATTTTATGGGGTTGGCCTTCGCTTCTAGTTTTGAGAGATAGACAATTTTTTACTTGCATACTCTTTGTATATATTAGAAGTACACAAAAATCGCTCACAGGTGGATTCCACAAGTAAATTTCCAGGAAGTACTAACTGGACAGATGCCACCACTACGGCCAACTGGTCATTATGATCTACAACCTAATCAATTGTCCTACTAGACGCCCATTTTTGCTTAGTATAAATAGCTGATCATATGTCTATTATTTCATTCATTCATGCAATGCATTGAAGTAGAATTTAGCAACTCTCTCAAGCTTTCAAGCTTGAACACTCTTGAGCATTCTAGCTCAGTTCTCTAGAGTTCTTTTAGAGTTTTGCTATTAACGCTTACTGCTTATCAGCGGAAGGGCAAATCAGACAAAGTTTTTGGAGATAAATTAGAGTACGCGGTTTCTATCCACACTTGACTTGTGCTCATCATTTTGCTAAATCAATCTATCCTTTATTGCATTCAGTATCATGTCAAAATCTCTGTGATCTCATATTGCTTTTGTCTGATGATTCAATTCTTCATTGTTTGGCTACAATCTCACTTTAGCTCTGATGATTTTAAAGTTAGGTGCTAAAAAATTGAACATGACTCTTGTCATTATGTTTTGTTCAAAATTGATAGGCGTAGTCATGTGTTAGGAAAGCAGGCTCATTCCGCTGTGCTCGGTAAGTCGTTCACAAGCTTTGACTTTTTGTTATTGCATTATCACCTCTTTCCAACATGGTATCAGAGTTTTAATATATAATATGAGAGCGTACCTTCATGATATCATAGCGATATGTTATATTAGAGCTCTAATACTTGATATCTTTCACGATATCAAATCAATATCATTTGATACTTTTCACAGTATCGTATTCTTTCAATTTGTGGTATCAAATTTTAGTATCAGATAGTTGATTTCCAATTGTAGCACAACACAATATCTCTCTCTTAACATCATCAATATATCGACAGACTAAAGTAGAGATAGATTCTCAAAGTAAAGCTGGTATCACAGACAAGCTGAATGGATCCAATTACTACTTGTGGAAATTTAAGATGAACACATTGCTAATCGCCAATGAGTTGTGGGATGTTGTCACAGGTACAGAAGAGAAGCCTAAAGACGACATAGGCGACTCAAATTGGAAGTCAAAGGATGGTAAAGCTTTCGCACTTATTATTCTCAATATAGTAGACACTCACATTGGCCACATATCCGAAGCTCAAACTTCGAAACAAGTATGGGACATCCTGAGCTCACCCACTATATGATGTGAAGGACGTAACTTCTAAGTTGCATCTACGAAGAAAATTCTTCGCTCTCAAGATGTCAAATGGTGATTCAATTCAGAATCACGTTAACCAGTTTAAGAATTCTTGCAACAGATGGCCCATGTCAGATCAGTCATAAGCAAGGATCTTACTTGTCCTATCAATAATTCGGCATTGATTAGACTCTAACTCTACCCTATGACCTAAATCATTAATTCTACTTACTAATAACATATTTGTAGAGAGTTTAGATCCTTGCACTCGGCAAGAAGCATGGAAACTTATATAGATTGGCACATTGTTCTTCTGATAGTAGTCAACCCTTGAAAACCTCTATTCTTGTCAATAAAGCATTACTATGGCATCATTGATTAGGACACTTGAATCTGATCCTGACGAGTCGAACATATTCACTAGTCAGGATGTCATCTTCATCGAAGATCAGTTTATTGACCTCAAAGGTAAAGGCAAAGCTCATATAATCAAACTTACAGACTCTTCTAGAACATCAAACTTTCAAGTTCCAAATTCGACTATTTCTATTGAAGGTCCAAGCTTGTATACTCCCAATGAACAACTTATCAATGGCAAAGCTGAAGATGATGATGTTGTATGTAGTTCAACAACTACAGCATGATGAAGATCAACTTCGATTATCACCTAGAAGATCGATAAGATTCAACAGACCACCTAATAGGTATATCGATGAGTCTGTAACTTACATTGTTCAAGAGCCGATGAATGTCGAAGACAAAGAGAAGGAGCAGATGCATGAGTATTCTTATCATTCGATAATAGGATCTCATATGTACGCGATGATCTGTACTAGACTAGACATAGCTTTTGCAATCAGTTCCTTGAGTCAGTATATGACCAATCCTGGTATAACACATTGGAAGGCTCTTATCATAATCATGAGATATCTTTGAGCTACTATGGAATTTTGCATTTGTTATGGAAGAGTCGACAACGACAAACTCAATATTCTCAGTGTTTTTTTAGATGCAAGTTGGGTAGGAGATGTAAACACTCATAAATCCACTTCAAGATTTACATTCTTCCTCAACAATGGTCCTATTTCATGGAATAGTCGCAAGCAAACTCTTATGAGTCAAAGTCCACATCTAGGGTGCCCACTCCAAGAAGGCAAATTCTTCAAAGCTATCAAAAGGAACGTGAAAGTGCTAACTCTTATGTGATGAGAGTTAAATCTCTTAATGGTGATTTAGCATGTGTTGGTGATGCTACTGGTAGCATTGAGATTGTTCAAGTACTTCTTAATGGCTTTGGAGAGGGTTATGCTAATCTTGTACAAAATTTTGCTATTCAAAGAACTTTGCCATCTATTGAAGAATTGCAAGAGGTGTTGGTGGCCGAAGAGGATAGAATTGCCAATATCAAGTCAAGAAGTGAACCTATTTCTACCAATGTTGGAGATGAAGAGGCACTCTTCACCAAAGGCAATGGCAAAGGAGGAGGCAAGTGGAACAAGAAGAGTACCATGGATCAATGTCAAGGTGACGCAACATCCTCTTATGGTGGTAAGAAAAATAAGTCTAAACTCAAGTGCTTTTACTGTGACAAAAAGGGTCATTTTGCTAATGAATGTTATAAAAAAAAACGAGCAACTAGAAGATAGCAAGCAAATCAACTATACTAATGATGAAGATATTAGTGATGATGTCTTGATTGCAAAGGGCATTAGACAAGCTGGACTTTATAATCTTGATGCTTGTGTGATGTCTAATCAAAGGTACTTGATGACAAAAGAGGTGACATCAATTGGAAAGTCTCATTCTCTTCTCATGTGCTCATTTCTAGTTTTGATGGAACTAGTAAGCTTGTTTTCTTCAAGTGTGCACTTTACAAATGGAAATTATTCTTTTGGTGAGCCAATGAAAGTATTTTTACATCAAGTAATGTTACGTGTTTAAATAAAAAGAGTAGATCACATGCTTTTATGTTGGATAGAATTGAGGTGCTTGATAGGCAAGCTAGTCAAGAAGAGGAGTCTTCTACTTTTTACAATTTGTTCATTAACATGGAGTCTTACATGATTATTCTTGATTGTGTGCTTATTGAAGATTGGAAAGGACTCAGAGGGGGATAAAGGATCAGGTTTGACACTCACCTTCCCCTATTCTACTTCATTTTGGAGGAGGATCATAGCATCTATCTCATATTTTATGGTGGTGACATAGTTTTCACTATGGCTAGTGAAGGGATTTTGGTGTAATCTTTTGTGATCTCAATTAGATGTTTTAGGTGCTGGTTTTATAGAGGTTTGGATTTGTAAAAACAAAATTGATCATAGGTTATGATGTACTTTTGGAAGAGCATATGGTTGGTCTTTGTTTGTTTCATCAAAACCAAGTGAAATTTGGCAATTTGGAGCTAGAAAAAGGCATCAAGATGGAACTCAAGGGTCAAAGCAATAAGGATATGGTTCTACAGGTGTTTGAAGACTTGTGTAAAGGAAAAGGATCAGATGAGTTGTTCTTATATCCTACTTTACTCAAATCTATATCATGTTTGAGCTATGTGATGCCAATGTTTGGAGATTGTCAATTTCTGGTAAATCTATGGTCATTTTCTTGTATCGAATGGATCTTGAAGATGGACTAGTGCTAACTACTAGCTATATGGCATCATGTGGAACTGGATTAACATCATTGTTGTAATCTTTTACTCATGGATTTCCAAGGGTTGATAGTTCTTTGTGGCAAGGCGGCAATGGAGGCTCATATATGGGAGTTCTAGACACATACACTTTTCATGAGGTGGAATATGGAGGAGGCATGAAAGCATTTATTGATCACTCACATTTACAGCTTGTTTGCTATTATTTTCTAGAGATATCAAAGGTGGAAGCATGGAGAAATCTATTCATTATGATTTTATGCTACTTTTTATGTTGGTTTTTCATCTTGATATGTGAAATTGATGTAAGAAATAGTGAAGCATCCAATATGGACACTATTATCTATATCAATTATGAATGTTTCTATTTTTAGCATTAAAAAACCATAGAGAGGTCTATTCTTAGGACAAAGATCATTCGTAAGATGGATCAAAGTAGTGTGGTAAAACTAGTTGAAGAGAGAGTGTGAAAATGTCAACTAGTTTTGTTGGTTCTATTTGGCAATTTGGAGGCCAAACTTAGATTTCAACTAAGAAATTTATTTCTTTATGTCAATAAGGCCTAAAAATAGTTTCTTTACTATTTTTAGCAATTAGGTGAAGTGATAAGGTCATATTTTGAACTATTTCTATTGGTTGATTGAGATACATTGAATCTAGTCAAGTAAAACTAGGTTTTTGGGTAAGTACTTGGAAAATACTTAGGGCAATATTTGGCAAGTGGCCAAATAAAATATTGTTGTTATATATAGCAGGGACCAGTGTGGAGAAACTAAATAAATATTCTCATTATCTTTGGAGAGCTTTCTTCTATCTCTTTTCTCTTCATATTGGTGATTTTAGGGTATAGAATGCATCTGAACTTGCTTGGAATGATTTCACATGTGTGAGGACTATTGTGCAATTGTTGTAGTACGAACATGGATAGTAGGTAGTTGGATTTTATCATACAATCTGTGTTTTTCATGATTTTACCTAAACTAGTGTTGACAGATATTCTGCTTAGGAGGATCTATTTACTGTTTTTTATTTCTTACTTAGTTTACAGGTCTGTTCTGCTTGTTACCAGGTTTCTTGGGTGCTTCTTGAATGTTAACGTTCTTGTTCAGTGGCCCAGATCAAATAGAAATGGAAGGTGGACATTGTAGTATATGTCCTGCCTGTCAAAAGACGACTCAAGAGGGTCACACTTGAAAACGTATCACATGCATTCACAACCAAACATGCAATCAAATGTTCAGCCTATAGATCAGCATTCAGTCCAGGACTCAAGAAACAAGAATGATCAAGGAGCATGCGTGTGAGAAAGAGTTGCATGTCATGAATTTCCACTTTATGGTGAAGAAAAAACCAAAAAATTGTCAAAAATCATCATTTTTGCAAGTTTTTTCATAAAGTTAGTAGGATGCTGTAACAGCCTTGTGGAGCTTGCCAAAAGTTTTTTGAAGCTGTACCTAAAGTTAGAGCCAAGATATCAGTGAATTGAACTTGTAGAAGGCCAAAAACAACTGAATGAATGTTTCACGTTAGTCTAATAGACCATTTAAGACTGTTGGTAATATCACTTATGAGCTTGGGGAGGTGTTTGCACATTTTTAGACAATATGGCCTAGAAAAAGTGCGCCCTACTACAGATTTTTAGACGCTCTATTTTTGAACACGTAAAGTTGAGGTGGCAGGTTGATGTGTCAACCATCTTGGCCACTTGGTCTCCCTCCGTACTATGCTTTACAACACCTAATTTGGGCACTGTAGCTCAAGCTATGGTCGTTCTAAATTTTGGCAGTTTTGTGAGCAAAATTGTCAAAAGTGTTCTGATTGCATGCCTGTGTTTTTCCTAAATTGTGGTACTGTGCTTGTATGGATTGATTGCATGTTGAATTTGAAAGTGTTTCTGACATGCATGAGGGATTTACAGTCATTTTGAGTGGTCATACGCATGTGCTCTGATGATTGGGTTACAAATCAGTGATTTGGGCTGACAAATTTCGTAAAATTCCGTAATGAACAAAGAGTAGTTAATGTCATGTGCTTTGCATGTTGGACTAACATTATGTTGGTAAGATTAGAAATTGGACAATGTGTTGATTTTTTGATTTTGATTGTGTATATACTGACAATGTTTTTTGTTGAATTTCAAATTACGTAAAAAAAAATTTAAAAAAAATTTAATTCTAAAAATTTAAATTTTTAGTTTTTCCAATTTTTCGAGTCATCTATGAAATGAACTAAAGTTAGTGAATTGACCAAACTGGAGTTCATTTCAGTCAGATTTGGTCAACTATACTTCACTTACAGTTAAGAATAGACGTATTTATTAACTAAAGTTAGTTATTTTCTAAAATAGATAATTCAAGATGCCCGAAGGAGCTACAAATCAGGCTATGCCAAATCTGGCTGCTCCATCATACATGCAGACCTATCGACTATTAGAATGAATGTAGGAGGAATGCGCTTCAAAGCCTCGAGGATATTTTTCGGATAGCAAAAGCATATGACTCCACAGTGGTGGCGTCGAGGAAGCAACTTCAACAGATTCCAACCACTTTGAAATCCAAGAAGAGAAAGAAGCGTCGTCGAGCAACTAAATATTTTGACGAATAATCGGAAACCCAAAAACTGAAGAAGAAAAAGTTGAAGAAATCTATGTCCTAGATGAAGGCTAAAAAAGAAAATCTTTGTTTCATTTGTAATAAGCTTGGACACATAATGAAATTTCTTCTAAAGAGAAAGAAGCCTGCGACACAGATGATTGAGATCCCAAGAGGTAAAGGCAAAACTTTGAATACTAGCATATCTACTTGTGAGTGTGAATGTTCTTCTAGTACTGCTTCTTTCTTGCCTAATGAACCGTTTCATTTAATAGGCACAGTTAAAGATCAATAAGTAAGTATTTTATTAGACAATGGTTCTACTCATAATTTCATTAATTCTCGTCTTGTGCAAAAACTCGGCTTGGAAATTGAAGCCAGTAATCATAGATACAAAGTTTATCTTGCTTCAGGGGTAGAGTTCCAGACTTGGAACGTGAAAGTGCTGAATCTCTTAGTTTTGATACAAGGTGACATAGAGAATTAGTTAGTTTTCATGTTTTAGACTTAGCCCGTTCTCGCATTGAATTAATTTTTGGATATGAATGGTTAACCATGTAGCAAATCGTCTTCTTTGGCTATTGATTTTGAGAAACATGTTCTCACTTTCAAGGAAGGTGATAAGGTAGTTACTTTATTTGGCAGTAATTTTGTACATCCGTCAGATAGAATTTCTACAATTAAAATGATGGAAGCATTTGATTATTCTTAGTATGAAGTTTTTTTAGTATTTGATATACCAATTATGGATGTTTCTGATGTATATCTAAATAATTGTGAATTCTCTACGATTTTTAACTCCATAAGTTTAGATCACGAACAAGCAATAAAAAATCAGATCATAAGTGAATTTAAAGATGTTTTTCCATCAAAATTACCTCATGGTTTACCACTAGCTAGGTTAGTAGACCACAAGATAGATCTAATTCCAAGAAGTCAACCTATCTCTAGACAGCCTTATAGGTTCTCTAAAAAAGAAGAGATAGAGATTTCAAATCAAATAGAAAACTAGAATCGAAGGCAAGCCTCATGGAATGAAAGCCATTCAAAAGTGACATATTGAAGATGAAGTGACATAGAGAATTATAGATATGTTAGTTAATACACATACCATAATTGCTTTTCCTAGGATGCAAAATTTGTACATTGTTGATTCATATATGTTCTACTGTTTATCATTCATTCAACAAGGAAATGATAGTTCAAAAATGAGAAGACTAAAAACAATATGATAAAAAACACAACCGAGATTTTTTTTTAAAAAATGTGAAACAGAAAGGTGAAACAAAAGTGAATTTTTTTTTTTTGATGAAAACCATAGATTAAAAATTATGAAAAAAGAAAGTATAAAAATAACCACTTAAGAAAAACCTAACAAAAAAAAAACAATCTCATTATGGAGGAAAATACTTTGAATATCATGGCAGTAGAATCAGAGGTGCGGCTTTGCCTAGAAAAACAAAAACTATGGCAAGATCTTATATGTGCATCAAAATTACCAGTAAAGGGATTCAAAATGATATTGGTAGCAATACATTTATTGCCATCTGGACTTTTGCACCCTCATATGCAGCAAACGGTGAGTCTATTTCATGCAGAACCTTGAAACTATTAGGGACTCAAAATAATATTGGTGACAATACATTTGATGGCCATCTGGTCTGTTGCACTTTCCGATTCCAGCAAATGATGAGTACATACAAACATCACAATTCATTGCAACAAAGTTTTGAGAATGACAGAAATAAATATATACAAAAAATTATTTCTTCTTAAATTTTTTTGCTTCTGTATAGAATAAATTGGAGTTATGCAACATCTATGTCATTCTAAAGCAAGCATTTCTTAGGGTTTGGTATGGTTTGTTGTGGTTTTTAGGGTTTGCTACGGTTCATTAGGATTTGATATGGTTCAATAAGGTTCTATTTGGTTCACTATGTATGATGTCATTTTGCATTTAGGTTTATACAAGCTGAAGGTAGCTGGGTGAAATTTACAACGTATGCATTTCATTTTTTGTAAATGAGATCTAATCTAAATGTTTTGGAATTGGACTAGTTGAAACTATTGGAAACCTATTAAACTTAAATCTTTAATATGTTATCTTACTAGTGATACCTGATCTACGTTTAAGCAATACTACATTTCAAATGCACTAAATCTGTTGCTTTCTCCACGCCAAACAAGTAAAAGGCCGTGCCATTCCTTCAGCCATACTAATATATTGAAGTTAAATTAGCTACATGTCTTGATCAGAATCATTAGTCTCCTGCACTGCAGCTTGCACCTCCTCAACAATCTCATTTGGAGACTGCCCCCTTTCGCCTGAACCAGACCATCGATGGTAAGTGAATTTTCCACGTTCCCGAGCAGATTTTTTAATGAGTTATACAAGAAACACATTAGGATGCGAATATCGTGAACTCGCATGCCTGTCAATGTTGAAGACAAGTAATATCTGACATAGGATGGATTAAACTAGAGGCAATACCTTTGGGCGTCCATTCTTGTCATGATGGATACATTATCGTTTTATGTCACCAACTTCAAAAAATAGGGCCTGCATGCAAATATAGAATCAAAGACTGTATGAATTTTGAAAAAGCAGATACAACAATTCAAATGCTATGTACTAGCTAAAGTACAACCACTGTTGAAAAGAAAACAAAATGAAGGAAGGCTTGGGCCGTCTGGCTAACTAGCATACTATATTGTCACACTACCTCAAAGTCTTCAGCCAAAACACCATAATGCAAGTTCAAAATGAAATGTTTGGCCCCGGTCTCTAATTCCAATGGTTGAGCAGGAGTATTTGCACTTACACGGCCTTGTTCCAGCTGCCCAAAGAGTACACCTGTTTTTCTCTGTGTAGACTGCTTAAACACTCAAGCAAAAGTCGTACAAGTGAGGCTAGTACAAAACACATGATTTGGTAGAACGATGACTCTTATATGTCTAGAGTCCCAAACTTATATGCTTATACCCCGGGCAGAATAATGTGCTACTCTAGCTTAGAAAGCATAGATAAAGATGATGAAGAAATGTGAAAATTTATAGCTGAGATTGTATTTGTGTTCCCTATCCATCAAAACATATCTCAGTCATGCTGAATTGAACTACGGTATTCCAGACAGCTGCTAGCCCAAATCCATGAAAAGGAATGTTATAGCTACATATTAACATATTAGCATGATGACTGTGATCCACAGACTGCTAACACACATCATTGAGCTTTCTTGAATCTATTCAATTTGGATTGCACCTCTAAGATCATGCATCAATATATTAAAGATAGAAAGCATCCTTCGGTATCGTAACAACCAAAAATAGAGAGTTAAGCTGGAAATTGTTACGCCATGCGGCCTGCATACCCTAGCCTCTAAGTACAAATCAGGAGCTCTTTCGTTGTGTTCTGCTCGTTGGCAAACTTTCATGCATAGCTATTTCGTTTCTATTCTTTTCTTTTCTGCTCTACTCATGCACATTCTCTGTGTGTTCTTTTGATCCAGAAAATAGTTTATATCTCCACTGTGTGGAGTTTACAAGATAGCTAAACAGGGAATTACAAGAGTAGTTAACGCTAATCAACTAATCAGTTACTCTCCGTTGTTACTAACTATTTCAGCTGGGTGTGAAGTTTAAGACTCCACGCTTGTTGAGCTGCCAGCTGGCAACACAAAAGATTTTGCGAATCATTCGACCTTCGAGTTTTGCTTCACTTCGTGTCTTAGAGTTTTTGAGGTACGTTGACTTTCGTGAATTGTTTTCCATTTGACCTTCACTTCGTGTCCCTTCACTTCGCGTTGCGACAAAGCTGCAAGAGTTCACCACTTATGACACTCCCTCTCAAACCTTGTAGCTTTGCATGTTTAATCCACTTACTTTTCTTTGCTTTGCAAGGAGTGGCTTGTCGAGCGGCTTCGTGAGCAGATTTGCAATCATGTCTTCAGACTTTATGTACTAGACCTGGAGCTCTGCTCTCGAGATCAAATCTCGAATGTGATGGTACTTCAGAGTTATGTGTTTTGTCTTTGAATGGAAGACAGGATTCTGAGGCAGATAAATGGCACTATGAGAATCTATCATCATCGTGCATGGTCCTCCTTGTGGTATCCCAATTGCCTCCAACATCATCTACAACCACACTACCTCGTTCGCCACCTTTGAAGCTGCGATGTATTCAGCTTTGCAAGAAGATTGAGCTACCAAGGTTTGCTTTTTGCATGTCCAACTGATTGTTGCTCTGCACGCTATTGAACATCCTCAATCATGGACTTGTTGTCATCTTTGCAGCTCACCCAGCTTGCACCACTGTAGTGGTGCAGCTCAAATCCTTTTCTTTCATTTTCTGCTCTGTAGGTTAATCTCATATTTTGGGTACCCTTCAGATATTGTAGGATTCATTTTGCCATTTGCCAATGTGCCATGCCAGGATTGGAAGAGAATTGGCTTAAGGCGTAAACAGAGAAAGCTAGATCAGGTCTGGTACAAATTGTAAGGTACGTCAGACTACCGATTAGGTTTTGGTAGGGTATACCTGCCATCTTCTATTTTTTTTCTTCTGTTTTTGGGCAATCCTACTTCGTTAGCTTGGCCCCAACTATCATTGGTGTGGCTTTTTCTTTGCAGTCCATCATGTGATACTGCGTGTGCACTTTTCTGGCATATTCAGACTGACTCAAGTGCATTTTGCCTTTTATTCGATCTCTTCTGATCTCCAGCCCGAGGCATTTTGTTGCTTCTCCTAGATCTGTGATTTCATAATTTTTAGAAATCTGACTCTTCGTGTCTTTGATCAGCATCAAGGAATTTCCTGTCATAAGGGAATCATCCA
This sequence comes from Diphasiastrum complanatum, assembly GCA_029204225.1. Taxonomy (NCBI): domain Eukaryota; kingdom Viridiplantae; phylum Streptophyta; class Lycopodiopsida; order Lycopodiales; family Lycopodiaceae; genus Diphasiastrum; species Diphasiastrum complanatum. The sequence continues at coordinate 43,927,412 of CM055101.1, read as the reverse complement.
CAAAAATCGTCAGTATCACAAATGTTTTCCTACTCTTTTTATATAGACATTACAATCTGGTTGTGTAGGATTGAAGTCTAGAGACTTCAGAAGACTGTCGAGCTTCTTGTACCAAGCTCGTGATGCCTGCTTTAGACCATAAATGCATCTTTGCAACTGACATACATATTGTCGATTGTCGGAGTCTTCAAATCCTTCAGGCTGCTTCATGAAGATTTCTTCCTCTAGATCTCCATGGAGAAAGGTTGTCTTCACATCAATTTGGTGAATTTCCAGATTGTGTTGTGTAGCATATGCAAGGAGTAGTTGTATGCTTGTCATCTTGACCTTCGACGAATATGTGTCGAAATAATCAACACCTTCAAGCCTTGCTTTGTAACGGCCAACAGTACCATCTGATTTCATTTTCTTCTTGTACACCCACTTGCAGTCGACGATCTTTTTGTTTTCTAGCAGTGGCTCTAGCAGCCATGCCTCGTTTCGCCTCATCGACTCGATCTCTTCTGACATCGCATGCTTCCAAAATTTTCCCTCTAGATTCTAGACAGCTTCTTGATATGTTATTGGCTCTTCAGTGAAGCTATAGTACTTGAATTGCGTGTCTTTGCTCCATTGAATATTGTCAACATAACGATCTGGAGGTCTTCTTTGTATTGTTGACCTTCTGGGTTCGTTTCATCACCGCTCAAACGTTTCTTGTTCGTGGGGTTGATCTTCTGCTTCTTGTTGCTCTGGAGTCTGTGGCTCAACATTCTGGCAATCGAGCCTGTGCCATCATGCATCTGGCTCCTTCAACTAGCATCTTGTTTCTTCTTTCCGTGACACCATTATATTCTGGTGTGTACGCAGGAGTGAACTGATGTTCGATCCCTTGTTCTTGGCAGAATTTTGAAAATTCTTTGCTCTTGTACTCACCTCCATTGTTAGATTTGATGATTTGATCTTCTTTGAGGTGTGTCGCTTTGCAAATGCCACAAACTTCTTGAAGGAATCAAACACTTCAGATTTTTTTTTTAGGTAGTAGATTGTAGTCATCCGGCTGTAATCATCTATGAACGTCAGTTGATCCTGAGAGCGAATTCATTTTCATTGGTCCACAGACATCTAAGTGGACGAGCTCAAGAACTTCTTTGGCTCTTCTTCCCTCATGTGTGAATGGATTTCGATGTTGTTTGCCTTTCTGACAGGCTTCGTAGAACTCAGTATCGGGTCTTGATATCTTTAGAACTGTGACTATGTCTTTCTTACACATGTCATACAAGCTCCTCATGTTCAAATGATACATTCTCTTGTGCCAGAGCTGATCTTCATTTTCTGATGCATTTAATATGCTATCAGAGTTGCTAATTATCTTGGCTTGGTAGAGGTTTCCCTCTCTGCATCCAACCATTAGCAATTTGTTTGTAGTTTTTTCAATCATGCGGCATGTATTGCCATCGAACAAAAGTCAAATTCCAAGATCTGCCATCTTGGAGATTGATAGCAGATCTTTTCTCAGTGAAGGCACGTAGAGTGCTCCTAGCAGCTCTGCTTGACCTGACAGTGTTCGCAGTTATAGAGTCCCGATGCCTTTGACCTTGCATTTAGTTGATGGTGAAGCTTTAATAACATAATCAATAATGAATCCTATGTAATATCCCACATGTCCTAATTTTTTCTCTCTTTCTTAGATTTGTAGGTGGCTGTAAGCTGAAATAATATGTACTGTGTGAAAAAATCAGATCCAATGCTTGTCAAAAAAGTGATTTTTTAGGACCTTGAATAGATCTACCATGACCTCCATGCATGAGGTTGCACACTACCAAGTTACTCTTGATCGACTCAGACTTTGATGAGCTATCAAACACAATTCGGATATAGGAAAGAGATCTTGTACACACAAAAAGTAATCATCATCCAAAGTCAAGCAAGTTTCATGCATATCCTTGAAAAAACTAAGTAAATCTCATTATGGAAGAGCCAAAGAAGCACCTTGCTCTCGAGTAAAGAGATAAACCAACCAAGCTCTCGAGTTTCTGAGGTACGTTGACTTTCGCAAATTGTTCGCCATTTGACCTTCGCTTCGTGTCGCTTCGCTTTGCGTCATGGCAAAGTTGCAGGAGTTCACCATTTCTGACATGAGGTTGGGTCCCACTCCCCTCATGACTTGTACAAATAAAAATGCATGTTTAGGATAGGCAAAGAGACATCCTTCTTGATCCCTATGAGGAGTTGACACATGTCATATAGTGCAAATTGGTAGGTAGTGCACCATAGGTCAAATTTATCATCACATTGACTTGTGGGGTCCGATCAAATTATGAGGTGAAAATCATGGATCCAATCATATTTAGAGGTGACTACATGCCTTATTGAGTGGCATCTCGATCTACCACTATATGGATGTCGAGTTTCATTATACTTGTGAACAATATTGAGAATTAATCAATTTTTTATTTGAAATTTTTTGGTCTATTCTCTCTCTACCCAAGAGTTTGGTTGGTTTATCTCTTTACCCGAGAGCAAGGTGCTTCTTTGGCTCTTCCATAATGAGATTTACTTAGTTTTTTCAAGGATATGCATGAAACTTGCTTGACTTTGGATGATGTTTACTTTTTGTGTGTACAAGAGCTCTTTCCTAGATCCAAATTGTGTTTGATAGCTCATCAAAGTCCGAGTTGATCAAGAGTAACTTGGTAGTGTGCAACCTCTCATGCATGTAGGTCATGGTAGATCTACTCAAGGTCCTCAAAAATCACTTTCTTGACAAGCATTGGATCTGATTTTTTCACACAATACATATTATTTTAGCTTACAACCACCTACAAATCTAAGAAAGAGAAAAAATTTAGGACATGTGGGATTTTTCATAGGATTCATTATTGATTATGTTGTTAAAGCTTCACTATCAACTAAATGTGAGGTGTCTGATAATGAGAGTGATGGGCAAGCTTCCACACAAGACTCGCATTTGGATGATGAAAACTAAGGAGTCCTTAGTACAATTAACCTCATGATTTTACTTTTAGTTATTCGATGCTTAATTTTTGATCCAATCATGAACAAAACTAGGATTAGTAACTTTTGATCTTCCTATTATATACATATATATATATATATATATATATATATATATATAATGATTTCAAGCAACTGATAGATCCTCTGATTGCCTAAGCATTAATGGGCTATATTTGATAGCCAAATGCTTACTACTATTATAGATAAACTCAATTAAGGGCTAATATTCCTCCCATTAAGATTGTTGTCAAGAAACTGATGCACACGACATTTGCTTCATCGTTTGATTAGTTTTTTCAGTCTTACCATATCATTCAGGATAATCGAAAGAGCTAAAGCTCAAAGGCATCTCTAATTTAGTGGATATGGATACCCAAAAGTGACCGACGAATTTCAGAACATAATCACTCACAATGTCACTTTGTAACCCGTATAACCTAAATAGACACTCTATATAAATAGAGCTAAATCATACGCTTCTGTATGCGACGTCGGGCATGGCATTGGGTAGTGGCTCTGATCAAGCACATAAGCGATCGACTGCAAAATCTTGAAAATAATTGCCAAATGGCCTCAGGATGTCACTTTTATACATCTTTTGCTTGCACGTGCAAATGCACATTGGCCACACGTGCAAAAATCAAATGCCCAATTGCGTGACGACAGATGGCACGTGAGAAATTGTTGACCCAATCCATGGTGACACATGTCACACGTGTGGAATCCACCGACCCAATCGGGTATCAACATGTGGCAACGATCGTTGACTTGCATGCATGGTTTGTATAGACCAACAAAAAAGTGCCATGTGCCAATTGCCGCCTGTGCAAGGTGAATCATAAAAAACTTGTTACTTTTTGACATTTTCTTCATTTTTTGTCTCGATTTTCACAATATCGCATCTGTGCATGCCTAGTTCAATGACTTTTGACTATAGCCTACCCACTCACATAGAAGTGATATTTGCTAGAATAGCCATATATCAATTCTGTGCACGCCCTTTGCTATACTTGTGAGTTTCTACCCATCTCCTGGCATAGAATCAATATCACAACACCAATATGGCTTTCTCTTCCTATTTTGACACAAAGGAGTCACTTTCCAAATTAATAGATGAGTTCGGTGTTGATACTAATATAGATTATTTCAAATCCTTATTTCATCCATATCTTCATGTCTTCAAGACCACTCAACAAAACATAGAGGTATTCTATGAGCATTACCTTAAATTCAGGGATCTAATCATGATTTATGTTGTTTCCTTCGATGCCCTCTCATTCATGCATTTGAATGATCTTGTGCAGTCTTCCCCTCTTCAAAACAAAGACTAGATAGGATGTACACCAAGCTCTCTAAGCAATTCAAGAAATCCGCAAGCTATATTTCTTGCAAAAAGAAATGCAAATTCATTGAATATCAAACCGGTTTTTTTTTTTAATCTAATTTTCCAGATACCAGATGATTTGAAACAACATCTTTTGAACAAGCTGAGTCGGGCCTCCTCTGCCCATGAACCATCTCTCTCGGATACCAACCGTGTCTTAATTGACACCCCCTGAGCGCGATAGTGCCTTCATGAATGTTGATATTGGAAGACTACGAGAAGCCTATATTGGTTCAAGTTCTTCTAAATCAGAAGAGAGTCCCCTTGTATAGAATAAGTTCTTTTTTGAACTTCTTATAGGATGTAATCTAATGGGCTCGCCATAATTATTTTTGTCTAGCATAAAGGTCTCACAAAAAATCCATCTTTCAATAACTTACTCAATGCAAAATAATAATAATAAAAAGCAAAAATTGCAATTTAGAAGAAGAAGAAAAAATTCATTCAAATGCACAAACTCACTTATGAGTGACACCTTAGCTTTTAGCAAATGGTCACAATAGCTTACCATTATCACGACAAGCTAACAAATTTACTTTTGATAAAGGGCCTTTTCTTTGTAACTTTTCACTCATGGGGCTAGGTTGGTGTTGTAAAGCTACCTTTACAAGCTTTACTTCCGGCGCCATCGGCGCCAGCTATGTCCCAGGCGCCAGCAGCGCCCCTGCTGCTCCCCGCGCCACTGTGACCAGAATCCAGCCGGCGCCAAGTTCCTATGGCTGAAAATCTTTGATCGGTTCTAGCGAAGTCCAGAGAGCTCAGATCGATGTGCAATCACCTCACACGATCTAGGCATGATTAAAGGAAGCCTGGGGATCAATAAAATCTAGAGAGAGAAAATGACTTTCTAGAAAGAGAAAATCCTAGAGAGAGAAAAATGTGCTTTACCAGCTTGGGTAGAGTGCTTGGTATGAGGGGGGGTGCTGAATCACACCAATACTATAGGGGAGTGCGGGTTGCGACTCAGGGCGAGCTCCAACCAAGTCTCAGCCTCCCTTGCTGGAATGTTGTCCTGGCTCTCGCCTTGGCATGCTAGCGCCCCGGAGACTAGGGTCGTTCACACACTTGAAATGTAACCTTCTCAGATTTATCAATCAAGTGGGATTTTTCTCAAACTGACTCTGATTACCTTCTGGGTTTCAGTGTTCGGTAAAAGCGCCAGTTGTAAGGCCGCTTTCAAAATTTTTAACTTGGCACATAGCTGAGGGTCGTATCCCGGAATGCCAGCAGTATGCCGTCGGGACCATTCGGTCCGTGGCGCCAGCGGTATGCTGTCAGGACCATTGGGTTCAGGAACTGGTTGTTTCCATATCTGTCGCGGCTTGTGGTTCTGAGTGTTCCTTGCATGAACGTGAATGGGTTAAGCTCTTGGGGAACGGGCTCTAACCTGTCGGCTGAGTTGGATGGCTTGCTTGGGTGGATGTTACCTGTTTATGGCTGTCCAGTCTGGCGTGGCGCCAGGTTGGCTTCCAGCGCTCGTGACGAAGCTTTCAGTTGGTTAAGTCTGATGTAAGTCAGACCGCTTGCTTGGAATGGATGTTACTCGTTTGTAACGAAGCTTCGAGTTGGTTAAGTTTGATGTATGTCGGGCGGCTTGCTTGGAGGGAAGTCACCCACATCGGGACCCCCGATCTGGCATGGCGCCAGGTTGGATCTCAATGTTGGTTTTCGGAACTTCAAGTTGGTTAAGTCTGATCGTTGTTGGCGAGTTGGCTGCTTGTATGTCAAGTGGGTTTGGATGGCAAGAGTTGAAGGCTGGGAAGCTAAGTCGTGGTTCCCGGCTCCCTTTGGGATGCCTGCGCTACATGTGGTATCAGAGCCGACTGGCCGGTCAGCTATGCGGATCTCACAAAAATGGCCACGGTTTGGGGTTCATCAAGACAACTGTTGTGCAAGGTGTTGCCCACAGTGTAAGCATGGGTGCGTCCACGGTCGGGGTGGTCGGCAGAACGGGGGACTTGATGAGTCAAGGTGCTGCCCTTGAGATGTAAGCACGGTCAGTTCTCGCGGTTCGGGCCTGGCGCTGTTTGCACGTAGGACGAATGAGGCAAAGTGCTGCCTAGGGAGGTGAAAGCACGGTCTGTACCTTGTGGGGTGCGGGGCGACATATTCGAACTGTACGGGTTAACCATTGATACAGAGATGCTGTTCGAATTCGGGTGTAAAGCACGGGTGGTTAGCTGCCGGTGCGGGATAGCTGCCGATCGTTTAGCTATAAGGGCTATCGACCAAAAAGTGGTGGGGCGTGACTGAGGCAATGTGCTGCTTAATGGTGAAAGCACGGATAGTTGGAGGAGTGTCCTATGTGGGCTGATTCCGTGATCGATTTATATGAGCGCGGCCAAGCAAAGGTCTGTTGGCAGGACCATCTCAAAGGGGGACCTTGTCTTTGTTACTTGTTAGTAAACCTGCCTGAGTGTCTTACTTGTACGTATTCGTGGTGAGTCTTAGTACTCGTGCTTTGCCTGGTTTGCATGATTGCTTGTTATACAAGGAGCTGATGGCTCGAGAAGGAACCTTTTCTTTTGAAGGCTGATACCATCAAACAAAGAGGACTACAGAATCTGTGGGGCGGATTTGCAGTTCAAGTACTCACACGCGAACGACAACGAAATGACTCAATGTTTGCAAAGGATGGATGGCTAGCTTGTTTCTTGGGTTAGTTTCATTTGCGACAACGCCCACCAGACGCAAGCAGGAAGTCAAAAGTTGGAAAGGGCAATTTCAGGGGAGATCTTCTATGGAGCAGTTGGTCTTCATTTTGGGACGGCCACCTTCGGAACTGAAACTCACTGAGCATGGGCGATATCCAAAATCTGTGCGGCGGATTTGCAGTTCAAGTACTCGCACGTGAACGACAACGAAAACTCAATGTTTGCAAAGGATGGATGGCTAGCCTGTTTCTTGGGTTAGTTTCATTTGCGACAACGCCCACCAGACGCAAGCAGGCAATCAAAAGTTGGAAAGGGCAATTTCAGGGGAGATCTTCTATAGCAATTGGTCTTCATTTTGGGACGACCACCTTCGGAACTGAAACTCACTGAGCATGGGTGATATCCAGTATCAGTTGAGTTTTTCCTCAAAGGGGAAAAGACTAGGATCCTCTTTAGAGATTGGCAACAAGTTGGATCGAGCCATAATCCTAGTAGATGGGAAGCAAAGTGTTGGAAAGGCTTTTTGTCCGAAGAACTCTACTCTAAGTCCGATCAGCTGATTTATTAAGTGGAGGGAAACTATCACACACACCTCTCTCTTGGGGCAAATTTTGAATGAAAGTTGATCAAAATGGGGGCAAATTCAAGGTGACCTAGCCATACTCACACGAGGATACTGGCGAACTTTGGACCTAATAAGTTGACAAGTTTTTGTTGTGGAAAGGAAAGTTTGTTATAGGCTTTCTCTGGACCAGCAATGATGAGGAAACATATGAGTACGTTGGCTTGTGTTACGTGTAAGGCAGCTGATCAATGAAGGAACTGTGAAAGTTGAGTCTTGCATGAGAGACTTGGTATTTCGAACAGACGCTAAGGGACAGTTCGCGTTGAGATCGGATTAGTGCAAACTCTGGGTGCATGTTTCTGATTCAAAGAGAGCTACTTGAAGCCAAGCTCGATGTACACTTCTTGTTTTGACTGTGAGGCAACTAACCAGTGATGGAATTGTGAAAGTCAAGTTTTGCGCGACGAACATGGTGCTTCAAACAAACGCGAAGAGTTAGTTCGGATGCGGATCAAACTGGTGCGACCCTTTGGCTTTCCACGAGGTCAATGGTTACATTTGGGCTGATTCAAAGAGCTACTTCAAGCTAAGTGAGAGGTGCATTGCGGAGTACTCAATCTTTGCCTACCTTAAAGAGCCAAGATGGAAAAGTATCAAGATTAGACTGGGACAAGGAGAGAAATCAAGGTGCAGAAGCAACAAGGCACGAAGTGGACCATAAAGTGGGCAATCAAACGATAAATCCTTTGGCTCAGGGAGCCCTGATACCTGTGCGGAACTGAACAAATCTGGAGCTCAGGGAGCTCAACACAAAGTGCATCAAGGACAAATCAGGAGCTCAAAGGAGTTCCAAAGTCAAAAGTCAGAAGCGACAGGGGCGAACATTTCAAAGAAAGGCCTCTGTCAGCAGTTAATAAGGTTTTTCGGTTTTACGAAAGCGATATCAAATCTACGCTTTTCCCAGACAAAGATATGTTTCAAGTTATGTAATTTTTTAGTACAAAGAGCTGAGCCTCCGACTTGTGGTGTGCCAGCTTCAATGTTAATAAAAAGTAGCCAGTAAATTGAGTACTGTGCCAAGTAGCTTAAATGTATAGTTATTTTAATTGGGAGACACCTTTACTTTAATCTGACATCTGATGAGGACATCAGATTTTATAAAGGTGGGGTGGATGTTGTAAAGCTACCTTTACAAGCTTTACTTCCGGCGCCATCGGCGCCAGCTATGTCCCCGGCGCCAGCAGCGCCCCTGCTGCTCCCGACGCCACTGTGACCAGAATCCAGCCGGCGCCAAGTTCCTATGGCTGAAAATCTTTGATTGGTTCTAGCGAAGTCCAGAGAGCTCAGATCGATGTGCAATCACCTCACACGATCTAGGCATGATTAAAGGAAGCCTGGGGATCAATAAAATCTAGAGAAAGAAAATGACTTTCTAGAAAGAGAAAATCCTAGAGAGAGAAAAACGTGCTTTACCAGCTTGGGTAGAGTGCTTGGTATGAGGGGGGGTGCCGAATCACACCAATACTATAGGGGAGTGCGGGTTGCGACTCAGGGCGAGCTCCAACCAAGTCTCAGCCTCCCTTGCTGGAATGTTGTCCTGGCTCTCGCCTTGGCATGCTAGCGCCCCGGAGACTAGGGTCGGTCACACACTTGAAATGTAACCTTCTCAGATTTATCAATAAAGTGGGATTTTTCTCAAACTGACTCTGATTACCTTCTGGGTTTCAGTGTTCGGTAAAAGTGCCAGTTGTAAAGTCGCTTTCAAAATTTTTAACTTGGCACATAGTTGAGGGTCGTATCCCGGAACGCTAGCAGTATGCCGTCGGGACCATTCGGTCCGTGGCGCCAGCGGTATGCTGTCAGGACCATTGGGTTCAGGAACTGGTTGTTTCCATATCTGTCGCGGCTTGTGGTTCTGAGTGTTCCTTGCATGAACGTGAATGGGTTAAGCTCTTGGGGAACGGGCTCTAACCTGTCGGTTGAGTTGGATGGCTTGCTTGGGTGGATGTTACCTGTTCATGGCTGTCCAGTCTGGCGTGGCGCCAGGTTGGCTTCCAGCGCTCGTGACGAAGCTTTCAGTTGGTTAAGTCTGATGTAAGTCAGACCGCTTGCTTGGAATGGATGTTACTCGTTTGTAACGAAGCTTCGAGTTGGTTAAGTTTGATGTATGTTGGGCGGCTTGCTTGGAGGGAAGTCACCCACATCGGGACCCCCGATCTGGCATGGCGCCAGGTTGGATCTCAATGTTGGTTTTCGGAACTTCAAGTTGGTTAAGTCTGATCGTTGTTGGCGAGTTGGCTGCTTGTATGTCAAGTGGGTTTGGATGGCAAGAGTTGAAGGCTGGGAAGCTAAGTCGTGGTTCCCGGCTCCCTTTGGGATGCCTGTGCTACAGTTGGCTGAAAAAGAGCCCCTCTAAAATGCCAACAAGGTACAAATGCTCTATGGTTAATATGTTATGGGAAAAGTCACAACACTTGCTCACCTTATTACTGTAGCATTCATGAAGCTTAAAAACATACATGTGGCATGTTGTGGTTGGTTAGAAAGAGCCTGATTACAGCCATGGCAGGGATTTATAAAAAAGTTGAATCTCACTGTTCATTAGCAACTTCTATGTCAGGTATAGAGCAGTCCGTATGCAACTTCTATGTTAGGTATATTTCATCCGACGACTGACTACCATCTTGTATGCTAGAAGGCCATGTTTGAGGAGGCCTTCCTTGCCCGAGGGAGGCAGCCTGAGGACAAGGTCCCGATTCCTAGAGAGAGAACACACATTCCGTAAAAAGATAATACACATTGTAAAAAGAGAATGACATATTTTCGAGGAGAGATAAAGGTCGACAAATATTTTCCTCATGGAGTTGCTTTCAAAATATAAATCAAACCTGAGCACCCGGCAGGTAACACGTTTAGCGGCAGGCGTGGCAGCACAAGAGAAGGAAAAAAACTACTCCGACAGACACCCTACTGATTCTCTCATTCCCTTGGCAATTGAGACTTATGGCACCTTGCATCGACACTTTGAGGATTTTCTTCGCATGTGTTCTCATCAGGCGGCAGAGCGTCAAGATATTCATGGTTCTATTCTCGTGGCTTCTTTCAAACAACGTATTTCCATTGCCCTGCAACGTGCTCAGGCCCTATCAATCCTGCAACGGGCAATGATGGCTGGGTCTGCTACATCTCATCTCCCTTCATTAGTTGACTCACCACCTCCTCACTTTTTTGATCTGCTGCAGTCAATTGGCAGACTCCCACTGACATCATCATAGTTTTTGCACTTTTATTTTTTATGCCAAGGTCTGGATTAATCTTAGATTTACTGCAAGCTTCCCTCTTGTTTGAGTTTACTTTTGTTTAAAATTCTACTTTCGAGTGTATATATCTTTTTCATCAATGTACCTACTTAATTTTCTATAAATATATGCACCAAGGGATTTTATTATAACACCTCAACCCCTCTAGCAGCTAGACTCCCTATATCACCTCAGCCCGCTAGCAGCTCAGCCTCCTAGAGCACCCTCAGCCCCTCTCACATCATCCTGGTGGTATGCTACCACCAGCAGGTGGCAGACTCTTCATTGAACATTCATTACATATTCAATAGTTTATAAGAGCATGCTTTATGTGCTTTATTCCCACGTCGCCGTGAAACTGTTTCTCAGCCGCTGGATTCGTGCCGCTGGATTCGTGATAGAGCATATATAAATATATTTCTCTCTCTATCTCTCTCCTTCCTTCGCCAATGCGAAGTAGCACGTAGTACATCCACGCAAACTGGCCCACCTCTCTCTCTCTCTCTCTCTCTCTCATATGCATGCCCAGACAAATGCATTTCATTTCACAAATATTGTGGGTGATGTGCAAGGATCGGGGGTTGCCGTCACTTATTCTTGTTGTCTAGGTAATCAGGTATCATATGAAGAACTGCGGTAGATGATCGATTGACAATAGGCTTCTGAAAAATGATCAAAAACATTCAGAGTATGGGAAATGGAGGGGATAACGTTGATCTCACTCAGGATATTCTGTCAGCTCTGCCATCGGATCCTTTTGAGCTGCTGGATGTGGCTAGACGGATCACCTCCATGGCCATGGCTGCACGAGTGACAAAGATAGAGAATGATGAGAAGAAAATGGTGCAGAAAGTTGCTGAGAAGGATAAAACAATCTCGGAGCAAAGGGATCGGCTGTTTGAAATAGAACGTAGCCTCGAGGAAACTACGGCTCGGCTTAATCATGCTTTGGATGAGCAGGTTCAAATGCATTCAGCCCATTTCAAAAGATACAAATATTCCTGATTAGCTGATAGTTGTATGTATAATCAGCAAAATAGAGGTAAAATATGAGGATCTCAATCCGCATTTATAGACTAAGGGATCTAATGTTGCACCAAAATATAGGGGAAAGAAACATATGAGTTGATAGAAATTCTGCTATTTCGTCTAGCCGTTTGTGTGTATTGCAAATTTGTAATTTGGGAATATTAAGCATTGTAACGGATGATTGCCATGGCTTATTAATGGAGTTTGTCTTTGCAGGTCAAGCTTACCAATGAAAAAAGTGTTCTTTTAGCAACAATCAAGAGACTGAACCGTGAAGTTACAAAGGTACTGCTTGCTGTTTGGCCTTCCCATCTCTCAATGCATTCGGCACTTTGACCTGAAAACTTAAAGACTTGTCCTGCATCATAGAGTCAAATTGTTCTTTGTGAGTTTGCCTTGTGGGCGAGAGAAAGCAGAAACATTATGCTGAGCAGTGCTAGCCCTGGCTGTACCTTCAAGTTTCAAGTTTATTCACACTTAAATTAGAAGCAAATTGCTGGTATGATACAACCATTCCTTCAGGCTCCAATTCCGATTCTTGGTAGAATAAAAAAAGAGAGGGATCAATATCCAGGTTCCTTATCTCTGCATGCAGAGCCTTCTCCTTTACTGCACAGTGCAAAATATGTGAACACCCACTCTGATCTAGAAGTATCGACTGGTATAAATCAAAGTATTCACCCCGATCAGGATGGCTCTACAACATCCTGCGCCCCCTACGTTTGAACATGCAGGGAAAAAAAATGCTCTAAATCCCCGATGCACAAAAGGAGGCCAAAAGCGATAGATTGGGGCGGGGGGGGGGGGGGGGAGGGATTACCGGTCGGGAACGGAAAGTAATGCAGATAAATTAAGGATATCCAATTTGTGATGGAGGCATGCTCTCTCAATCAAGTCCATAAAAGCTTGATCTATTGCTTTCTAAAGGAAGAGAGAGAGAGATTTGAGGTAGGCAATGAGCACCTTCCCATAGCATGGTGCGGTGTTGCAAAGGAGGGATTTAATTGGAGGAGATGAAAGATATGCTGTTTTTGTGTCTTCTAAAAGAGTGCTGATATTACTTGATAGCCGGGCTGTGCTCGTTTTTGTGTGTCGCGTAGCGCATCTTGTAGCCACCTCTAGAAACAGAATGTTCATGTCATTATGAGACTTTAAAACTTCTAATAGGATGTGCATCTAACACCCTCAATGATGGAATCCCACATTGCATGACATTGCATGGCATAATATCATGTCATTGATAAGGGGCTAGTGAAGTAGAGTTACATTGGGGTTAGTGGGACTTGGGTGAGTTAAATTTTGGATCTAATTTTAGCCATTGGATGTGCCATGTTATATGGACCATTCCATATAACTATTAGATTTTTAATATTACACCTCTTTTCATTAACACAAATAAACTAAAGGGGATTGGTTAGCTTGGCATCCAAAGTTTCATTGGTCCCAAGTTAGAGACTTCCCTTGGAAACCAAGAAGCATTAACACAAATAACAATTAGTTAAAGAGACCATTTAAAAAAAAAAAAACCCTAATGATTTAAGTCACTTCTTGAAGTTAAGGTCCGTGCAAATTGGCAAGATTCTTTTCAAGATGAAGGCATGACCTTGAGATGACTATGTTCATGGTTTATGCAAGACTTAGTCTTGTTCAATATCTCATGTTAATTTGCATGTCACAAGATGCTTAGCTTTTCTACTCAAAATCTAGTGTAACTATGTCGACTTGAGATTGTTCAAGGTTGAGGTTATGATCAATGTTGGGCAGTTCTCACATATTTGAAATACCTGCAAGAGCTGCTCATTTGGATTTTAAATCCTTCTACTTAGTAGTTCTCAATAATATCTTACTAAATAATCTTGGCAAATCTTGATTTGGCAATTATTACACTATCAAAAACTATTGGGTCCTATAAATTAGGCTATAACATATATTATTTTGGTAATTTATAATTATAGCAATTATACATATTTACGTTAAAAAGATTATAAAGGTCAAGAAAAGTTTGAAGATTTTGACTAACATTTATTAATGTGCACAAAAATCACACCTTACTTCGCACTCAAACAACTCAAAATAAAATACTTCTACAAAAACCATTACTAGAATTCTCATTGCACACTACTTATTTGTTGGCCCACCCACCAGTTGTTGTCCTAATTGACAAGTTATTAGTTATTCCTCTCCACAAGCATGTAAGAAAAATTTCCTTTTTAGATTATATCATGTAGGGTTGATACTAGAACCATCGCCCCCTGTGGCTAGGATTCTTTTAAAAACCCATATTGATTCTACATAAAAGCTGATTCTTGAAAAATAGCTTACCAACCATTTAGGGCCTCTAGAATCGGATTGATCATCGAACAAAACGCCAATAATTGGCCAACAAAATGGCTTGCATAGAGTACATGTTCAAGATGTGTTACAGTTCTGTAGATTGTTCAATATTGACTAGAGTGGAATTGTAGAGTATTTCTATAGATTGTTCAAAACTAGAGTATTTATGTAGACTATTCAAGAAGTCATGTAAGTCAATAGATTTGTGACAACTATGGACTATGAAGAATGGATTTGGAGTGCAATTAATATTACGAACACAACTGATCACACGAACATGTTCCTAAAAAGACCGAAGCACTCTATCAGATCTCGACCGAACAGGTGACTCTTTTGTCAATGTGTTATTCAAAAATCTTACTTGAGAAAGATGAATACAAATCTTGAACCATCCCCTATGAAATTGTGTCCCAAAAACCTAGTGGACAATCATATAAAGTTTTGTAGAATAGAAAAATATTGGCATTTTGAAATAGCAAATTAGCAGTATTGAGTAGCAGAATATGATCAACATGTTGAAAGTATAGTACAAATGAGCATAAATGAACCTACATATTGCTCCAAGAGTGATTGATTGATTGATACACCTATCTATAATTGCAAAACTAGTCACAAGATCTTGATCTAGAAAAGCAAATATTAGATCCACAAATATTTGAGCCAAACTACAAGCCTTCACGATGGTCTTTACCAAAATAGACATAGCCAATTTGGTAAGATGGTCGACCACTACCCAAATTGCATCATGTTTTTTATTTGTCCACGGTAACCCAACCATGAAAATCATTGAAATATTGTTCCATTTCTTATCAGAGATACTCAATGGATGCAACAATCCACTAGCCTTAAGGTGTTCGACCTTATTCAACTGTGTAGGCTGATATTCTAAGGAATATTCGAGCCATCTTGAAAAAAATACAGACTTAAGCCTAGAACTGGATCAGTCAAGTTTAGCCTTTGCACCATGTTGTGACGACTTAAAGTTGTTCTAAGCCTAAATCCAGAAGATTGGAACTTAAACTAGTCTGAATAAGTTCAACTTAAGTTAGTTCAGTTGTTTATGGTCCATTGGGGGTTTGTCCCATGGTACCAAATTAAGCCTATGTGGTCTATTTGTCTCATAGTGCCCTTTTGTAAGTGACCACCACTCCAAGAATATATAGGAGTGGAAGAGTCCATTTTGTCGGAAGAACCTCATTTGCATAATAGAGCTTTATCTTCTTTCATTGAGAGTTCTCCTCCGTGACGATTTATAATTGTTACACTGTGTATTATAATTTCTGCGAACCAAGTTAATTAGTTTTATTTTATCATTGGGCCTTTCACATGTAGGTTAAGCCTTTGTGAAATTGAGTTTTAGGTTAAGCCGTCATTTGAGTTATAGGTCAAACCATCATTTGAGTCAGTTCCTAAGTAGAGAAACGAGAGAAGAGCGGATCTTACCCTCAGATTACTCATCCTATGCTTGAACTGTCTTCTTAGTATCCATATCTAAGCTAGCTGGGAAAGCCTTAGTGAGGGTTAGTTGGGAGAAGCCATAACTCGATCTAGTTGGAGCCATAGCCAATACGGATTGAAGAGCTAACAAACTGGCATATTTGGTCACACTTGACCACATAAAATTCTACAAGAGGTTTAAATTTTGGCCAATAAAAGTCCCTTCATACCAAATCTAAAATATGATGTAGCCTGAATGCCTCGCACAAGGTGTGAGTCATGACATTTATAAATAATTTTCTTTTTAATTGCATCCACATCGAGAACTCATATATTTCCTTTCTTGAAAAAAATTCCATTACAGATAGAAATATCATCAACACTCTTTTTATCCTTTCTATTATTAGACTAATCATCCTGTAAATCAGTCTCGCTTGACAAGTCTGCTAGTACTCTCTTCAAGGTTGGTCCAAAATGCGGGTCTTTATCACAAAGTCCCCTTGAGGAGAGATAAAGATCTGTGCTGGTCGTAGTGAAAGAAAGTTCATTCACTTCACCAATTTGACTAAGTGCATCAGCCACATGATTGGTGGTTCCTTTGATATACCACACTTCAAAGTCAAATTTCCTACATGAATTCTATCCACCGAATGTTACATACATCTTAGCTCCACTATTGCTAATTGTAGTAAATATAAGAATATCCGAATGTACAAGTTGAAAAGGCTTTGTAGGTCTAGAAATAGATCTAGTATAAGTCTATGTGACTTAGACAAAGCACAAGACTCACAAACATGCTTGACATTACTTAAGGAACTTGGAAGACCAATCACAACCTTCTTCCTTGCCATTACCTCCAATGACTTGAAGTTGAGGTGTCCCATCCTTTTGTGCCAAACCTCTTGAATAGAAATTTGCTCCCTTGCAACACATCCAACTTGGTTAAAAATAACACAAGCATCAAGTTTGAACAACTTCCCTTGCCTTTTACCTTTTCCAATCAAGACATCCTTCCTTTTGATCAAACAAGCATCTCCATCAAACTCCACCTTGAGGCCCTTACTTAGCATTTGACTCACACTAAGCAAATTCTTGGTAATAGATGGAATAAACAAGACATCCCCCAAATGAACATTCCTATTTGTAGAGAGAGAAATAAGAATTTTGCCAATCCATTTGATTGCACACTCACCATCATTGGTTGTGTCGATCACCCTCTTGTCATCTCCATATGCCAACAAAGAAGTGAAGTACTCTTTGTGAGGTCATGTGTGAACTTGCTCCACTATCAATCCACCAAGGATTATTAGCAAGCATACATGAAGACATCACAAAAGCATCATCATTTGCATTTTGCACATCCAAACCATCCTCATCAAGAGTAAGATTACCTTGCTTGTCTCCTTGATCTCTCTTCTTCTTGTAGCACTCACTTGCAAAGTGTCCTTTGATGCCACAATAGAAGCACTTGAGCTTAGGTCTATCCTTCTTTTTGCCACTTGAAGAAGCATCCACTTGATCTTGCCCTTTAGACCACTTGCTTTTGGTTTTGCCCTTGAATTTGCCCTTTGTGAACATAGCATCCTCTTGAAGTGTCGATGTAGATCCACCTCTTGCTTGAAGCCTATATTCCTCATTGATCAAGATCTCTTGAAGATCCATCAAACTTGGCAAAGTCTTTTGAATAGAAATACTTTGAACAATGTTAGCATGAGCATCCAACAAGCCATTAAGAATCACTTGAATAAGCTCTCCTTCCTTAATGCTTTCATCTATGCAAGCTAACTCATCATTCAATGTTTTCATTCTCAAAACAAAAGTACTTGGACTTTCTTCATTCTTTTGCAAACAAGAAAAGATTTGCCTTCTTAGAGTCAACACTCTAGAAGTAGACTTGGATTCATAAAGCTTCTTCAATGAATTCCAAGCTTCCAAAGATGATGTGCAAGTACCAACTTCCTTGAGAAGTTCATTGGTAACATTCATCTTTATCATGTGTAGAGCCTTTTTGGCCCTCTTGTCATACCTCAATTGATCTTGTTGTGTTGCTGGTCTCTCCTCCAAACCTACAACAATATCCAAAACATCATTCATCTCAAGAAGTGACTCCATCCTCACTTTCCATAATGAATAGCTACTTGAGGTAAGCCTATCATTGGCTTCCAACATGACTCCAATTGAGGTTGCCATGTAGCAATGACCTGATCTTCTCTTTCAACCTGTTTCAATGCACAAAGCACTCCTTTGAACAACAACAAATGCTTTCAAAAGAAATCACCAAGATTTGAAACTATCTCACAAATTCTCTTCTAGCACTTATCCAAGCAAATCAACACATAGAATCATGGAATCTTGATCAATCTATGATCTATCCTCAATCTAATGACTTTTGCCACTTCTTAAGATTGAAACACACTCAAATGAAGTCCAGCAACCTCACTATCTAGAGATCCAATCAAAATTAGGGTTTTGACAAAATCACAAAAATTTGACTATTCCAAATCTATATGCAAATGCTGAAAATTTGATATGCAATCTAGAAGCCACCACTTAGGCTGAACCAATGATCCAAAAATCGGCCAAATCCAGCATGTGAATTCAAAAAACGGAATTGAACAAGTATATTGACCTATTTAGTGTTTTGATCTACAAAAGATCCAATCTACAAAAGCAAAAAATCCGATTTTGGTGTAGAATCCTCTCTAGCATGCTCTAGACTTGATATCTTCACCAAATCATTGATAGATCTGATTTCCTCCTTCATAACCTGAAACACAAGCTCTGATACCATGTGAAAGATTTCAGATCCTTAAGATCCAATCTACTTGAATGATCTTTGGTTAGAAAGAGAAATACACTATCAATGTCACCAATGTAGAAAAATTAGCATCTACACACAATTTGAGATGCAAACACTAATAGAACTTGATCAAACTTGAATGAAATGATTATGTACTATTGCTGTCCGTACAAAACCATCAAGCTACTGTATTTCACACGTGTGGATCCAAAAATAGCAAATATAGATCATTCTACACATAGAATTGCAAGCAATCACCAAGATAGTGCACCAATGGATAGTAGAACCCAAGAGAACCATGTATAAGCATGAAATGAGATAGAGAAGAGAGAAGATGACTCTCTCCACGAGTTACATCCTTTTATAACAGGTCCAAACCCTATTTGGCCACTTGGCTTTCCCACCAAAATGCTAACCCTACCAATTTTGGGTCTAGATTCAATGTACCCAACTTATTCAAATTGAATCTACTCAAACTCGCATTCTATCTTTCCCACACTTTCAAAAAGTGTTTATTCAAATGAAATTTAGACTAATGAACTTTGAAAAGTCAACCTCTAAGTATAAAACAAGTTTTGGCCTCAATATGCCAAATATGGAAATATTGCAAAATGTGATGAAACTAGTTGAATCTTTCACATTATGCAACTAGTTTTAAATCAGAGTCTTGAAAAGTGACATTGGAGGGGCGAGAATTCACTCTTTGCCAAAGGCTTTTGCAATTTGCCTTTGTTTTTTTGGCTTTTTGAATGTAAGGCAAAATTTCAGCTCTTAAAAGGGGTTGTTGCCCTTTGGTTAAACGTTGACATTTTGGTTTAAAAAATATATAGTTTCACAATTTTTAAATCTATTTTGTTGGTTGTGTTTTGGGTATTTGGGGGGGGGGGGGTGTGTGTTGTTCTTAGTCCAAGGGTTGTTTTTTTAATTGTCACAGTCTTAACTTCTTATGTGATTTTGATCAAGCTTACTAGTTTTTAAAATTATTAAGATAGTTAATGGACATAAATTTGGTAATGGTGAATTTGTTGATGTTTACACATTTGACAACAAAATTCCAGTTTTGTAAGAGCATTTTCTAGCATGTGCCTTCATAAAAATGAAACTTTTTATGATTATTGCTTTGACGAACATTGTAGTTTTCTCACACAAATTGGCTAATTAGGGGAAAAAAAAATTTCCTAGGCATAATGGCAAATGAGGAAGCTTCAATTCTTGGAGAAGAATTATCATCCTCTCCCGAAATGCAACCGATGTCTCCCGATGTGGGAGGACTGATCTACCAGAACCAATTGCTTCACACCTTAAGTAAAGCCATTTTGAAACTTCATCAAAACAAGAAACAACACAATAATCAAATGCAATATCTTTTTAATCAGTTACAATCCATTAACTACAACAACTTGGGCTATTCGGACATGTATACCAGTGAAAAAAAAAGTTAAATGCTCCTAAGTTATTAAAGATTGGATAAATCATTGGTGAAGCTATTTTACCTTGCGCAATGTAAGAGATGAGAAATGAAAATCATCCATATTATTGTTCCTAGAAGGTAAGGCTTTCTCTTGGTGGAGGGAACTATCTTTGAAACCGGCAACCTGGACTGGATTCGTAGAGGAATTTTGAAACCCCTTCATTGCCTTAGATGACTTAAAAATGGATATTTGATTTATAGATTGTTGGATGGGCAATCAGGAGCTTACACCCAAGTCCAAGAGTTTATCATTTTTTTTTTGCCAAGGTGTCTTTTTTTATCAAACATTGACTCAATGGCATTTCGTGTACAGAATACCAGCCAATTATCAAAATGAGTGCAAGCGTAATGTCCAAACTTTGGAAGACGCTATTTGGGTGGCAAAAGCCTATGATAGCACAGTGGTTGCTTCACGTAAGAGCATGGACCAAATGGCCCCGAAACCATAAATTGATAAGCCTAAGAATAAGAAAAAAAAAATAGTTTAGCCATAGCTCACCAGAAGAAAAAGAACAAGAAGCCGATAATAAAAGACAAGGCGTGGAAGCTGACAAGTAGAGAAATTTTTTTTTTTTTGTGTAATAAGTCTGGGCATTGTGCGAAATAGTGTTCCAAGAAGAAGAAGAAATAATAGATTCTCATGATGATGGAGTTGACCTATTAGAAACTTGTGCTTGTGTTTGTAATTTCAGTATGTTATCTTTCAAGTTTGATTAATTGTTTTGAGTTGGAGGCAAAATTTTAGGAAAATGTACTACTCAATTTTATAAATTCTCGGCTCATGTAGAAGCTTCAAGTGCCCACCATGGCCAGTGATCACATATATGTGGTCTGTTTAGCCTCAGAGTCAAACACAGAGATTTGGAATGTCAAAGTCCCAGATTTGGAGCTAAAGATGCAAGACTATGTTGAGCAACTCAACTTTCTCATCATGAATCTCGATTGCACTTATGTTATTCTAGGCTATGAGTAGTTTTTTAGTAGATCAAATTCTTTGGAAATAGATTTTAAAAATCACTCGTTGGTATTTAAATATAGTTATGGTAAAAATGTCTCTATTTTTGGAAAGACTGATGTACTCCCATCGTCGATGGTTTCCTCTACAAAATTAATGGAAAAATTAAATGATTCCAATTATGAAATGTTTCATTTTGTTTTGAAATCTCTTTTCCATTGTGATAGTGTTCATAAGTCTGATGTGAACGTGTTTTCTAATTGTCACATTGAATATTCTTGCAACAATTAATGCAAGATTTAAAACGAGAATTTAGTGACATTTTCCCTAAGCAACTACCTTATGGTCCCCGCATGGTATGTAGACCATAAGATAGAGTTGATGCCTAATAGCTACCCCATTTCTGAACAACCTTACCAATTTAGTCAAAAGGAAGAGAGAGAAGTGGGCAGGCAAATTAAAAAATATCTTAGGATGGGACACATTAGACCAAGTAAGTCACCATGGGGAGTGCTCATTCTTCTTAACACTAGAGCTGGTTCAAAATGCACACAAAAGTGTGCATTTCAAGCACTTAATCAAAAAATCATATCTCATGAACTATGATGAATCACATCAAATCTGTGAAAGATTCAACTAGTTTCATCACATTTTGCTAATGATGGAGATCTAGATCCTTGGTGGATTGATAGTGGAGCAAATTCACACATGACCTTTCACAAAGAGTACTTCACTTCTTTGTTGGCATATGGAGATGACAAGAGGGTGATCTACACGGCCAATGATGGTGAGTGTGCAATCAAAGGGATTGGCACAATTCATATTTCTCTCTCTACAAATAGGAATGTTCATTTGGGGGATGTCTTGTTTATTCCATCTATTACCAAGAATTTGCTTAGTGTGAGTCAAATGCTAAGTAAGGGCCTCAAGGTGGAGTTTGATGGAGATGCTTGTTTGATCAAAAGGAAGGATGTCTTGATTGGAAAAGGCAAAAGGCGAGGGAAGTTGTTCAAACTTTATGCTTGTGTTATTGCTAACCAAGTTGGATGTGTTGCAAGGGAGCAAATTTCTATTCAAGAGGTTTGGCACAAAAGGATGGGATACCTCAACTTCAAGTCATTGGAGGTAATGGCAAGGAAGAAGGTTGTGATTGGTCTTCCAAGTTCCTTAAGTAATGACAAGCATGTTTGTGAGTCTTGTGCTTTGTCTAAGTCACATAGACTACCTTATACTAGATCTATTTCTAGATCTACAGAGCCTTTTCAACTTGTACATTCGGATATTCATGGATTTACTACAATTAGCAATAGTGGAGCTAAGATGTATGTAACATTCATTGATGATTTTAGTAGATTTGTTGGATCTATCTACTAAAGAGCAAGGATGAAGTGTATGATGTCTTTGTCAAGTTCAAGAATGCAAGAGAGAACCAATTCTCCACAAAGATCAAGTGCTTGAGATGTGACAATGGTGGTGAGTACATATCTAACAAGTTCAAGGCCTTCTGTGATGAGCATGGGATCAAGAGGGAGTATACAACATCAAGGACCCCACAACAAAATGGAGTGGCTGAAAGGAAGAATAGGACTTTATGTGAAAGTGCTAAAGCTATGAGGTTAAGTGCTAATCTTGACAAACCATTTTGGGATCAAGCTTTGTTGTGTGCCAATTTCTTGTGCAATAGGTGGCCGAGTGCTATTTTGGATGGAATGACACGAAACCATGGATTGTCTGGACATGTTCGAAACATATGCATAATTCAAGTGTCCTAAGCGATGATGCCATAGTAATGCTTTATTGACTAGAACAGAGGTTTTCAAGGCTTGACTAGACTCAGAATAGCAATGTGCCAATCTATATAAGTAACCCTGCCTCTTGCCGAGTGCAAGGATCTTATTATTTTCTATCAATAACCTTGCATTGATCAGATTCAAATTCTACCTTATGACCTAAATATGTAATTCTACTTACTGATAACAGATTCGTAGAGAGTTTAGGAACATATCAGACCTTTGATAGTAGCTTGAATTGATCATGCTAGAATTGCAATTTTACAGTACCTTCACCTTCAATAGTGTGAGTACTATTGTCACCAAGATGAACAAATTTCTTCATGCTGTAAGGCATGTAGGAGTTGAAGATCTCACATTGATTGGTCATATGTTGAGTTGCTCCAGAATCCAGAAACCATGAATCATCCAAAAATGCGCTTTGATCTTTGACCATGAATGTGCCTTTGTCCACTTCGACCTGGGGAGATGATGAGACTGTGTTTGCTTGTTGATCAGGTTGTTTGGCTGCGTTTTTTGCTTGGAGAATTCGGCAATCATTGATATCATGGTTATTGCGCTTGCAATACCTGCAAAAGATCTTCTTCTTTGATTGTGGATCTGGTGATTGTGCTTGACTTCATACACTCGGATGTACACTCATTCTCACATGTATCTAATGGTGGAGCTTCTATGTATGTAACCTTCATAGATGATTGTACTAGATACACATGGATCTATATTTTGTCTAAGAAAAGCTTAGTGTATGATTCCTTTGTAAAGTTCAAAGCTCTTGTGGAAAAGCAACTTAATGCTAGCATTAAAGTGTTAAGATGTGATAATGGAGGAGAATACATCTCCAATAGCATGAGAGATCTTTGTGAGGCTAATGGCATTAAGAGAGAGTTCACATGTACTTACACCCCCCAACAAAATGGGATGGCCGAGAGAAAAAATAGATCATTATGTGAATGTGCTAAAGCATTAAGATTAGATGTCTCTCTTCCTATTTCATTTTGGGGAGAAGCCATTACTTGTGCCAATTTTTTTGTGTAATAGGCTTCCTAATAGTGCCATTGGTGGAGTCACACCCTTTGAAGCTTTGCATGGCAAAAAACCAAATCAAGTATGTAGAGATGTTCTCTTTGATGAATCTCATAATGCCAAAGTGTAGGAGTTTTCATATAACTCTCATGTTGTCAAAAATATTGCAAAAACCGAGGAGGAGCTTCAAGAAGTTGAAGACCTTGAGAATCTATTTCAAGATCCAAGAGTGCCAAGAATATCTACAAGGCACAAGGTCGGGCCATCAAGGCTCACCTATATTGAGAAGGGCAAGCAAAGGGAAGATTATCATCCTATTACTTCCTACACTTTCTTGACTACTATGCTTAAAAAACCATCTTGTTTTGAAGATGATATAAAGTCACAATCTTGGAAAGATGCTATGCAAGTTGAGTTTGATGCACTAATGGAAAATCAGACTTAGGAGCTTGTAAATCTTCCACATGGGAAGAAGCCACTTTTTTGTAAGTGGAATTTTAGATTGAAGTACAATAAAGATGGATCCATTAATAAGTACAAAGCAAAGCTTGTAGCAAAAGGATTATTGCAAACTAAAGGTATAGATTATGATGAAACTTTTGCTCATGTTGCTAAGCTTGTAACCATAAGATTGGTTATTTGTCTTGTAGCTACTTCTTTTGAATGGGAGCTTTTCCAACTTGATCTGACTAATGCTTTCTTAAATGGATTCTTGGAAGAAGAGATCTACATGTGGAAACTCGAGGGCTTCATCAAGGAAGGAGATGAAGACAAAGTGTGCCTCTTGAAGAAGAGTCTTTATGGACTCAAACAAACACCTAGAGCTTGGTACTCTAGGTTGCATATCTATCCCAATTCTATTGGTTTTGCAATAAGCTCTTATGAGCCTTCATTGTATGTCAAATGTAATGATGACAAGATCATTATTTTGGTTTTATATGTTGATGATGGCATAAGAGATATAAAGATAGCATTGTCTAGTGAATTCAAGATGGTAGATCTAGGACTTCTAAAGTTCATACTTGGCATAGAGGTCCCTAGAAGCAATGATTTCACTTTCATTTGTCAATCAAAGTATGCTACTTCCACCTTAGAAAATTTTGTAATGAAATATTGTAAGGGCATGAAACTCCTATGGAGCAAGTTGTAAAAGTTTCTATTGATGGTGATGAAGCATCCTTTGAGGACATCACACTCTATATAAGACTTATTGGCTCCTTGATCTATTTGGCAGTCACTAGACCTGATCTAAACTTTAGTGTAAGCAAATTGAGTCAATACATGCAAAGTCCTTTAGTATGTCATTGGAAAAGTGCCAAAAAAAGTGTTAAGATTCATCTCGACCACAAGAAATTTTGGCATCATCTATCAAGGGACTAACTTGTGTTTGAGAGCATACTTGGACTCGAATTTTGCGGGTGATAAGGTGGATAGAAAATCCACAAGTGCTTTTTCTACATTCTTATGTGGAGGAGTTATAACTTGCTTTCAAAGAGGCAAAATACCCTCTCTCTATCCTCAACTGAATTCGAGTATAAGGCATTGACATCAACCACCAACGAGATCCTATGGCTCAAGAGACTTTTGGAGGAGCTTCATGTGATCAAGGCCGAAGAAATTCCATGCATTTATGGTGACAATCAAGCATCACAACAACTTGCCAGTTCAAAAACCTCCCTTTAATATGAAGAGCCTAACTATTTTTTAGACTAATATTTCACACAATAACTTGGGACCTTTACCCGGTATGTGCCATGTAGATGTTGACGATGGAGTGCCTCCATCATTTTTATGTCAATAATCAAATCTAAGATAGATATTGAGATATCGAGAAAATTGAAAAATTGGGAGAAATCTTGTATGATTTTCTACGTTCTCTTTGCGTTTTCCATTATAAGTAGACATATTGTATTAATAGGAGGGATAAAAATTTTATGGATATTTGAAAATTTGAGAATGTACAGTACTAGCTCAAAACTTGAGTGCATCTAGGGCCTTTTTGAAATTTAGATAAATATTGGAATCTTCCATATTAGCATAAAGATCACAAATGGGATGGAAAATTTGATAGATCAGGTCATCGTAAGATTTTGAAATTTTTATGTGTAGGGATTATATGATAGTACAAACAAGAGAATACGTTACTTAAATGTGGTGATCAATTTTGCTATGTACTTAACATTGAAGTGTACATTTTTCATATGAAGATGGTCGGAATACTCTAGATCGGAGCATTATGAAAACCTTTGTAGTATACTCAATTTTTGAGAAAATTAAGTGTGGTGTATCGTAGACTCCGAAAGTATTTACGGTTATATTTAAACTAAGAAGCTAGTACTTCAAGAGAATCATAGGTCCTTCACATGCGCAAACTTTCTAGAACATTTTTATTTGAGTAGTTGTGTTGGGCTGAAAATATATTTTTAAAAGGACAATTCTTGGAATAGCATTGAAACATCTATATTCCATTTGAGGACGCAGAGATGCTCTTAAGGGAAAAATGTATGTTACCTTTCTAACTGGCCAAGATAACTCAACAACTAATCTTGTTTGATATTTGAAAAGATTGAAAATATACTTGCCTCCTACAATTGATTACCATCTCATTGTTGTATAACTCGCTTCAAGGTTGTGATAGACTACAAACAAGATATTTTATAAAAACAGTAGATGATTGCTAGAGGAATATGCTTTGAAGTACTCAAGTAATGTTTTTAATTTATCTCTTTTGTATAATTTTTCAACTAGCTAGACTAAATATTGACTTACGTATATCCACTGGGGATGACTAGGTCGTGGTGGGGGTATTTAGCCCTTGAATCTACAAAAGAGCTGCTTTTTGCACGAGTAAAATCTAGTGAGAATTTTGGAAGGGGTTCAGTATGACAGCTTTAATTGAGTTTATTGCAGCTTCGACAAAGCATTCTTTGATATGCTAGTTCGTGAAGTATACGAAACTTGTTGTTCTAGTGAAAGAGGAAAAATAAATAACTAATGAACAAAGTTGAAGAAGTATTCATTGTTCAAATAAAAATCATTTTAGAGAATTGTTTTACTAGGATCTTGTAGAAGATTGGATATGCCATGCACAACTTCTTTTCTGGCAAAGTATTGTAAAATTGTCTTTCACAAATTTAGCATATTGATCATTTGAAAAAATTCAGCTTCTGTTGCAATATGGTGGCTTTTACCTTTTCATTATTGAGTGATGTTGATGAAAAGAAAAATGTGCGGGCTTTGTATAGAAACATGGGTTATTCTTTTGAGACTTTTACTTTCACATATGGAAAGTTCAAACTTGCATATCCAATGAGAAATTACATAAATGACAAGAGAGTCCTTGTTCGTTTTCTGATGGAATATCTTTCTCATACAGTTGGATGCATTTAAGAGATCTCTTATGCAGTCGCTGCAAGACGATGACGAGAATTCGGTAAGCATTGAAATATTTCCACAAACATTTATGGCGTCTAGATCATGTATTCATATTACATAATCATTTTTTCCATGCAGATTCTGAATGTTCTAGGTACAGTGTTTTGTTTGTTTTCTGACTAACGCCTCGATTTTCTTGATTTTACTATCTTAAAAAAAGTAAGATCAATTCTCCACTTAGTTCATATCTATCGAGTTAACTGCAGCTGATACTGATAATTTGAGCACAAAGTAGGAAGAAAAACATTAAACTGCTTGATTTCAACTATTGTGACAATGCAGCAAGTGGACGGTGGAGATAAGCTGAGCTTTCTCCACACGAGGTCCTTCAAGAAGTCATCAGCAGCTTCAGGTGAGACATCTTGAGAATCATTCTTTAAATGTGTGCACACTCTTTTAGTTAAGCTGCTAATGGTGAGGCAATTCTTAATAGACTTGAGGTCGCAATAAACTTGTTGATATTGCCAAACCAGCAAGTCAAACATTGCCTCAATCCTTCTGCTACATTTTTTTTCACGTGGTAAGTTTCCTTCCATGCAATACAGATGGTGGGGCATCTTCATTTAAATCGTACACGATAGATGGTTCAGAAACAGATTGTCATGTGGAGACAGATGGTATCCACTTTTCTCATTTTTTTTGAGCGTGGTAGGAAAGAGGGACTCCAAAAATATGAGAGTACTCTTTGATTTAGATACTACTGTCGATGGGCTATCGCAATGTTATTAGGATAGGTCCAATATCTGCTTCTTACATACCCACTAAATAGATATGGCCCTCTTTGATCGTGTGCAGCTTTAAGGCATGGTATCTACCACAGGTACACCAATTCACGGACTCAAATTCCTCCAATATCACCCACCATAGGATCTCCAGCAGCGAAATCTGCAGCAGGATCACCTGGGCCGCTTTCTGGATCTGGTTCACCAAACCGCAGAACCATGAGTGAGATTAGGGCACCTATCCATTTGTCACTTCCTGCAAGCGAGACATCCACTGCTCCCAATTCCCCACCTTCCGCTGGTGCTTTGCCAGGTTTGCTAGTTTCTCATGTTCTCATATTTTTTAGTGATATTGTTGTTTGATAAGTACACTGCGTTGATATAACCTTTGAAACATGCACCGCCCCCCCCCCCCCCCCCCCCCAAAAAAAAAAAAAATCTGTTTCTGTTTTATCAATGAGGGATGAGCTGCTTCTAATTTGAACACCTTGTGTCACCTTGCAGTCCATGGTAACAAAGTGGATGGCAAAGAATTTTTCCGCAAAGCCAGGTTCAAGAGCTCTTCCTAACATTAGAGATGGATTTCAAATTGACAGCTAGGCTTTTATATTCACTCATCTATCTACTGGAAACCGTTGCTCACTAAGAAATCAATTTTCTTGTCAATTGGATCCTCAGGAACCGTTTGTCATACGAACAATTTAAGGAATTTCTTGCCAACATCAAGGAGTTGAATTCTCACCGGCGAAGCCGAGAGGTAGTATTGAGAAGATATTCCTTCACATCACGCTATTGCTTACATGGATGCAAGCAAAAAAATTTAGATTATTAATCATGGTCTAAATTTCCCCACTTGTATGGGTTGCTTGTCTCTTCAGGAAACTTTGAAAATAGCAGATGACATTTTTGGTCCAAACAACAAAGATCTATATTCCGTCTTTGTGGGGTTGCTAAGCCGCCATCTCTGAAAAAGAGGCAACAATTTGAATTTCTGCAGGTTTCAATCTGTATGCTGATTTAGATTTATTCAAGTAGTGAGATCTCATAAGCTACCAGCTACCATCTGAAAGCTAAAGTTTTGGTGCTGGTGGGAGATGAGCAGAAACTTAATGTGGATAATCCCTCATCAAGAAGATACTTCCATGACAAGATTTTTAGATCAATCATCATGCAAGGTAATCAACCACACCACACCACACTCGTGTTGCCAAAAGAAGAGCAATAATAATTTAGGAAAAGCCAGAGATCAGGCATGAGCGGTCTTCCTTGCCGGCGCCACTATATATGACAATGAAAGAAGATACGTATGTATATCATGTGCAGCTTTCACATGAGAAACAAAAATTTACTATATTGATAATTAAACGGCATTTTATGTGGTTTAAATAAGAGCCAATGCATGCTTGGGGGTGATTTGTTATTGTTTTTTTTTTTTTAATTTAATCATCCACTACATTGTCACATAAGGACCAATACTACACTCATCAAGTTGTTTCAACACTCTTGCTCTAAATGTTTGTAACAAAGTATTTAACTTTTTGGCCCACATTAATACATTTTAAGTAGTCAATGGAAGTCTAATGAAAAGATTTAGAATTAGAGGACAATGTCATGCCATTATAGACTTTCATAACTAAATCTTGTGCTTTTAGTTGTAGTGGCTTGGAGTAATGGGCAAAAGTTTAATATCAATATGTGTGCCTAAATTCAAAGTGCATCTAAACACATATGCCAAGGCATCATTTTTATACAACTAAGCAGCTTGAGAGTTACGAATTTTATGATCTTGGTAGATCAACTTGCATGCTTGTTTTTTCAAAACTTAAGAACTTACATTGTAAAGGGCCGTTTTTTTTTTTCTTTGATTGTATAAAGAGAGCATAATAATGTACATGAATATTTTGCTTTTTTCAAATAAAAACGTCCAACTTTGCACCAAATAGCCAACCAATGTTTAACCAAAATGACAACACTTTCTTACAAGATAAAAAACTAAACATTGCTATTGCGAATGTCTGAAGGTATTATATAGTAACTAGAGGTGGTAGAAACCTGTTGAGAATCGCTCCGATACCACTGATGAGAATCGGAAGCAATTCAAACGTGAATAAATTCGGTTGGAGTTCGAATATGATTGCTGGTCACTGCCTGCTATATCATTCTTACAATCCTCCAGAATGTAGACAGACACTACTAACCTACATTTAAGTTAATTCAGCATTCAACAAGATTGAATCTATGTGTGGAATAGATAAAACAAGCGAATGAGATACACGAACAATAAACAGACAATAATTCAATCGAGATCAGACAATTTAGAATGATATGTGCATAACGGCTACAATATCATCTATTGATCCTCTTGGTTGAAGCACTGTGTGACAGACCCACACAGCACATTGGCATAAGAGAAGTGATGTTCCCACGAACAATGTCTCGCTTACTAGCGGACTCCTTGGATCTCTGTGGATTTTGCTTACAATGTCTTGCTCACTGGCAGACTTCTCTATTCTATATCTCTGTCTATCTGTATCTGTGTATATTTTGATACATCTAGCAATTGCATATATTCAGAGTAAACAATCTAAAACTAATCATAGATTACAAGAGCCTTGAATTAGGCACATCCTAACGTTCTTCTGCTGACATCGTCATATCATATCAAGAAACTGTACTTCGCGGCACTTGTCTGATCTTCCTGGTTCTTTGGAGCATGAAGAGTCAAAAATATTCAACCTTCGAGTGTCTCGAACATTTTCGTTTCGCGTCGTTCAACCTTCTGCTGAGCTCCTGTTGTTTGCGAACATTTCGTCTTCGAGTTCTTCATTTTCGAGGTATTAAAGATTTTTTTTTTTTAGGTCTTCAAGATCTTTATTTTCGAGGTCTTTGAGATCTTCGTTTTTGAAGTCTTCGAGATCTTCGTTTTTGAGGTCTTCGAGATCTTTGTTTTCGAGGTTGGGAGTCGAGAGCTAGCAGAGCTTTGGTAACAGAAACATTTTGTTTCTTCAGCTCCCTCTCAAAGTGTGGTAGCTTTATGACTCCAAGACTGCTCCTCTGTTTCTCAAACAAACTTTTGTCTAAGGCCTTTGTGAAGATGTCAGCAACCATCTTCTTCATTCCAATGAAAGTAGTCTGTAGTTTCTTCTTTTCGATCAGATCCCTTATCAAGTGATACTTGATTGCAATGTGTTTCGTCCTTGAGTGAAACACGAGATCCTTTGTCAGGTGTATTACAGATGTATTGTCCATCTGCAAAATCAGAGGCTCATTCCTCGTTTCACCTAGTTCATCAAGGAACTGTTTGAGCCAAGTGATTTTGTTGGCCATCTTCACTGCTGCTATGTATTCTGCTTCGCAGGATGACTTAGCTACGATGGCCTACTTTTTGTTGACCCAGAGAATTGCTGCTCCTGCTGCGACGGTACATCCTCCTAAGACACTTTTGCAGTCGTCCTTAAGAGATGCCTAGCTAGCATCACTGTATGAAAGCATCTGAAATCCTGCATCACGAGAATAACACAACCCAAAATCCTTCGTTAATTGAAGGTACTGCAAGATTCGCTTCGTGATCTTCCAATGAGTCGAGCTTGGATTCGTACTGAATTGACTCATTCTAAACACGGCATAAGCAATGTCAGGGCGTGTGGTATCTGCAAGATACATTATTGATCCGATTAGCTTCATGTATGGTATATGTTGCATCAATTCTCTTTCCTCTTCAGTCTTCGAACAATCTTCATTCGTTAGGATTGTTCCTGCAAGCATTGGAGTATTGGCTCCTTTGCAATTCATCATCCCGAAATCTTCAAGGATTTTCTGGGTATATCTAGACTAATGAAAGTACAATTTCTCTTCGTCATAGTCTCTATCAATTTGTAAGCCAAGATAACATCTGGCTTCTCCCAGGTTTGTAATCTCGAAATGTTCCGAGATCTTATTCTTCACTCCTGCAATCAGGCCTTCGCTTCTGCATAGTATTAGGGTGTCGTCCACATACACAACAACAATGATGATCTCCCCATCTGTGATTCTCACATAAACATTGGAATCGACTATCAATGGCTTGAATCCTAAAGATCTCAGGGCTTGATCTTTCTTCTTATACCATTGTCGTGCTGATTGCTTTAGACCATAGATACTCCTGTGCATTCAACATGCATAGGTAGGAAGTGATTCGGAGGTATAACCTGGAGGTTGATCCATGTAGACCTCTTCGTCTAATTCGCCATGTAGAAATGTTGTCTTCTCATCAACGATGTGAATCTTGAAGTCATATGCAGCTGCATATGCAAATAGTAGGCGTAAGGAAGCATGCTTTACCATTGGAGAGAAGGTCTCAGGGTAGTCGATGTCGTACTTCTGAGAAAAACCCTTCGCTACAAGTATGGCCTTGTATCTCGAAACATCTCCATTCGGTCCATACTTGAGTTTGTAAACCAATTTGCATTGCACTGTTTTTTGCTTCTCTGGCACTGGTTGCAGTGTCCGTACCTCATTCTTCCTCATGGATTCGATTTCTTCGTTCATGGCTTGGATCCATTTGTCCTTCTTTGGACATTCAATTGCATCCTCGAATATTTGTGGTTCTCCATTGAATCCACAAAACTCTTCAGATGTAGAAGCTGAGCTACCTGGCACAAATCTTGTTGGCGCTCTTCGCTCTTTTGTTGATCTTCTGGGAGATCCTTCTGGTACTGCAATGCTCTTGCCTTTACTTGTTCTGCTAGGTCCATAACTATTTCGGTTTACAAGTGTAGTAGCAGTGGGCAGGCTTGCGAATCTTTCTTCCTCTGATTCGTCGCTTGACTAAGGTGTGACTCGAACATCTTCGTCGGAATGTTCGTCCTCTGATCCCTCTATCGTGGTTGGTAGATCAATATTGTCTTCCAAGAACTTCATAACTGACAGGAACATTGTTAGCCATTGTTCTAGTCTCATTGAACTTGACGTCTCTGACTGTCTTCACTGTGTTTGTCTCTAGCATATAGATTCTGTAGTATGACGAATGATTGTCATATCCTACAAGATATCCTTGTTCTGCTTTCTCATCAAGCTTCTTTCGAAGTTTGTCAAGAACATGTGCATATGCTGCACAGCCAAAGATTTGAACATGAGTCAGATTGGGTTTTCTAACCCACCATAGTTCGTGTGGTGTTGTGTGAGGAACACCAGATTTTCCTGTCCTGTTCTGAATGTAGGCAGTTGTAGCTACTGCTTCAGCCCACAGCGCTCTTGGAGCCTTCGAATAGGCCATCATGCACCTCTTCCATGAGACTCATGTTCTTTCTTTCTGCAACACCATTGTGCTGCGGTATATAGGATGTTGTCCTTTTGT